>CM054058.1:509969380-510566941 GCA_028641055.1 Alopecurus myosuroides | reverse complement strand
GCAGGAATCCAGTAGTGTTATGTGCTTTGGTATGCTTCCATGACCTAGTTGTTAGGCGATGGTTTTTTACATTTAAATAAAAAATGTGGTGCACATCATCTCGGTGGTCAAACCAATTACACATTTGAGCTTATTTTTCTTACTTAACTAGACTAAATAATTGTTTGTAAATAGAAAAAATAACTCCAGTCTTTGAGGAGAAATTTCTAATTTGCCTAAAGGGACAAGCCTACTTATTGGCTTGACCAAAGTTCTTCTGAGGGGAGACAACAATTTCACATGATTCAATACATCATTTGTCTTAGCTTTTCTTTAATAAGCCTATGTGCTACACATTAATTACCAAATCCTTGCCCAATGACATCAATCAACAGATCAGCGTGACGTGAAGGACATATCTAGATGTCTATGTGTAAATTAAATTCTTGATAGTAGTAACCTGCGAGTATCAATTCATTCTATATAAAAGATGACCAAAGTCCTCGTACGAAAAGATTGCTTGCTAGTATCATCATCTATAAAAGATGAATGAACATCCCCATAATAAATATCACGACCTCGTCCCTCAGAATTATGGTACTCATATCTATTCAGATCGCATCTAGGGTAACAATAAGTTTTAAATGGTGCCAAAGGCATGGGCGACCAACAAGGTTACTAGCCGACCGCATACAAAGAAAACGACGACCGTAAAGAAACATATCATGATTAGTTTAAATCTGGGTGTGATAAGAGATGGTTGTCAGATACTTCCTTAAACTAACAACGGGTATGAAGCAGGTAAGAAGGTTGCGCTGTGACAGGTGTCATCCATGACGGAAAAAAGAGTAAAGAGGCAACGGACAAGTCCGTTACATGAACTTCGGTAGCTTACCTCGGCAGCTCTGAATCGATAGACGGCTTGCCGCCGTTAGCCTCTCAAGAATCAAACTAGGGAAAGAAGGGAAACTCGAGGCCTTCTTTTGTATTCCATCCTCATCATACACAACCAAAAATGTTTCTTGACGTACTCGTCGGGTTTCAGATTTTTCTTACTTTGAAGGACATTGGAATGGCTACTAACTAGAATTGTACTTGTCCGTATTGGAGCTTGTCGAGGTGGAAAATACTATTATTTCCATGTGTAGATAGCTGGATATGGCAGAACGGAGTTTTTTCACCTAGTATAAATTGCAATTGAGGAATATGCTCTATGACCTATGAGTTGGGTTGTTCTATCGCTTTGGTTCTTGGGATTTCAAACTAAATTATGTGTTTGTAAACACTTAATGCTTAATAAATTGTCGTGTACATTAGCCGATATAGATGCCTTAGGGTTTTACACTTTTTATGTAGACACAGGCTAGCTGAGCAACCCACACAAATGAGAGTTCAGTAGAAAGGTGCTTACGTTTCTACGAAAATATTCAAAGAACCCATTTAGGATATAGCTTATGTGATAAGATAGTCATAAATTATTTGTTGCCATGAAGAAGGAAATGGTCCAAATTTCGTCAAGTGTAGTATATTTTAATGAAAGCAACAGTCACACATGACACACTAGCTAGTTACTTGATCATGCCTTGGTGAGCGATACAGACAGCCATGCCAGTCTGGCAAGCTGATCCCTCAAGGTTCCATCCAGTCTCCATCGCCGCTCTGCGGTCCTCATGAATTCATCCATCACATCTCCAAAATGTTGCACAATTATGGGCTCGAACACGGCTCTCATCTGGTGCACAAACCTATTTGGAGTGAAGAGCGAAGAGTCTGTGCCACTTGTAAAGTCATACACTAGCATATTGTTGATCGAAAAGGAGGCCTCTTCTTGGATGATATCCCTAAGCTCTTCACTGGAAGGTCCATACATCGGTATGTAGAACGAATCAAACTTAGCTTTATCAATCACACCCTGCTAATCATACCAGAGATCAATTGCTTGGGCACTGGTTGGCAAATTAATGATACAGTCATATGCAAGAAAGCAAATAAATATACCTCTAAGACCATAACACTTAGAATCTGAACTATGGGTTCCCATACGTGAAACAGTTTTGAGGCGATTCCACCAGAATGCCTCCCTGTAATGGAAATAACCATCTGTCCTCCTGGGAGCAATTCTCTGGCTCTTAGCTTTAGGAAATGTGTGAAATCATTCTTAAACTGTTGCGCATAGGCCTCATGGACCATAGGAAGCCTTTCACGTCTAGCATGCTCATCAATGCTGTACGCTGGGATGTGGTTCCTCCTTAGCACATCGGGAGCCTATAAAAATGGAGATTTCACGGTTACATAATCGACAAGTATAATGGAGCTAGTCGATCCACCAGAGTGGTGAAAATGTGGCACCTTTGAGAGCCAGTGCAGGCTGCTGGAGGAGCAGACAAGATGCAGTGAGCCACTAGTGAAGAGTCTCTCGTAAAACGACCCTGGTGTGACACTAGCCACCACGGCAGGCTCGTAACTTTTCCGGAGCGTGACCAAGCTCTTTGCCACCGTGTTGAAGTCGTTGTTAGGGAGGTCGTTGAGGAATACACACACCTCGGGTAGTTTCATGTCGAACTGGTCGCAGTAGCTGTGTATGGCCTCGATGGCGACCGATACCAGTGCTAGCGCGTTTGAGCCCGAGGAGCAACCTAAGTCGGCGACCACCATGTTCTTGGGCGACAAGGTGCCGGCGGTGCACAGGTCGATGATGGCAGCTATTATGAGGGGCTTCATCCTGTTCTGCTCAGCATTCTGCAATTTATACGCCGTTCTGGTTCTTATTAAGAAACATTTATGTACGTAATGTTTCGCGGTTCATTTTCTTCTTTACAGATGTTAGAGTGAAATATGTGCAGCCAAATGATGAAGAAGATATTCCTCTAAGACGAGGGTGGAAATCTCGAGATTTAGAAACCAGAGAAATAAAATGGAACCACGAAGCATAACCTCTCTCTCGTGTTGGTAGCTATGCATGGTAGCAAATTAAGGGAGCGAAGAAGGCTACCTGAATGCCGGAGTTGCGGGCATAGCTTGTGTTCCCTTCTCCTTGGTTCATGTGCGCCATTTTCTGACAGTAGCGCCAAGACCTTGAACCTACGAGAGCTGCTGGCAAATGCTAATAGTGCATGTGCCGGGAACTCTCACTTCACCTGCTTTTATGCTAGCTGGGGATGGCTGCTTGTTAGGCCAGCAGTGGCGCGTCACTCAGGATGCAACTGCACATGTCAAACAGCGAGCTTGTTGCGATTCCCGGCACAGCACAGCTGGTTGCAAACTTGCAATAGAGAGCTTGTGCGGGCGGTAAATTAGTCGCCCTTGGTGTCCTTACATTTGCAGAATTTTTCCCAAGCAAAAAAGGAACTCGTGGAAAATATGTGGATGGGGCGAGGTGGACGAATCTGTACACCCATATACGGCTAGAGAGGAACGTTAAAACCGTGGTAAGCTTGGCCAATGATCAGAACGTGACGAATCAAGCACCACAAAGTCTCAGAGGTGGCACAGTGACCTGACAACAACCTCGTACGGCTAGGCTGCACAAACACGTGGTGACGGCCGGTGATCCCGGTGTGGTGAGTCTGCCGTCTTCCCATGGTAGGGAAACCAAAAGCGAAACCAATCCACGTGCATGTTTGGATAAATAAAAGTCAACTATTTTAGAACGGAGCAAGTACTTTTTATCCGGCACCGCACAATTGTGTCCTTTTTGGTGCTGCGGGACATATATCCGGTCCAAATTCCGAGCTCACAGGGCCACCCTTCAAACAGCCACCTCACCACCCATTTTCATGGGTATTAACAAAAAACATCTTGCACACACCACGGGGAACACACGAGCCGGTTTTACGCCACAGCCTCCGCGCACTTGTCCTTGTCCAGCTCGCTCGCACCGACCAGTTCTCTCGCTCGCTCGCACTCGCACTACTTGCCCAGCTCGCGAGGACGTCCACGGGCCTCGGAAGGCATGGCCGCGTGCACCTCGCATCTGGAGTCGAGCCCCGTTTTTGTCCGACACCTCCGAGCCGCCCTCCAAATTTTGGGGTGCTCTCCGACAAGTGGGCCCCCTTTTCATAGACACGGAGAGGCAAAGATCCATAGCCATTTGCCATCCCACATTGTCCTCCAGTTTCACCTGGCCGTCGATTCGCACCGTCACCGTCACGCTTGTCGTCGCCAACTCACCATCGCACCTGTAGCGACCCCACTCTTCTTTTGACACCTGAAAACATTCTTCACGCCAAAGTCGAAGTAATTCTCATTAGAGGGTTAGTGCATAATCAAAAACTCACATGTTCTGCATGGAAACAAGCATTATTAATACTTTTTAAACATTAGCTACAATCATTGATGTTTTATGGAGTAAGTAAATCCACTCAACATAGTAAAAGAGAGAATGCAAGTAAAAAGACAGAATCTGTCAAAACCAGAACACTGTAAAGACGAATTTTTTTCGAGGCAGTTACGTTGATCAAACCAAAAAAAATTAAAACTAGAAAAAATTTCAGAAATAGCTAAGGATTAAGCACAAAAATTTGCAGTTCATTTTGATCTTTCTGGAATTTATACGATTTTAAACAGTGGGCAGTAGGAATCTGTTTTCTGCGCAGAAATCCAAATCTAAATTCAACTTTTAACTAGATACTTTACTTAGCACAACAAATACGAGAAAATAAAGATAAAAAATAATTTGCTACAAAAGTAAACAACACCTTGACTCAAAGAAAACAGATAAAAACAATGCAAAAATAAAAACATGGGTTATCTCCCAAGAAGTGTCTTTCTTTAATACCTTTCAGCTAGGACCAGAAAACAAGAAGATACTCACATAAGAAACATGAATTAAGAAAAAAAGAGCATCAAGAAGCAAGCATAAAACAAATTTAAGTCTAACCCACTTCCTATGCATAGGAATCTTGTAAAGAAATAAATTAAAGAAGTTTAAACTAGAAATCATGGGAAGGTAGAACAATAGCAATTTCAAAACTTTCAACAAAAACAGAGGTATTTTAGTAACATGAAAAATCCTACAACCATATTTTTTCTCTCTCATAATAATTTTCAGTAGCATCATGAACAAACTCAACAACATAATTATCACATAAAGCATGTTTGTCATGGTCTAAAAGCACATAGTTCATATCAAGCTAAAAAATAGTGGGATAAAATTAAAAAAATATATATCTTCTTTCTCACTTTTAGTGATAGCAAAACAAGATGATTGGTCACTCTTAAAAAAATATGGGACACATTATAGCAATCCTATTTTTGGTAGCATTATAATTTATAACATCAAGTAACATCGGACCATCATCTAGAGTATTATCATATAAATTTTCTAAACAAACTTCCTCATTATCATGCATATCAATAGTTGGAATGAATAGAGGATTATCATAAGATTTATGAAAGTAGCATGGATTATCATAAATAACAGTAGCAATATCATTCTCACAAGTTTCATTCATAGTAGTATCAAGGTAACAAGTATAGCAAGTATCAATTTCATCAAAAAGGGATATTTCAAAAGAATCATTAGAATCATCACAATTATCAATATAACACTCATACTTCTTTGGTAAGCATGGATGGCAATAAAATAAGGTATGAGTTAAAGAGTTACTTCCATTGGGAGGTAGACATGGGTAGCTACTCCATTATTCCTCCTCTTGATCATCACTCTCCTCCTCTTTTTCATCCATTGAGTTTCCAGATTCAGCAATTTCTTCTTCCATAGGCTCGTGCAAGGCATTAGTCTCTTCCTTTGATGGAGAGCATCTATAAAGATATTTAAAAATATAGCCATTTTCTTCCTTATAATTATCAAACTAAAATTCAAGTATATATTATAAATCTCATATTTATAAGTTGCATCATCAATATTTTCAAGCAAATAAGCAATTTCGAATGCACACTTTCAAACAATAAATTCTTCAATTTGTTCCACATCATAAAAATCATAATTTCCCTTAACATAAGAAGATATGGCAACATTACCATTATACTCACATTGAAAAGGGAGGTGTTTATACCTCCTATAGCAACAAGATTTATCAAAGCAATAAGTAACATTATAAGTAGAGCACAAGATTTTAGCACAGTTATTCAATTTATTAATTTGTTCCCATAAGTGTATCCCTTTTTGTGACAAGCGGTGTTCCTTATAATATTTTTTTTGTTCTTGTATGAACCCACCTTGACAATAAGATCTAATTTAAAAGAAATCAATCATTGATAGCAAGCATAATAAAGCAAGTAAAAAACAAGACAATAACAAAGTAAAAATATTGGAGGTGAGAGACTGCCCTTGCAGAAATCCTCTTCCTCCCCGGCAACGGCGCCAAAAAATATGATGGTGCAAGAGTTGACGGGAGACTGCCTGCTTCTTGATGACTTTGAAATCCCCGGTAATAGCGCCAGAAAATATGCTTGATGGCATGTAACACACGTTCGTTGGGAGACCCCAAGAGGAAGGTATGAAGAGCACAATTGCAAGTTTCTCTCAGAAAGAAACCAAGATTGAATCGACCAGTAGGAGAAAGAAATGACTTCCAAAGGTTGTTGGCAGGGCGCATTACCGGTTCGGGAGCAACGTGGAATCTACAGAACACAATCAAGTTACTTTGCCCCAACGAAACCGTGAGGTTGTCAATCTCACCGGTTTTGCTAAAAACAAAAGATTAGACATATAATATGGAAAATAATACTTGTTTGCAGTAAATGAAAAGAGAAAAATGATTGCAGTAAAAGAACAGTGTTTGCAGTGGTTGTATTATTAGTGTAAAAGAATGGACTGAGGTCCATAGTTCACTAGTGGTGTCTCTCCATAAAAGATAGATAACATGTTGGGTAAACAAATTACAGCTGGGCAATTGACAGATATAAAGGCTGCACCGTAGTGCATATGCATGCCATGGTGATTACTATGTGATTCATGCAGGCATTACAACATAATTCATAGACCATTATCCAACTACATCTATGACTAATAGTCCACCCTCGGAGCGTAATCCAATCAAACCTCGGGTATTAATTTGGAAGCAACGAATAATTGCATTAAGTAAAGTGTGTAATGTAAACAATATACACATCGTCGTTTTCTCCCTAATGGCAACAGCACATCCCCCATCCGTTACGTTTCTGTCACTCGAGCATGGAAAAAGGGAGGCATGAACCCACTATCTAGCATAAATACCCCCTCTTGGAGTTACAAGCATCAACTTGGTCAAAGATTCTACTAGTAACGTAGAACATGCAAGATCATAAATAACATAAACATGAAAGAACATGATAGATTGATAATCACTGGACATAGCATTCAATGTTCATCGGATCCTAGCAAACACAACATGTAGCATTACAATAAGATAATCTTGATCATGTTAGGTAGCCTGATCTCTACACACGCTTCTCTTCTTGTAGACAGTGTTGGGACTCCAAGTGCAGAGGCTTGTAGAACAGCAGCAAGTTTCCCTTAAGTGGATCACCCAAGGTTTATCGAACTCAGGGAGGAAGAGGTCAAAGATATTCCTCTCAAGCAACCCTGTAATTACGATACAAGACGTATCTTGTGTCCCCAACACACCTAATACAATTGCCAGTTGTAAAGGTACACTAGTTTGGCAAAAAGATAGTGAAATAAAAGTAGTATGCATGATTATAAGTGTTAATAACAATCTGAAATAAAAATGGCAGCAAGCAAACATGTAGCAGAACTGATTGTAAACGGTGTTTCAAGGCTTAGAAACTAGTCCTAGGGATCATACTTTCACTAGTAGACACTCTCAACAATAATAACATAACTGAATGCATAAATATCATCTCTTCACTATGCTACTACGAACCATTCTTCGGTCGGATAACAAACATCAATCATTGCGTAGGGCTATAAAAGCATTCCTTAGAGTTCACATTTCCCCATCCAATAACCCCCATGCTATCACTGTGAGACTAGATGGTTCCAAACAAACACCACAATTTCATAGGGTCATTGAAAGTGCATTTCGTTTTCCCAGTGTTTTGTGTGTTAGTTAACAATACTAAGTACATTATTTATCGAGGTGTTTAGTGTGCAGGTGTTATACTTAACATCGGCATCGATCACCAAAAAGTCGGTGAAGTTTGGCCTGAGGTTTTTGGGACAGAACTCAACCGGATTATTCGGACCGGATTATTCATCCTGGACCGGATATTCCGGTTGCTGAGAAAGGAGCACAAAAATGGCTAAGGACTGAGAGTTTCGCATACTGGAGTCAACCGGATTATTTGGTCCGGATTATTCATCCTGGACCGGATATTCCGGTTGCTGCGAAAAACTGCTAAGGACTGGAAGTTTTGCTCTCAGAAGTGAACCGGATTATTCGGACCGGATTATTCATCCTGGACCGGATATTCCGGTTGTTGCGAAAAATGGCTAAGGACTGGAAGCTTGGAGCTACTGGAGTCAACCGGATTATTTGTACCGGATATTTCATATCTATACCGGATATTCCGGTTGTAGTTGAAGAGGTGGAAAAATGGCTAAGGACTAGAAGATTTGCGTACTGGCATCTACCGGATTATTTGTACCGGATTATTCCAGATCAACCGGATAATCCGGTCCAGCACTGCAGATCTGCGTGGAGCAAGTTGACCGGATATTCCGGTCCAAACTTGGACCGGATATTCCGGTACCTTTTTTCCTGCACAACGACTAGTTGTGAGGAGGGACTATAAATACCCCTCCTCTTCTTCCTCAAGATCCAGTTCTTCCCCTTAGCATTTATGAGCATTTAAGAACTCACCAAATCCCTCATAACTCCCAATCCCTCCACCCGATCTTGAAGATCTTTGGAGGATTGAAGGAGAAGGCCCCGATCTACATCTTCACCGAGCCGTTCTTCATTTCCCCCTCTCTAGCTAGAGGGATCTTGCCTAGGGTTTCCTCTTGTGGAGAACCTAGGCATCTTGTTTCTTGTTGGTGATTCAAGAAGAGTTGGGAGCCCCCAATTAAGTTGTGGGTGTGTGCCTCAAGTTGTTTGTAAAGGATTTGATCCCCGCCTCAAAGGGGTTCTATAGTGGAAGGTGAACTAGGCCTTTGTGGCGAAGTTCATCGGAGAATAGGGTGAAGCCTTAGTGGCGTTGAGTAGGCCTTTGTGGCGAGCTCACACCCCTCCAACGAGACGTACTCCCCTAAAAAGGAGGAACTCGGAAATACATCGTGTCTCCGTGTGCTTCCATCGGTTACCTCGTTCCTCCCTCTCTTTACTTACTTGTACTTGTTGCATTAATTGCTTGTCTTGTCATATAGGTAAATTCATCACTAGTTGCACTATCTAGAGAATTTACCTTTCTTGTCAAGCCTAAACTTTGAGAAAAATTAAAATTTGCCGTAGCACCTATTCACCCCCCCTCTAGGTGCCTATACTTTACTTTCAATTGGTATCAGAGCCTCGGCTCTTCTATCGGGCTTAACCGCCTAAGAGTTTAAGTATGGGTGATGAGGTAGATGACGCTCCGTCCGATGGAAATGTGTCCATGAATGATCTCAATGCTTTGAGAGAATCATTGACCTCATCCATAGACACTAAATTTGAGGAGTTGCGTCAACTCATGACAACACTCCTCAAAGCCAAAGAACCGGAGGTGGTCGACTCATCCCCTCCGGAAACGGAGGGTGCCAAGAAAGGGGTTGATGGTGAACCACTTAAAACTGCTTCCGCCGAACAATCCGCTAAGAAGGGTGCGAGTGGAAAGGAAGGATATCATGCCGTTGAAGGCCAATATTCTCCCGATCCTCCCATCCCTTTTCCTCATATAATTCCTAGGGGAGATCCACCTAAAATTGATGCATATTCTTTTCGTGAATGGCAATACTACATGGAGACTCACTTGAACTCTTCTTGTATAGATCTTTGGAGAATCACTCGTGATGGATACAAGCCATATGATCCCAAGAATCTCACAAGAAGAGAGGTTGTAGATTGCCAACTCAATTACACCGCTTTATCCATCCTTCATCAAGCCGTGGGCCCCAATCACATGCCGCATCTTCAACACTTCTCCACCGCCAAAGAGACATGGGATGCACTTGTCCTCATGTTTGTTGGGAATGAAAGCATGCAAAGAAATCGCTATGACACCTTGACCAATGAGGCTGAAGGATTTTTCATGCGTGATGGAGAAGATCACGTTGACATGTATCGAAGACTCAAATCTCTTGCCACCGCTTTCTCTAATGCGGGTGCAACACATATTGATGATGCTTGGATCAAGAGGAAGTTCATAATTGCCGTGATGCCTTTTGAGGGCACGGATATGAAGAGCATTCAAGGGAGACATGATTTCTCCACCATGACCTCTACCCAAGTCATGCAAGAATTGAGCTCCTACAAAGTGCAAACCAAGAATGCTCTTGACAACCGTGCTAAGGCCATTGGGATGCATCAAGGAGCTTCCGTTGCTTTGAAGGCCAAGGTGTTGGCAAGAGAAGTTGAGAATGATGAAGATGGTGAAGAAGGATTGCCTCCATTGAAGGAACAAGAATATGATCCCGTCCTAAAGGATCTAATAGCTCTCACCGTGCAAAAGTTTTGGAACAATCCCCCAAAAGGCAAGAAGTTTGTTGAGGAGAAGACCAAGTCTCGTTATGGTAATGATGGGGCTCAAAAAGTGAGATCTTGCTTCAATTGCCAAGACAAGTACCATTTCATTGCGGAGTGTCCCTATGAGAATAGAGAGAACCATAGCGGCAAGCTCATCCGCAAGGACAAGTCCAAGGTTGAATACAAGAAACCTCATTTCAAGAAGAAACCTTTCAACAAGAAGACCCCCACCAAGTTTGTGCTCTTGACTCAAGAGGAGTATGATTCCGGGAGTGATGAAGAAGAAGAAACCACAAGTGAAGTGGCCGCTCTAGCTATTGCTTCCACTCCATCTTCGTCATCTCTTTTTGAATCCCCCAATGAAAATCTTCCTCAACGCGATGCCAAGTGCTTCATGGCTAAGGCCATGGAGGTATCATCTTCTCCTAACTCTAAGACCCCTAGTGAACTTGAACATATTGCTAGTCTTAGAGAAGAAGAGGAAAGGGCCTCCTTGGACCGTTTTATGTCTAACATGCAAGGGGAGACCAAGAAGTACTTTGAGCATCTCATGAGGCAATTGGGAGAGGCCCAAGAGGCCCTTGAGAAGAAAGGTGAGATTGAGAGAAGGGATGCGGATGAAATTGCATCCCTCTCAATGACTCTTGAAGAAGAGCATGATGGTAGAGTTTCTCTAGAGGATGAACTTGAAACTATTGAAACTACTCATAATGAACTTGTCTCTAAAATCATTAAGGAACGTGATCTTGCTATTGCTAAATATAGAAAGGCTAAAAAGGATAAAGTAGAGTTTGGGGTTGGTCATGGTAAACTAACCGAGGAGTTTGAAAGGCTAACCAATGCTCACAAAGCTTTGGAAAGCCAACACTCATCCCTCAAAGAGTTGCATGAACAACTTCAAACTCAACTTACTCAATCTAACCATCCTAGCACTTCTACTTCTTCTTGTGATCATCCAAATATTATTGAGGAAAATGCTAGGTTGAAGGATGAGCTAGCAAGGCTCAAGGGCAAAAGCACTCAAGTCGAAAAGGTGGTGCTTGCCACCCCACAAGTGGTTGCCCCAAGCTCTAATGCGGTCATTTCTAGACCACAATTGAGTGCTCCAAGGCAACAAGTGGGCAAGCAAGGTCTTGGCTATGTAGCCAAGAAAAGGAACAAGAAGAAGAAGAAGAAGAAGAAGAAGAAGAAGAAGAAGAACAAACATGGTGCTTCGGGTGGTATTGTCATTAGGGACAACACTACTCGTTGCTCCTCCGCGGGAACTAACAACCCACACCATTTCTTATATGTTGATTATTATGGTGTTGTGCAAGCTAAATATGTTGGTCCAATTAAGGGGTTTATTGACTACACTATATGGGTTCCAAAGACCCTTGTTGCTAACATGAAGGGACCCAACTCGGGTCCTAACTCTAGTCAATGATCTCTTGCAGGACTATGCTTCCGGTGGGACTAAATGGATTCTTGATAGTGGATGCACTAATCATATGACCGGAAGCAAAGAACTTGTGACGGAGTTGCGACCAAATGACATCCAAGCAACCGTCACTTATGGGGACTCGTCCAAGTCTAAGGTATCCGGGTTTGGCAAGGTTGTGGTGGCTCCCGATATCACTATCGTGAACGTCATGCTTGTCGAATCCCTTGGTTACAATTTACTTTCCGTCCGCTCTCTTAGTAAGATGGGGTTCTCCGTCTTCTTTGATGGTGATATTGTGGTCCTTTTGAGGAGCAAGACTCTTGACGTCGCTCACGTGGGACATGTTGAAAATGATTTGTATGTGGTAGACTTTTCTAAGTCAACCAACACTCAAGCAATGTGTCTTTTCGGGAAGGCGGACTTGAGATGGTTATGGCATCGCCGGCTATCCCATGTCAACATGAGAACTTTGCAAAGTCTTCACAAAAGTGGCCTTATTGTTGGACTAAAAGAAAATGTTTCCTTTGCAAAGGATCGCGTTTGTAGGTCGTGTGTTGAAGGGAAGATGCATGACATTGTGCACAAGGCCAAGACTATTATCTCATCAAAGAGGATCTTGGAGCTTCTCCATGTTGATCTCTTTGGTGCCGTGCCCGAGGCAAGTCTTGGCGGCAAGAAGTATTGCTTGGTGATTGTCGATGATTATTCAAGATACACTTGGGTTTATTTCTTCAAGTGCAAGAGTGAGACCCAACAAACCATCATCGACTTCTCCAACGAAGTGCAACGTCAACACAATGTGCAAATCATGGCTATTAGGAGTGATAATGGGTCGGAGTTCAAGAACTATACATTGAATGAATTTCTTAGTGAAGAAGGCATTCGTCACCAATACTCCGCCACTTACACTCCTCAACAAAATGGTGTTGCCGAAAGGAAGAATCGCACTCTCTTGGATATGGCAAGGACCATGTTGGCGGAGTACTCTTCTCCCCAATATTTATGGGCCGAGGCCGTATCCACCGCATGCCACTCCTCCAACCGCCTCTACATCCGCAAAGGCTTGAGCAAGACCCCATATGAGATCCTCACCGGCAACAAGCCCAACGTATCCTACTTCCGTGTATTCGGTTGTAAGTGCTTTTATTTGATCAAGGGTATTAGGTTGTCGAAATTTCAATCCAAAACTATTGAGGGTATTTTTGTTGGTTACGGTGCCGAATCCCACACTTATAGAGTCTATGACAAAGCCTCACGGATTGTCATAGAATCTTGTAGTGTGGTTTTCGAGGAAATGACGGCTCCCAAGTGGCGCAATTTCATGTTTCAAATGTAGATGTTGAAATGCCTCAAGAAGCCATAGGAAGGATGGGTGTGGGATTCTTCCGCCCCATCGAGGGACACCTTATGGCGACTCGAGAAGGACTATGCTCTACTCAAGTGGAGCCCTCCTCTACATTTGAAGATCAAGCCAAGGAGCCAACTACTACACCTAACCGAGAACATATTCAAGACCCTCTTCTCATTGATCAAGTGACTCCGCAAGTCGTACCCACTCCTCTCACTAATGCGAGTCAAGATCAAGGCCAAGATCAATCATCCTCTTCATCCTCTTCTCAAGTTGAAGCTTGTATTGAAGATATTGTTGATGACGATGTTGATGATCAAGGCCATGTTGGTCAAGATGGGGACCCGAATGATCAAGATGATCAAGTGATTCCTCCTCGCAATAATGAGGAGATCGAAGCCCGTCGCATCAAAAGGATAAGAAGAGCTTTGAAGCAAATTGATGCCCAAGATGACAAGGTCTTGGAGGATGTTCAAGCTAGAAGATCCACTAGAAGGCAATTGGCTCATTTTTGTGAGCATCAAGCTCATATCTCTATGGTGGAGCCTAAGAAAGTGTATGAAGCTCTTGAGGACTCCGATTGGGTTGAAGCTATGCATGATGAGCTCAATAACTTTGAGCGCAACAAAGTTTGGAGATTGGTTGAGAAACCCAAGGATTGCCACAATGTTATTGGCACCAAGTGGATTTTCAAGAACAAGCAAGATGAGAATGGCATTGTCATTAGGAACAAGGCAAGATTGGTCGCTCAAGGTTACACCCAAGTTGAAGGCATTGACTTTGATGAAACCTACGCGCCCGTGGCTCGCCTTGAGTCCATCCGTATCCTCCTTGCTTATGCATCCTCACATAATTTCAAATTGCAACAAATGGATGTGAAAAGTGCTTTCTTGAATGGTCCACTAAAAGAGGAGGTATATGTTAAGCAACCTCCGGGGTTCGAGAATCTCAACTTTCCCAACCACGTTTACAAACTTGACAAGGCTCTCTATGGTCTCAAACAAGCACCTCGTGCTTGGTATGAGCACCTTAGGGAGTTGTTAGATGATCGT
The DNA here is from genome assembly GCA_028641055.1 of Alopecurus myosuroides. Classification (NCBI taxonomy): domain Eukaryota; kingdom Viridiplantae; phylum Streptophyta; class Magnoliopsida; order Poales; family Poaceae; genus Alopecurus; species Alopecurus myosuroides. Next base: position 510,552,571 of record CM054058.1, on the reverse strand, counting down.
GGTTTCGAAGTTGGGAAGATTGACCCCACTCTCTTCACCAAGAGAGTAAAGGGAGAGCTTTTCATATGCCAACTCTATGTGGACGATATCATCTTTGGCTCAACTAACCAAGCTTTCAATAATGAGTTCTCTAAGCTTATGACTGACAGGTTCGAGATGTCTATGATGGGTGAGCTTAAATTCTTCCTTGGCTTTGAGATCAAGCAATTGGCTCGTGGGACTTTCATTTCTCAATCCAAGTATACCCAAGATATGATCAAGAGGTTTAACTTCCAAGATGCTAAGATCAAGACATCTCCTATGCAAGTCAAGTGTCATCTCTCTCGTAATCCAAAAGGGAGTAAGGATGTGGACCAAAAGCTTTATCGTTCTATGATTGGTTCTTTGCTCTATCTTTGTGCATCTAGGCCCGATATCGTTTTGAGTGTAGGTGTGTGTGCAAGGTATCAAGCGGCTCCTAAGGATTGCCATCTAATGGCGGTTCATAGGATCTTTCGTTATTTGGTTCATACCCCAAGATTTGGTTTGTGGTACCCAAAGGGGGCACAATTTTCTCTCAATGGATATACGGATTCCGATTGGGCGGGTGATCAAGATGATAGGAAGTCAACTTCCGGGGCTTGCCAATTTCTTGGTAGGTCCCTTGTAAGTTGGTCCTCGAAGAAACAAAATTGCATTTCTCTCTCCACCGCCGAAGCCGAATATGTTGCCGCCGCAAGTGCATGCACTCAATTGCTATGGATGAGGCAAACTCTCAAGGAATATGGAGTTCATTTGGACAAAGTACCTCTTCTATGTGACAATGAAAGTGCTATCAAGATTGCATACAATCCGGTGCAACACACAAGGACGAAGCACATTGAGATTCGCCACCACTTCATCCGTGATCACGTGGCGAGAGGAGACATTGCACTAGGTTATGTGCCCACCAAGGACAATCTTGCGGATATTTTCACGAAGCCACTTGATGATGCAAGGTTCTTGTTCTTGAGGAATGAGCTAAATGTGATTGATTCAAGGAGCTTGACTTGACTATCTTGCACACACCCCTATAGATGAAACGTTTTCGAGTTTGGATGTAGGCATGGACATAGGGGGAGTGCTATCCTAATGCATTGGATTCTCCCTCCCCCCATTATGCCCAAAGCAAAAATTCATTATGATCTCTTTTTCTAATGTTGAATTGTGAGCTTCAATGTCGAGAAGTGGCAATGCACCCAAGATACATCTTCGCGGTGGCATACCATGATCTCTTACATGGTGGCCTTGGCCACCAACCTCTTCATTTCGAAGAGTTGGATCTTAGTTGGGTTTTCTACTTGTCATTTCATTGCATTTCGTGTGTTTTTCCCGTCTAAGTGGTTCTTCCTAGGAAAATCCCACTCAATTGGTATTTTAGTTGGTTGTTTCTTGCTCTTGAGAGGGATAAGTACTAGTCTCAGTTTGTTAAATCTATCCTAAGCCTTTCTCTCAAAAAGCCTTTCTTTTCTAAGCACTAGTGTCGTCCGTTGAAAACGAGGAAATTTCGAATCAGGAGGCAGTCGGAATTTCCGGTTCAGTTTTGAACCGGAATATCCGGCTGTACCGGAATATCCGGTTCAAACTTGAACCGGAATATCCGGTTCGGCGCACTTCATAAAGCCTGGAGCCCGACGGGGAAGGGCAGTTCTTGCCCTTTTCCCATCTGCTCCTCTCCACCAAAACGCCACCGCCGTGATTCTTGGCCTCCCGGGCCGTTTCCTCCACAAGATCTTGGAGTTTTGGCCCGGATCTTGTTCTCCTCGCGATTTGGAACGATTCTACCCAAGCATTTTTCTCCATGGACCCCGGTAACGTTCAAATCTCTTGAATCTTGGTGCTATAACCCTACCTTCCATGGATGTGCGTTTTTGTTGGCTATGCTTGGTAGAATTCGTTTCGGAGAGGTCCCCTTGCATGCTAGAAACCATAGACTAGAATCCTTGCATACAATCTTTGTGGAAATCTGAGATTTAGATTGATTTGGTGCTGTTCCGCAACCTACCGGAATATCCAGTCCACGACTGAACCGGAATATCCGGGCAACCGGAATATCCGGTTTAGTTTTGAACCGGAATATCCGGCTATGTCCAGTACTGTTTTAGGGCAGCCCCAAATTGATCCTTCCCAGATTTCTACCTCGATTGTTTCCTGGAATCTCCTCTATCGTTTTTATGTATGAGTGTATCCGTTGTGTGACACTAGTGTACTCATCTTGTGCTATTCCTCTACTATCTTGTTTCACAGGTGGTGACCATGAAAGGAGTGTTCCGAAGCACAAGAAGCAAGTTTCTGTCCGTAACAAGAGGAAACCTCGGCTCAACTATAAGACCGACATTCCCGTTCAGGATTTCAATGAGCTCAGAAAGCAGGATGCCTATCTTTCTCCGAGGGTTGCAAATATTGATTCTCGGTTCTGGAATCTGGAGCAGTCCTATATTTATGCTGACATCTATTGTGACTACCGCTTTCCTTGCCGTCCTATGCATCCATATGACCATGCCGCTCTCAAGGCCAAGGAGGAATTTGCTGATGCAGCCAGTATTGTTGAGCGCTTCGGTCTAGTGAAGCTTATGGAGACTCAGTGCAACTACAACACGCAGCTTGTGATGCAGTTTATGTCCACCCTCGTGTTCACCACTCGGGATATTGTGACCCGTCTCAAGTGGATGTCTGAGTCCACACCTTGTGAAGCATCTTTTGAGAGGTTTGCTCGGCGTCTTGGATACTCTTACAACGAGCACCCTCCTCTTGGTCGCCGCGTCCATGAGGTTCATAGGCCGAGGAGGGAGGTGTCCATGGCTGAGCTGTATGCCCCTGGTTTCACTGTTGGGGGACTTGAGGGACTTCTTCCACTTTATGATCAGCTGGTTCGCATTTTCAGAGGCTTCCTTGTGCCGAGTGGAGGTAACAACGATGCTCTCACCACTCCTTTGTGCAACCTTCTGATTCTGGCTAAGGAGTGTATGGAGGAAGAGGACCCGTCTGTCTCCTATACTGTGGATGTGATGGACATCATCTTTCACGAGCTCTACGCTGCTATGATTGGTGGCTACACCATTCCCTATGCTCCCTATATCATGATGCTCATCAAGTATGAGATGAGGAAGGAGTACACCGAGTTACCCATGGTTGAGCACAAGGTCAAGAAGCTGTATGTCAAGAGGAAGCTGAAGACTGCGGCTGCCTCTCAGAGTGCTCCATTTGAGGGTGGTTCCTCTATGGGTGGTCCTTCTGGCTCTCAGTCTGCTCCCAGGGCGCCCGTGTCTGATATTACCACCTTGCGCCACGTCAGGAAGCTCTCCTGGTTTCAGCGCAACGTGCTCTACATGAAGGTGGACATTCACAAGGAACAGTACAGGGCGTATCGCAGGGACACTGACTTGGCTAGCTCTCAGCGACAGATTATCCACCACATGAGTGGTGGCACTGGTGATGTACCTGCTCCTATTGCTGCTCAGTCCTTCTCTGCTTGGTCTGCTGGGGATTTCACTCCTTGGGAGAGCATTGAGGCGGCTCTCCGGTCTACTCAGGATACTGCTGCACGAGCTCATGATGCGGATGCTGATGAGGAGGAGTCTGATGATGAGCAGGAGTCTGGAGGCGAGTCGGATGCTTAGACCGTGTCTGGGACGTTAGATTAGCTATTTCCCTCCTTTTTGGTGTCTCGATGCCAAAGGGGGAGAAGTAGCTATTATAGACTACGGGATTTGCATGGGTTCGGGCACAAGCATTTGCTTTTATCCTTCCTTGAGAGCTTGTTTCCATTTTAGTATCTTCGTTTGTCGTGCTTGTGAACTTATGTCGTTTATTGTCTCGTTTAAAACTATGTGTGCTATTATGTGTGAGACTATGTTGGTTATCTGGATATTATCATGGTTTATCTATTTATGGTGTGATGGTTATCTATCGTATATGTTGAGGAGATTATCTATGGTTGTGCTGGGTTATTCTTGGATATATCATTTTCGCACAAGGTATATACTTCCTTACACTCAACATATTGGTGATATTGTCTCATTGGCATGTTTGCTACTTGTTGGAAATTTCTCCCTATACATCATTGCATCCATTTGCGTTTGAGGCAAACAAAAGATATGCATAGAGATAGGGGAGAGATTTCCATCTTGTTTCAAACATGATTACTGTCAAGGTTTATTGCAAATCTTAGTATTGTCATCTAACACCAAAAAGGGGGAGATTGAAAGTGCATTTCGTTTTCCCAGTGTTTTGTGTGTTAGTTAACAATACTAAGTACATTATTTATCGAGGTGTTTAGTGTGCAGGTGTTATACTTAACATCGGCATCGATCACCGAAAAGTCGGTGAAGTTTGGCCTGAGGTTTTTGGGACAGAACTCAACCGGATTATTCGGACCGGATTATTCATCCTGGACCGGATATTCCGGTTGCTGAGAAAGGAGCACAAAAATGGCTAAGGACTGAGAGTTTCGCATACTGGAGTCAACCGGATTATTTGGTCCGGATTATTCATCCTGGACCGGATATTCCGGTTGCTGTAAAAACTGCTAAGGACTGGAAGTTTTGCTCTCAGAAGTGAACCGGATTATTCGGACCGGATTATTCATCCTGGACCGGATATTCCGGTTGCTGTAAAAACTGCTAAGGACTGGAAGTTTTGCTCTCAGAAGTGAACCGGATTATTCGGACCGGATTATTCATCCTGGACCGGATATTCCGGTTGTTGCGAAAAATGGCTAAGGACTGGAAGCTTGGAGCTACTAGAGTCAACCGGATTATTTGTACCGGATATTTCATATCTATACCGGATATTCCGGTTGCAGTTGAAGAGGTGGAAAATGGCTAAGGACTAGAAGATTTGCGTACTGGCATCTACCGGATTATTTGTACCGGATTATTCCAGATCAACCGGATAATCCGGTCCAGCACTGCAGATCTGCGTGGAGCAAGTTGACCGGATATTCCGGTCCAAACTTGGACCGGATATTCCGGTACCTTTTTTCCTGCACAACGACTAGTTGTGAGGAGGGACTATAAATACCCCTCCTCTTCTTCCTAAGATCCAGTTCTTCCCCTTAGCATTTATGAGCATTTAAGAACTCACCAAATCACTCATAACTCCCAATCCCTCCACCCAATCTTGAAGATCTTTGGAGGATTGAAGGAGAAGGCCCCGATCTACATCTTCACCGAGCCGTTCTTCATTTCCCCCTCTCTAGCTAGAGGGATCTTGCCTAGGGTTTCCTCTTGTGGAGAACCTAGGCATCTTGTTTCTTGTTGGTGATTCAAGAAGAGTTGGGAGCCCCCAATTAAGTTGTGGGTGTGTGCCCCAAGTTGTTTGTAAAGGATTTGATCCCCGCCTCAAAGGGGTTCTATAGTGGAAGGTGAACTAGGTCTTTGTGGCGAAGTTCATCGGAGAATAGGGTGAAGCCTTAGTGGCGTTGAGTAGGCCTTTGTGGCAAGCTCACACCCCTCCAACGAGACGTACTCCCCTAAAAAGGAGGAACTCAGAAATACATCGTGTCTCCGTGTGCTTCCATCGGTTACCTCGTTCCTCCCTCTCTTTACTTACTTGTACTTGTTGCATTAATTGCTTGTCTTGTCATATAGGTAAATTCATCACTAGTTGCACTATCTAGAGAATTTACCTTTCTTGTCAAGCCTAAACTTTGAGAAAAATTAAAATTTGCCGTAGCACCTATTCACCCCCCCCTCTAGGTGCCTATACTTTACTTTCAGTCATCCAACACAAAATATAAATATCGTGCTAAACCACACGGTGCCCACACTGTTACGATTACACCGTGATCAAAGTGTCTACGGAGATCTCATAACAAAATCACTTGAGTAGCATAACAGATGAAGAGTAACATCTACTTATTTAACTAGAATACAAACCTCATGATCATATAAAGATCACACCATGGGAGAGAGAGAGAGAGAGAGAGAGAGAGAGAGAGAGAGATGAAACATATAGCTACTGGTAGAGCCCTCATCCCCGGGGAGAACTACTCCCTCATCATCATGGGAGACAACAACGACAATGAAGATGGCGGTGGAGTCGAGGGAGATGGCTCCTGGGGCACTTCCCCGTCCCGACAGGGTGCCAGAACAGAGATTTCTGTCCCCCAAAACTTATCGGCGGTGACGACGGAGCTACGGAACTTTTCGTGGAAGAAGGCCGATATCTTTAGGGTTTATGCCTCGGGGGGAATAAATAGGCGAAAGGGCGATGTCGGTGGGTGGCCAGGGGGCCCACACCACCTGGTGGCGCGGCCAGGGGGACCCGTGCCTCCCTATGGTGTGGCCACGTTGTGGCCCCCCTCCGGATCTCCTTTGGACTTCCTTGACCCTCCAGGAAGTCTAAGACTTCTAGGCTTCGAATCGTCCAATTCAGAGAATATTTCCAGAACAAATTTTCTGGAACTAAAATTAGCAGAAAACAGGAACTAGCTCCGTGGCATCTTGTCAATAGGTTAGTCCCAGAAAATCGATAAAAATGACATAAAGTGTAAAGGAAACATGTAGCACATGGCATGAAAACAACATGGACCATCAGAAATTATGGATACGTTTATGACGTATCACAACTCATAAGATCTAAACATGAGGCATAAAGAGGAGAAGACAACCATCTAGCTACTGCTATGGACCCGTAGTCCAAGGATGAACTACTCACGCATCACTCCAGAGGCAGGCATGGTGGTGTAGAACCCTCCGGTGATGATTTTCCCTCCCGGAAGGGTGCCGAGGGGAAGCTTCAGAACCCTCCCGAACTAGGGTTGACGATGACGGGGGCTACAGAACTTTTGGTGGAAAAAGGCTTGGGTGTTTAGGGGTTTCCCGAGGAGGAGCTTATATAGGCAAAAAGGCAACGTCGGTGGGTGGCCAGGGGGCCACACCACCTGGTGGCGCGGCCTGGGGGGCGCCGCCTTATGGTGTGGGCCCCCCTCAGGGTCTCCTCCAGACTCTGTGTACGTCACAGAATTCTAAGGTCCTGTATTTTTGTTTCGTCCAATTCCGAGAATATTTCATAAACAACTTTTATCAAACCAAAAATAACAGAAAACATGAACTGGCTCTGTGGCATCTTGTCAATAGGTTAGTCTGAGGAAATACATAAAAATTATGTAAAATGTATAAAAAACATGTAGCAATTGGCATGAAAACAACATGAAACATCGGAAATTATAGATACGTTTATGACGTATCAAGGCACCAGAAGGGGACGCAGTCACCGCCCTAGGTCTTGGCCGAGAATCATAGAGACGCAATTGCTGATGTTGTAGAGGAGGAGACGATGGAAGCGCAAGACTTCAATTCAGTCGAAAGCGTCCGCTTCACCTCTGCTACAACTGATGGGGGATGTTAGACTATGTACGTGTACAACTAGAGTTAGATTAGGAGTCGTCTTGTATTACAAGTCTTAGGCTTCTTGACCTCCAAGTTGTACTCATATATATATATATATATATATATATATATATATATATATATATATATATATATATATATATATATATATATATATATAGGTAAAATAAGAGGGGCACCAAGGAGCATGGGCACCAGGATCAAGAGCCGTTTGATGCTTTAGAAATCGCACATCACATCACGGGTGTTGCAGCGTAAAATCGGGTTTAACCCGTTAGTGCCTTCCATTTGAAGTAGGTATGGACCATGCTTTATTTGTTTCCTAATTATTTTTCATGCAATACTTTCCATGTTTTGACAACGCATCAATCTTTTGTGATGTTACCAAAAAAAAGGGCAATCTCTTAGTTGTGTTTCCCTTTTTCCTAACATATTCTTGTTGCTTCCCTACTACTATTTCAACTCCCCATGGGTAACGTCCAGATTAAGATGTTGTGGCCGGCCGGCCGGCCGGCCGAGCTTCCATCACCACATGATCATCCGAAGCTGGTTTATTACGACCCAGTCGGCTGAGCAAGTTTGATCAACAAGCACATTTGTTCATTAAACGAGGTATGTACCATTCAAGTGATCTGTTCAACTTTGTCAGAAACTTGCAATATTTGTTCCATATCTACATATCACAGCAGATTCTTATCAAGATTCTCAACTAAAGCTCGAAAGCTAATAATATGGAGGGATGGTGATACCGTTGCGGCCGCCGGCCTTGGATGATTGATCGGCATTGACGGAACAACCAAACACGCCGGCAGATTTAGGTACACACGTTTAAGATTTACAATGGTTTAAGTATGCAGTTTTATTGATCCAGTTTTGAATTACTCTCATAGGAGAAGGCTTCGTATAGGAACAATGCTAGAATTTTTTATGTCCACACCATATGAGCACAACAAAGGGTTCCGGCAAGTACATGCTGTTGGCGAGAGATTCGCTTAACGTACCAACGATCAGAGAGATTTTCCACCCCCCTCTTCAAAAGACCATTTGTCTTTATTTTGTCATCTATCTCACATATATATGTTCTCTCTTCTGTCCCTATTACTCACTCAGATCTGCAGATTTGCAATAGTGGAAGATCCAGACAATTTTATACACGAGGATAAGAAATAGCTCGAGGCCACCGTGTTGATGTATATGTAATTTGTACGCATTCATGATGGCTTGTTAATAACCTTATTTCTTTGACAAAGTTTGGCTTGTTTAATATTTTCAAGTAACGTTGTTTGGACATGTAAGTGATTTGAAACGATTATTGCGGAAGGCCCATAATTGGTTCTGTTTTGGTATGGCTCGAAAGTCAGCATGCATGGTTTCTAGAGAACATGATTCACTCAAATTAAGCATACCACTCATTGCACGAGTTTGCCCACAAAGATTTTGAGACTGTTCCATACCCGTGTGATGCTTTGTCCAATGTTGTTCCGCACCCACGTCAATTTGTTCTAATACATCGGCATAATTAAATCGTTTAATCAAGTGTATCCCTAGACTCTTGGAAGTGTCTGGGTATGACATATATGTGGCGAACAACTCCAGTGCAACACTAATATTTGTTAATACCCGTAGCGCACAATGTATTCACCACTAGTAGTGCTTACAAGTGGCGTGGGATTGGTGGCGCACGCTTGTTCACCACTGGTGATAAAAATCCGTGCTCCATGGTTGTCTTTTTCCTACTAGTGACATACCCATGGATCCTTTGAGAGTGGTTGTTAGGTTATACCCAAGACTCTCCTGAGAGTGTGTGGGTATGACATAGCCAAGACTCGGTTACCTGTACAATGCTCAATACCCACGTGATCAATACTTGGTTACCTGTGTGGGTATTCTTTGTTAACATTGCTCAATACCCACTTGATCGACAATCCGGGGAGGAAGGTTGTAATAAGCTTGATGAGTGTTAATTCATTTCAAGAAAGATGAGGGCGGGACCAAGAGTTAATCCAGATAAGAGATAGTTTCTCAGTATGTCATAGCCACGATTCGTTTGGGAGTGTCTAGGTATGACAAGTAGGTATGACATACCCACGAATATCTTGAGATTGCGTGAGTAATGACATACCCACAGACTTTTGAGTATGTGTTACTATAAGATACCCAAGCCTCGTTTTGAGACATTCTAGTTATAATATACCTAGGACTCTCTTGAGAAATAAGAGGAGGGACCCCCAAGGGAGTTAAGAGAGATAAGAGATAGTTTATCCATATGACACATTACTCCTTTGAAACTTTATGGTAAATGACATACCCAAGATTATATTTTAGAGTGGCTAAAGGTAATAACATACCTACGACTCTCGTGAGAGTGTCTAGATTCAACATACCCAAGACTTAGTTCGAGAACTTCTCGGCATCACATACCAACGATTCTTTTGAGAGTGTCTGGGTTTAACATACTGTCGACTTAGTTTGAGAGTTTACGAGTATCACATACCCAAGACTCGCTCAGATGATAGTATGGAGTCTAGGTATAGGTAATAGCACAAAAAATTGAGAGTGCACGTGTACTTACTGTACCCGGGGCGCTCTTGTGAGTTTAGGTATGACATATCCAAGACTCGATAAAAGAGGTTTTAGGTATGATAGACCTAGGTACTTAGTTTGAATGTTTCTCGGTATCACATATAAAGGTACATAGATGGTACATGGATGTCCGTGAAAATCATAATTTCAAATTATGTCCTTTATCCAACATTTTATATGAAACATCATACAGAAACATACACAACGTTTTTACCAGGTATCATATACCCACATACCCAGCTTTTTACCGGGTATTATGTACCTACATACCCACATTTAGGCACATACCTAAGCTATTGTCTCGGGTATATACCTCAGTTATTTTCACAGGTATGCTAAAATTAAATTTCGGATATGCATGTACATAAAAATAGGGTACGTACATACATGAGATTATTGACTTGTATTTTAAATTATTTTTTATATATTCATATACTTAGGATATTCAGGGTAATTCTAATCCCAATAAATTTCTAAGTGAAATTAAATTACATGTATGGTACACCCAAAAAATATACCCACATACCCAGCCTTTTACCGGGTATTATATACCCACATACCAAGCCTTTAACCGGGTATCACGTACCTATATACCCATATTTAGGCACATACCTAAGCTATTTTCTCAGGTATATACCGCAGTTATTTTCACAAGTATGCTAAAAATAACTCGGATATGCATGTATGTGCTTAAAAAATAGGGTACGTACATACATGGAGATATTGACTTGTATTTTAAATTATTTTTTATATATTCATATACTTAGGATATTCAGGGTAATTATATTCCCAAGAAATTTCTAACTGAAACTAAATTACATGTATGGTACACCTATAAGTATACCCACATACCCAGACTTTTACTGGGTATCATCTACCTATATACCCATATTTAGGCACATATACCTAAGCTATTTTCTCAGGTATATACCGCATTTATTTTTAAAGGTATGCTAGGATACTCATGTACGTAAAAAAATAGGGTATGTACATACATGAGATATTGACTTGTATTTTAAATTATTTTCTATATATTCATATACTTAGAATATTCAGGGTAATTATATTCCCAATAAATTTCCAAGTGAAATTAAATTGCATGTATGGTACACCCAGAAAATATCACATACCTAGAAAAATTATTCATTGAACCATATTTATAAAATCAATTAGTAGTAGACGAATGAGCAAAAACTACTCAAAAAGGGCATGCACAGCTCACGTGCCCACCCGTACAAGGAATAACTATGGAGCCTTAAATTTCTAGCATGTGCACCATGCAAGCACAAATCGGCTACTACTAGAAGTTTCCATATCTCCATTAATTAGCAAGCCAAATTGAATGTTGCCTAATTAACCAATGGTAACGGGTTAACCCATTAGCTTTTAGTACGGCTAGAATAACACAAATCTAAATGCAATCCGATGGCTGAGAGGAATGGAGCATGGGCACCATGGTGGACGCAGATTTGCTACCATGGGTGCTAGCTACGCACGGCCTAGGTACCGTTGGATATGGAGAGTATTCGATCTCATAGCTTTTGCTGTTACCAGTAGACTTAACGGCTGTTTCTTTTCTCCGTTTGCATGCAACTTGTTGGGCCATCGAGCCACAACCAATTTTCTTTGCATTTTTGCTTGTCGAGCAGCAGCCAGTTGTTTCTTTGTACGGTACGTGGAAGCGTTACGAGTGATTTTTGTTTGCACAAAACAATTGTCAGGAACATGTGGCACCCTTTGAGATAGCAGGTCCTCAAGCCGATTCGTGATTGTCCGGACGGTGCCAGCATGGCCAGTATAGATTTTACAGGTTCCAAAAAGGCAGAGTCGTCACACATTTCATTACCAACCACTTTATCAATTTTGAGGCACCATTCATATAACACAAATTAATACATGACTCTCACACGCTGAAAAGTACAACCATATTTTTACTCTGAAAAATCAATGCATGTCTCACCGGCTACATAAAAAGTTGAATGTTGCCGTAGCCTGCGAGACAATGGGCTACGGTTTGGAAAAAAGTGTGTGGTTATGGACCTTTTGGTGGTGAAAAGTTGCATATGGAATCCATAGTCATTTATTTTTTGGTAATAGCTACCATGACTGAGATTTTTGGCACGGTGGTGGATAGTTAGATAAGGATGTCATAGTTCTCTTCAATTTGTGGCTAACTTTGAAAGCTCAACGTAGCTAAATTTCTGGGTACTGTGCGGAGAGGAATTAGTTTAACTAAGCATGACCTAATCAATGAATTAAGTCATTATCTCCGGATGTATGGTTCCTGCTGCAAAATTATTATAGCGCCTACACCCGACAAAGAAAAATATACCTTCTTCATGGAGAAAGTGGATAGGCTAAGTTTTGCACAATGGAAAGGGTCGGTGTCCATCCATATTTTTCAATGTGCATAGGGTAAACCAATGTAGCTCAAAAATACATCACGGACAGCTAATCAAATTAGTTCAGCCTGAAAATCCATTACATAAGCAATAAACCACCCCTGCCAAGACTCGCAGTCGCGCGCCGATGGAGAAGCATCATCCATCAGCAGTTCCAGCTGTCTAGGCAATTTCTTGAGCACTGCAACCAATTTTCTTGAAAGAACATATAAACACATTTTTTAGGAGCAATATAAACCATGTGCAGAATTATCTTATCATATTCAGAGCATGAAGGAAAAATAACGGAATAGATCAGGAACCAAATTCAAAACCAAAAATCAATTCAGATCATGGAGAAACAAAACTCAAAAAAAAAAGATCATGGAGAAACTTCGTTGGGAAAGTACTACCTCCGATGCCTCAGAAAGAAGAGAAAAACATCGTATGAGAAAAAATAGAGAAAAACCCATTCATGCAGAGAACAGTAGAACACCATGGGCAGAAAAAAAAGCTGTCAAGAACAATCGCAAACAGGTAATTAAAAAATGGAAGAGGGGTTGAGTTTTGGACATTTGGTCTCTTCGAGCTGTCATCCGCTGCTTGCAATTGCAGTTCTTAGCAATTTTCAAGTAGCCGGTCGAGCGGATGGTAGATGCTCTTCGGCAGCACCGCCAGCTTCTCGGCCGAGGCGGCGGGATGCGCCACAAGCATCACTTCGGAAAAGCATCTCAACCATGCGGACGAGCTTCTTCGGCCGGCTTTGCCGCAGCTAGCTCCAGTCCCTGAGGTCGATCTCCTGCCAGCAGAACGGGCAAGAAACCCAAGGAAGCACCGTCTGTTGAGGAAGCCGAGACCCAGCGCGTCCGGCAGCGGCTCATCCCACAATCTCCCATCCCTCAGCCTGCTACCAGAAAACCATATTTGGTTACCTCAAAATTCCAAGACCTGTTACAGTAATTCAAATTGAACAACGAAAGAAGGATTGCAACTGGAAAAGAAATTGGAGCACGAGAAGGTGATTCGAAAAATTCTGGGGCGCACACTCTTAATCCCGATTTGTAATGGTACATCGTGGAACAAAAGTTCACCCAGAAATTGTAAATCGGGGAAGAAACTGGAATGGAGCAACTCTTCTCATACACAAAAGAAACACGGAAAATATCTGGATCTTAAAAAATGTGGAAAAAGAAATGTAAAAAATTCAGAAGCAACCGGATGCCCTCACGCCCACTGTCACACGCTGCGGTTGCTCGCCGCATGGTTCCCCTGCGCCTGATGCCGCACCAAATAAAAATCAGAAGAGGTAAGTGTCCGCGGCGGGCTCCATCCTTGCCGCTGTGAGCCGGCTATTCTCGAGGCAACGCCAAACCGACCGGATCGTGACTCCAAAAGAGAGGAAATAAAGCAAATCGGAAACATGGAGGACTTATAGGAAACAGATGAGCTCTGCATCCGGCATCGCGCGAGCTCCTACCTTGCCGCCATGGCCGACGCCGTGCGCGGAGGATGCGACGCACGAGAGAAGCTCTGGATCAGGCAAGACCCAAGGTCGCCAACCTTCCCAATGCCTGTCGAACCATTCCGTCCGTAGCCGTAGAAGCCGCAGCGCCAGGGGCGACCGCACGGCCCAGATCCAGCGAGGAGAGCCCAACGAGCCCCTCAGCCGCCGCCACCGCACCTCCATAACCCGCCGCCCGAGCCCACCCCCTCCACTGCTGCAATGGCGTCGCCCCTCTGTTGGCCTGTGTCTCGCTCGTCTGGCCACGGACCCTCTTTTGGATAGGATCGGCTGGTGTGAGAAGAAACATGAGGAAATCAAACGGGGGAGAGAAAGCCCACCGACGGAAGGAAGAAAAAGGTGTGCCGATGGGATCATATTATTTCCGTAAGGTGCTCTCGTTGTGACGCCGTTTAGTTAGGCGCGCCCTCCGGCGTTAGGACTTGTGCTCTCTATACTACATCCGACGGATGGATGTACCTGCGCAGGTAGCACACTAGATAGCCCGCTATTTCCCATATATATATATATATATATATATATATATATATATATAGGAAAATGGTTATGTACACCTCGGTGTACACACTCTCAGTGTTTAATATACCACATAGATGAATTAAATATATCTCTTTAATATTTTTAGTATACTTCATTATTTAATACTAGATATCCCAAATTGAGGTATGTGAAAATTTTCATTACAATCTCCATATTTTATATTATTTCCGCGTATACTGCTTTCGTGTACGCAAAAAAGGTATATTGAAAAAACTGAGTATGTAGATGATATTTTTTTCTCAAAACTTGTAGTGAGGTATCTTAGAATAATTAACTAGGTATATAAAAAACAATAAAGAGGTATAATATGCTTGTATGTGAGGTATATTCAATATGAGAGTACGTACACCCGGGAGTATATAATAGGAGTCCTATATATATATATCTCCCCACGAGGATCCAAAGCAATACAACAATTATTAGGGACTAAGAATTTCCACATATTGTAATAAGGATGGCTACGCACTACTTGGGATAATAGCATGCTAATCAAAACTTCTAATGAATATAGAAAATAATATGTATTTTGTGTGTGTCACTTTTCTTTTTGAAATTGGCATTGAATCACACTCTCTTCAAAAATAGAAGTTCCTCTATGTACAATCAAAAAAATTCAAATAAATAATAATAAACAAGAAATTCATAAGAATACAACAAAATAATAAAGTATGCAAAGCAAACAAACATAGCAAAAAGGGTTTAAACAAGTTGGTTAGGACAAAGTCAAATTTTATCACAAGCATTCAATTTACAAAAGGAATTCTTGTGACCAGGTTTAGAGTTTCCCAAAAAAATGGTTCGTCAAGAGTTTGGGTTTGAAAGATTCGAACTCAAAAGATTCTATTTGTCAAGGAAATTCAAAGAGTTCACTTGGGTTACTCAATTGTTATCACATCACTCAATGCGCAAAAAGAAGTAGATGTGATAAGGTTTATGGTTTAACAGTTCACCACAAGGAATTAATGTGAAATGGCTAGGGATCGAATATAGGATAGAGGTTGGTCTAGGTTCATCACACATTTCCAAGCAAATGAATTATTGTGACAGGGTTTTGAGTTTGCCATTTGGGTTAAGGATGGGTCAAATTAAAATTTGAAACAATTCAAACTGGAATAGATAGCAGGGTTGTTCCAAAGGTCCTAATGGCTAGTATTTGATCACAATGATCACACAAGGTTTTGGTCTAAGGTTTTTAGAGCAAGCCATGATCAAAATGATTCACATGGTGGTTTGAGTACCAGGGTTCTAATAAATTTACAACATGTATTGTACATTTCGAACATGGTTTTGGTATGTGGATTTCAGGTTTAATTTTTTGAGTGCCATGTGATTGACACATACGTGGTGCTGGTCTTGATCCAAATGATTACACCACAAATTTTCCTAACAGGGGTTTACAAAAAACCTTTCAAATTCAAATGTTTGGTACCACTATGGAGGATTTTAGGCCAACTTACATGGAATAGGGTCACTAGAGCCCATGTAGTTTAGTTATTGGTCTCTCTGGTCCAAGGTTACTAAACTGAATATTTTTGTAGAAGGAATCGGATTAACATTATTAGAGAATTTAAACTAAGTCAAAATTACTCAAAGGGCATTTAAGTTCTAAGTGAATTTTAAATTAGTTTAATAATTATTTTGAGACAACGGGTATGAAAGTACACCTCTTAAGGTTTTCAAAAATATTTTATTTATAATTTTTGGAATTATCAAATTTAAACTATGTCAAAATTCATCCAAATGGCTCATCTGAATTTGGAGAAATATTAAATACACGAATTTCAATTTAAAAATGGCTAAAAGATTATACAGGTCATGGGATTTTCAAAAAAATAATAATCCAAACTTGCTAAATTTGGCCTTCTGGATCAAAAGTTATGAAAGTTCTAAGTTGCAGGATTTTTTCTGCAAAACTGTCAATTTGATTTTAATCCGGAATAAATTCAGAAAAGTCAGTGCCACGTGGCGGCTTCCTATACGCTGTCTATCTTACTGGGCGCTGACTGGGCTGGCTGACGTGGCACGATTCTACTCGCTGATACTGATTTGATAAGTGGTTTGATCTCGTGTGTTGGATGTAGATCTAAGGGTGAGGAGCTTAGGGTCGCCGAAAAATGGAGAAGGGAGGCGACCGGCAGCTCTGGTGGTTTGCAACCTCGGAGAAGTTGCCTGCGACGATGCGCGCAACGCGGTGAGAAAGATGGTGACGACGGAGTGCTCTGCGGGGCTTCCTATCACCGACGACGAGCATAAGGAGACGGTGGACGCTCCGATGACCTTCGAGCATGCATGAGGCAGTTGTTTGGATTCACGAAAAATTCGAGCGAGGGCATCAGCGGGTGCGCACGGACAAGAATAATAAGACAGGGCGATTCACGGGCTCTTAGGAGTAATCACTCCGCCGAAATTCGAAGTTGACAGTGACGGATCGGTGCAACTCCGATGAACAAATTGGGCAGCCTGGCGGCGCGATTTGAAGGGGAATTAGAGGGGAAAGGTAGAGGGGGTCAGAGCGGAGATTGCGGCGGCTGAAAATTCGGTTGTGACTTGCGCGGGAGGTTGAAGAAGATGACATCATCGGTGACGTCGTCCTACGGGTCCCATATGTCTCTAGCTCAGCTCATTCATTGACTGTAAATTATGCTCACAACGCTATTACGCAGAATAAAGAGTGATGAATTTAAGCGGAAAATAATCTTTGACATTGGGTTCATTGACCCAAAACGAATTAATGAAAATTTTCTATGGGACTTCGCCAAGGAAATGAAGGACAACTTTGCTAAGGTTCATACAACGATAACATTACAACTAGAAGACATTGTTTCCTTACAGCTTCGAGTAAGAGTGTTAGTGTCTTGTACACATTAATTTTTTGCTTACTCACTGTTAAGCATAACTAATTAGTTACGGACATATATAAACGTGCGCAACTTCCATTACATTATGGTAATCATTGAAGTTAACTCTGGAAGAGTTGAAATCTACGACTCATTGGTGAAAGACGAAGAGAAGTACAAAAGAATTATAGATGCGCTCCAACGGTAATTTCAATCATTATCACATATATTGGTCTCTTTTGTTCATTTTCTGAGATACCAAGTAACTAATAACTCATTTATTCATCTTTTGCCGGGTGGGATTCAGAAAATTTTCAAACAAAGGACACATGGTGAATTCAAAGAAAAGCTTAGTTTTCATCATGTCAAGGTAAGTAGCACGAGCTAGGTCGCGCATATTTTTTATTCTAATTTCAATACCATTATATTATGCTTGAATTCTATTATCGTAAAGTGCGAAAGGGAGCCACTGGGGACCAATTTATGTGGATAGTCCCTTTGCGAGTGGATTCGCCGGGAGGTCAGTGAGCGGACGAAGCGACATTTTTTTGATATACATGAACAAAAATATTCACAATTTTATTTTATTACCATCAATTGTGTTGAGTGTCATTCATAATTTTTGTTATAATGATTGATATTCATATTGGTCTCCTTCTTTTATAGTTGGATAAAATACAGAAGAATCTACAACCAATGGAGCGCTTTGTAACAAATCAAGAGGAAATTGTGGGATTTTTTATGGACCATGTCATAAACCGAACCGGAAAATACAGTGACACCTAGACGGGCTCTAGTTCTGGTTATGATCTCCATATAATCAAACATACGGATTCTAGTCCCGGTTATGATGTCCAGGTAATCGAATAGACGGGGTCTAGTTCCGGTTATGATCTCCATGTAATCGAATAGACTGGCTCTAGTCCCGGTTGAATTTTTCATAAGGAATAAAGTATATTTTATTAGATAAATATTTCTTTTATGAATATTTTGATATGTTCTATGTATTTTTCTGATTTTAATTAATTAACCATATATTTTGCAAGATTGATCATAGATTTTAAATAAAAAAACAGAGGCTGCCACGTGGGGAACTCGTTTGTCCCGGCTCTTGTTACGAACCGGGACTAAAGGTCCTCGATCACGCGCTCAGGCAGAGTCCACGTGGGTATCTCTTTTGTCGCAGGTTGTAACTGAACCGAGACTAGGCCAGGACTAGAGGTCCTCTCGACCCGAGACTAAAGACATTGTTTCTACTAGTGGTCGTTCTAGCTCGGCATCTCGACTACGGCAGGCGGCGGCTACACAACTACATCAGAGAGAGGTTGTCGAGGGCGAGAGCGAGGATAGAGAGTGCGAGAAGAATTAGTGCGCTGAATGGGTTCAATCATACCGGCTCGGTCAACCGCCACGGTCTAGACAGCAGGGGCTAATGGGCATCTTGTCCATGTCACTCCCAGCATGCCCTCCTTGCCAGCACGCTTAAACGAGGCCACCAACGCCATCTATTTTTCGTCCAACGGTCAATTGTTTTTATTACCAAATAATATGAATGGTACTGAGAGTATACACTACCATGTGTCAAAAAAAGAGAGTATACACTACCCCAATACTCCAATAGTAATAGTTGTGTGTACTTAGTCGATTGTAAGAGATGATGAACTGTGTTGGTGGACCGAATTCACGGTGTACAATCCGTACATGGGCCACTGATTTGGGCAAGCATCCATTTCCGAAATGGAACGAGGCTCGGTATAAGTGGCCCGGCAAGCCCAGTATCCGCTAGCCAAGTGGCCATCTTCTCAAACCGAATCCTAAGCTGGGCTCGATCCTCCAGGATCAACGTGATTCGCAATGTGCGCATCTGATTCTGGCCTCGGCGGATCCGCCCGCTCGCCCGGCGGCGGAGCCATCAACCACGGCTTATTAAAAAAAGAAAAATGTTCCTCAACGTTTCGGTCCTTCACCTAGCGCGTATTCACAAGCCAAGCACGTGCCATGTTCCTCCGCTTCCTTCCGCAGCAGTCAGCGCACGAGAGGGACTCATGAGTAAATATCAAACAGTTACGGGGTGTCGAACTTAACACCGCGCGGCCTACTTTGTCGCCTCGCCCAGCCCACCAACCCACCTCCTATTTCTCGCCGTCGCGTCCTAAAGCTCTTCCATCCCAAACCCAGAGGCGATCGCATCGCATCGCCCCCGCGTGAGAATCAATGGCGATGCTGACGGCGAAGCTGAGCTCCCCGGCCACCACCGCTCTGCTCGGGTCCCGCCGATCCGCGCCCGCCCGCCGCGCCACGGTCGTGCGCGCCTCCGCCGGCTCCTACGCCGACGAGCTCGTCTCCACCGCGGTGAGCGCCCGATTCGGAACCCTCGAGTCTCTGCTCTACGATCTAACCTTTGGGTGTTTGCACGTGTTCCCATGTCTCGCGTGTGCTTGTGTGTGGTGGCTGGGTCAGGGTGTTTGGTTGGTGTCTAGCGGCGATCCGTGACGGGGACTGCTGTGTGGGGTTGGGAGAATGGGGATTTGTTTGTTTCTGGCGGTCGAATTAAATCTGGGCTGAACAAACCTTTTAGCGGTTTACATATCTAGCTCAACTCCCCGACATAGAATATTTTCCATGCAATGAAATCTGCACTGATACATTTTTAGGAAAAGTGGGTATGCTGCATCAGTGATTTTGTTTGTTATCTAACACACGAGGCTATATGATATGCGTAAATCAGTGTCAGTTAGGCCCAGTTACTCGGTTGCATCTTGTAGTTGCATCAGGCCATGGTTCGGTTGATGTGCTCTTGGCTCACTCTGTTAGTGGTTGACTTTTGAATTAAGGTACAACAAGCTTGAGTTTTAGGACAATCTTCTTCTCGGTACGAATGGAAGGTCATGTGATGCTAGTGTTGCTCTGAAGATAAATTCTCAAGTGCAAATAGCATCAAACTGTCTCTAGGCAGTAGGACCATATTTCAGCTTTGGCGATTTAGTTACTAGATTGATGGGTGGAATTGCTCATGTCAGATTTCTCTGCAATAACTGCCTATGTGGAAAGCCTACTAGAAGTATTTGAAATTTTTGTTTGTCAAGATTAATCTTGGCTTTTCAGCTCTGATTAAAAAGATTGGCTCCTTGCATCATGTGTATATTAGGTATTCTTTTGGATCTGAACTGCAATGCTATGTTGATTTGTCAATTATTGAAGCATATGCCGTCGAGCAAATGAACCGTGCCTTTACATTATGAACCAATGCAAGTCTAAAATTAAGACTTACCATCATATAGTGGCTTCATGCTGGGTATGCCGAACCGGTCTTGTAAGCTTTTTCCTAATTATTTTCATTACTGCTCTTTTTGTCATGTCTGCAATGCACTCTGTTGGGTCTCATGGCTGCAAATCTAATGATTGAACGCATGCAGAAAACTGTTGCTTCCCCTGGGCGTGGGATCCTAGCTATTGACGAGTCGAATGCAACATGCGGAAAGAGACTAGCATCCATTGGTTTGGACAACACGGAAGTTAACCGCCAGGCTTACAGGCAGCTTTTGCTGACCACTGCTGGTCTTGGTGAATATATTTCTGGTGCTATTATGTTTGAGGAAACTCTTTACCAGTCGACTACAGATGGCAAGACATTTGTTGACTGCTTGAAGGACCAGAATATCATGCCTGGTATCAAGGTTGACAAGGTATGCATTCGAGGGTCTGAAAGTCTTAGAATCGCCATGCTGTTGTAGTCAGCGAGACAGTCTTAGCATTTTATTTCTTGAACTGAGTATTTTAATTTGTATTACTTGATTGATTTTTTTGTCACTCCCAAAAGGGTTTGGTTCCACTGCCTGGATCCAACAACGAATCCTGGTGCCAAGGTCTTGACGGTTTGGCTTCAAGGTGTGCCGAGTACTACAAGCAGGGTGCACGCTTTGCCAAGTGGTCGGTTCATTACCCTCTTTGTTCATTTTCTGACTAATTATATTTTTCTCCTTTTCTAAGCTCGCTATGGTAAATTGATCTTCAGGCGGACTGTTGTTAGCATCCCTTGTGGTCCCACTGCATTAGCGGTCAAGGAAGCGGCATGGGGACTTGCTCGTTATGCTGCTATTGCTCAGGTCACTATGCATGTTTTTAACTCCTAAACTATTGCAGCAAAATGGATCATTTATTTAGTCTGGTGTTTTGCTCATGGATACTTGATGAAGAACATAATCCTTTTTATGCTCGAATCTGATATCTCATACTTGGAACCCTGTGTTAGAAAACAACCTCCTCCTCTATACTCATCCTCTTTGAACAACATATGATAAGTAGGGAGAACTAATTACCAAGCGAAGAAGGTAAGTATATATGTGTGCGTTAGGTATTCTGTCCTTGAAATTGTAAATCTCATTTACTCTTGTTTCAATAAGGTTGGGCTTAATTTGCAAGAAAGGTGGGCAAAAGTTCTTGTGCTTTTTGCCAACCTAGCATAGTGCTTTTGTTCTGATACTAATGAGCAATGTTCCAATAGTTAATATTTTGATTGTAAAAAAATTATGCAATCAAGCACGCTATATTCTCTAGTATTTTGCACTCCCCAGGCTGTATTGTTATCTTTACTCAGCATATTCCAAACCTGAATAAATCTGCAGGACAATGGTCTAGTGCCAATTGTAGAGCCAGAGATCCTTCTCGACGGTGACCATGGCATCGAGAGAACTCTTGAGGTGGCAGAGAAAGTGTGGTCTGAGGTATTCTTCTACCTGGCGGAGAACAATGTTCTGTTCGAGGGTATCCTGCTGAAGCCCAGCATGGTTACCCCTGGAGCTGAACACAAGGAGAAGGCTTCTGCGGAAGCCATTGCACATCACACCCTGACAATGCTGAAGAGGAGAGTGCCTCCTGCCGTCCCTGGAATCATGGTACTGTCTCGGGTCTTGACCATTTTAGCTTCTGCTCATTATTTTTCTTCAGTATAAGAAACAATGGCGATAACCATGTCGACTATTATCTGCAGTTCCTTTCTGGCGGGCAGTCCGAGTTGGAGGCAACCGCGAACCTGAACGCGATGAACCAGTCTGCAAACCCGTGGCACGTGTCCTTCTCCTATGCCCGGGCTCTGCAGAACTCGGTGCTGAAGACATGGCAGGGACGCCCTGAGAACATTGAGGCGGCGCAGAAGGCCCTGCTGGTCCGTGCCAAGGCCAACTCGTTGGCACAGCTCGGCAGCTACACCGGCGAGGGCGAGAGCGATGAGGCCAAGAAGGGCATGTTCCAGAAGGGCTACACTTACTGATGAGGCCATATTACAGGATGCTCGTTTTTGTTTTGCTGAACTTTGGTGTGAATAATAATCAATCACCAGCTTGTTGGTGCCGACGACTGTTAGTAGATTTATTAGCAGCGGGTAAACTTTAGAGCTGTTTGAAGCTTCATTCGGGGAACAAAATTACCACCTGTATAATGTACGAATACTCTGAGAGAGAAAGTATTGACCGGGACGTATGCGAGACTTGCTGGAGTATACAAGCATTATACATATAGTACTGTACGTGATACATGTGTGCTACTACATCATCGTGCTGGCCACGTCGCACCTCACCGGTTCAGCTGTCCCCATCACTCTCCAGCCTTGGGGGCGGTGTTCTTGGCGTGTATCATCCTGACGTAGCCCACCATCCGGTCGACGTCCGGTAGCACCGCCCTGGCGACCTCGAGCTCGCCGAACCGCTCCAGCCAGGCCGCCAGCAGCGGGGTCTTTTCCCCGTCGAAGAGCCTCTGACCGGAGACCACCTCGTTGGCGTGCACGTTGGGCACCACGCCGCCCAGCACCACATCGACGTACCCAACACGGTCGCCGGCGAAGAAGCAGCCCTTCCTCCCGTCGTCGGTGCACTCCCTCAGCCCCCGCTCCAGACCCTCCACCGCCGCCGCCACCTTCGCCATCCACTCCGCCCTCTCCTCCTCCGTCCTCGCCCTGAATGCCTTCTCCCACGGCGCGCCGATCACGTCGTCCATGTAGGCCGCCCAGAACCGGGCGACGGCGCGGTCGTGGGGGTCGGCCGGCAGGAGGGTGTGCGTGGCGCCGGAGACGAAGACCTCGTCGATGTACTGGAGGATGACCTGGGACTCGCAGATGGCGCGGCCGTTGTGGATGAGCACGGGCACCGCCCGGTGCACCGGGTTGGAGCGGAGGAGGAGGTCGCTCTTGCTGCGCAGGTCCTCCTCCACATACTCGTAGCGCACGCCCTTGAGGTGCAGCGCCAGCCGGACCCGGGCCACGTACGCGCTCCCCCAGTGGCCCAGCAGCGTCACCTCCTCGCCCACTCCGGCCATCTCCTGCACTCCGACCAGCTAGGTGCTCCTACCCTACTACGGTGATCTGGTTGGCTGCTACGCTCCGACTATTATATGTGTGTGTGGCGCTGTAGGAGTAGTTGACATCGTTTGCTTAGGAGCGACTCTTCTTCCTGGGCCCCATGGCGATCTGTCTTCAGAGGAAGCAAACGAAATTAAACAATGGGATTTCGAGGCCATCTGAGCGATGCAACAAGCCAACTGTTTGCATAGCATTGGCTTTCAGCTGATAATTACGACAGGTTCAACGTTTGACTAGATTGGGTGCTTGAGCTTTTTTAATTATCCGGATTATATAAGGTATATGTGTGGCTTGGATGACAAGCCTAGTCTAACGGGGAAATATGTTATTTTAAAGCAGGAGTGATGGAGCTGGATTATAAACTTAGCACGTTCTTACCATTTATATAGGATCTTTAAATGTTTATAAGAATTTGAAAACTCGGCCAGGAAGGACTTGTTTGCACGATCTTATAAACATTTAAAGACTCTATACAAATGGTAAGAACGTGCTAAGTTTATAATTTAGCACCATCGTGTCTTCTTCTCCTGCTTTAAAACAACATATTTCTCAGTTAGACTAGGCTTGTCATGATCCTCCCTGACCCACGCGTCAGATGAACGCGGCCGTCGCTCCAAATCCAGCTTGGCATCGACCCGGTGGTCGCTTGGGCTCCCTTTGACCGGTCCTTTTTAATGGGACCCGTCGGCGCCCCTCCCACGTCCCCACTTCCCACCAACCAAAACCCTAGGCTCGTCGGCGCCATGGTGAAGAGGGAGGCGAACCCATTCGGCCGCGAACAACCACGAGGCCGGATCCTCACGCCGTCGGAACCGCCGCCACTTCACCTTCGACGAGGCGGAATGGTACTGGCAGCACAACAAGCCAGTGCCATGGCCTGACGTGAAGTTGTCGGAGCACTGCACCTCATTGCCAGGTGGGTCCCGGTGTCGACGTACGGGTAGGCGTGGCAGCGGGCATCTCCCGCCCGATCTGCGCGACGACCTGGCGTTCGGGTTCGTCATCGGTCTATAGGACCGCTGGTTCGTCCCCGGCACTGTCTCGGACAGGCGCAGGCGCGCGTACTTCGCGTGCACAGAAGAGGCGCTGCCGCAGCAGGCGCCGCCCGAGCCTGAGGAGGAGGAGCTCCCGCCCGCGGAGGAGCTTCCCTAGCCGGTCATGCTTGCGCCACAGACCGAGGAGGAGGAAGAGGAGAAGCTCCACCGCGGACTCGAGGCGTCGGAGCTGCAGGAGCTCGGGATGTGGTCCAAGCTAGCTCCTATGCTCCGTAACTCCTAGGTGCAGGCGGCGAGCCAGGAAGTTCATATTGGTGTACGAAGAAGAATTTTAAAATGTTCCGACCAACGTAGCACACATGATTTACTATGCAGGTAAAGGCGTGGATAGATCTGATTTGTTACCAACACGAAGCGTAGAAGTAGTATCGATGACGATGTCGGTGATGCCTGATGAATTCCGATGCTAAGTCTAGCGGTGGAACTATTTCCGATTCCCTGTATCCCACCTTCTAGATCCAGCAGAGTGAGAGTCTCACATGTTAACGCTCTGAGAGCTCACACACATACGTCCGTCAAAATCCCGCAGCCTTTCATCGTCCAGGACTAGGCACCACACTTTCTTAATTGAGCTGGAGAAGTCCCAACACATGTGTATAGTATGGATGCCTAGAGAAGGGGTGAATAGGTGATACGACCAATTTTAATCCTTTTTCAATTTAGGTTTGACATAAAGCTAAATTCTCTAGATATGCAACTATGCTGAATTTACTTATATGACAAGAACAATAATAAACAAGATACAAACACAAACTAAAGGAGAGAGAACGAAGTAACTGATAACGGAAACACGCGGAGACAAGGATGTAATCCCGAGTTCCTCCTTATGATGGGAGTACGTCTCTTTGGAGGGGTGTGAGTATCGCCATAAATGCCTACTCAAATCCACAAAGGTCTCACCCTACTCTCCGGTGAACTTCACCACAAAGGCCTAGTTCACCTTCCACTATAGATTCCCTTCGGGGCGGAAATCAAAGCCTTTACAATGAGCTTGAGGCACACACCCACAACCAAATTGGGGGCTCCCAAGAACACCAAAAATCAACAAGTCAACAAAAATGGGGTCTAGGTTTTCCTCAAGGAAACCCTAGACTAGATTCACTTAAGTGAATGAGGGGGAAATGAAGAACGGCTTGGTGAAGTTGTAGATCAGGGCATTCTCCTTCAATCCTCTAAAGATCAACGAGTTTGTGTGGAGGGATTGTGAGAAATCTAGCTTTTGGTGACCTCTAAAAATGGATCTTGAAGGAATGGACGAACTTTTGCTCTTGGAGAAGAAGGAGGGGTATTTGTACCCCCTCAATAAATGCAGCAGTTGGAGAGAAGGAGACAGCCGGAATTTCCAGTTCAAAGTTGAACCGGATATTCCAGTCCCCGGGAATCTCAGGTCTGGAATCCTGCGCAGCCATTGACCAAACCGGAAATTTTCGCTTAGAGAAATTTCCGGACAAAATGTCCGGCTCCGTTCTGTCCCGAGATGAATCTGGGACTTAGTCGATTTTGGAGTCCTTCTTCAGAAACCGGATATTTCGGCTGCCCGGAAATTTCCGGCTAGCTTCTGTCCTGCGAGCGCTCTTGTCCTTAGCCATTTTTCAGCGTGGCATAGAAAAACCGGATGTTACGGTTGGCCGGAAATTTCCGGCTCCCTTTTGTGCTAGAAACTTTCTTTCCTTAGCCAAATTCGCAGAGCCTCTCCAAAAATGGATATTCCGGTTATCCCAACACTTTGTCATCCGAGAAATCAATTTCCTTCATAGCCTTCGCAATCCTTTTGGCACGACGGGCTTCGATCTCCTCATTATTGCGAGGAGTGATCACTTGATCATTTGGGTCCCCGTCTTGACCGGAATGTTGGCCTTGATCAACATTATGGCTTGCATCAACTTGAGATGAAGAAGATTGATCTTGGCCTTGGCTAGCTTGAATGATAGGAGGGCTTGATTCTTGCATAGCAACTTGGTCAGCACAAGGAGGGTCTTGAACTTGTTCTGGGTTGGTGTATCACTTGCTCCTTGACATGATCTTCTAATGTAGACGAGGGCTCCACTTGAGTAAAGCATAGTCCTTCTCGAGTCACCACAAAGTGTCCCTCATGGGGCGGAAAAATCCAACGACCATTCTTCCTATGGCTTCTTGAGAAATTTCAACATCCACATCGGAAGCACGAAATTGAGCCATTTGGGAGCCATTATTTTCTTTGAGCACCACACTACTAGATTCAATGACAATCCGTGAGGCCTTGTCAAAGACTCTTTAAGTGTGGGATTCGACACCATAACCAACAAATGTACCCTCAATAGTTTTAGCTTTGAATTTTGACAAACAAACACCTTTGATCAAATAGAAACACTTACAACCGAAGACTCGAAAGTAGGAGACGTTTGGTTTGTTGCCGGTGAGAATCTCATATGGCGTCTTCATTAATCCCTTGTGGATGTAGAGCCGGTTAGATGATCAGTGACAAGCGGTGGAAATGGCTTCGGCCCAAAGATATTGGAGAGCCTTAAACTCTGCCAACATGGTCCTTACCATATCCAAGAGAGTCCAATTATTCATTTCGGCTACACCATTTTATTGAGGGGTATATGCAGCGAAATATTGATGACGGATACCCTCTTCACTAAGGAACTCATTAAGGGTGTAGTTCTTGAACTCGGAGCCATTGTCGCCCCTAATAGCCAAGCTGGGAACATTGTGTTGCCGTTGAACTTGATTGGAGAAGTCGATGACAGCTTGTTGAGTCTCGCTCTTCAACTTGAAGAAATAGACTCATGTGTATCTTGAGTAGTCATCAACAATCACCAAGCAATACTTCTTGCCCCCAATACTTGCCTCAGGCACGACACCAAAGAGATCAACATGTAGAAGCTCCAAAATCCTCTTCGATGAAATAATTTTCTTGCTTGGATGTGAAGAATAATGCATCTGCCTCAACACAAGCCCTACCCACACGATCTTGGGAAAGGAAAATTCTCTTTTAGTCCGAAGATGTGGCCACCCTTGTGAAGACTTTGCAAAGTTCTCATGTTGAAATGGAATAAGCGGCGATGCCATAACCACCCCACGTCGGCCTTACCAAAGAGACACATCGTTTGAGTGTTGGGTGACTCTGCAAATGATACCGCATACAACTCAGTTTTGACATGCCCAACGTAAGAAACATCGAGAGACTTGCTCCACATGATGACCACCTTGTTAGGATCAAAGAATATGGAGAAACCCATCTTCCCTAAAGCAAGAACTGAAATCATATTGAAACCAAGGGATTCGACAAGCATGCCATTTTCAAGGGTGATATTAGGAGCAACAACCACCTTGCCAAAACCCTTTACCTCGAATTTTGATTTATCTCCATAAGTGACAGTTTCTTGATTTGTATTCAGTCTCATATTTTTCATAAGTGTCTTGCTTCCGGTCATGTGACTTGTACACCCACTATCAAGTATCCATTTTTACCCACCGGAAGCATAGTCCTACAAGAAATCATTGACTTGATTTAGAACCCGACGAGGGTCCTCTCATATTAGCAACAAGGATCTTTGGAACCCAAACCCTCAATAGTACCAATATATTTAGCTTGCACAACACCATAATAATCAACAAATAAGAAATGGTGTGGATTGTTAGTTCCCCCGGAGTTGCTACGAGTAGTGTTGTCCCTAATGACAATACCAGTCGCACCAACATTCTTCTTTGCTTGTGCAGGCTTGGCCTTGTTCTTGTTCTTCTTATTCTTGTTCTTTCTCTTGGCAACATATCCAAGACCTTGATTTCCATTTAGTAGTCTAGGAGCAACCACTTGTGGCCTAGGATCCACAACCTTCTCACACTAGGGACCTTGCCCTTAATTCTTGCTAGCTCTTCCATTAATCTAGCATTCTCCTCAATAACATTTGCATGATCACAATAATAATAATAATAATAAGTACTAGGCACATTGAATTGATCTAGTTGAATTTGAAGTTGTCCACAAGACTTCTTGAGGGTAGAGTGTTCACTCTCCAAGGCCTTGTGAGCCTCGGTGAGCTTCTCTAGATCCTCGGTTAGTTTATCATGACCAAAACCAAACTCAAACTTCTTCTTTTTATCCCTTTTATATTTAGCAATTGCATGGACACGTTCTTTAGCGAGTTTATAAATTAACTCATTATGTGAATCTTCAATAGTCTCAACTTTCTCCTCAAGAGATACTCGAAGCTCATGTTCTTTCTCAAGAGCATTTGAGAGGGAGCCCTTTTCGATGCAATCTTCCCTCCCAGTCTCACGTTTCTTCTCAAGAGCCTCTTGGGCCTCTCCCAATTGACTCATGCAAAGATCAAAGTACCTCTTGGTCTCACCTTGCAAGTTAGTCATAAATATACTAAAATAGGCAATTTCATCTTCAACACTAGGACTAGCAAGGTTATTCTTTTCACTTTGAGTCTTAGAGTTATAGGAAGATGATACCTCGGTGGGCTTTGCCATGAAGCACTTTGCAGAAGGTTGAGGAAAATTATCATTTGGGATTCAAAGAGTGATGGCGATGACGAAGATGCAATAATAATAGCGGCCAATTCATTTGTGGATTCTTCTTCCTCTTCATCACTGAAATCATACTCTTCTTGAGTCACTGGCACATATCTTGATGATGGTTTCTTGTTGAAGGGTTTCTTCTTGAAGTGAGGCTTATTGTTGGGGAGCTTTGACTAATCCTCGAGAACAACCTTTCGTCCATGGATTTCCCTATTCTCGAAAGGGCACTCGATAACAAAGTGATACTTGTATTGACAATTGAAACAAACCCTTAGTTTTTTAGTCCCTTCTTTGCCATAGCTTGACTTGGTATTATCCTCAATATATGCCTTGGCCTTGGGAGGATTCTTCCAAAACTTTTGCACCGCAAGAGTGATGTAACCCTTAAGAACGAGATCATACTCTTGATCATTTAGCGGAGACAAGTTTTCTCCCAAAGAAACCTCTTCTGGGTTATCTGCCATCTTGGTCACAACTTTGGCCTTCAAAGCAACGGAAGCTCCTTTGTGCATTCCAATAGAACGAGCACGAGTGTCATGATGAAGCTTTGTTTGAACTTGAAAATAGGCCATTTCTTGCATCACCTCGGTTGAGGTCATGAGATGATAGTTGTGTCTTTCTTGAAGGCTCTTAAAGTGCATGGGCTCACAAGGCATGAGGAAACTCGTGTACTTTCTCTTGAACCAAGCATCATTCACATGAGTGGCACCAAGACCACTAAAGGCGGTGGCAAGGGTCTTGAGTCTCCGGTACATGTCCTCATGGTTCTCTCCATCAAGCATATAGAATCCTTCGGCCTCATTGCTCAAGGTATCATACCTACTCCTCTTCATACTTTCATTGCCCTCAGACATGGAGATAAGAGCATCCCATGTTCCTTTGGCGGTGGAGTATTGTTGAAGGTGAGCTCAATGCAAGAAGAGTTCAAGTGAGTTTTATGTAATAATACCACTGACTAAAAGAATGTGCATCAATTTTAGGAGGTTCTCCTCTAAGGTAAATATGAGTATGTGGGATAGGAGGATCAGGAGAGTGTTGTCCTTCGACATTGTGGTACTCTTCCTTCTCATATTTTCCCTTAGAAGTTTTTTTCTTAGAGGAAGGAGATTCACTTTTAGTTCCTCCACCCTCCTCCTCATCTTCCTTATTGTGCGGAATTTCTTCCGAATGAATAGAAGATGAAGATTCCGGACCATTGGATTTCAAGAATTGCATCATTAAATCACGCAACTCCATCATTTTGGCATCCATGGAAGAGGTCAAGGAATCTTTCATTTCCTTGAGATCATCCATAGTGAATTGTGTTGCGGGTGCGGAGGTTTCCCATTTGTTGACCATACTAAACTCTTAGGCGGTTAAGCCTAAAAAAAGAGCCGAGGCTCTCATACCAATTGAACGTATAGTATGGGCACCTAGAGGGGGGGGGGGTGAATAGGTGCTACGGTCAATTTTAAGTCTTTTCCGACCTAGGCTTGACACAAAGGTAAATTCTCTAGATATGCAACTATGATGAACTTACCTATATGAAAAACACAACAATAAACAAGATACAAACACAAAGTTAAGGAGCGGGAACAAGGTAAGCGATAACGGAAGCACGCGGAGACAAGGATGTAATCCTGAGTTCCTCCTTTTGAGGGGATTACGTCTCGTTGGAGGGGTGTGAGTTTCTCCACAAATGCCTACTCAACGCCACAAAGTCCTCACCCTATTCTCCGATGAACATCGCCATAAAGTCCTAGTTCACCTTCCACTATTGATTCCCTTTGAGGTGGAAATCTGAGCCTTTACAATGAGCTTGAGGCACACACCCACAACCAAATTGGGGTATCCCTAGAACACCAACAATCAACAAGTCAACAACAATGGGGTCTAGGTTTTCCTCAAGGAAACCCTAGACTAGATTCCCTCAAGTGAATGAGGGGGAAATGAAGAACGGCTTGGTGAACTTGTAGATCGGGGCCTTCTCCTTCAATCCTTCAAAGATCAACGAGTTTGGGTGGAGGGATTGGGAGAAATCTAGCTTTTGGTGAGCTCTAAAAATGGATCTTGAAGGAATGGACGAACTTTAGCTCTTGGAGAAGAAGGACGAGTATTTAAACCCCCTCGATAAATGCAGCCGTTGGAGAGCAGGAGACAGCCGGAATTTACAGTTCAAACTTGAACCGAATATTCCGGTATACGGGAATCTCAGATGTGGAATCCTCCGTGGCCATTGACCGAAACGGAAATTTCCGCTCTAAAAATTTTCCGGACCAAATGTCTGGCTTTGCTCTATCCTGAGATGAATCTGAGACTTAGTCGATTTTGGAGTCCTTCGGAAACCAGATATTCTGGCTGCCCGGAAATTTCCGGCTGGAAATTTTCGTCTAGCTTCTGGCCTGCGAGCGCTCTGGTCCTTAGCCATTTTTCAGCGTGGCATAGAAAAACCGGATATTCCGGATTCTGTGCCAGAAACTTTCTTTCCTTAGTCAAATTCGCAGAGCCTCTCCAAAACCGGATATTCCGGTTATTCGGAAATTTTGATATAACTTTGCCGTTTTTGGTGTTTGATGCAAAGGATAAGTTTAACAACATGCACCACTTAATACCAGATTAAATATATCACTAGTATTGTTAACTAACACACAAAACACTAGGGGATCAAGAAATGCTCTTTCAACATGGGAAAGAGAGGGAGAGAGATTAGAGCTATGTCTAATCGAGATAGATAGTCATCATCTCCCAACTAAAAGAAGCCCTAAACCAATTAGAGGGTCTCTAATCAGAAGTTCTAATTTCATTAGAGATGTTATAGTTTGACCCTCTAATCCAATTAGAGAGGCTATAATTTAATTAGAGGGTCTCTAATTAGATCTCTAATCCTAGGATAGAGAGAATATCCCAAGGCCAATTGCATGTCTCTAAAAAGAGGAGGGGGTGGGAATTATATAGTGGGACAAGGGAGGGCACCTGCCATAGGGAGGAGGTCAGTTTGTCCTCCCCTGCCTTGGCCGCACTAAGCCTCCTAGGAGGATTCAGATTGGACTCCTAGATAGAGTCCAATCCCCTTCCCCTTTTTTATTTTTATTTTTCCCACTTTTCCACCTCATTTATTTCTCAAATAAATTAAGGGAAATTCTCAGAGAAACTAGTGCATATTGTGAGACCATGGGTCCCACATGGAAGCCCCTAAAATTAGGGTTTGCCATAGGAGGACATCTGCCCCCTCCGGCACTGCTTCCCTATATGGAAAGTCCTCCGTAACTCTTCCGGAACCCCGTGACCCATATTGATAAAATCATCAAACTTATCTAACGATATCAGAAACATATTCCCAACATCACGGGACATCTCATATCCTCCATTATATCGCATATAACATTCTGCCTACACCGGCATTATTTCTCTCGTATGGTAACTTTCTCGAAACGACTCTGATTGACACCAGACTTGTTTCTATGATATCCTAATGACATTTAACGTTACCTATTGATGTTAGAAACATATTTCCAACATCTCTGGACATCACATGTCCTCAATAATCTCTCTTAAATATTTATTCTATCACATCTGGATTAACCGAATGATACCCTACTCTCGTCCATACCAACCAGTGCAAACAACAAACTTTGGCGCCTTAAGTGTGTTGTAGAGGCCCCAGACTAGCAGTCCAAGACCCCTCATATGCATACATTCACGATACCAGAATAACCAGTCATGAACAACATATGAAGTTGGCATACAGATTACATCATCCATTACACGAATATAAAGGTCTTACATAAATGGTCACAAGACCAAGTCTTAGATAACTGCCACGCAGGGAAGACAAATAACCCGAATACAGCGAAAGACAACGAAACACAACGCGATAGAGCCCAAGTCACGCCTTAACCTACATGCTGCTGACCGGGAGACGATCCTAGTTCGCAGGGTCATCATTGTAGTACTCCTCCTCATAGTACTCCTCCTGGAGCTGCTCCTCGTAGTCTGGCCAAGTAAATAGCCAGGGACGAAACCAATATGAGTACATTTGAATGTACTCTACAAGACATCCTTTATGAAGCTTATAAAATGCAAGTATGCTTATTTGGTGGAATGGGTAGGCTATACATAGGGTTTTCTACCCATGATGGATGAAAGATACATCATGCTTGATTAACATCTCTATATCTCTTTGAAGAAGATACTTCAAAAAATTAATATAGTTTCTCTTATAGATATCGCATATCCAAGAGGTTCTGTAAGATTTTCTTTAGTAAAGAAGGTTTTCCTTTTTTCTTTGCAAAACTTTTTTTAAAACAACTTTAAGCTTTTCCTCATCCGTACCTCACAGGTACAAAGTTCATCTTTCCCGTACCTCGCAGGTAATAATCCTTTTTGAAAAACATCCTTTTTGAAAACATTGACACAATGATAGCTACATGGCCATTCAACTGTCCATATCGAGGACATGGCTATTCCGAATAGTTTTACTCTGCAGATGTGTACACAATCCACAAGATCCAGAACATCTGCCATGAACAACCATGGACTGTCCACGACAGTATGCGAACATCATATAACTGGTCCTAACCTTCCACTATGTTAAATCTAGTATATGACTACCCCTTCAACTGGGTTTGTTCTCCCCGGCACCGTGCCGCACACCGCCATGACAGGAGGCCCAACTGTTGCGGCCAGGGGGGGTGATGTGTGCCTTGACGGGAGGCTGACGTTGGTAAACCCCAAGAGAAAGGTTGTGAAGAGTGTAGCGCCAAGTTTTCCCTCAGAAAAGAAACCAAGGTTGAATCGACCAGTAGGAGGACAAGTAATCTCTGAAGGATGATGCAGCTGAGGTGGCAGGGCGCACTACCGGTTCAGCAGCAACGTGGAACCTACACAACACAATCAAATATCTTTGCCCCAATGAAGCAGTGAGGTTGTCAATCTCACCGGTTTTGCTGAGCACAAAGAGGTTAAACGTATGGTGTGGAAAACAATATGAGAACAGTATGAAAGCAGTGGAAGCAGTGTGAAAACAGTAAAAGCAGTGTGTGTATTATCAGTATGAGAAAATGGACCGGGGTCCACAGTTCACTAGTGGTGTCTCTCCGTGAAAGATAAATAACATGTGTGGTGAACAAATTACAGATGGTGTCGCACCCGGACTTCTAGAGGATACTCACAGTCCGCTAAACAGTAGATGAATGGCTTACGGGGCATACCGGCACCCGCATCTCAATATGAGCAGGCCAACACGTAAACGTGTGACAACCATTCTCTACTATCCATCGTCTGCGTAAACCATCCCATAGAAATCCGACTACTTCCATTGACGTACTTCATAACATACACACATGGTACGTCAACGGCATTTGAACAAGTGATATCACAACAAATCTCTAAGACACAAAGAAATAGAAATAAGTTGCAAATAGCTCTCACTAGAGCAGAGATAGCAAATACAATCATCCAGAGGACACATGTCCCAAGAATTCATCATTACATCACAGCGAAGCATCCAAAGTGTCTGAGTACAGACAAGATCCAAATAGGCCTAAGAGGCCGGAAACGAAAAGACGGAGCCCATCCACGATGTCTCGGATCCTGCCCGGGTCCTCTATCTACTCGTCAGCAGCCTCGTCATACTCCACGTAGTAACCACCATGGGGATCCTCGGAAACGTAGTCTGCGGAAACCACAGCCCCAAAGGGGTCAGTACAGACAAGTACTGGCAAGCAAGATGCACAAGATACCAAAGTGTACTCGGCAATACCAAGTACATATGCTTTGGGTTCAACGGAAGATAGGTGATACAAAAGATGCGGCAGCGGTCTGCTCTAACCAACTACAGAGACACGCTACAACATCCGGCTAAAAGAAGGGGATAAGATAGCGTATCGGAACCAACTACCACTAACCTCAAACAAACCCATCCTGGATCTCGCCCCTTATCCAAAGAAGCAATCCGAGGATAACTCACACAGTTGGATTAATGAAGGTTCAAGTTATTGTGTCGATAAGCCTGTTACTAGTCAAATTATTATTTGATTAGGTGTAAGTTGTCTAATCCTTGTTAGCCAGCCCTATCACCAAGTCCTCCATAACCACGGACAACACGGCTTCTCGAGAAGATTTAACCCTGCAGGGATGCACCAATTTGGCCGTACACGTAAGAATACCCCGCCAGATGGAAATGCACTTCCACCAAGCGAGGCACTCAACACAACCCAACTCTTCTTCGCATCAAGACCAAAGAACCCCGTGCAATTGAGCGCACGGCTAATCAAGCCCCACGAAGAAAAGGGGACCCTCATAGCACTCTAAGAACGTGTCTCCCTAAATGCCGACTACAAAAGTTCCACCCTGGCCTCGGGTTCGCACCTGCATATGCATGCGACAAATGGAAAACCCGAACTAAATGAGGCGATTTGGACGAGATGCGAATCGAATCAAATTGAGGGGGGCGCCCATACACGCTTCCCATATGCGGTTAGCGCGCTCATCATGGATCTAGAGGACAAGAACTTTTCCTGAGTTCGACACTAGCAGGCCTCAAAACCATACCCGGCCTCCTGCCGGTGCCTTATCATCAAATTAGCATTACCTCATACATTAACAGGTTGTTGTTTAACATCGAGCCCCAGAACATAATAAATATGGTAAAAGAAATAACGGTCAGCAAACTCGAGCATAAACAACCCTAAGCATGCTAGTAAGACACAGGCAACAAGCAACAGGGTATAGGTGTGGAGGAAAGGCTATATCAGGGTTACAGGATAACATGTGATAGGATCGGAACACAAGCAACGAATATTTAGGCTAGCAGGATAGACAACGTAAAGTATCGATATCCAGTGTGGGAAGGACACAATGGTTCTTGTGAGTGAATACTTGCCTGCAAACTCAGTAGCCTGGTATTGGGCTAACTCCTCACAAGTAGTGTCGTAAACCTCGTCTGTCTCAACGTCGTCGTCTATTCGAGAAGAAGCAAGCAAACAACACAGAGAGACAACAATCAATAAAATGGCATAATGCACAAACATGGGATGATGCATGACAATTTAATTGATGCATCAAAGATAAGCTAGTAGACATTGTAACATAATTAAATGGACCCATATGCAATTTGGATTGCATATGGAAAAGCCCATGAGTTAAGGTTGAATTAATTGATCTACAAATAACCATCATGTGAAAGTTGATTAGAATGATGCATGGATGAGGAAAACAATGAGAAAACAACAATAGCTTCAAATTGAAAAGGTGTTTACCAAGTTTGGAAATTTATTTATTAAGTTAGGAAATTTGGCTTCTTAAATGAGTTACACAATCATTTGTTGTTTTCACCAATTTTAATTGCTCAAAATAAATAACAAAATTCATATTTGGAAAGAACACAAAATTTTAGGTGGAATACATGTTTCATTTGTTGAAAAAGGATTTAAAATGAATTAATTATGAATTAAACAAGTTTAAACAAGGTTTAAATGAATTTAATTCAAGTATGAAATTATTTGAATTTTTATTTGTTCAAAACATTAAATAAAATTCATATTTGAAAAGATTATATTTTACTGGTTTGAAAACATATTTTATATGTTCAAAAAGAATTTAATTTGACCAAGTTATGAATTTAGCAATTTTAAATGATTTAAACAAGGTTTAAATTATTTAACCAATTTTAATTATTCAAAACAGGAAACAAAGTTTATATTTGGAAAGGTGGTTCAATTTTGCATGGAAAATATATTTTACATGTGCCATTTGAATTAAATTTGAACTAGTTATGAATTTGAGATAGTATTTTGAATTTGAATTTTTGAAAACATTTGAAATGTTCAAAACAGTAAACAAACTGCATATTTAGAAAGTTCATTTTATTTAGAGTGGTTTACATGTCTTACATTTTGAATTTGGATGTGTTTTGCAATTTTTATAGAGGTTTGAAAACCAGGGACTAATCTGTAATAAAACAGGGACTGGATTTAAAAGAAAAAGGGGCAGAAAGGTTTTTCACCCCGCAGTAACCTAGCCTAGGCCACTGACAAGGGGGGCCTGGGCCACGGTGGCGCTGCGTGGCAGTGTGTGCGCGCGCGGCTGCCGCGTCGCTGACAGGGAGGCCCCACCTGTCAGCGCGCGTTGCGAAAAAGGTTGGGATTTTATCCGCGCGGACGGGGCTCGATCCCGCGACCGCGGGCGCGCGTGAGCAGTGCATTGCCACTGCGCTACTGAATCGTTTCGTGACAGTAGCGAGGTGCGCGCAGTTTTGTGGTTCAGGTCGTGGCCGTATAACTGAAACTGAAGAAGATTCAGTTAACTGAATCTGACAGAGGCGGACGGCCGCCGGCGGTGAGTGTTGCTGCGGTGCTGCTGCTCGCGTGCGTAAGGGAGGGGCACCGTGTACTGGTGCGTGCGGGTGAAGCGAGGAAGCAGAGAGGGAAGGGAAGAGGTGGTGTTCACCGGGGGAAATAGGAGGGAGCAGGGCGTGCTCGTGAGGGGACAGTGGACGACGGCGAGGTGGCCGGTGTCGTCGCGGGCGATCCAGGCCCTCTCGGACTCAGCGGCGGTGTTGAGGAGGAAGACGGCATCGCGGAGCTTCGATTCCCGCGGCTAACCAGGCCGGAGAGGCATCACGGCGACGGCGATCGCCGGGATTTGGTGGCGGTGGTTCAGTACAGAGAGAGGAGCAGAGGGAGGAGGAGAAGGGAAACGGCGGCGGCGTGAGGGAGAGATGGAGGAGGAGGGTTTAGGGCAGAGGGGGGAGCCCGTGGGCATGGATATAAGGAGGAGGAGGAAGCGCTGCTGTCCGTTCCCTCCTTTGTATGTCGACGTGGGCAGCTCCGATGAGCTGCCGTACAAAGGTAAGGGAAGGGGGGTACGCAGGCCGTGGGCTGGGCCTGGGGTAGGTGGCCTGGGCCTGCTGCCTCCCCAGCCCGTTTCCCCTTTTTATTTTTCTTTCCCTCTGTTTTTTTTTTGCAGAAAAGGAAAGAGGAGAAAAGATGGGTTTTAGGGATTTCAAAATTTTTGGGATAAAAGTTTATAAGTTATTTATTGTATAAGCACAGATGTGCAACTTTTTGTTTTACAAAATTCTAAATTTTGTTGCTATTTGGAAATTCAAATGGATTTGAGCAATTTTGGGTATTAATTGAATAAATGAAAGGAGCAAGTTAAATTTTTTTTTTTAATTTCAAGTTTAATGGTAACAAATGATTGGTTTGTTTTGTAATTTTTTATTTGAAACATTGTAACAGAACAAGTATGAAACAAAAATTTGAATTTTGTTTGAAATTCAAATAGAAAAACAAGGGAAAACAAATGGAAAACAAATGCAAAGCTTATGATGACATGATGCAAAACATAAATTAACAAAAAGCAAGCATTCTAAAGGTGTTTTTCATACTTGGGATGTTACAAAACGCCCCCCTTGAAGGAATCGCGCCCCGAGATTCCTACCGAGAAGAGAAAAGGTCCGGATACTTCTTGCGAAGATCCTCTTCGGTCTCCCACGTTGCCTCTTTATCGAAATGATGAGACCACTGCACTTTTAAGAACTTGGTGCTCTTGTTGCGAGTTTTGCGCTCGGTCTCATCGAGAATGCGAACAGGGTGCTCCTCATAAGAGAGATCTTCTTGCAGTTCAATGGAATCATGATCAACTGCACGATCTGGATCTTTGAAGCACCTCTTGAGCTGTGACACGTGAAACACATCGTGCACCTTGGATAGCTTTTCTGGAAGTTCAAGACGGTAGGCATTTTCTGCACGCCTTGAGAGAATGTTGAAAGGACCAATGTATCTTGGTGCAAGCTTTCCTTTGACACCAAAACGATGAGTTCCTCTGAGGGGAGTTACACGGAGATATGCTTTGTCACCAGGTGCATAGACAATATCCCTGTGTTTGCTGTCATAGTAGCTCTTCTGACGAGACTGAGCAATCCTCAGTTTGTCACGAATGATGCGAACTTTCTCTTCGGCTTCCTTAACAATGTCAGGGCCTAAGAGTGAACGTTCACCAGCTCCAGACCAATTGATTGGACTCCTGCATCTGCGGCCATATAGAGCCTCAAATGGTGCCATGCCTAGGCTTGCCTGGAAGCTGTTGTTGTAAGAGAATTCAGCATATGGAAGACATTCCTCCCATTTCATGCCAAAAGAGATACCACATGCTCTGAGCATATCCTTGAGAATCTGATTGACTCTTTCGACTTGCCCTTGAGACTGAGGGTGATAAGCTGTGCTGAACAGAAGTTTGGTGCCCAAGGCTTCTTGAAAACTCTTCCAGAAATGAGAAGTGAAGATGCTTCCACGGTCTGAGCTTATTTCCAATGGAACACCATGAAGAGGAACAATCTTAGCTGTGTAGAGCTTTGCTAACTGACTAGCTGAGATTGTCTCTTTGACAGGAAAGAAGTGAGCTACTTTAGTGAGTCGATCAATGACAACGAAGATTGCATCGTTGCCCCTCTTGGACTTTGGAAAACCAGTGACGAAGTCCATTTCAATCATGTCCCACTTCCACTCAGGGATTTTCAGAGGTTGGAGAAGACCGGCTGTTTTCTGATGAAGTGCCTTAACACGTTGACAAACGTCGCATTCAGAAACGTATTGAGCAATTTCACGTTTCATGCCAGACCACCAATACAGTGTCTTGAGATCCTGGTACATCTTTGTACTTCCAGGGTGTATGGAGAGAGGAGTTTCATGAGCCTCCTTGAGAATGACATCTTTGAGACTTTGAATCTGAGGAACTGCAATGCGTCCTTCGAAGAACACAGTTCCCTTGTCATCAATTGAGAAGGCCTTAAATTTCTCCTTGCCTTCTTTGATGTGCTCTACCATCTTCTTGATTTCAGCATCACGAAGTTGTTCAGAACGAATCTTGTCCTCGAGAGTTGGACTGGCTGTCAAGTTTGCAAGATAGCCTTGAGGAACAAGACCAAGGTTCAGCTTCTGGAATTCTTCATGAAGAGGAGGTTGGCTTTCCATGGTCATGAGATTATTGCAATACGACTTGCGACTGAGAGCATCGGCCATAACATTAGCCTTGCCTGGAGTGTAAGAAATGGTAAGATCAAAGTCTTTAATCTTTTCAATCCATCTCCTTTGCCTGAGGTTTAGATCTGGTTGAGTGAAGATATACTTCAGACTCTTATGATCGGAAAAGATTTCGGTGCGGTTACCCAACAAGTATTGTATCCATTTCTTGAGGGCAAACACAACTGCTGCAAGTTCAAGGTCATGAGTGGTATAATTGAGCTCATGTGCGTTCAACTGACGTGAAGCATAAGCCACAACTTGACGTTCTTGCATAAGAACTGCACCTAGACCTTGGAGAGAAGCATCACAGAATATTTGGAAATGTTTGGAAGGATCTGGGCCAACCAGAACTGGTGTAGAAGTGAGTTTAGTCTTCAGGAGATTGAAGCTCTCATCACATTGTGGAGACCAAACGAACTTCTTGTCCTTCTTTGTGAGGTTAGTGAGAGGTTTGGCAATCTTGGAGAAGTTTTGGACGAAACGACGGCAATAGCTAGCCAAGCCAAGAAAACTTCTTACTTGCTTGACCATCTTTGGAGGTTTCCAATCAACAATTGCTTTAACCTTTTCTGGATCAATGGCTATGCCCTTGGCAGAGATGACATGACCAAGGTAAGAAACTTCTGAAATCCAGAACTCACATTTGGAGAACTTGGCATAGAGACGATGCTCGCGAAGCTTCATGAGAGTGAGACGAAGATGTTCTTCATGCTCTTCCTCGGATTTTGAGTAGACAAGAATGTCATCAAGATATACCACAACGAACTTGTCGAGGTATTCATGAAAGACAGAATTCATGAGTCGAGAGAAGGTCGCCGGTGCATTGGTGAGACCAAAGGACATGACGGTGAATTCATATAGACCGTAGCGAGTGGTGAAGGCTGTCTTTGGAATATCCTCTTTTCTGATCTTTATTTGATGGTAACCCATTCTCAAGTCCAACTTGGAGAATATTGAGGCTCCAGCAAGTTGATCAAAAAGATCATCGATACGAGGAATTGGATACTTGTTTTTGATGGTTTTCTCGTTAAGAGGACGATAGTCAACAACGAGTCTCTTTGTGTGATCCTTCTTCGCAACGAACAGAGTTGGGCAACCCCAAGCCGAGGAACTAGGTTGAATGTAACCTTTTTCCATGTACATATCAATTTGTTCCTTCAACAACTTCAGCTCGGGAGTTCCTATCTTATACGGATGCTTAGAGATTGGAGCAGTACCTGGCTCAAGTTCGATCACGAACTCAACAGCTCTGTCCGGAGGCATCCCTGGCAACTCCTCTGGAAAGACGTCAGGGAAGTCGCAAACCACCGGAACATTTTCAAGTGAAGGTAGAGGTTTTGCATCGAGGTTGCACAGCTGAATGGAACTTGATTCATGTGGAGAATATACTATCTGGCCAGAAGGGTGGAACAGAGTTATTGACTTTTGAGCACAGTCAATCCTTGCTTTATTAGCTTTCAGCCAATCCATACAAAGAATGACATCAATGTCGGAACTTCCCAGCAACATGAGAGAGGCAAGGAATATGTGGCCTCCAATTAGGATTTGATTGTCCTTACTTATCTTGGAAGTCAACATTTGAGATCCCGGGGAGTGAACAGTGATTTGATTGCTTAGTGGAACCACAATTAGGTTGTTTGTTGTGGCAAAAATCTTTGACACAAAAGAATGCGATGCTCCGATATCAAACAACACTTTAGGTGGAATAGAGTTTACGGGTAATATACCGAGAACGACGTCAGGAGCTTCCTCAGCTTTGTCGATCTTGATATGATTCACCCTTGCGGTCCTCCCGACAGGCCTGTTGTAGGAGTTGAAGGCCTTAGGCGGGGGAGCGCGCACCATTGCCTGGTTTGTGTTACGACGAGGTGGTGGTGGAGGTAGCTGCCTCTACGTGCACTTGTCAGCGTAGTGTCCCGTCTGCTTGCACTTGTAGCAAGTGACGACACGAGGAGGCCCTGGCCTTGGCTGCCCCATTGAAGCCCTTGGATCATGCATCTGAGCAGGGTTGGGTGGGCGGGGAGCGAAGCCTGGAGAAGTTTGGGCGTAAGGAGCCCGAGTGACAGCACCATTTGGTACCCAGATGCGGCGCTTCTGCGGAGGGGTGGTCATGTTGGAGGAGGAACCACCCTCACGCGAGTGCTTGCGAGACTCCTCGAACGCCTTGCGCCCATTTTCTTCATTGAGCGCGGTGTTAACGAGATCCTCGAAGCTGTTGGCCTTGATATTGGTGAGGGCATACTTGAGTTCCGGGTTAAAACCTCTGCGGAACCTTGCCATCTTCTTAGCTTCAGTGGACACCTCATCACCAGCGTAACGAGCGAGGCGGTTGAACTCACTCTGGTACCCGATGACGTCCAACTTGCCCTGCTTGAGTGAGCAAAACTCTTCACGCATCCTTTCCATGAGACCATCTGGAATGTGGTGCTTCAGGAAGGCTTCCTTGAAACAATCCCACATGACTGGCATCCCAGTTCTCATGGCCTAGAAATTCTCCCACCAAGTAGCTGCCTGACCCTTCAGCAGATAGGAGGCATACTTGACCTTGTCTTCTTCAGCTACGTGAGCAATCTCCAGAGCCTTAGCTATCTCACGGATCCAGTCATCAGCGTCCAGAGGCTCACGTGTGGCCACGAAAGCTCTTGGGCCCAGACCGAGAAACTCCTTGATGCTGACTCGTGGAGCTGTCTGGTTGTTGTGCTGATTAGTCTGAAACTGGGCCATCTGCGCCATGACTTGGGTCATCTGAGTTAACAACTCCGCGATTGGCGGTGGCTCAGGCGCGTTGTTCCTTGTTGGCGGCATCCTGAATGGAAATGCATTTTAGCACAACAATAGAAAAGGATAGACTTGGCAACCGAAAGAGAGATTATTCCGACGCATGAATAGATAACCAACAGGTACATCATCACATGTTCAATTACATCAGAATATCCAGCACACCATAAATGGTTCGAATGCCAAAGGATAACTAAACATAGCTAAGAATGGATACATCGGTACTCCCATGCTCATCACGCAGGACGGCGACTAGGAGTACGGCGAGAGGTACGGTGAGGAGCACGCCCACGAAAGTAGGTAGAACGACGATCCACATAGATCTGACGTGGTCTGAGAGCGACTCTAGGTGTGGTGAAGTACATAGCGTCGACTCCCTGTGCTCCAAAGCGTGGAATCCCAGTGTAACCAGCACCAAGGTTAAGGAGTCGACCTCTGATCGGCTCGTAACCTCCAGCATCTGGCAGACGACGACCAACTGGCTGATCGAAACGTGCAAAGCGCTCGTCTCCGACAAAGTCTGTGGTGTAAGTCGCAGACGAGTCAAAGCAAGGTAGAGCTGCTCTCTGACTGAAGCCAACTCCTGAGATAGTGTGCTGGCAACTGCGTCACTGTGCCTCACAAACTGAGCGGTGGTGTGCAGCCTGGAGTTATCATGCTCGTAGACATCCAAGTTGTCGTAGAGAATGAAGTGAGCTCCCTCCGAAGTGATGTAACCACGGGGGATGTGGCGATAGATAGAATCGTCAAATCCCCAGTAGTCAGCACGAAGGACGGTGAGACTCACATAAGCTGCCTGTTGCACCGCCATATCCACTGTGGAACCTACTGCCTCGTAGCGGTGGACTACGCTCATGCCATCATCTGACAGAATGTAGACGGTAGCCTGGTAGTAGGTCTGGTCAAACTCTCGCTGCTGCTCGTAGACCTGGTACTCTGGTGCCCAACGGAAACCCAGAAAAGTGACCATGTCCCTAAGCATCTCCGGATAACCGGCAGTGCTCTCGCAACGAGTCATACGAACCACCTGCGGGTAGAACCTGAGATCCATCTGCAGATGATCGGGGAAGTTTTGATTAGACGCCGGTAGAAGAACTGAAGTGGCAAGCAACAACAAGGTTTCAACGGACGAAAAGGATGTTGAGAAGAACATATCGAAGCAACATTCGGGAAACACGAGACCAAACACTCCTGAGGTACTACGGAAAACCCATCCGGCCTTCTAAAGGATCAATATGTACTGCTTAAGGAATAGAGGATCTGCTTCCGGGGCTTACATGCCTCCGTTCTCAATCGTGAGTAGGCAACATGATAAATCATGTCACAACCACCTCCATTCATATGGTCTAGTAGATATAATTATCCTAGAGAAACCAGGATACGTGAAATCCTAACTTGAAAGTTTAGATGAGAAGAGAAAACAACGTTGCACTTCCTTACCAGAAAAGGGAGGGTGGGTGGGGAAAGAAATAAAAGAACAGAATTCCTACTCTCACGTTTCATTTTTCCTATATAGCTACAAAATAGTTTCTAGACTCAACTGCGACCAGTAAAAGGGATCCTACAGGCAGACAGGCTCTGATACCATTTGTCGCATCCGGACTTCTAGAGGATACTCACAGTCCGCTAAACAGTAGATGAATGGCTTATGGGGCATACCAGCACCCGCATCTCAATATGAGCAGGCCAACACGTAAACGTGTGACAACCATTCTCTACTATCCATCGTCTGCGTAAACCATCCCATAGAAATCCGACTACTTCCATTGACGTACTTCATAACATACACACATGGTACGTCAACGACATTTGAACAAGTGATATCACAACAAATCTCTAAGACACAAAGAAATAGAA
Organism: Alopecurus myosuroides; assembly: GCA_028641055.1. NCBI lineage: Eukaryota > Viridiplantae > Streptophyta > Magnoliopsida > Poales > Poaceae > Alopecurus > Alopecurus myosuroides. The sequence continues at coordinate 510,507,775 of CM054058.1, read as the reverse complement.
ATAAGTTGCAAATAGCTCTCACTAGAGCAGAGATAGCAAATACAATCATCCAGAGGACACATGTCCCAACAATTCATCATTACATCACAGCGAAGCATCCAAAGTGTCTGAGTACAGACAAGATCCAAATAGGCCTAAGAGGCCGGAAACGAAAAGACGGAGCCCATCCACGATGTCTCGGGTCCTACCCGGGTCCTCTATCTACTCGTCAGCAGCCTCGTCATACTCCACGTAGTAGCCACCATGGGGATCCTCGGAAACGTAGTCTGCGGAAACCACAACCCCAAAGGGGTCAGTACAGACAAGTACTGGCAAGCAAGATGCACAAGATACCAAAGTGTACTCGGCAATACCAAGTACAGATGCTTTGGGTTCAACGGAAGATAGGTGATACAAAAGATGCGGCAGCGGGCTGCTCTAACCAACTACAGAGACACGCTACAACATCCGGCTAAAAGAAGGGGATAAGATAGCGTATCAGAACCAACTACCACTAACCTCAAACAAACCCATCCTGGATCTCGCCCCTTATCCAAAGAAGCAATCCGAGGATAACTCACACAGTTGGATTAATGAAGGTTCAAGTTATTGTGTCGATAAGCCTGTTACTAGTCAAATTATTATTTGATTAGGTGTAAGTTGTCTAATCCTTGTTAGCCATCCCTATCACCAAGTCATCCATAACCGCGGACAACACAGCTTCTCGAGAAGATTTAACCCTGCAGGGATGCACCAATTTGGCCGTACACGTAAGAATACCCCGCCAGATGGAAATGCACTTCCACCAAGCGAGGCACTCAACACAACCCAACTCTTCTTCGCATCAAGCCCAAAGAACCCCGTGCAATTGAGCGCACGGCTAATCAAGCCCCACGAAGAAAAGGGGACCCTCATAGCACTCTAAGAACGTGTCTCCCTAAATGCCGACTACAAAAGTTCCCCCCTGGCCTCGGGTTCGCGCCTGCATATGCATGCGGCAAATGGAAAACCCGAACTAAATGAGGCGATTTGGACGAGATGCGAATCGAATCAAATTGAGGGGGGCGCCCATACACGCTTCCCACATGCGGTTAGCGCGCTCATCATGGATCTAGAGGACAAGAACTTTTCCTGAGTTCAACACTAGCAGGCCTCAAAACCATACCCGGCCTCCTGCCGGTGCCTTATCATCAAACTAGCATTACCTCATACATTAACAGGTTGTTGTTTAACATCGAGCCCCAGAACATAATAAATATGGTAAAAGAAATAACGGACAGCAAACTCGAGCATAAACAACCCTAAGCATGCTAGTAAGACACAGGCAACAAGCAACAGGGTATAGGTGTGGAGGAAAGGCTATATCAGGGTTACAGGATAACATGTGATAGGATCGGAACACAAGCAACGAATATTAAGGCTAGCCGGATAGACAATGGAAAGTATCAATATCCAGTGTGTAAAGGACACAATGGTTCTTGTGAGTGAATACTTGCCTGCAAACTCAGTAGCCTGGTATTGGGCTAACTCCTCACAAGTAGTGTCGTAAACCTCGTCTGTCTCAACGTCGTCGTCTATTCGAGAAGAAGCAAACAAACAACGCAGAGAGACAACAATCAATAACATGGCATAATGCACAAACATGGGATGATGCATGACAATTTAATTGATGCATCAAAGATAAGCTAGTAGACATGGTAACATAATTAAATGGACCCATATGCAATTTGGATTGCATATGGAAAAGCCCATGAGTTAAGGTTGAATTAATTGATCTACAAATAACCATCATGTGAAAGTTGATTAGAATGATGCATGGATGAGGAAAACAATGAGAAAACAACAATAGCTTCAAATTGAAAAGGTGTTTACCAAGTTTGGAAATTTATTTATTAAGTTAGGAAATTTGGCTTCTTAAATGAGTTACACAATCATTCGTTGTTTTCACCAATTTTAATTGCTCAAAATAAATAACAAAATTCATATTTGGAAAGAACACAAAATTTTAGGTGGAATACATGTTTCATTTGTTGAAAAAGGATTTAAAATGAATTAATTATGAATTAAACAAGTTTAAACAAGGTTTAAATGAATTTAATTCAAGTATGAAATTATTTGAATTTTTATTTGTTCAAAACATTAAATAAAATTCATATTTGAAAAGATTATATTTTACTGGTTTGAAAACATATTTTATATGTTCAAAAAGAATTTAATTTGACCAAGTTATGAATTTAGCAATTTTAAATGATTTAAACAAGGTTTAAATTATTTAACCAATTTTAATTATTCAAAACAGGAAACAAAGTTTATATTTGGAAAGGTGGTTCAATTTTGCATGGAAAACATATTTTACATGTGCCATTTGAATTAAATTTGAACTAGTTATGAATTTGACCAAATTTGAGATAGTATTTTGAATTTGAATTTTTGAAAACATTTGAAATGTTCAAAACAGTAAACAAACTGCATATTTAGAAAGTTCATTTTATTTAGAGTGGTTTACATGTCTTACATTTTAAATATGCATGTGTTTTGCAATTTTTATAGAGGTTTGAAAACCAGGGACTAATCTGTAATAAAACAGGGACTGGATTTAAAAGAAAAAGGGGCAGAAAGGTTTTTCACCCCGCAGTAACCTAGCCTAGGCCACTGACAAGGGGGGCCTGGGCCACGGTGGCGCCATGTGGCAGTGTGTGCGCGCGCGGCTGCCGCGTCGCTGACAGGGAGGCCCCACCTGTCAGCGCGCGTTGCGAAAAAGGTTGGGATTTTATCCGCGCGGACGGGGCTCGATCCCGGGACCGCGGGCGCACGTGAGCAGTGCATTGCCACTGCGCTACTGAATCGTTTCGTGACAGTAGCGAGGTGCGCGCAGTTTTGTGGTTCAGGTCGTGGCCGTATAACTGAAACTGAAGAAGATTCAGTTAACTGAATCTGACAGAGGCGGACGGCCGCCGGCGGTGAGCGTTGCTGCGGTGCTGCTGCTCGCGTGCGTAAGGGAGGGGCACCGTGTACTGGTGCGTGCGGGTGAAGCGAGGGAGCAGAGAGGGAAGGGAAGAGGTGGTGCTCACCGGGGGAAATAGGAGGGAGCAGGGCGTGCTCGTGAGGGGACAGTGGACGACGGCGAGGTGGCCGGCGTCGTCGCGGGCGATCCAGGACCTCTCGGACTCAGCGGCGGTGTCGAGGAGGAAGACGGCGTCGCGGGGCTTCGATTCCCGCGGCTAACCAGGCCGGAGAGGCATCACGGCGACGGCGATCGCCGGGATTTGGTGGCGGTGGTTCAGTACAGAGAGAGGAGCAGAGGGAGGAGGAGAAGGGAAACGGCGGCGGCGTGAGGGAGAGATGGAGGAGGAGGGTTTAGGGCAGAGGGGGGAGCCCGTGGACATGGATATAAGGAGGAGGAGGAAGCGCTGCTGTCCGTTCCCTCCTCTGTATGTCGACGTGGGCAGCTCCGATGAGCTGCCGTACAGAGGTAAGGGAAGGGGGTACGCAGGCCGTGGGCTGGGCCTGGGGTAGGTGGCCTGGGCCTGCTGCCTCCCCAGCCCGTTTTTCCTTTTTATTTTTCTTTCCCTCTGTTTTTTTTTGCAGAAAAGGAAAGAGGAGAAAAGATGGGTTTTAGGGATTTCAAAATTTTTGGGATAAAAGTTTATAAGTTATTTATTGTATAAGCACAGATGTGCAACTTTTTGTTTTACAAAATTCTAAATTTTGTTGCTATTTGGAAATTCAAATGGATTTGAGAAATTTTGGGTATTAATTGAATAAATGAAAGGAGCAAGTTAAAAGTTTTTTTTAATTTCAAGTTTAATGGTAACAAATGATTGGTTTGTTTTGTAATTTTTTATTTGAAACATTGTAACAGAACAAGTATGAAACAAAAATTTGAAATTTGTTTGAAATTCAAATAGAAAAACAAGGGAAAACAAATGGAAAACAAATGCAAAGCTTATGATGACATGATGCAAAACATAAATTAACAAAAAGCAAACATTCTAAAGGTGTTTTTCATACTTGGGATGTTACAGCTGGGCAATTGAAAGAAATGAATTTTGCACCGTAGTGCATATGCAAGACATAAAGATTACTATGTGATTCATGCGGGCATTACAACAAGATACATAGACCGTCATCCAACTGCGTCTATGACTAATAATCCACCCTCCGAATATCGTCCGACCAAATGTTGGGTATTAAGTTGGAAGCAACAGATTATCGCAGTAAGCAAAGTATGTAATGTAAACAATGTAAACTAAGTAAACACCGTTGTTTTCTTCCTAATGGCAACAACACATCCTCCATCCGTCACGTTTCTGTCACTCGAGCACAGATGCAAAGGAGGCACGAACCCACTATCGAGCATAAATACTGCCTCTTGGTGTTACTAGCATCTACTTGGCCATAGCATCTACTAATAACGGAGAGCATGCAAGATCATAAATAACATATGCATGAAGATAACATGACAGATTGATAATGAGAAGACATAGCATTCAACATTCATCGGATCCCAGTGAACACAACATATAGCATTACATAAATTTGATCTCGATCATGTAGGGAAGCTCACGAGATCTAAACATGAGGTACAAAGTGGAGAAGACAACCATCTAGCTACTGCTATGGACCCGTAGTCCAGGGATGAACTACTCACGCATCACTTCGGAGGAGGGCATGGTGGTGTAGACCCCTCCGGTGATGAATTTCCCTCCTGGCAGGGTGCCGGGGAGAGCTCCAGAACACACCCGATCTCGGGATGACGATGACGGCACCCTCGGGTGTTTCTCGGGAGAAAGTGCATATTTTTAGTGTTCGCGTATTGGGGGGATTATATAGGCGAAAGGTTGATGGCGGTGGACGCCCGAGGGGCCCACGCCACCCCCAGGCGTGGCCAGGGGCGCGTCGCCCTATGGTGTGGCCCCACTGTGGCCCCTCTCCGGGCCTCTTTGAGACTCCGTGGAACCTTCGGGAATTCTAAGACTTCAGAGCTTCGAATTTTCCAATTCTGAGAATATTTCCAGAACAACTTTTCTGAAACTAAAAAAAGCAGAAAACAGGAAACTCGCTCTGTGGCATCTTGACAATAGGTTAGTCCCGAAAATCGATAAAAATGACATAATGTGTATAGCAAACATGCAGGAAATAAAATGAAAACAACATGGAACATCAGAAATTAAGGATACGTTTATGACGTATCAGGGGGCGCGCCGCCCTATGGTGTGGGAACAAACAATAACACATCATGAATCAATTAATAATGTTTCTGGGACAAATGCACATTAAAATCAGAATGGGAACTATGCTCTCTCAACTATGCATCAAGTTAGAAGATGGAGACTCAACATAAAAGTAAAAGAAAGGCCCTTCGCAGAGGGAAGCATGGATCACTCATGTGCTAGAGCTTTTGTTTTAATAAACATAGGTATAAAAGGTTTGACACCCCTCCCATCCATCATACACAAACCATGGCTAACCGAATCTTCGGGTGCCTGCCAACAATCACATACCGTGGAGGAGTGTCTATTTTTTAGAGAGGTGTATGCTTATGTCAACGAATGGTAAACAGAAAATACAGTACGTCACAAGCCAACTAGACTTCACAAGAGCGGCTCCCATAGAAGGACGCATCTGGGTAGAAGGTCATCCATGTTTCTCTTTTGTTTACACAATTATGCTTTGACTGATAATCAGGGGAAAAAATAGTGGAGAGAATTTGTTGTTATTAATTTGGGGCTGGGCACCCGCTGCCAGCTCTTCTATCAATTGGATAAGCGGATGAAGCCACTAGTCCAGGGTGTGAAAGTACAATCAACAGGTGAGATAAATATTCTCTATTTACGTCCTCATGAGCTAAAACACGAGCACAAAACAGGAGTAATTTTGAAAGACTTAAAGGTAACACATGAGCAATTTACTTTGGAGTGGCGGTTAAATACCACATGTAGGTAGGTATGGTGGACACATTGGGCATACTTTGGTTTTGGGGTGTTGGATGCACGAGTAGAGCTCATACTTAGTACGGGTGGAGGCTAGCAAAAGACTGGGAGCGACAAATCAAGAGAGCAATAATGGCCATAATCATGCATAGCGACAAAAACATCATTAATCAAAGCATAAGTGGTATGAAAAGTTAAAAAAATAAATGATCATAGAGGCTATAAGTGACTGGTTTGTAGTCATAAACATGGTGTAAGCGTGCGCCAAGTCAACCAAATAAAACATTCAAAGGAGAACACCACAAAATTTATGCTTCAATATGACAAGAACAACTCATGATTCTTTCAATGGCACATTAAACACTCTCAGCTATTTGATACTAATCATGCTACTAAATAACCACTAGGCTTTAGAATTAAAATAATATCTATCATGACAAGGAAAAGTCTAGCCATAGTCTATACAAGCTTCTATTTGCACCGTTATAAATTCTACTACATGAAGCAGTTTCTTTTCCCAACAAGCACCATAAAAAGTATGTTTTAACAAAATATATCTAAAGGATACAGCAAGAAAACAAGAGAGTACTCACATAACACTACGAAAACTAACATCTCTGAATAAGAGATGCAAAGAAAACAAGAGCTAAATAGGAATTTTGCAGAAGCTAGAATAAAAACTAAGAATACTAGCATAAAGAGTATTCAAACAAAAAAGTGGAGCGTGTATTTATCCTAAACAAGGAATTCTAGGGTCCAACTATATTATTGCAGCAAGGAAAACAAAAGAAAATCAAACAGACCTCCAAGTAAACTTCATATGATGTGACCGAATAAACATATAGTTTCACTAGAAGTGACCTGATAAATTGTTGATGAAGGAGAGGATCCCTTGGAAATACGCAAGATTATATGCTCGGGTCTTCTTAAAATTTGCTTGGATGAACCACAGGGGCATCCCCAAGATTTGACCTTGAACTCTACTTGATCACATATATCACCCTCTTCTCTTGACCCTTGAAAACTTCCTTCACACCACACTCAAAGAGTAATTCGCATTACAGGGTTAGTGCTACAATAAAAAATCCATGGGTTCTGTATGAGCACAAGTGCTATTGCTAATTTTAACATTAGATACAGCCACTGATGTTTCGTGAAGCAAAGAAATACACTTGACATCGTAAAAGAGCAAATGCAAGAAAAATGGCAGAATCTGCCAAAACCAGAACAATCTGTAAAGACGAACTTTTTCGGGCCACTTATGATGCTCAGATCGAAAAACTTAAAAAAAAAGTTGCGGAATTAGCTGAGTAATAAGAAAAAATTAGGTCATTTTGATCTTTCTGTGAATTATACGATTTTTACGGTGGACATCAGAAATCTGTTTCCTGCGTAGAAATCCAAAACCAACTCCAACTCTCGTCAGAAACTTTACTTGGCACAACTAAGACATGAAAATAAAGATACAAATGAGTTGGTACAGAAGTATACAACTCCTTGACTCAAAGAAAACAGAGAAAAACAAAGCAAAATAAAACCATGGGTTATGTCCCAAGAAGTGCTTTTCTTTAACGCCTTTTTGCTAGGCCTAGAAAAGTGGAATTAAGTGTTTTCAAGTGAAGAAGCATCCAAATCATTAAGAGGCTTATGCTTACCTTTCTTACCCTTATTTTTACTTTTATGGAACTAATGGTCCAAGCATGGTTTGGAAGTGAAAGTCATGGTACATTTCCCCATATCAATAGTTGCTCCTAAGAGCTCCAGCAGAGATCTTCCAAGGGTAATTTGTCCTCCTCCTACACATTCAATAACAAGATAATCAGTGGAGACCGTTTTTCCTTGGAATTTTGTAAACACTCCCTCGGCTATCCCAATGGGAAATATAGTGGTGTTATTAATGAGAGGAATTTCTTCTCCTCCCTTAGCAAGTCCCCAAAGGTTCAAAGATTCATAAATCTCTTTAGGCATAAGACAAAATTCAGACATAATACCACAACGAGCATGAAATGTTTCACCATTTATAGCAACCTTCACCAAAGTAATCATATTTGAGGTTTCAGAGTTTATTGGGACATAATCAAGATGTTCACGAATCTGGCCATAACCTTCTTTTAAATAAGATATATGTGACTCAAGAGTATTCAATCTAGCATAAATACTAGCAAAGGCTTTATCAAAACTACTGGGTAAAATGTAGGTTGCAATTAATTTTTTATAGAATTAAAAGCTTGCTCTACATCATAATGAAGGAAATCTCCTCCTACCATAGTATCCAAAGCATACCTATAGCAAAGAACAAGACCAAAGTAAAAGCTACGAAGAAACTGCCTTAGAGTCATTTTAGGTTCAATTTTGCAATAGGAATCAAAAACTCTAAACCAAGCTTCCTTAAAACTCTCATCACTCCCTTGTTTGAAAGTGAAGATCATTTCCTCATGTGACATGGTAACAGGAATAGGAGTACTCATTTTTATCAAGATTAAAAACAGGAATAAAACTACAACTAGAATAAAAAACTATTTTTTTGTGTTTTTGATAAAGAGAAGCAAACAAGACAAAATAAAATAAACTAAGCAAAACTAAAACAATGTAAAGAGATTGGAAGTGAGAGACTCCCCTAACAAAAATTCTCTTCCTCCCCGGCAAGAGCGCCAGAAAACTTGATGTGTGCCTTGACGGGAGGCTGACGTTGGTAAACCCCAAGAGAAAGGTTGTGAAGAGTGCAGCGGCAAGTTTTCCCTCAGAAAAGAAACCAAGGTTGAATCGACCAGTAGTAGGACAAGCAATATATGAAGGTTGATGCAGCTGAGGTGGCGGGGCGCACAACTGGTTCAGCAGCAACGTGGAATCTACACAACACAATCAAATCACTTTGCCCCAACGAAGCAGTGAGGTTGTTAATCACACCGGTTTTGCTGAACACAAAGAGGTTAAACATATGGTGTGGAAAACAATATGAACAATATGAAAAGCAGTCGAAGCAGTGTGAAAATAGTAGAAGCAGTGTGTGTATTATCAGTATGAGAAAATGGACCGGGGTCCACAGTTCACTAGTGGTGTCTCTCCGTGAAAGATAAATAACATGTGTGGTGAACAAATTACAGCTAGGTAATTGACAGAAATGAAGTCTGCACCGTAGTGCATATGCAATACATAAAGATTACTATGTGATTCATGTGGGCATTACAACAAGATACATATACCGTCATTCAACTTCGTCTATGACTAATAATCCACCCTCCGAATACCATCCGAACAAACGTTGGGTATTAAGTTGCAAGCAACAGATTATCGTAGTAAGCAAAGTGTGTTATGTAAACAATGTAAACTAAGTAAACACCGTTGTTTTATCCCTAATGGCAACATCACATCCTCCATCCGTCACGTTTCTGTCACTCAAGAACAGATGCAAAAGAGGCATGAACCCACTATCGAGCATAAATACTCCCTCTTGGAGTTACTAGCATCTACTTGGCCAGAGCATCTACTAATAACGGAGAGTATGCAAGATCATAAATAACATATGCATGAAGATAACATGATAGATTGATAATAATAAGACATAGCATTCAACATTCATCGGATCCAAGCAAACACAACATGTAGCATTACATAAAGATGATCTCGATCATGTAGGGCAGTTCACAAGATCTAAACATGAGGTACAAAGTGGAGAAGACAACCATCTAGCTACTTCTATAGACCTGTAGTCCAGGGATGAACTACTCACGCATCACTTTGGAGGAGGGCATGGTGCTGTAGACCCCTCCGGTGATGAATTTCCCTCCCGGCAGGGTGCCGGGGAGAGCTCCAGAACCCTCCCGATCTCGGGATGACGATGACGGTGGCCTCGGGTGTTCTCGGAAGAAAAAAAAAAGTGGTACATTTTTAGGGTTCACGTACCAGGGGGATTATATAGGCGAAAGGGCGATGGCGGTGGACGCCCGAGGGCCCCACACCACCCCCCAGGCGCGGCAGGGGGCGCCGCCCTATGGTGTGGCTCCCCTGTGGCCCCTCTCCGGACCTCTTCAGGACTCCGTGAAACCTTCGGGAATTCTAAGACTTCCGGGCTTCGAATTTTCCAATTCCGAGAATATTTCCAGAGCAACTTTTCTGAAAGTAAAAACAACAGAAACAGGGAAGTGGCTTTGTTGCATCTTGTTAATAGGTTAGTCCCGGAAATTGATAAAAATGGCATAAAGTGTATAGAAAACATGTAGGAAATAACATGAAAAACAACATGGAACATCAGAAATTAAGGATACGTTTATGATGTATCAGGGGGCGCGCCGTGCTATGGTGTGGGGCCCCTGAGACCCCCCTCTGTGTCTCCTCCAGAGTCTGTGTACGTGACAACTTTCTAAGACTATGGGATTTGTTTCGTCCAATTCCGAGAATATTTCCAGAAAAAAATTATGAAACCAAAAACAGCAGAAAACGGGATCTGGCTCTATGGCATCTTGGCAATAAGTTAGTCCCAGAAAATCCATAAAAATGACATAAAGTGTATAGAAAACATGTAGCATATGGCATGAAAACAACATGGATCATCATAAATTATAGATACGTATGAGACGTATCAAGCATCCTCAAGCTTAGTTCCTACTCGCCCTCGAGTAGGTAAAACTATAAAAACAAATATTTTCTAAGGTGACATGCTACCAACAGAATCTTTATCATCATAATAATGCAAAGCATCTAAACTAGGATCAAATGTATAGAGGCTATGGTTTATAGTTGATATCAATAGAGTAACGTATAAACCATTAGGAAGAACAAAGTAAAACGTTTCAATGAATCAATGCTAGGATCAAGTCAAACTCTCACAACAATATAATCGTCCTAAGCATGAAACTCTCATAACAACTCCTGTTAGGATCAAGTCAAGTGACAACAATATACACGTAGGAAAATCATTAAACTATTTGTGGACTCAAAACAAACAAGCGTTCTGTATTGGTTCTGGCACCAGGATGTTATGGCTAAAATAACATTATGGGGGTTTTGGAAGGTCAATGGAAGAAAGTCTCACACAACTGAAAGTGATCATTAGACAAGAGGAATTCTTATAATCGAAGCTATGCAAGGAGTAGTGATTGCCACACAACGGATGCACATAGAGCTATAAGTGTATGAAAGCTCCCCATTGGAACTAGTGGGGGTGCATCCAACTTGCTTGCTCACGAAGACCTAGAGCACTTTTGAGGAGGCTCATCATTGGAATATACGAGCCAAGTTCTATAATGTAAGGTTCCCCACATAGTTATGCAAGTCATAAAATCAAAACTCTCTCCAAACTGAAGTATTGGTGCTAAATAAGTACAAGTGTGGAATAAATGATAGTAATGCTGCCCCCTCTCTCTTTATTATCTCTAATTGACCTTTTTTTCTTTTTGGGTTTTTTCTCCTTTTATTTCTTTTTTTATATATAACCTCACCGGTAGGGGAAACACTCTATTTTACAATGAATCATCACACTGTTAGTACTCATAACTCAACCTGAAATATCTCTGATGTATAAAACTGAATGCTCCGGCCTGTGTAGCAGTATGCAAAATAACAATGAAGCATGTCATCAAGTCATATAATAAAGATGGATGTTGTATGGCAATATATCTCAGAATGGCTATGGAAATGCCATGATAGGTAGGTATGGTGCCTGTTTTGAGGAAGATATTTGGGCTTATGTGTAGGAGAACAAAGTCCTCCCACGGGGTTTGGATGTATTGGTGAAGTTTGCACCAACTCTCAATGTGAGAATGGGCAATGCACAGTACCGAAGAGGATAGCAAATATGGATGGTGGAAGTGCCAGAAAACCGTAACTTAGAAATCACAAGTTAAAACATTACAACTAGAAATATGATCTTACAATGACATAATTTAAATCACTCCAAGAGGGTCCATGGCAGTGAAAAGTCACTGTTGGCTGCCCAAACCGTAGCGCGCAACAAAAATCCATTACGATTATTATTAGCAAAGGAAGTCATATACCATTATACTATGAAATGGTTTATTTGAGTGTGACACAGTTTAAAGCTTTTAGCCCAACCATTTTTTTTTACTTTACTAAACCATGAGGTTTACCCTTAAGCATATTAATATCTCAAAACAACAACAAATATTCAAGTGAAGCAGTTTAATGATCTACAAGAGTATGCAAGTCTTTTCTAATATACCATCTACCACACGTAGTATTTTCTATTTCCATCAAACACCATTAAATATATATTTCAACACAAACTCTCCAACTAATATATGAATGAAACAACCGAGTACTAATACTACTCTACTAGAACTAACGGCTCTAAACAAGAGATGCATGGAAAACAGGAGCTAAAAGGATTTGCAGCAGCTAGAAGAAAAACGAAGAATACGAGCATGGAAGAAGATGAGTATTCATATGAAAAAGCGGAGCATGTATCTCTCCCGCACAAGAATGTTGGGTTCCAACTATGTTTATTGCATCAAGGAAAACAAAACAAAAAAACAAACAAACACTCCAAGTAAAATGCATATGATGTGACCGAATAAAAATATAGTTTCAGTAGAAGTGACCTGATAAATTATTGATGAAGAAGGGGATTCCCTGGGAATCCCAAAGCTTAGACGCTTGAGTCTTATTATAATTTGCTAGGATGACCCACGGGGGCATCCCCAAGCTTCGGCTTTTCACTCTTCTTGATCACATTATATCACCATCTTCTCTTGACCCTTGAAAACTTCCTTCGCACCAAACTCAAAGTAATTATCATTAGAGGGCTCAATCAAAAATTCACATGTTCTCCTTGGAAAAAAGCATTATTAATACAAACATTATCTACAGCTACTGATGTTTTGTGGAGCAAAGAAATCCACTCGACATAGTAAAAGAGAGAATGCAAGTAAAAAAGGCAGAATCTGTGTAACATCCCAAGTATGAAAATATCCCTTAGAATGTTTGATTTCATGTTTAATTAAAGTATTGCATCATGTCATCATGTTTATTCCCTTGTTTGCATTTGTTACTATTTATTTTGCTTCTGTTTTTATTCTGTTTTCATAATTGAATTTCAAACAAATTCGAATGATGTGTTTCATACTTGTCATGTTAAAATATTTCTCAAATCAAAATTGCAATCCAAAGTCTCATTTTATTTCCAATCATTCCATAATGAATCAACTAATAAAATGGTGCTTTTATTTCAATTAAGTAATCCCAAATTGCTTTCAAATTCAAAGCATCTTCAAACAACACCTCATTTGAAAATTATAAAAATACCAAACAAATTCTAATCACGTTTGTTCTATTTAATCATTAGGGTCACCCTAATAAAAACTTTGCTTCCAATATTAATCAATTAATTATCAAATTATTCAAATTCAAACCAAAAGCTTTCAACCAGTACCCATTCTTGAAATTATGAAATTACAACACAAATGTACTCATTTGTTTCCAATTAAACTCATTGGATTACCATAATTAAAAATCTTGTTTTAAATAACCAATTATTAACCAAAAATTCATCCAAATGCAAGCCATTACAAAAACAGAAAATAAATTTGAAATTTCAAAAACCTAAGTTACCAAATGGTAGATGTTGAGCTAACCAACTCACAGGAATTTTTCCCAAATTTTTTGCAACTCCAAACCTACCAATCTCTTCCATTTTCTTTGCTGCAAAAAAAAAAAACAAGAGAAATAAAATTCAAAAAAAAAATAAAAGCGCGCGGCAGCTAACTAACCGGCCCAGCCCGCTAACTTACCGCACCGCGCGGCCCGAAAACGATTCGCAGACGCCCCCGTCGTCTTCCTTCAGTACGGCCGCGCATCCGGGCGTGCCACGGCGGCAGCGCACGGCAGCGACGGCCAGGAGCTCCCCTAGTGGCCTATTTAAGCTACCTAGGACCCGGCGCGCAACCCTAGACCTAACCTCCCCCTCTCCCCTCGACACCGCCGCCGAATTCCATCTCTCTCGCCGCGTTTCCTCCACCTTCTGAAGCTCACCGGAGTAAGCTCCGTCTGAAACTCCGACCACCGCAGTCGCCATGGCCCTCCTCCACCCCACCTAGACCCAGGAACCAACCCACTGTTTCCTCCTCGAGCTGTTGAACACCGCAGCAGGCACGGGAACGTCTTGGATCGCCGCCGCCATCGTCGACGTCGCCGCCGGCCGCGCCCCCCTCGAGCCTCTGCTTCCACGCCAACGCCGGTGAGGCCACCGTGACCTCCTCCTCCTCTCTGTTACCTGACCGCAAGCACGCGCACGCGAGCGCACACTTCATCACAGCAGCACACGCGCACCTCGAGCTCGAGCACACGGTGATCGCCGCCGTTGAGCCCCCGGGCAATTGTCAAAGTTCAGACAAAGTTTTGTTCGTCAGTTAACTTCAGATCCACGAACAACACCTCAAGCTCACTGCGTATCGGTATCTGACAACGAACGCGAAACAGCACACTGGTTCAGTACCGCGCACGCGAGCGAGAGGTTCCAGGATCGAGTCCTGGCTCTCCCCCGGGAGAAATCCCACCCTTTTTTGGCCGCATCGCTGACAGGGAGGGCCCCCTGTCAGCCACTCACGTGCCACGCAAGCACGCGCAGGCCCAGGGCCCATCTGGCAGTGCCCTGGGTACGTTTCTGTGCGTAGAAAACATTTTCCAAAGTTTCTGTTTTAAAACCAGTCCCTCGAAAATTGCAGATTGGTCCCTGAAAGTAATTTGACAATAACTTTCATTTTATAAACTCAAATAATAAAAATAAAATATGTGCACTGCTCTAAATTTAATTCTCTATCTAATAGTACCATTTGTTTCCTGTTTTGAATTTTCAAAATGCAATTCAAATTTGAATTCAAATAATTCAATTGCAATTTGCTAAAATTCATAACTAATTCATTCTTAATCCAAATAATGCAAATAAAATATGTTTTCCATGCTATTTCAAATAACATTTTCAAATATAAATTTTGTTTCATGTTTTGAATAATTTAAATTGCCTAAATAATTTAAACCTTGTTTAAATCATTTAAATTTTGCTAAAATCATAACTTGCTCAAAATAAATTATTTTTGAACATGCAAAATATGTTTTCAAGCTAGAAAAGTATGAAATTTCCAAATGTGAGTTTGAATTTATGTTTTGAACAAATAAAATTCACACTTCTTTTAAGTTCATTTAAAATTTGTTTAATAATGTTTAAGTCATAATAAATTCATCCTAATTCCTTTTTCAATATTTGAAACATGTAATCCAACTAAAATGTTGTATTCTTTTCAAATATGAATTTTGTTATATATTTTGCACCATTTAAATTGATGAAAACAACAAATGCTTGTGTGACATCTTTAAGTAACCAAAAATTTCCCAACTTAATAAATAATTTCCAAACTTGTTAAATTCCTTTTCCACTTGCATCTATTGTGGTTATTTTGTTGTTATCATCATGCATGCATCATGATAAGCAAACTTTCACATGTTAATCAATTATAGATCATTTGTTTCCACTTAATCCATGGACCTTTTCCATATGCAATCCAATTGCATATGGGACCATTTAAATTGTGTTACCAAGTCCAATAGTTTATTTTGATGCAACCATTAACTTGACATGCATCATCCCATGATTGTGCACTATGCCATGGTATTGATTGTTTATATTTCTGTCTTGTTTGTTTGCTTCTTCTCGAATAGACGACGACGTTGAGACAGACGATCTTTACAGCACCCCTTCTGAGGACCTAGCTCAGTACCAGACTGCTGAGTTTGCAGGCAAGTTATCACTCACATGAACCACTGTGTTCCTTTCAACATTGGTTACCGATACTTTCCGTTGTCTATTTCTGCTAGCCTTAGTAGTAGCTGTTTCTGTTACGAACCTATCACATGAATCCCTTAACCCTGATATTGCCTCACCTTCACTCCTACAACCCTATTGTTTGACCCAGTGTCTTACTAGCATGCTTAGGTTGTTTTGCTTGAGTCTGTTACACGTTACTTTCTGTTACTATTTCATTATGTTCTGGGGCTCGATGTTTAATCAATCAATCATGCTAATGTTATTGTTAAATAATAACTTGATGATAAGGCACCGGCAGGAGGCCCTGTGTGGTTTTGAGGCCTGCTAGTGTCGACCCTAATAGGAAAAGGGTCTTGTCTACTGATCCATGATGAGCGCACTAACCGCATGTGGGAAGCGAGTATGGGCGCCCCCTCAATTTGATTCGATTCGCATCTCGTCCAAATCGCCTCATTTAGTTCGTGTTTTCCATTTCCCGCATGCATGTTTTAGAGGGGGACACGGTCTTAGAGTGCTATGAGGGTCCCTTTTCTTCGGGGCTTGATTAGCCGTGCGCCCAAGGTGCTTTGGGCTTGATGCGAAGAAGAGTTGAGTTGTGTTGAGTGCCCCGCTTGGTGGGAGGCATCCCATCTGGCGGGTTATTCATACGTGTACGGCCAAATTGGTTCAACCCTACAGGGATAATCTTCTCGAGAAGCCGTGTTTTCCGCGGTTATGGTTAACTTGGTGAAAGTACTGGCTAACAAGTACTCAGGACAACTTAAACCTAATGATTCACAATCTCACACCCAATGATTAACAACTTGACTAGTAATAGGATTTTTGACACAACAACTTGATTCATCTTTAATCCAACTGTGTGAGTTATCCTCGGATTGCTTCTTTCGATAAGGGGCGAGATCCAGGATGGGTTTGCTTGAAGTTATCTTTCAGTTGGTTACAATACTCGATCTTATCTTCTTTCTGTTAGCCGGAAGTGATAGAATCTCTGTAGTTGGTTAGCGCAGCCAGTTGCAGCATCTTTTATATCCTCTTCCTTCCGTTGAACCCAAGGCATCTGTACTTGGTGTTGACGGGCTACACTTTGGTGAACTGTGAGTCTTGCTTGCCAGTACGTCTATGTACTGACCCCTTTGGGGCTGTGGCTTCCGCAGACTACGCTTACGAGGATCCCAGTGACGGCTACTACGTGGAGTTTGACGAGGCTGCTGACGAGTAGGTAGCGGACCCGGGCAGGATCCGAGACTACGTGGATGGGCTCCGTCTTTATTTCAGTTCCCGGCTTCTTAAGCCTATTTGGATTTGTCTGTACTCAGACCCTTTGAATGCTTCCGCTGAGATGTAATGATGTTATGTTGGGACATGTGTCCTCTGGATGATTGTATTTGCTATCTCTGCTCTAGTGAGAGCTATTTGCAACTTATTTCAATCTTTTGTGTCTTAGAGATATGTTGTGCTATCATTCTGTTACAAACCGTTGACGTACCATGTGTGTATGGTATGAAGTACGTCAATGGTAGTGTCCTGATTTCTATGGGATGGTTTACGTCGACGCTGAACAGATAGGGGTTGGTTGTCACACATACGTGTGTTGGCCTACTCGTAAGAGGACGCGGGTGCCGGTAAGCCCCGTAATCCAATCTACTACTGTTCAACGGAACGGCGAGTATCCTCTAGAAGTCCGGGTGCGACAAATGGTATCAGAGTCTGTCTGCCTGTAGGATCCCTTTTAACTGGTCGCAGTTGAGTCTAGAAACTATTTTGTAGCTATATAGGCAAAATGAAACGTGAGAGTAGGAATTCTGCCATTTTTCTTCTTTCCCCACCCACCCACCTTTTTCTGGTAAGGAAGTGCAACGTTGTTTTCTGTTCTCACCTAAACTTTCAAGTTAGGATTTCACGTGTTTTGGGTTCACCGTAGTACCTCAGGATTTTTGGTCTCGTGTTTCCCGATGTTGCTTCAATATCCTGTTCTTTTCAACATCCTTTCGTCCGTTGAAATCTTGTTGTTGCTTTCCACTTCAGTTCTCTACCGGCGTCTAATCAAAACTTCCCCGATCATCTGCAGATGGATCTCAGGTTCTACCCGCAGGTGGTTCGGATGACTCGTTGCGAGAGCACTGCCGGTTATCCGGAGATGCTGAGAGACATGGTCACTTATCTGGGGTTCCGTTGGGCACCAGAGTACCAGGTCTACGAGCAGCAGCGAGAGTTTGACCAGACCTACTACCAGGCTATCGTCTACATTCTGTCAGATGATGGCATGAGCGTTGTCCACCGCTACGAGGCAGTAGGTTCCACAGTGGATATGGCTGTGCAGCAGGCAGCTTATGTGAGCCTCACCGTCCTTCGTGTTGACTACTGGGGGTTTGACGATTCTATCTATCGCCACATCCCCCGTGGTTACATCACTTCGGAGGGAGCTCACTTCACCCTCTACGACAACCTGGATGTCTACGAGCATGATAACACCAGGCTGCACACCACCGCTCAGTTTGTGAGGCACAGTGACGCAGTTGCCACCACACTTTCTCAGGAGTTGGCTTCAGTCAGGGAGCAGCTCTACCTTGCTTTGACTCGTCTGGCGACGTACAGCACAGACTTTGTTGGAGATGAGCGCTTTGCACGTTTCCATCAGACAGTTGGACGTAGTTTGCAAGATGCTGGAGGTTACGAGCCGATCAGAGGTCCACTCCTCAACCTCGGAGCTGGTTACACTGGGATTCCATGCTTTGGAGCACAGGGAGACGACGCTTTCTACTTCACCACGCCGAGAGTCGCTCTCAGAGCAGTCCCGATCTACGTGGATCGTCGTTCTACCTACTTTCGTGGGATTCCTCCTCACCGTATCTCTCGTCGTACTACTCACCGCCGTCCTGCGTGATGAGCATGGGAGTACCGATGTATCCATTCCTAGCTATGTTTAGTTATCCTTTAGCTTTCGAACCATGTATTGGTGTGTTGGATATTCTGATGTATTTGAACATGTGATGATGTACCTGTTGGTTATCTATTCATGCGTCGGAATAATCTATCTTTCGGTTACCAAGTCTATCCTTTTCTGTTATTGTGCTAAAATGCATGTCTATTCAGGATGCCGCCAACAAGGAGCAACCCGCCTGAACCACCTCCGATCACGGAGCTGTTGACTCAGATGACTCAGGTCGTGGCTCAGATGGCCCAGTTCCAGGCTAACCAGCACAACAACCAGAATGTTCCACGGGTCAGCATCAAGGAGTTCCTCAGTATGGGTCCGAGAGCTTTCGTGGCAACACGTGAGCCTCTGGATGCTGATGACTGGATCCGGGAGATGGCCAGGGCTCTGGACATTGCTCACGTTGCTGAGGAAGACAAAGTCAAGTTTGCCACCTACCTACTGAAGGGTCAGGCAGCTACTTGGTGGGAGAACTACCAGACCATGAGAGCTGGATATCCTATCACCTGGGGTTGTTTCAAGGATGCCTTCCTGAAGCACCACATCCCAGATGGTCTCATGGAATGGATGCGTGAGGAGTTTTGCTCTCTCAAGCAGGGCAAGCTGGACGTCATTGGCTATCAGAATGAGTTCAATCGTCTCGCTCGATACGCTGGTGATGAGGTGTCCACTGAAGCTAAGAAGATGGCAAGGTTCCGCCGAGGTTTTAACCCAGAACTAAAGTACGCTCTCACAAACATCAAGTGCAAGGACTTCGAGGAGCTCGTGAACACCGCGCTCAATGAGGAAAATGGGCGCAAGGCGTTCGAGGATTCTCGCAAGCACTTGCATGAGGGTGGTTCCTCCTCCAACATGACCACCCCTCCACAGAAGCGCCGCATCTGGGTGACAAATGCTGCTGTCACTCGGGCTCCATATGCCCAAGCTTCTCCAGGCTTTGCTCCCCGCCCACCCAACCCATCTCAGATGCATGGTCAGAGGGTTCCAATGGGGCAGCCAAGGCCAGGTCCTCCTCGTGTCGTCACATGCTACAAATGCAAGGAGACTGGACACTACGCTGATAAGTGCACTCAGAGGCAGCTACCTCCACCTCCTCGCCCCAACACCAACCAGGCAATGGTTCGTGCTCCCCCGGCTAAAGCCTTCAACTCCAACAACAGGCCTGTCGGGAGGACCGCGAGGGTGAATCATATCAAGGCCGACAAAGCTGAGGAAGCTGCGGACGTCGTTCTCGGTATATTACCCGTAAACTCTTTTCCAGCTAAAGTGTTGTTTGATACCGGAGCATCGCATTATTTTGTGTCAAAGATCTTTGCAACAGCTTACAACCTAGTTCTGGTTCCACTAAGCAATCAAATCTCTGTTCACTCTCCGGGATCTAAAATGTTGACTTCCGAGATAAGTATGGACAATCAGATCCTAATTGGAGGTCGCATATTCCTTGCTTCACTCATGTTGCTGGGAAATTCTGACATTGATGTCATTCTGGGCATGGATTGGTTGAAGGCCAATAAAGCTACAATTGACTGTGCTAAGAAGTCAATAACCCTCTCTCACCCTTCTGGCCAGATAGTCTATTCTCCATATGAATCAAGTTCTGTTCAGCTATGCACACTCGATGCTAAACCTCTTCCTGCAATTGAGAATGTTCCGGTGGTTTGTGAATTTCCTGACGTATTTCCAGAAGAGTTACCAGGGATGCCTCCGGACAGAGCAGTTGAGTTCGTGATCGAGCTTGAACCAGGTACTGCTCCAATCTCTAAGCATCCATACAAGATAGCTCCTCCTGAACTGAAATTGTTGAAGGAGCAAATCGATATGTACATAGAGAAAGGTTACATTCATCCTAGTTCCTCCGCTTGGGGTTGCCCAACTCTGTTTGTTGCCAAGAAGGATCAAACAAAGAGACTCGTGGTTGACTATCGTCCTCTCAACGAGAAAACCATAAAAAACAAGTATCCAATTCCTCGTATCGATGATCTTTTTGATCAACTTGCTGGAGCCTCAATATTCTCAAAGTTGGACTTGAGGATGGGTTACCATCAAATAAAGATCAGAAAGGAAGATATTCCTAAAACAGCTTTCACCACTCGGTACGGTCTATATGAATACACCGTCATGTCCTTTAGTCTCACCAATGCACCGGCAACGTTCTCAAGACTCATGAATTCTGTCTTCCATGAATACCTCGACAAGTTCGTTGTGGTATATCTTGATGACATTCTAGTCTACTCCAAATCCGAGGAAGAACATGGAGAACACCTTCGTCTCACTCTCATGAAACTTCGCGAGCATCGTCTATATGCCAAGTTCTCCAAATGTGAGTTCTGGATTCCAGAAGTTGCTTACCTTGGTCACATCATCTCTGCCAAAGGCATAGCCATTGACCCAGAAAAGGTTAAGGCAATTGTTGATTGGAAACCTCCTAAGATGGTAAAGCAAGTCAGAAGTTTTCTCGGCTTGGCTAGCTATTGCCGTCGTTTCGTCCAAAACTTTTCCAAGATTTCCAAACCTCTCACTGATCTCACAAAGAAGGACAAGAAGTTCGTTTGGACTCCACAGTGTGATGAGAGTTTCAATCTCCTGAAGACTAAACTCACTTCCACACCAGTTCTGGTTGGCCCAGATACTACCAAACCTTTCCAGATATTCTGCGATGCATCTCTCCAAGGTCTAGGTGCAGTTCTTATGCAAGAACGTCAAGTTGTGGCTTATGCTTCACGTCAGTTGAACCCACATGAGCAAAACTATCCCACACATGATCTTGAACTTGCAGCAGTTGTGTTTGCCCTCAAGAAATGGAGACAATACTTGTTGGGTAACAAAACTGAAATCTTTTCCGATCATAAGAGTCTGAAATACATCTTCACTCAACCAGATCTAAACCTCAGGCAAAGGAGATGGATTGAGAAGATTAAAGACTTCGATCTCACCATTTCTTACACTCCAGGCAAGGCTAATGTTATGGCCGATGCTCTCAGTCGCAAATCCTATTGCAATAATCTCATGATCATGGAAAGCCAACCTCCACTTCATGAAGAATTCCAGAAGCTGAACCTTGGTCTTGTTCCTCGAGGTTATATTGCTAGCTTGACAGCCAAACCAACTCTCGAGGACAAGATTCGTTCTGAACAACTTCGTGATACTGAAATCAAGAAGATGGTAGAGCACATCAAAGAAGGCAATGATAAATTCAAGTCCTTCTCAATTGATGACAAGGGAACTGTGTTCTTCGAAGGACGCATTGCAGTTCCTCAGATTCAAAGTCTCAAAGTTATCATTCTCAAGGAGGCTCATGAAACTCCTCTCTCCATCCACCCTGGAAGTACAAAGATGTACCAGGATCTCAAGACTCTGTATTGGTGGCCTGGCATGAAACGTGAAATTGCTCAATACGTTTCTGAATGCGACGTTTGTCAACGTGTTAAGGCAGTCCATCAGAAAACAGCCGGTCTACTTCAACCTCTGAAAATTCCTGAGTGGAAGTGGGACATGATTGAAATGGACTTCGTCACTGGTTTTCCAAAGTCCAAGAAGGGCAACGATGCAATCTTCGTTGTTATTGATCGTCTCACTAAAGTAGCTCACTTCTTTGCTGTCAAGGAAACTATCTCAGCTAGCCAGTTAGTAGAGCTCTACACGGCAAAGATCGTTCCTCTTCATGGTGTTCCATTGGAAATAAGCTCAGACCGTGGAAGCATATTCACTTCTCATTTCTGGAAGAGTTTTCAAGAAGCATTGGGCACCAAACTTCTGTTCAGCACAGCTTATCACCCTCAGTCTCAGGGGCAAGTCGAAAGAGTCAATCAGATTCTCTAGGATATGCTCAGAGCATGTGGTCTCTCCTTTGGCATGAAATGGGAGGATTGCCTTCCATATGCTGAATTCTCCTACAACAACAACTTCCAGGCAAGCCTAGGCATGGCACCATTTGAAGCACTCTATGGCCGCAGATGCAGGAGTCCAATCAATTGGTCTGGAGCTGGTGAACGTTCACTCTTAGGCCCTGACATTGTTAAGGAAGCCGAGGAGAAAGTTCGCGTCATTCGTGACAATCTCAAGATTGCTCAGTCTCGTCAGAAAAGCTACTATGACAGCAAGCACCGGGATATGATCTATGCACCTGGTGACAAGGCATATCTCCGTGTAACTCCCCTCAGAGGCACTCATCGTTTCTGTGTGAAAGGAAAGCTTGCACCAAGATACATTGGTCCTTTCAACATTCTCTCAAGGCGTGCGGAAAATGCCTATCGTCTTGAACTTCCAGAAAAACTATCCAAGGTGCACGATGTGTTCCATGTCTCACAACTCAAGAAGTGTTTCAAAGATCCAGATCGTGCAGTTGATCATGATTCCATTGAACTGCAAGATGATCTATCTTATGAGGAGCACCATGTTCGTATTCTCGATGAGACCGAGCGTAAGACTCGCAACAAGAGCATCAAGTTCTTGAAAGTGCAGTGGTCAAATCATTCCGATAAAGAGGCAACGTGGGAGACCGAAGAGGATCTTCGCAAGAAGTATCCGGACCTTTTCGTTTCTAAGTAAGGAATCTCGGGGCGCGATTCCTTCAAGGGGGGGGCGTTTTGTAACATCCCAAGTATGAAAATATCCCTTAGAATGTTTGATTTCATGTTTAATTAAAGTATTGCATCATGTCATCATGTTTATTCCCTTGTTTGCATTTGTTACTATTTGTTTTGCTTCTGTTTTTATTCTGTTTTCATAATTGAATTTCAAATAAATTCAAATGATGTGTTTCATACTTGTCATGTTAAAATATTTCTCAAATCAAAATTGCAATCCAAAGTCTCATTTTATTTCCAATCATTCCATAATGAATCAACTAATAAAATGGTGCTTTTATTTCAATTAAGTAATCCCAAATTGCTTTGAAATTCAAAGCATCTTCAAACAGCACCTCATTTGAAAATTATAAAAATACCAAACAAATTCTAATCACATTTGTTCTATTTAATCATTAGGGGTCACCCTAATAAAAACTTTGCTTCCAATATTAATCAATTAATTATCAAATTATTCAAATTCAAACCAAAAGCTTTCAACCAGTACCCATTCTTGAAATTATGAAATTACAACACAAATGTACTCATTTGTTTCCAATTAAACTCATTGGATTACCATAATTAAAAATCTTGTTTTAAATAACCAATTATTAACCAAAAATTCATCCAAATGCAAGCCATTACAAAAACAGCAAATAAATTTGAAATTTCAAAAACCTAAGTTACCAAATGGTAGATGTTGAGCTAACCAACTCACAGGAATTTTTCCCAATTTTTTTGCAACTCCAAACCTACCAATCTCTTCCATTTTCTTTGCTGCAAAAAAAACAGGAGAAATAAAATTCAAAAAAAAAAAGCGCGCGGCAGCTAACTAACCGGCTCAGCCCGCTAACTTACCGCACCGCGCGGCCCGAAAACGATTCGCAGACGCCCCCGTCATCTTCCTTCAGTACGGCCGTGCTTCCGCGCGTGCCACGGCGGCAGCGCACGGCAGCGACGGCCAGGAGCTCCTCTAGTGGCCTATTTAAGCTACCTAGGACCCGGCGCGCAACCCTAGACCTAACCTCCCCCTCTCCCCTCGACACCGCCGCCGAATTCCATCTCTCTCGCCGCGTTTCCTCCACCTTCTGAAGCTCACCGGAGCAAGCTCCGTCTGAAACTCCGACCACCGCAGTCGCCATGGCCCTCCTCCACCCCACCTAGACCCAAGAACCAACCCACCGTTTCCTCCTCGAGCTGTTGAACACCGCAGCAGGCACGGGAACGTCTTGGATCGCCGCCGCCATCGTCGACGTCGCCGCCGGCCGCGCCCCCCTCGAGCCTCTGCTTCCACGCCAACGCCGGTGAGGCCACCGTGACCTCCTCCTCCTCTCTGTTACCTGACCGCAAGCACGCGCACGCGAGCGCACACTTCATCACAGCAGCACACGCGCACCTCGAGCTCGAGCACACGGTGATCGCCGCCGTTGAGCCCCCGGGCAACTGTCAAAGTTCAGACAAAGTTTTGTTCGTCAGTTAACTGCAGATCCACGAACAACACCTCAAGCTCACTGCGTATCGGTATCTGACAACGAACGCGAAACAGCACACTGGTTCAGTACCGCGCACGCGAGCGAGAGGTTCCAGGATCGAGTCCTGGCTCTCCCCCGGGAGAAATCCCACCCTTTTTTGGCCGCAGCGCTGACAGGGAGGGCCCCCTGTCAGCCACTCACGTGCCACGCAAGCACGCGCAGGCCCAGGGCCCATCTGGCAGTGCCCTGGGTACGTTTCTGTGCGTAGAAAACATTTTCCAAAGTTTCTGTTTTAAAACCAGTCCCTCAAAAATTGCAGATTGGTCCCTGAAAGTAATTTGACAATAACTTTCATTTTATAAACTCAAATAATAAAAATAAAATATGTGCACTGCTCTAAATTTAATTCTCTATCTAATAGTACCATTTGTTTCCTGTTTTGAATTTTCAAAATGCAATTCAAATTTGAATTCAAATAATTCAATTGCAATTTGCTAAAATTCATAACTAATTCATTCTTAATCCAAATAATGCAAATAAAATATGTTTTCCATGCTATTTCAAATAACCTTTTCAAATATAAATTTTGTTTCATGTTTTAAATAATTTAAATTGCCTAAATAATTTAAACCTTGTTTAAATCATTTAAATTTTGCTAAAATCATAACTTGCTCAAAATAAATTATTTTTGAACATGCAAAATATGTTTTCAAACTAGAAAAGTATGAACTTTTCAAATCTGAGTTTGAATTTATGTTTTGAACAAATAAAATTCAAATAAAATTCACACTTGTTTTAAATTCATTTAAAATTTGTTTAATAATGTTTAAGTCATAATAAATTCATCCTAATTCCTTTTTCAATATTTGAAACATGTAATCCAACTAAAATGTTGTATTCTTTTCAAATATGAATTTTTTTATATATTTTGCACCATTTAAATTGATGAAAACAACAAATGCTTGTGTGACATCTTTAAGTAACCAAAAATTTCCCAACTTAATAAATAATTTCCAAACTTGTTAAATTCCTTTTCCACTTGCATCTATTGTGGTTATTTTGTTGTTATCATCATGCATGCATCATGATAAGCAAACTTTCACATGTTAATCAATTATAGATCATTTGTTTCCACTTAATCCATGGACCTTATCCATATGCAATCCAATTGCATATGGGACCATTTAAATTGTGTTACCAAGTCCAATAGTTTATTTTGATGCAACCATTAACTTGACATGCATCATCCCATGATTGTGCACTATGCCATGGTATTGATTGTTTATATTTCTGTCTTGTTTGTTTGCTTCTTCTCGAATAGACGACGACGTTGAGACAGACGATCTTTACAGCACCCCTTCTGAGGACCTAGCTCAGTACCAGACTGCTGAGTTTGCAGGCATGTTATCACTCACATGAACCACTGTGTTCCTTTCAACATTGGTTACCGATACTTTCCGTTGTCTATTTCTGCTAGCCTTAGTAGTAGTTGTTTCTGTTACGAACCTATCACATGAATCCCTTAACCCTGATATTGCCTCACCTCCACTCCTACAACCCTATTGTTTGAGCCAGTGTCTTACTAGCATGCTTAGGTTGTTTTGCTCGAGTCTGTTACACGTTACTTTCTGTTACTATTTCATTATGTTCTGGGGCTCGATGTTTAATCAATCAATCATGCTAATGTTATTCTTAAATAATAACTTGATGATAAGGCACCGGCAGGAGGCCCTGTGTGGTTTTGAGGCCTGCTAGTGTCGACCCAAATAGGAAAAGGGTCTTCTGTGGGGACCCAGCACACCACTGCATGTGTAGTGCGCAAGTCGATGGCATAATACTCACAGAAGGACTTATCCGTGAATATTACATCCCTCAGAGTAGTACAACAGAAACACAGCGGGACCAGGCAAAACTACAGGATACAAACATCATTACAAAATCTTGAGAATCTCCTTGATGAATCAAGAAGATCTCATACAAATGAAACATCAGAAGAAGCAACTCGAAGCTCCGAGCCGGAGAAGAACTCTAGCTCAGAACTAATCCACTACGGGTGATGTCAGCCCTAATCTATGGCTAGTGATGCTAAGTCCAAGAATGGTTTCTACCTACACCTAGATATCTTGTTCTCCACCAGTGTTGTTGATGATGATATATTATCGACTAAGTAGTAGCTCATTCCACATAGCTCCTCTAGGCAGCGTTGGCTTCTTGATGACGACTTCAATAGGCTTCAACCCTAAGCAGGGGGTCAAACGGAATAGAATGAGTAACGAGCGTTACTCAGCAAGTTCATGATATATAGTGGGTGGTGGATGCACTAACTATAGCTTTAGACTCGAAAGAGTCATAAGCTAATGCAGGGTTTTGTAAAACTTTCTTCAAGAGGTTGCTTTTAATTCTGAAAACTATGCCCGCCAGACCATCATAGGAGCTAGAACTTCATGGAGTTGCCTTTCCTGTAGCGTTCGCAGTTCCTTCCCGGAACAGGGGGTAACATGCCACATCCTTTTACACTCTGCAGAGGTGCGTTACTTTACCCATGGACGACCAAGACCATGTTGCACAACCAGGTGTACATTCATGTCCACTCCCACTCAGGTGTGGAGCCCGGTTGTTGGTCCAAGCCAAACCGTGCTTCTCCGCACAACGCATGCCCACCCATTTCTGCCAGCAGGTTGAACGCCTGATTCCACCCCTCACGATGGAGATCTACGCGCCCCTGGCAGACACTCATAGACCCCAGAGCCCGTGGGACGTAAGGGCTCCCACCCATGTGCATGTAGTCTCGCAAGACCTACAGCGTACGTCTCTGGCCAGTCCGTTGACATGCGAACGAGAAAAGTATCACGGCTGACTTACTCCCCCCATAGAAGATCCATGGTCAACGCGGTATCTACGGCGCACCGAGTTCTGACGGCATTTGTGGTTAATTCCTAGGTAATACTTTCCCATGTAGATGGAACCTTCCTTTGACCTATTCATCTTACCATGGTTCCATCCGCCCACCAAACAGAACACTACCACTCGGGTAGTCATTCAATTAGTCATATTATTATAAAATTAGGATCATGCATTCTTTTTGGAATAGGTGGTAGTACGATAGAGTTTTTGCAAGTAGTTTGTTATGAGATACTGCAAAGGATATGAGCAAGTGATGAACTTGCCTGAGATTTAATGACCATAAAATTCCATGTCTTCGGTTCGAGGGTCACGTAGAATATCCTGACGTCTGAAAGATAGCAAAGTAGTCCTGGTAAGGACTACAGAAACACTGGCAACATGATACATGCATAATAATGAGATGCAATCGTGAAATACCCTGGAAAATACCCCAGCTTACAAGTGTAAGCCATGTTTAATACGACAACTTATTCGCAAGAGTTTTAGGTGAATTGTTTTGTTATTTGTGGTGATGTTGTTATTACTGGTTTTAGACTTACATGGGTTTCACTTTTATTTACCACACTATTTTTATTATGTTTAGGTTATACATAGTTATCACATGATTAAACTTGAGAACACTATTATATGGAAAACAACTACTGAAAACATAATAAACACATTTGATTTTATGTTATAAAGTGTAGAGCTAATAACATCAAGTTTATTTGAAAAATGAGGAACTAATACATCTAACTCTATCATCATAATACTTTGCTTAATAACTAGTGATGATAGGTTTTAGTTGGTGTGAAATCATGAGGGTTTTATTAATACAGAAAATAATGTTGTGGCAGTTATTTCTGATTATAATGAAACATTATAGAATTTTATAATACCTTTGGAAACAAGTTTATAAGTTGGATAAAATGTTTTATCTTTGACATATTTGAATTGGAAATTCTTGTCTATATCATTCAATGTCTTCTGAAAACTTTTGAATAAATTATTATTTTATTAATTTTTAAATGAATTAATGATTAGGTGAAGCATTGCACATAAAAACTTGGTCGGATTACTTTGTACACATCATAGATGAGTTGCATTTATCAATTGGAGCTTTTTGATATATAATTTGTATTTATCTGATTTTATGGATTGTTTATTATTTTTCCAATATTTATTGTTATTCTTATGACTTATTTGATTGATTTCTTAGAAAACATTTGTTAGGGAGTATTTTGCAATGCTCAAAATATCAAAATAATGTTGAAAGAATAGTTTACATTTGATTAAATAGTTTTGAACATTTCTAAATCTTATTATCAAAGTTTTATTATTAAAATATTATTTTGTATCTATAATTTTAAGACTATGAGCATTATTGGATTATTTTTCTTAATCTTAATATTCAACCATTCTACTAGATTAAGAATTAGTTGTATTATCAAGGTTTGAACTTTTGTAGAATTTTATTTATTGTTTTCTATTATTTTTCTATTTCTTCTATTTAATGATTTTAACCAATTACTAAACTGCCCTAGGCTGACAGGTGGGCCAACCCACCAGTGGGTTGGGTCAAACCCACTGGTCTGGTCGGGCCGGACCAGACCTAGCCACATCCGTACCCACCCCGCAATCGTATCCTCTCTCTCCTCTCCTCGCGAGGCGACGCAGAGGTGATTCATCGCCCCCTCCGGCGATTTCCTCCGGCCTCCTCCGGCTACCCATGCCGCCGTGGATGGTCGCAATAGTTGCGCCAACTCGCCTACTACCACCTCCTCCTCCTCGATCTGATCTCTGCCCGATGTGCCTCCCGTGCGCTTGCAAACCCTAACCCTAGGGTTTCGGTGAGCTTATGCCGCGCCGCCGCCGGGCTGCCCCCACGCTGCACCAGAGAGCCTCCCCGGTCTGGACGTGTTGCTGTGGTGCTGCTGCGACCACGGAGATGTGGGCGCCGTCGGGACGGTTCCCGGTGAGCAACCACGGCTCCACCGCCGGCGGCGACCTCGCTACGCCACCTGGCTGTGCTCACCACGACGGTGAACACCTGTGAGTACTCGTTCCCCTCTTCTCCTCTTTTCCTCCTCACTGCTCCCTTCTCTCTATCCCTTCTTGCTCTGGAACCAGGCCATCGAGCCTGAGTTCATGCCATGATGCCTTGTGGTCTTCCTGTGGGGTTTCTGCTGGATGGTTTCGGCTTGGGAAATTTTCCCAATGGTTATTTGGTACAGGTTGTTGTGGAGGAATTTTCCAGTATGGAATCCTGTTTAGTGGACTTGGTGATGTGGTCTACTGGATCTAAAGGATATACCCTTAGTGAGGAATTAAGATTCATTAAGGTTTTCCCCAGATGCTTATGTTGTCTTAGCCCCACTCTGATTGATTTCTAGCAAATCACACCATATATGCATACTGAGAAGTGGGAATCTCTACTGGTTAGATGTGCATGCTTGCTGTGGGTGCTACTCTGAACCTCATGGTTCAGAGAATGTGCCACAGCTATTTCTGTGGTTTGATTAGCTAGAATATGTCTTGTGCCCCCTCTTTTAATGAACCCTGATGACATTGTTGTGTGCTTGTTGTGATGAGGTATTATCCTCTTGGATTAGTGCCCAGCAACAGTTGTGCACAAGATTGTGAGCTAGAAGATATCCCAGTGAGAATTTCTTGAGGATTTATGCCCCTAGTTTCTTCTGTACTGATAAGAACATGTTACTTGCTTGATTTTCCCCTAAACAATTTTTTTATCTGATAAGAACAGTTGCTACCATCTTGATTAAGCCCCTGGCCAGTGATGCAAAGCCTGAGGCCCAAGTTTAGATAAGAACAGATGCTAGATATGACAATTTTAATTTCCTATGATGAATTTTAGCATAGCACTTCTATACCTAACTGAGGAAAATAACCCAGCCTGCTCTCTGTGCATAATCTAGCAATTGCTTGCTAGATGGTGTGTAGTTAACAACCTAGGCTTGTTGGTTATGGATGATTTGTGTGCTTGTGGTCTGCTTGCTCCTCAGCCTTGCTCCTCCACTTGTAGCTTGGCCTTGTGGAGATCTTGCTCCAGATATGCTTTTCCCAGCTGGTGGCTTGGCCTTGTTGTTATACTACTGGATCTATGGTCTCACAGATATTTGCTGGATAAGTTGAGTTGTGGTGCTGTGGTTTCCTGGTGGTGGATCTTGCTGTTCTTGCTGGAGCTGTGCAACTCGAGCAGTGAACAGGGAAAGTGTGAGGTGACTCTCTCCCCTTGCGGCTGGTGTGGTATTTATACCCCAGCAGAGGTCTTGACAGCACCAAAGGGTGCTGGTGAGTGTGCTGTGTGCTGGTATGCTAGCTGAGAAGATATTTCCTGGGATATGCTCGGTTTGCACTTGGTCTTATCCTGATGCTATAGTTATTTCTGGCTTGCCACTTGTATTACCTGATACTTGCCCATGATGCTGGTCTGAGGCAATTTACTGATTTGAACAGATACTACCTGGAATTTACTAAACCCAGTGATGTGATTAGCAGTGCATCACACTGCAAATCTGAGGGTACTAATCCCCACTAACCTTCCTTTTTACTTTTCTTTGTTTTCTTGTTTATTTTGCAGGATCAAAAGATCAATTTGGAAACTGGAACTTTACAAGAATTAGATTAGGAATTTCATCTTGCAATTGATAGCTTGTAATAGATCTTGTAATTTCTATTAATTAGACTGTTGTAAAGACTTTGTATTATTATTTTATTATCAATAAAGTTTATTCTTTTGTAATTTCCTTTTATTGTAATTTGTAATGACTTTGTAAAATTGTGTTATCATCAATAAAACTTATTGTTTTTCTATTGATAGCTTCTATTAATGGATTTAAATTGAATTAAGGTTTATTTATTAAATATCTCAAAATTATTTAATATTAAATCATTCCAATTATCAAATCATTCAATTTGGAACTCAAATTCCAATTACAACCATTCTTTTGTTTCAAGTGTTGAATTGAATCCCTCGGATCCAATAACACCAGAGGTCATGTCGAAATTCCACTTTATTCTAATATTGGTCTATCTCTCTCTCCACTAGAATATCGATGCAACCTCGATCACTCCAGGTTCTAGTACTTGCGAATAAGTCTCCAGTTGCCACTTCTCGTCTGATGATATCTTAGAGTCAATTACCAGCTTGTTCCTGTATAATCTAACCTAATGAAACTCAAGTGTTTAATGCCCTCAGAAATAATCTGCTTACAAGATTGATCAGGTCCTGTATTCAAACTATTCTTGTATGACACCAAACACCAGGATTTCACCCCCCCCCCCTCGGTTGATATCTTCTTATCTTGGCTCCCTCCTGGGTTGCTTCTCTTGTGGCCATGGTCATGCAGGAACGTAGACAAGAATTTGGAAAGATCACCGACATTGATCAGGGTTTAGTTTTGGTTTAAGAAGGTTTGTTTCCTCGTTCAGATTCATCCTTCAGGTCTGATGAGATCATCCAGTTATACGTTACTAACTTGCAGAAGTGAGATCATCAATTCTGTGCTTTGGTTACTTACCCCTCTTCGAGTTCCAAATACCTAGTTGATTTCTCTCAAATCACTTATAGACTTGAGGTTAGACTTGTTGGGAGTTAGTGTTGGCCACAACCAATTATGGTTTGTGTAACCAGATGATTTGGTTTCTTAAGATACTTCTTAGAAAGATCACTCCAATTGTCCTCTTGACCAGATGATCTAGTCCTATTTCATCAAGTCAAGTGAAACATTGGTCACTTTGGTTTGTTTAAACTTTCGCGCCAAAATTTCCCGTACTTTTAGATGCATGCTTTGCAAATGCACATATTAACTTTAGATCCTTATAACTTCCCAAACACTGGGATGTTACAGTATCTCCCCCTTAACAAGAACTTCGTCCCGAAGTTCAGCCTCTCTCACGTAAAGGTAGGTAGAGAGAACTTCTGCAGAGCGTTGAATCTTCACATCTGTTTCTTGTGTTGATCTTGGCATGTGTATCCTCTTGTCTTGATTGTTCACCTTTAACTGTATTGTATGATAACCTAATAGTATGCCAGTTGTTAGGACAACTCTGTCTTGTTACTAGGCCTTCCTAATGGTCTCACGAAGAACACGTGGTATTTCCACCATATAGTGGATACCAAGTTTCATTCTCCGATGAACAGGTATGGTTTCCTAACTCTCACAACTTTCTAAAGAACCATTGGTACATCTACCAGGTGATGAATAACTAATAAGATTCTTCCGGTACAATGGGTATTGTCTATGTTTAGGACTCCATTTGGTTCAATCTAATGGTCTCAAGAGAAATACTGCTCAAAGAAACTTATACGGTGTAGTGTACATTGACTTAGACTCTTCTAATTAGTAAAAATATCTTCGAGTTTCCTCGAGTTTTAACTTTTTTCCTACCGGTGGCTATAACCTATTCCACTGGTTACTTCTACATTCTTGGGTTTTGACTTCTATGGGACGACTCTATGAGTTTATCTATCGAACTTCTACTCTTTTCCTTCTAGGATATAACTACTCATGTGATTTTCTTGGAATCGCTTGTGGTAGCTCACCATGTGTTGATGTAGTAGCTCATCAATTCCAGACAAGATGTAGAATGTGGTCCATTACCATCAGTGCTTTGACTTCAAGGACTTCCAGAGCTTTGATAGTTGCTTCAATCAGTTGAGATTTCAGACCGCTCTCAACTAATCCTATACCCTCTAGACCAGTAACATCAAGAAAGAACTCAGTGTTGTTGCACATGCATATGCACATCAAGTTCGATCTTCATGTATAGATCTAGTCAATCAAAGATCCAACTAAGAAGCAATAAATCCCAAATGCAGTTATCACTCATGCATCAAAAGCCTGTGAAATAATTGTACTTTGAGTAGAACATCTCAAGTACCAAGGCTCTTAAATGCTATACACTACAAGTAGGTATATGTCTTACCTTGTTATCGTAGTCTACACAACCACTGTTTGCCCAGGTAATTACTCCAATTGCATGCCTTATTGCAATGGAATAAACCCAGACAAAACGTTCCTACAGTAGTTGTTGTCTAACTTGGTTCCATATAGGACTAAGTACCATGTTAATTGAATTAACTCATCTTGATTATGACCAGCTTCTCATGGCATCTGTTGATCCTTCATGGTGTTGATCACATCGTAGGAGTAGTAATGTAGCTTCCATCTATGTTTATGCCTTCTCCTAATTCGATTCTATACTATAGTGATTCCCCTCTAGACTTGATAACCAAGGATATGGTATATACCCCGCAGCTACCATGGTCTATAATAACTCTTAAGGATTCTCAACATCCACTCTTAATGACTCCTATACTAACTCAATACCATGTTCTACTCCATCCTATTAATTCATAGAATGGGGTAATCATAAGTCTGACTTGATCATTTCTGACTATGTCAGAATTCTTTTTCTCAATAAAAATGATCGATGATAGACTTCTAACTATTCATACCTAGGTATAAGGAAAATAGATAAGTAGATTTACTCAGGTTGAGTAAGAATAATTCTATACAAGTATGATTATATCATTCTCAAGTGAATGATTATCATAGTTGTAGAAAATATGGTTTAGATAAGATGGCTTCCTAAAGTCTTTACCAACCTACATATCTCCTAAAAGGTTTTAAACCTAAGGTCGCTTCGCTCTGATACCATCTGTGGGGACCCAGCACACCACTGCATGTGTAGTGCGCAAGTCGATGGCATAATACTCACAGAAGGACTTATCCGTGAATATTACATCCCTCAGAGTAGTACAACAGAAACACAGCGCGACCAGGCAAAACTACAGGATACAAACATCATTACAAAATCTTGAGAATCTCCTTGATGAATCAAGAAGATCTCATACAAATGAAACATCAGAAGAAGCAACTCGAAGCTCCGAGCCGGAGAAGAACTCTAGCTCAGAACTAATCCACTACGGCTGATGTCAGCCCTAGTCTATGGCTAGTGATGCTAAGTCCAAGAATGGTTTCTACCTACACCTAGATATCTTGTTCTCCACCAGTGTTGTTGATGATGATATATTATCGACTAAGTAGTAGCTCATTCCACGTAGCTCCTCTAGGCAGCGTTGGCTTCTCAATGACGACTTCAATAGGCTTCAACCCTAAGCAGGGGGTCAAACGGAATAGAATGAGTAACGAGCGTTACTCAGCAAGTTCATGATATATTGTGGGTGGTGGATGCACTAACTATAGCTTTAGACTCGAAAGAGTCATAAGCTAATGCAGGGTTTTGTAAAACTTTCTTCAAGAGGTTGCTTTTAATTCTGAAAACTATGCCCGCCAGACCATCACAGGAGCTAGAACTTCATGGAGTTGCCTTTCCTGTAGCGTTCGCAGTTCCTTCCCGGAACAGGGGGTAACATGCCACATCCTTTTACACTCTGCAGAGGTGCGTTACTTTACCCATGGACGACCAAGACCATGTTGCACAACCAGGTGTACATTCCTGTCCACTCCCACTCAGGTGTGGAGCCCGGTTGTTGGTCCAAGCCAAACCGTGCTTCTCCGCACAACGCATGCCCACCCATTTCTGCCAGCAGGTTGAACGCCTGATTCCACCCCTCACGATGGAGATCTACGCGCCCCTGGCAGACATTCATAGACCCCAGAGCCCGTGGGACGTAAGGGTTCCCACCCATGTGCATGTAGTCTCGCAAGACCTACAGCGTACGTCTCTGGCCAGTCCGTTGACATGCGAACGAGAAAAGTATCACGGCTGACTTACTCCCCCCATAGAAGATCCATGGTCAACGCGGTATCTACGGCGCACCGAGTTCTGACGGCATTTGTGGTTAATTCCTAGGTAATACTTTCCCATGTAGATGGAACCTTCCTTTGACCTATTCATCTTACCATGGTTCCATCCGCCCACCAAACAGAACACTACCACTCGGGTAGTCATTCATTTAGTCATATTATTATAAAATTAGGATCATGCATTCTTTTTGGAATAGGTGGTAGTACGATAGAGTTTTTGCAAGTAGTTTGTTATGAGATACTGCAAAGGATATGAGCAAGTGATGAACTTGCCTGAGATTTAAATGACCATAAAATTCCATGCCTTCGGTTCGAGGGTCACGTAGAATATCCTGACGTCTGAAAGATAGCAAAGTAGTCCTGGTAAGGACTACAGAAACACTGGCAACATGATACATGCATAATAATGAGATGCAATCGTGAAATACCCTGGAAAATACCCCAGCTTACAAGTGTAAGCCATGTTTAATACGACAACTTATTCGCAAGAGTTTTAGGTGAATTGTTTTGTTATTTGTGGTGATGTTGTTATTACTGGTTTTAGACTTACATGGGTTTCACTTTTATTTACCACACTATTTTTATTATGTTTAGGTTATACATAGTTATCACATGATTAAACTTGAGAACACTATTATATGGAAAACAACTACTGGAAACATAATAAACACATTTGATTTTATGTTATAAAGTGTAGAGCTAATAACATCAAGTTTATTTGAAAAATGAGGAACTAATACATCTAACTCTATCATCATAATACTTTGCTTAATAACTAGTGATGATAGGTTTTAGTTGGTGTGAAATCATGAGGGTTTTATTAATACAGAAAATAATGTTGTGGCAGTTATTTCTGATTATAATGAAACATTATAGAATTTTATAATACCTTTGCAAACAAGTTTATAATTTGGATAAAATGTTTTATCTTTGACATATTTGAATTGGAAATTCTTGTCTATATCATTCAATGTCTTCTGAAAACATTTGAATAAATTATTATTTTATTAATTTTTAAATGAATTAATGATTAGGTGAAGCATTGCACATAAAAACTTGGTCGAATTACTTTGTACACATCATAGATGAGTTGCATTTATCAATTGGAGCTTTTTGATATATAATTTGTATTTATCTGATTTTATGGATTATTTATTATTTTTCCAATATTTATTGTTATTCTTATGACTTATTTGATTGATTTCTTAGAAAACATTTGTTAGGGAGTATTTTGCAATGCTCAAAATATCAAAATAATGTTGAAAGAATAGTTTACATTTGATTAAATAGTTTTGAACATTTCTAAATCTTATTATCAAAGTTTTATTATTAAAATATTATTTTGTATCTATAATTTTAAGACTATGAGCATTATTGGATTATTTTTCTTAATCTTAATATTCAACCATTCTACTAGATTAAGAATTAGTTGTATTATCAAGGTTTGAACTTTTGTAGAATTTTATTTATTGTTTTCTATTATTTTTCTATTTCTTCTATTTAATGATTTTAACCAATTACTAAACTGCCCTAGGCTGACAGGTGGGCCAACCCACCAGTGGGTTGGGTCAAACCCAATGGTCTGGTCGGGCCGGACCAGACCTAGCCACATCCGTACCCACCCCGCAATCGTATCCTCTCTCTCCTCTCCTCGCGAGGCGACGCAGAGGTGATTCATCGCCCCCTCCGGCGATTTCCTCCGGCCTCCTCCGGCTACCCACGCCGCCGTGGATGGTCGCAACAGTTGCGCCAACTCGCCTACTACCACCTCCTCCTCCTCGATCTGAACTCTGCCCGATGTGCCTCCCGTGCGCTTGCAAACCCTAACCCTAGGGTTTCGGTGAGCTTATGCCGCGCCGCCGCCGGGCTGCCCCCGCGCTGCTCCAGAGAGCCTCCCCGGTCTGGACGTGTTGCTGTGGTGCTGCTGCGACCACGGAGATGTGGGCGCCGTCGGGACGGTTCCCGGTGAGCAACCACGGCTCCACCGCCGCCGGCGACCTCGCTACGCCACCTGGCTGTGCTCACCACGACGGTGAACACATGTGAGTACTCGTTCCCCTCTTCTCCTCTTTCCCTCCTCACTGCTCCCTTCTCTCTATCCCTTCTTGCTCTGGAACCAGGCCATCGAGCCTGAGTTCATGCCATGATGCCTTGTGGTCTTCCTGTGGGGTTTCTGCTGGATGGTTTCGGCTTGGGAAATTTTCCCAATGGTTATTTGGTACAGGTTGTTGTGGAGGAATTTTCCAGTATGGAATCCTGTTTAGTGGACTTGGTGATGTGGTCTACTGGATCTAAAGGATATACCCTTAGTGAGGAATTAAGATTCATTAAGGTTTTCCCCAGATGCTTATGTTGTCTTAGCCCCACTCTGATTGATTTCTAGCAAATCACACCATATATGCATACTGAGAAGTGGGAATCTCTACTGGTTAGATGTGCATGCTTGCTATGGGTGCTACTCTGAACCTCATGGTTCAGAGAATGTGCCACATCTATTTCTGTGGTTTGATTAGCTAGAATATGTCTTGTGCCCCCTCTTTTAATGAACCCTGATGACATTGTTGTGTGCTTGTTGTGATGAGGTATTATCCTCTTGGATTAGTGCCCAGCAACAGTTGTGCACAAGATTGTGAGCTAGAAGATATCCCAGTGAGAATTTCTTGAGGATTTATGCCCCTAGTTTCTTCTGTACTGATAAGAACATGTTACTTGCTTG
Source organism: Alopecurus myosuroides (assembly GCA_028641055.1). Lineage (NCBI taxonomy): Eukaryota > Viridiplantae > Streptophyta > Magnoliopsida > Poales > Poaceae > Alopecurus > Alopecurus myosuroides. The sequence goes on along the minus strand of CM054058.1, from coordinate 510,469,721 downwards.
ATTTGCCCCTAAACAATTTTTTTATCTGATAAGAACAGTTGCTACCATCTTGATTAAGCCCCTGGCCAGTGATGCAAAGCCTGAGGCCCAAGTTTAGATAAGAACAGATGCTAGATATGACAATTTTAATTTCCTATGATGAATTTTAGCATAGCACTTCTATACCTAACTGAGGAAAATAACCCAGCCTGCTCTCTGTGCATAATCTAGCAATTGCTTGCTAGATGGTGTGTAGTTAACAACCTAGGCTTGTTGGTTATGGATGATTTGTGTGCTTGTGGTCTGCTTGCTCCTCAGCCTTGCTCCTCCACTTGTAGCTTGGCCTTGTGGAGATCTTGCTCCAGATATGCTTTTCCCAGCTGGTGGCTTGGCCTTGTTGTTATACTACTGGATCTATGGTCTCACAGATATTTGCTGGATAAGTTGAGTTGTGGTGCTGTGGTTTCCTGGTGGTGGATCTTGCTGTTCTTGCTGGAGCTGTGCAACTCGAGCAGTGAACAGGGAAAGTGTGAGGTGACTCCCTCCCCTTGCGGCTGGTGTGGTATTTATACCCCAGCAGAGGTCTTGACAGCACCAAAGGGTGCTGGTGAGTGTGCTGTGTGCTGGTATGCTAGCTGAGAAGATATTTCCTGGGATATGCTCGGTTTGCACTTGGTCTTATCCTGATGCTATAGTTATTTCTGGCTTGCCACTTGTATTACCTGATACTTGCCCATGATGCTGGTCTGAGGCAATTTACTGATTTGAACAGATACTACCTGGAATTTACTAAACCCAGTGATGTGATTAGCAGTGCATCACACTGCAAATCTGAGGGTACTAATCCCCACTAACCTTCCTTTTTACTTTTCTTTGTTTTCTTGTTTATTTTGCAGGATCAAAAGATCAATTTGGAAACTGGAACTTTACAAGAATTAGAGTAGGAATTTCATCTTGCAATTGATAGCTTGTAATAGATCTTGTAATTTCTATTTATTAGATTGTTGTAAAGACTTTGTATTATTATTTTATTATCAATAAAGTTTATTCTTTTGTAATTTCCTTTTATTGTAATTTGTAATGACTTTGTAAAATTGTGTTATCATCAATAAAACTTATTGTTTTTCTATTGATAGCTTCTATTAATGGATTTAAATTGAATTAAGGTTTATTTATTAAATATCTCAAAATTATTTAATATTAAATCATTCCAATTATCAAATCATTCAATTTGGAACTCAAATTCCAATTACAACCATTCTTTTGTTTCAAGTGTTGAATTGAATCCCTCGGATCCAATAACACCAGAGGTCATGTCGAAATTCCACTTTATTCTAATATTGGTCTATCTCTCTCTCCACTAGAATATCGATGCAACCTCGATCACTCCAGGTTCTAGTATTTGCGAATAAGTCTCCAGTTGCCACTTCTCGTCTGATGATATCTTAGAGTCAATTACCAGCTTGTTCCTGTATAATCTAACCTAATGAAACTCAAGTGTTTAATGCCCTCAGAAATAATCTGCTTACAAGATTGATCAGGTCCTGTATTCAAACTATTCTTGTATGACACCAAACACCAGGATTTCACCCCCCCCCCCCTCGGTTGATATCTTCTTATCTTGGCTCCCTCCTGGGTTGCTTCTCTTGTGGCCATGGTCATGCAGGAACATAGACAAGAATTTGGAAAGATCACCGACATTGATCAGGGTTTAGTTTTGGTTTAAGAAGGTTTGTTTCCTCGTTCAGATTCATCCTTCAGGTCTGATGAGATCATCCAGTTATACGTTACTAACTTGCAGAAGTGAGATCATCAATTCTGTGCTTTGGTTACTTACCCCTCTTCGAGTTCCAAATACCTAGTTGATTTCTCTCAAATCACTTATAGACTTGAGGTTAGACTTGTTGGGAGTTAGTGTTGGCCACAACCAATTATGGTTTGTGTAACCAGATGATTTGGTTTCTTAAGATACTTCTTAGAAAGATCACTCCAATTGTCCTCTTGACCAGATGATCTAGTCCTATTTCATCAAGTCAAGTGAAACATTGGTCACTTTGGTTTGTTTAAACTTTCGCGCCAAAATGTCCCGTACTTTTAGATGCATGCTTTGCAAATGCACATATTAACTTTAGATCCTTATAACTTCCCAAACACTGGGATGTTACATCTTGTCTACTGATCCATGATGAGCGCACTAACCGCATGTGGGAAGCGAGTATGGGCGCCCCCCTCAATTTGATTCGATTCGCATCTCGTCCAAATCGCCTCATTTAGTTCGTGTTTTCCATTTGCCGCATGCATGTTTTTGCGAGCCCAGCGCAGGGTGGAACTTTTGTAGTCGGCATATAGGGGGACACGGTCTTAGAGTGCTATGAGGGTCCCTTTTCTTCGGGGCTTGATTAGCCGTGCGCCCAAGGTGCTTTGGGCTTGATGCGAAGAAGAGTTGAGTTGTGTTGAGTGCCCCGCTTGGTGGGAAGCATCCCATCTGGCGGGTTATTCATACGTGTACGGCCAAATTGGTGCAACCCTGCAGGGATAATCTTCTCGAGAAGCCGTGTTTTCCGCGGTTATGGTTAACTTGGTGAAAGTACTGGCTAACAAGTACTCAGGACAACTTAAACCTAATGATTCACAATCTCACACCCAATGATTAACAACTTGACTAGTAATAGGATTTTTGACACAACAACTTGATTCATCTTTAATCCAACTGTGTGAGTTATCCTCGGATTGCTTCTTTGGATAAGGGGCGAGATCCAGGATGGGTTTGCTTGAAGTTATCTTTCAGTTGGTTAGAATAATCGATCTTATCTTCTTTCTGTTAGCCGGAAGTGATAGAATCTCTGTAGTTGGTTAGCGCAGCCAGTTGCAACATCTTTTATATCCCCTTCCTTCCGTTGAACCCAAGGCATCTGTACTTGGTGTTGACGGGCTACACTTTGGTGAACTGTGAGTTTTGCTTGCCAGTACGTCTATGTACTGACCCCTTTGGGGCTGTGGTTTCCGCAGACTACGCTTACGAGGATCCCAGTGACGGCTACTACGTGGAGTTTGACGAGGCTGCTGACGAGTAGGTAGCGGACCCGGGCAGGATCCGAGACTACGTGGATGGGCTCCGTCTTTATTTCAGTTCCCGGCTTCTTAAGCCTATTTGGATTTGTCTGTACTCAGACCCTTTGAATGCTTCCGCTGAGATGTAATGATGTTATGTTGGGACATGTGTCCTCTGGATGATTGTATTTGCTATCTCTGCTCTAGTGAGAGCTATTTGCAACTTATTTCAATCTTTTGTGTCTTAGAGATATGTTGTGCTATCATTCTGTTACAAACCGTTGACGTACCATGTGTGTATGGTATGAAGTACGTCAATGGTAGTGTCCTGATTTCTATGGGATGGTTTACGTCGACGCTGAACAGATAGGGGTTGGTTGTCACACATACGTGTGTTGGCCTACTCGTAAGAGGACGCGGGTGCCGGTAAGCCCCGTAATCCAATCTACTACTTTTCAACGGAACGGCGAGTATCCTCTAGAAGTCCGGGTGCGACAATCTGTCAAAACCAGAACAGTCTGTAAAGACGAATTTTTTGGGGCTCTTACGTTGCTCAAATCGAAAAACACAAGCTATAAAAAGTTTCGTAAATAGCTCAGGATTAAGCACAAAATTTTTCAGGTCATTTGGATCTTTCTGTGAATTTACACTAATTTAACGGTGCACAGAAGAAATCTGTTTCTTACGCAGAAATCTAAATCTAACTTCAACTTTCACCGGAGACTTTAATTGGTACAACAAATGTAAGAAAATAAAGATACAAAGGAGTTGCTACAGAAGTAAACAACACCTTTACTCAAAGAAACATAGAAAAACAACGCAAAAATAAAACCATGGGTTATCTCCCAAGAAGTGCTTTTATTTAACGCCTTTTAGCTAGGCCCAGAAAACTAGAATCAAGTATTTTGAAATGAAGAAGCATCCGAATTGTAACCTTTTCTAATAATAGAATGAAAAGCCAACTTCATTCTCTTCCTTGGAAAGTTTTCCATACCTTTCTTAAGTGGGAATTGATATTTAATATTCCCCTCTTTCATATCAATGGCAGCACCAACAGTTCTAAGAAAAGGTCTTCCCAAAACAATAGGACAAGAGGCATTGCAGTCAATATTCATAACAATAAAAATAAACAAGGACAAGGTTATTGTTAACCATAATAAGAACACCATCAAATCTCCCCAAAGGTTTCTTTCTAGCATTATCAGCAAGACGAACATCCAAATAACAGTGTTCCAAATGTAGCAAATCAAGCATATCATACAGTTTCTTAGACATAACAGAGATACTAGCACCAAGATCACATAAAGATTACTATCAAAATCATTCACTTTCATTTTAATGATGGGTTCCCAACCATCATCTAACTTCCTAGGGACAGAGGTTTCACGTTTTAATTCTTCTTCACTAATTTGCATGAGAGCATTTGTAATATGTTTTGTAAAATCAGTATTCATAGCACTAGAATTAGGACTACTAGCAAGTTTTTGTAGGAACATAATTACTTCAGACATATTTCAATCATCAAAATCAAGATCATTTTTATCGAAGGTAATGGGACCATTGTCTCCCATATTTCAAAAAAAATTAGGACTTTTATTAGGAACAGTTTCAGTGGTTTCAGGCAATTTTAAACGTTTAACAGAAGGAGTGGAGGTATTGCCAACACCAATTACTTTACCATTAATAATAGAAGGTTTCATCTTCTCTTTCCCATCTAGTGGTGGTAATAGTGCAAACATTAGCTATATTATTCTTTCTAGCTATTTCATCTTCTCTTTCCCTAGCATGCAATTCAGCTAACATCCTAACATTGTTATCAATTCTAACTTGAATGACATTCAAAGTTTTGCTTTCTTTAACATCATGAGGCATAAACTTTATTTTAAGAAGATCAACATCAAGAGCAAGGCTATCAACTTTAGAAGCAAGAACATCAATTTTGCCAAACTTTTCCTCAACAGATTTATTAAAAGCAGTTTGTATACTAATAAAATTCTTAAGCATGTTTTCAAGATCAGAGGGTAAACTTATATTTTTGTTGTAGGAATTACCATAAGAGTTGGCATAACCATTACCATTATTAGAAGGATATGGCCTATAATTGTTGCTACCAAAATTATTCCTATAAGCATTGTTGTTGAAATTATTATTTTTAATGAAGTTCATATCAACATGCTCTTCTTGAGAAACCAAAGAGGCTAAAGGAACATTGTTTGGATCAACATAAGTTTTACCACTCACAAGCATAGACATAATAGCATCAAGCCTATCACTCAAGGAAGAGGTTTCTTCAACATAATTGACCTTCTTACCTGGTGGAGCTCTCTCGGTGTGCCATTCAGAATAATTTATCATCATATCATCAAGAATATTTGTTATAGATCCCAAAGTGATGGACATGAAGGTTTCTTGAAGAAAAATTCAGACCTGCATAAAAGGTTTGGATGATCATCCAAATAGTCAGTCCATGAGTGGGACAATTCTTTATAAAAGATTTCATTCTTTCCCAAGCTTTAGCAACATGCTCATTATGAAGTTGATTAAAATTCATAATGTTACTTCTTAAAGATTTAATTTTAGCAGGAGGATAATATTTTCCAATGAAATCATCTTTACATTTAGTCCATGAATCAATACTATTTTTATGCAAAGATAGCAACCATTCTTTAGCTCTTCCTCTCAAAGAGAAAGGAAACGATTTCAGTTTAATAATATCTCCATCTACATCCTTATATTTTTGCATCTCACAGAGTTCAACAAAATTATTAAGATGGGCAGCAGCAACATCGGTACTAACACCAGAAAATTGCTCTCTCATAACAAGATTTAACAGGGCAGGCTTAATCACATAAAATTTAGCAGTAGGAGAAGGTGGAGCAATAGGTGTGCTAATAAAATCATTGTTGTTTGTGGTAGTGAAGTCACACAACTTAGTGTTCTGAGGAGTACAAACAAAGTAAAGAGATTCGAAGTCAGAGACTCCCCTTGCAGAAATCCTCTTCCTCCCCGGCAACGGCGCCAGAAAAGAGCTTGATGGCGTGTAACACACGTTCGTTGGGAGACCCCAAGAGGAAGATATGAAGAGCAAAATAATATAGTAATCGACCAGTAGGAGAAATAAATCACTTCCGAAGGTTGTTGTCAGCTGATGTTGGAAGGGCGCACTACCGGTTCAGCAGCAACGTGGAATCTACACAACACAATAAAATTACTTTGCCCCAACGAAGCAGTGAGGTTGTCAATCTCACCGGTTTTGCTTAAAAAAAGGATTAGACGTATAGTATGGAAAATAGTACTTGTTTGCAGTAATGAAAAGAGAACAATGATGGCAGTGAAGAAAATAGTAATTGCAGTAGGAAAATAGTGGTTGTATTATCAGTGTAAGAGAAATGGACTGGAGTCCTAGTTCACTAGTGGTGTCTCTCCAAAAAAAAGATAGATAACATGCTGGATAAACAAACTACAATTGTGCAATTGATAGATATAAAGGCTGCACTGTAGTGCATATTCATGACATGATGATTACTATGTGATTCATGCGGGCATTACAACAAGATACATAGACCGTTATCCAACTGTATCTATGACTAGTAATCCACCCTCAGAGTGTCATCCGATCAAACCTTGGGTACTAAGTTGCAAGCAACTGATAATTGCATTAAGCAAGGTGTGTAATGTAAACAATGTAAACATCGTTGTTTTCTCTCTAATGTCAACAACACATCCCCCACCAGTTACTTTTCTCTCACTCGAACGTGAGTGAAAGGGAGGCATGAACCCACTATCTAGCATAAATACCCCCTCTTGGAGTTACAAGCATAAAATTTGCCAGCGCATCTACTAGTAACGGAGAGCATGGAAGATCATAAATGACATATCTATAAATTTAGCTGTTTTCTTTCGTATAACCTGTACGAATCAATATGGACGCCTGACACGTCTCATACGTATCTATAAATTCTGATGTACCATGTTGTTTTCATGCCATATGCTACATGCTTTCTATACACATTATGTCATTTTTATGGATTTCCTGGGACTAACCTATTAACAAGATGCCACAGAGCTAGTTCATGTTTTTTGATGTTTTTGGTTTCAGAAAAGTTTTTCTGGAAATATTCTCGGAATTGGACGAAACAAAATCCCAGGGTCTTAGAAATCTGTCACGTACACGGAGTCTGGAGGGGACCCGGAGGGGGGCCCTGGAGCCACCACACCATAGGGTGGCGCCCCCTGGCCACGCCACCAGGTTGTGTTGCTCCCCTGGCCACCCACCGATGTTTCCTTTTCGCCTATTTAAGCTCCTTCTCGGGTTAACCCTAAAGACTCGAGCCTCCTTCCACGAAAAGTTCTATAGCCGCTGTCATCGTCCACCATAGTTCGGGATTGTTCTGAAGCTCTCCCCGGCACCCTGCCGGGAGGGAATTCATCACCGAAAGGCTCTACATCACCATGCTTGCCTCCGGAGTGATGCATGAGTAGTTCATCCCTAGACTACGAGTCCATAGCAGTAGCTAGATGGTTATCTTCTCCTCTTTATGCCACCATGTTTAGATCTTGTGAGCTGCCTAGCATGATCAAGATCATCTGTCTGTAATTCTACATGTTGTGTTAGCTGGGATCCGATGAATATTGAATGCTATGTCAAGTGATTAATAATCTAAGATGTTTATGTTATTTATGATCTTGCATGCTCCCCATTACTAGTAGATGCTCTGGCCAAGTTGATGCTTTTAACTCCAAGAGGGAGTATTTATGCTCGATAGTGAGTTCATGTCTCCCTTTCATCTGTGCTCGAGTGACAGAAACATGACGGATGGGGAATGTGCTACTGCCATTAGGGAGAAAACATCAATGTTTTCATTGTTTACATTAAACACTTTACTTAAGGCAATAATCTGTTGCTTGCAACTTAATACCCAAAGTTTGATTGAAGGAAGCTCTGAGGATGGATTATTAGTCATAGATGCAGTTGGATAACGGTCTATGAATTATCTTGTAATGCACGCATGAATTCACATAGTAATCATAATGTCATGCATATGCACTACGGTGCAGCCTTTATATCTGTCAATTTCCCAGCTGTAATTTGTTTACCCATCATGTTATCTATCTTTTATGGAGAGACACCACTAGTGAAATGTGGACCCCGGTCCATTCTTTCACACTTATAATACAACCACTGCAAACACTGTTTTCTTTACTGCAACCATTGTTTTCCTTTCATTCACTGTCATCATTGTTCTTTTTTCGTTTACTGCAAACCGATAAGATTGACAACCTCTCTGTTTCATTGGGGCAAAGTACTTTGAGTTTGTTGTGTAGATTCTACGTTGCTGCTGAGCCTGGTAGTGCACCATGCCAACATCAGCTGTTTTCAACCTTCAGGAGTGATTTCTTTCTCCTACTGGTCGACTAAACCTTGGTCTCTTTCTGAGGGAAAAATTGTTGTTGTGATCTTCATACCTTCCTCTTGGGGTCTCCCAACGAGCGTACATCTATGCGCATCAGAGGGGTATTTATACCCCCTCCATAAATGTGACCATTCTTGTGTTGGTAAAAGGTTGGCCCACTCGAAGTTTTTGCAAAACAAGGGTTCGATGTTTTAATTTTGGGCAATCATCACTCCTTTGTTTAAGTTGAGTAAAATCTTTTCCAATCTAAAATCATTCTTTTCCAAAGTAGTGATTTTCTTCTCTATAGGATCGAAAAGGTAATATCATTGAAGCAATGAGTTAAGTTCTAGAATTGATCTTTCTCACGCAATCTATGTTTAGTATAGTTTGCTTCTTCTCGATCCGGCCGGCCTTGCCACGTTTTCTATGGTGAGAAAGCGAGGATGTCTTCAAGGCTGGTGGCACATTTCACGGTTAGCTGGCTGGAGCCAACGGATTATCGAAGGTGTTGGGTTTTTTGGGGTCGGGAGATATCCCTGCATGCTCTTGCCGACACCTGCGCGATTATGCATGCGTATGCTCCCGTCCTTCTTGAAGGGCGTTGGTGCCCTCCTTCCCCACTCTCCTACGTGTACCGAGAGAAATCATACCATTAGTTCAGACATCAACATCAACGCCGTCGTCGCTTTACTTCTTAAAGGTGTTGCTTGGTACACGACAATTTGGAGGCTTTGCAGTGTGGTGGGCAATTATCCGGACAGCACATCGTTTTCGTCGATCTAGCGTTGTTGGATTTAGTTTCCTTTTTATTTCTCTTGTTAAATTCTTTTGGGATTGATTGTGCTGTTTTGCTCCGGCAGTGCGGTTGTATGGTGTGGTTGCAAAATCAATATTGTGGAGAGAAAGCCTATTCGAGGCTATGTTGAGCATATGATAATGTATTTATTGACACAAATTCTTGCCTATGTGAAATTGCTATATTTTTTCTTCTTGGTTTAATAAAAGGTATGTATTCTCTTTTTTTTCACTTATTCTGAAAAATAATGAAGTTTTGTTGACATTGAAGAGCATGTTAAATTCATAACTTGATGCTCGATCTCTTTTGAGACTCTGATACATGTTCGTATTTATTATTTCTGAAGTTTAATATAATGTTTTCTATTGAGTATCGAGATTTACCATTTTTATTGAATATGCTTATTAAATTACTATTAAATTTATTTTAAATTCAGTAGTAGAAAACTCTTTCTTGTATTCATTTAGTTCAGGAAATTTTCAGACCCCGTAAAAGTCCAAGAAAATCATAAATACATATAACAAAATATCTCACAGTCCTATGAGAGGAGGCAGCCAAGGGAAGCTAGAGGGTCCACACGCCACCTTGTCGTGCCACATGGCCCTAGGCGCTCAACACAAAATTCTCCATCCTATATACCCATCTAATATTCGCGACCATTGCTCCTGTTAGCCCTCTCAACAGCTCTGTCGCTACCAGCTGGCGGCCTAGGATACCGACGAAGATCAAGATATTATGTATTCTCGTGGACAACGACCGTCTCAGCACTCGCCACAACCTCCACTTCAAAGGTTGTGCTCCCTCTCCCTCCTATGTCACTTGTGGCGAGACCGAGACTTCACGCCACCCGTTCTTTGGTTGTGGCCGCCCCAACGAGGTGTGGCTACGGCTCGGATGCGCTACCACTCGCATATGCTCGATATGGGACATCCCTTGCCGCTTGAGGTCTCCCTTGAGGCATGGGAATACTGCACCGCCGCGGTTCTGTGGAAAATTTGGAAAACTCGTAACCATGGCGTCTTCAACAACAAACCTGCCTCCACCATGCGATTACATCTTGCTCTGGTCTCACCGAATGCGCACCTCCGGTAGACTTGAGGTTAACGCTCTTTGGAGTTTCATTCTCCATCGATGAAGTTGTATCTTTGCGCCCCCCCCCCCCCCGGGTTCTCTCTCGTGCTGTAATGGCAACTGTTGTAATTGTGGTTAGCCGCTATGGGGCTCTATGAGTAATATAAAAATCGGTGGAAAAAACTCTTCCCCCCGTTATTCTCAAAAAAAAAAAACCTGACCCGAGGAGCCGCGATAGAGAGATATTACATTACAGATAAAAAGGGGAAACGACACCAGAATCACCATCGGAGGCATTTCCATTGCTGTCATTGAGTCCTTTGTTGTTCTTCATGATAAATAGGGAGTTGGTCACCTTGAAACCGAGTGTTTGTGGTAGTAGGTTAATGAGTTATCCATATGTGTTTTGATGTTTACTTATGGTGGATCCTTGTTAATGAGATGATTTATTCTATGAAGTTCATATTGTGGTTATATATGGTTATATATGAGATATTTATAGATGTAAATTACTCACTCTGTCTCATATTAATTGTCTCAAAGTTGAACAAAAGTAGATGTATCTAACACTAAAATATGTCTAGATACATCCAGTTTTATCCAATTTTGAGACAATTAATATCAGACGGGAGTATATTACTGCTCCATTCTTGATGAAAGATTCGATCAATCTAGACGAAATCTAGACAGTGAGTAAAATCTGCCGTTACGTTGACATGTTACATATATGGATCAAACTCGTGCGGACCTATATCCTTCTGGCCATCCTCAAGCAAGTCGTACTTCCAGCTATAGTTTCCGTCGATGATGCTGTCCAACCACCATTCCCGGCCCTCGGCGGCGGCGCGGCGGCGCTTCGCCACCCGGTCCATGACCCGCTCGATAGCGATGTCGAACGCGTCCTTCAACTCCATGCCCTTTGCCGCTGGGTCCCTGTACACGACGGTGGGTATGAGCCGGATGACCTCCTCCCTCATCTGCGCCACCTTCGCCGGCGGTATCTTGCTCAGCACCTCCTCGACACTGGCGTTCCGGGTGTTGACGTCGCCCTCGGGGATGAAGACCGAGTAAGTCCTGTAGTCCCTGGGCAGGTACCACGTGTACTGGAGGTACGCCGACACCGGGTGTAAGAAGACCGGGATGCAGCCGGCGAGAATGGCGTCGAAGGTGGACTTGCGCGCGAACGAGTCTCCGCGCGGCTGTATGCAGAACTCGGCGCTCTGGAGCAGCCGCATTGCATGGCCCGGCGAGTACTCCCCCGCCGTTCTCTTGCCGCACCGGCTCGACCTGGCGCACTGCTCTATGACCTGGGGCCGCCCGGTGCCCCTCTCGATGGGGCGGGAGCCGCCGGAGAAGCACCAGAGCCACCGGCGCTCAAGACGGCGCACGCGGCTCTGCCAGTCGACGACTTGGGCGTCGGAGGAAGGGTGGAAGTTCGTCGGGAACGGCACGGCGAAGTCGTTGCCATTCCACGGGCTGGCCTCCCAGGCGAGCACCGTCATGTTGCGGATGGCAGGGTGGGTCATGAGGTCATTGCCCCAGTGGCCGTCGGGGCCGCGGAGGTAGTCCCACGTGCACCGGCCGACCAGCATGAAGTGGTCCCGGCCGCCCATGGCGTGCCACTCGGGCCGCCGCACCAGCCAGTCCGCCATGTCCCGCGAAAGCGCGTCCCGCTCCGACAGGTTGCTGGTTTGCCCGTTGATCCAAGAGTCGAACCCGGCGTAGAACGGGACGTAGACGGCGGTGGCGGCGGCGGGGTCGGCCGTGAGGCACTCGTGCCGCCTCATCCGGGCGTGGAAGATCAGTTCCAGCATGTACTGGTCGGTGTCGTAGGCTCCCCTCTCCGGGAGCGCGCCGCCGGCGCCGCCCGTGATCGAGGGTCCGAAGCCGTCGTTGGCCAGGTATCTGCACATGTCCATCCTGCCGCAGTCGCGGGCGAGGTCGGCGTTGAACCGGGGAGGCAGGTCGTACATGTACACGTACCGGCCGGCGCACCGGTCCGTACGGAAGGAGCTGAAGAAGGCGGCTGCCGGGTTGAGAGCAGCGCCGGATGGCAAGGTGGTGTAGTAGAAAATGAGGGCCCACAAGGCGAGGAAGAGGAGCGCCGCGACGTAGAATTTCCGGGACGGCCACACGCCTCCCTCGGTGCTCCACGAGAAGAGCTTCATCGCTACTGCTGCTCAGGCGATTTGCAATGCAAGCTGACGGGACGAGAAGAAGAAGAAGGGCGCGCCGCAGCTTTGTATATTGATCAAAGTCAAACTGTTTGTCTACTAATTAATACTACTCGATCCCTAGTAGCACTACGTAGTCGGCCTCCACCACCAGACCATGGGACACACAGCAAATTAGCATGATTAATCAGAGCTTAATTAGATGCACTACCTGCTGAAGAATACTAGTAGAGCACAATTTCTAATGTGTCCGGCCGCCATGATTAGGTCTATGTCGGATATATACTGAATAGGGGTATAGAAGATGGTAGACAAAAGAGGCGGACTACCAGGGTGGCCTACATGGTAATGGGCTTAGGTCCATTGGGCGGCCCAGTAGTACGACGCGCTGAAGCCGGATTCTAGAAGAACCCGGATCACGGCCCACGTGATCTGGCTTGGAGAAGAAGACGGATTCCTTACTTTCCAAGTTACAAGTAAACGTAGTCTTCTAGGTTTCTGGTTCTGTAAGCCCTAATCCGGCTATTATATAAAGCCGGACGGGAGATAAATTACATAAGTTCTGAAGTTCTCTAGGTTCTAAGTTAAGTTAGACACAAGCTAAAGCTCTACGCAACTCGCCGGGAAGTTCATCCTCGTCGAGTAGCTAGATCTATTCCCTCACACTGTAACCCTGTTATACGGGCTTTAGTCCCAATTAGTGAGAAGTGCAGGAGTAAGGTACGCCGTACTGTCGCGACGTACCGAACCTGGGTAAAATCCCGTGTTCTGTGTTACTACGCTATACCGTTACCCCACGTCTCTACCGTAGTCTCATGGCACCCCAGTCTATGAAAACTACTACGATGTCTCGACAGTTGGCGCCCACCGTGGGGCAAACGACGTCAGGCGTGAAATTCCGATCTGGGATACTAGGCGGAATTGGAAGATCGATCACTGTCGGAAGCTTGGAATTTGACGACGACGTCGGGCGCTTCCTCGACAATGGATCCTACATACCGGCGCAAAACCACCTGGTAAGTGCCTGCGTTTTACCGATTGGATCTGCTAACATCTTTATCGGATTAACCGCGGAAGCAATGGGGTTTTGCGGTGAGAGCAAGTATTTCCCACCCGCCCTATACCCAGTCGAAGACGACTATGATGCCGGATTTTGCTTAGATCGCCGACAAAACAGTGATACGCACTTTATCGGCATGGTGCAATCCGAGATCGCTGAAAACACGGATGACGGAAATCCCGTGCAAGAGGCAGACAACAATACACCCGTCACAGAGACGGAAGAACCAATACCCGTCACAGAGACGGAAGATCCGACATTTGTCAACCAGACGATGAACTCGGAAACAGAGTCCGTGCTTGCCGCCATAGAGGCGAGATTGGAGTCGGAAACCGGATCGGATAACTTCGACTCCGAAGACGAAGACGATGATTCCTTCGTAAGAAAAGTTAAGTCCTTTCAAGAGGGATTCCATGAAGTGCTAATGGCAAAACCAGCTGATACAACGGGTGCCGATAGCCAGGAAAGCCCTAAAACCCCTCCGCCAGTGGAAGAGAGGGAAGACGGAGAAACTTCTCCGATATTCCCTAATGTCAAGGAGATGACAGAGGATGAACCTGTCAAAAAACCTCCATCTTCCAAGAAAAAGCACCGTGCTTCTAAAAAACTCCAGTACAAACTCCGGAAGAAAAAGTCAGCTGATCTCGCTGATGAAAACCTGGAAGTTGGAGATATTAGTGGCACAAAGCCTACGGAAAAGAAATCTAAGGAAATCACCGCTCCGCCAATGACAGAACTGGAAGAGCAAGAACTATTACAAACTCCAGTGGGACCCAATGAACCCCCTGAGATGCTGGAAGCCAGGAGACAAGCTTTCCAACGGCAACAGCAACATCTGCTTAGATCTCGGCAACATCTCCAACAAACCCATAATGACATCAAAGTCATGAAGGAAGAAATAGAGGAGTACGAGAGAAAGCATAGATCTGCCTTAAAACCTACTAGGTTACCCGGAATTGCAAAACCGGAAGAACTGCCGCCAAAAGAAAGGTTTTATAACCCATCTTGGCAAAACCAGTTAAACGGCAAAGATGCCAAGGGCGAGCCAATATACAAAACCGCAGCAGAAAACGCGGAAGCAGCGTTCGCCATCCTAAACAATGATCTGTACTCCAACGGGGAAAAACTCCAAGGGGTGTATGCTTTCCTAGGAAAAGCATTACAGCAGCAACAGCGAGGCCAAGAGCGATCAGGGAGGCTGCATGATAATTCCGCCCTCTGCAAAACGGTTACTTGCGCTGCTGGAGCACCTGGACCGGAAGAACCCGGAGATTCGGATAAAAAAGAGGATCCGAGAAAAGACAAGAAAAACCCCAACAACCGGGACGCAGCGTCTAGAACCGGACCTCATCTCCCGAAAGAGGGATATAAACCACACGATCGGGAAGACAAAAACCGGAATGACGGCAAAATAATGCCACCTCCGAGAAACCCAGCTGAAAAAGCCGGAAGATACGATACACCTCACAGACGTGAAAGATCTCGGACACCGCCTAAAGATAAGGAAAGGTACAGGAGCAGGACTCCACCTAATCCCAGAGGGCGTGACAACGGAAGAGATAGAGATAACCTCGGAAAAGCGCGTCCGCGCAACAATGGAAAAGAAAGGAGCAGATCCCCTTCTGTCCATTCAGCCGGGAGATATTCTGCACATATTGATAGAGCAGAAAAGGATGGTCTATACTTTGGTCCTAAGTGTTTTACTGACAGGATCCGAAGGATAACCCTGCACTCTGGCTTCGCCAAAGTTGGTCCAACCTACCAAAAATATACCGGCAGTACAAACCCGGATACCTGGCTTTCAGATTACTACACAGCCGTCCAAATCAACAACGGGACAGACCTGGAAGCTGTCAAGTTTCTTCCCCTAATGTTGCTAGACGGAGCCAGAGATTGGATCAATGGTTTACCATCAAGAACTGTCGACAGTTGGGATGATATGGCGAGAGTATTTACTCAGCATTTTCGGGGAACATACAAACGCCCAAATAGCATCAACCAGCTGAACCGTTTGCACCCAATTTGAAGACGAACCATACGTGGATTTCATCTCCAGATGGACTGCAATGAAGAATAGTTGCTCTGGAGTAACTGACGTACAAGCAATGCATGCTTTCGTCAATGGCCTAAAACCCGGACTGGTACCGTTCATGGTTGGTTCTAAAAAGCACAAAGATCTCGGATCTATGCTTACAACCGCTAATGAGCATGCTGCAGCCGAAGACGATATCAGAGCAAGAGGAGGCAATATTGAGTCACTAATACTGGCCAAGAAAACACCTCGTTCTGATAAAAAAGGAACTCCGGAGTCAACAACAAAGCCCAAGGAGGTTAACATAGCCTTTGGAGGAGAAAAGGGGAACAAGTGGAAAGGCCGCAGTCCAGATCCAATCAATTACACTCCCGAAGAATGGGAGAGAATTAAGTCGGAACCCTGCGTCCACCACTCTCAGTTTGGGAAACCTACCCATACAAATGCGCAATGCCGGCTAAACAAGCACATGAAAGGCAATGCAGGATCCGGAAATAAAGGGAAGGGTTCCAAGAGGAAACCTGCCAAACAAAAGCCAGAAGCTGAAAAAGAAGACAGTGAATCGGACATTGATGACAAAATCCAGGAACAACAGCGAAAAGGCGAACCTAAATTCCCGAGAGTTGACGGAGAAGCAATGTTAACTTTCCTAGCAACCCCGTCAGCAAAGGTGGCCAAAAGGACACTTCGAGAAATAAACGCGGTTGTTCCTACAACCCCAAAATTCTTGAAGTACTCCAACACACCGATAATCTGGGATCAGTCAGATCATCCCGGAAATATCCCGGAACCCGGCACACAAGCTCTTGTTGTAAGCCCTATTGTTCAAAACACTAGGCTAAGAAGAGTGCTGATGGACGGAGGATCCAGCATCAATATAATGTACCTGGATACATTGAAGCACTTGAAGATATCCGAGTCCCAGCTCAACTACAGCAATATACGCTTCCACGGTATTGTTCCTGGCAGGCAAGCACGATCCCTAGGAGAAATTTCCCTAGATGTCACCTTCGGAGATAAAGATCACTTCCGGCAGGAAAAAGTATCCTTCGAAGTAGTGCCGTTCGAAAGCGTGTATCACGCAATACTCGGACGTCCGGCTTTCGCCAAATTTATGGCAAGATCTTGCTATATCTACAACAAGCTGAAGATGCCAGGACCCAAAGGAGGAGTAATCACCATTGCCGGTGATTTCAAGCTGGCAAACGAGTTGGAGAAGCAAAACGCCCTTTGCGCTCAAAGAGTTATAGCTCAGGAAGAACTGAAGGAGTTAGCCAAGGAAGTATCGCCGAAAGAAATGCCGGCAGGAAAAGAAACTCGGAAGCCAACAGATAGCTTCAAGGCGTCCGAGAATACAAGGCAGGTAATCCTAGATCCCAAAGATCCGACAAAATTCGTCGTTGTAGGGACTGGGATGACCGACAAATAGGAAGGCGAGCTCATCAAGTTCCTCCGTGAGAACTGGGATATTTTTGCCTGGTGTCCAGCTGACATGCCAGGCGTACCCAGGGAACTTGCTGAGCACCAACTCAAGGTTATTCCCGGATCAAAACCCGTCAAACAAGGTCTCCGTCGATTTGACGGAAGAAGACGGAAGGCTATTGGCAAGGAAATTATCCGGCTTTTAGCAGCGGATTTCATCAAGGAGGTAATACATACTGACTGGTCCGCAAATCCGGTATTAGTACCGAAGAAAGACACAACTACCCTCAGAATGTGTATAGATTACACAGGATTGAACAAGTTATGTCCGAAAGATAGGTTCGCACTGCCGCGAATCGATCAAATAATAGATGCCACTGCAGGCTCCGAGCTTTTATGCTTTTTGGATGCATACTCCGGGTACCACCAAATACGCATGAAAAAGGAAGATCAAATCAAGACTTCTTTTATAACCCCGTACGGGACGTATTACTATATAACCATGCCTTTTGGCCTGAAGAACGCAGGTGCAACCTACCAGCGTTGCATGCAACGTTGTTTGCGAGAAACTTTCGAGAACTTACGCACCTACCAGATGAAGTTGAATCCATCTAAGTGCGTATTCGGGGTTCCCTCAAGTGAACTTCTGGGTTTCATCGTTTCTCATAGAGGAATAGAAGTTAACCCGGAAAAGATTAAGGCCATCTCGAACATCTCAGAACTTATGTGTGAAAAAGATATCCCAGAATTGCCGGGTTCCGCCACAGCCATAAAAAGATTTCTTAGTTGGCTGGGGGCTAAAACCCTACCACTCTTCAAGCTGCTGAAAAATTTCGACAAAGTCAAGTGGATTGCGGAAGCCTGGGAACGTATAGAAAGTTATGTACCTTTTCGTACTTAGTCCAATTTCTATGTAAACATCTTTTGAGATCATGAAATAAAGTTGTCGGAATGCTGTCATCCATATTTCTTATAAGTGCAAAGTGTTTCCGCCTCATCTATTTCCCAATGATCTTACAAATTTCTCAACGTTAACCCGAATTGTGCTTGCGTACTCGGCGTTACATAACTGAATGATTTTTCAGCCTTTTAACGGCTAAAGGAAACTTGAATTGCCTGCGTGCCCAAGTTTCACTTAAAACTTTCCTTGTTTCTCTAAGTCTTATCTGATTGTGCGTATGCTGGGTTACTGGAACTAGTTAGTAAAAATTCCTTTAGCATGTTTCATGTTTTCGAGTTTCAAAACTGATTGGTTCGTCCCCAGTTACTCGGCATAACGATTCATAATGCTATTTGAGCCATTTCAAACACTAAGGACAGTTAAAGCATATACACCAGAGAACTTAGAAGATAAAGGAATGGTAAAATTCAAACAACTTGCAAAGTAATTTCATAGTTTAAACTGCAAAAGGCGGAATTCTCATTAATATAAAAGAAGCATTACATTTTGGATTACAAATGAAAGAACAGTAATGCTCCTATTGTCTACTTTTTCTATCCAGGTTCCAGGTAACCTTTCAAGAATCCGACTCCTCCTCGCTGCTTTCTTCGTCGGGGATTGGAGGAGCTTCTTCTTCTGGATAGTTGACGACGACATTTACCATGGCGGCAATCTGGGTGGCGTGGCCCTTAACTTCACCAAAGATGGTGGTTCGTTGCGCATCCGTGTATCCCTGAGGGACACCGGTGGCCACACGCCAGGATTTGGCACTAGGATAGTGCATGCGCATAAGGCCTAAGGCCATGCGCGCGCCACCCCGTGCAGCGGAGCGGAGAAGAGACTCCTTGAACTCCGCCACCTCCATGATGATACCCGGAAGTTTCTCAACCTCCGAGCATTCCCCAGATTTATCGGGAAGGAACTTCTCTATGAGCTGCGTCCCGGCAGCCTTAATCAAATTCCATGTTTCCCCGAAAGCTCGGATGCCTGCAATCCGAGTTCCATCTGGGGTGTCTCCTGTTTGATCCAATAAAACATACAAAAGGGTTAAGCCGACAAACAGAGAAAGCAAAACATGGAAAGATGAGGAAAAGGGTAAGAAATTTACCGATGAGCTTGTCAATCTCGGAAACTTCCTCCAGGCGAAGGTTCAGAGCTTCGGTCAAATCCTGAATGGTGGATTTGTCTTTCTCCGCCTGTTCGGAAGCCTTGGAATTAGCCATTCCAAGAGCCAGGTTGCTGGCTTCCAGGTCTTGTTGAGCTTTCACAAGATTCTTGTGAAGCTCAATGTTCTCATTGCGGAGAATTTCGGCGTTGCCAGAATCTTCCGCTGCTTGCTTAGCCTGAGCTAAGGCAGCTGAAAAGCAAGGGAAAATCCGAGTTGATCAATTTCCTCGGGAAAAAACTTAGACAAAGTCTTAAATCGGAAATTTCAAAACGAAAAAGCTTACCTTTCGTTTCCGTCAAAGCGAGCTGAGATGATTCCAGCTCCGCCTCCTTCTCCTCAAGAATAGAAAGAAGACTTCGAACTTCTTTATTCTTGATGGTGAGCTTCCTGAAAACTTCCAGGTTTATGGCCTCGGAGGTTTGCTGAAACACAGCAAGGAAAAGTATGGTTAACAAAAAACATCAAAGCAAAAAAGCATGCATTTTGTTTAATGCTTGGGGGCTAGAGTTACATACCTGGCTCATGCGCTGCAAACCTGCTAAGTTTTCTTGGAATTCTTTCGCGTATTCCGCGAAGTGATTTCCGGCTGCGTCCAAGCCGTCATTGATAGCCTTAAAATCCTTGTCAAAGGTGGGGATTTCCTCGTCGAAAGTCCGAGAAGATTTCCCCACCTCTGGGGCCGCCCTTTCCCTCGTATCCGACTCGGATACAACGGGCTGGCTGGGCTCTGGGGGCTTGGTGGTGGGGGCTGCAGTAGGCTCTTCCGCCATTGTCTGCGGCGTGTCCGGGGCGACGGCGGGAGATGGTTGGCTGCCTCGGTTGGAAGAAACTCTGAGTTTCTTCAGCTTTCTCGGCTTCAGGTTGGAGGGGGGTAGGCTAAAAACCAAAAACCCGGAAAAGGTTAAAACACCGAACATGGACGAAAAAGATCCCATAAAAGAAAAACCCAGAAGAAAATAACCTGGAAGTGGCGACGGGGATTCCGTCAAGGTCGATAATCTCATCCGAAGAAATTATCTTCTTGCGCTTGCGCCCACCCGTAGCGGCGGTGCGCAGCGCATCCAGCTCGGCTTCGGAGGCTAACTCCGAGTCTTTGAAGATCCACAAGCTGTCGGAAGAACCAATCAGAGTCAAAAGGTAGATTATCCAGTAATTGAGATTATACCCAAATGACGGAAAATTTACCTTGGGAGCTGGGTTGTCGGCCGTGTACATTGGCCGACTCTCCGTGTATTGGTCGCGCGATGCGACCAACTGATTGATGCGCCGCCTAAGTTCCTTTGCGGGCCAATCCTTGTCGGTTGTCCGCATTGGATCCTTGGCTCCCGTGTATTCACACAGGAGACGGCCTCCGTGGTTTGCTAATGGCTGAATCCGTCTATCCAGCCAGCAAAAGACCGTGTCCATACCGGTCAAAGGAGGTTTGGAGGAGGTAAGCTTGGCGATGCGCCTCTTAATCCTTAGCAGATCTGGAGGCAGAACTTGGACGGCCTCTGTTACCCAGTTATCCTGGGGAACGGCGGCGGAGTTCACAAAAGGTGGAACCCCGACGGCTTTTTTAGGAAAAGGCACGTCGGGATGATAGAAAAAAAGAACCCGTCCAAAATTTGACGGATTCTGAAGTTTTGATTTTGGGGAACCAATCCTCTCGGAATCTCCGAAGAGTAAAGGAAATGGTCCCGCAATTTGGGAGTGCGCCCTCCGAAGAGTTACGCTTGACCCCAAAGCAATACAGCCAAAAATCTAACCTAGGCTCTATTCCTAGGTAACCTTCGAACAAGGCCTGGAAGCCGGCCATGTACAGAATGGAATTGGGAGGAAGGTTGTGAGGTTGGATGCTGTAATGTGACAGAACCTGGAGGAAGAAAGAGGAAGGTGGGAGCCCCATACCTCGTAGAAGGTGGGAGGCAAGAAGCACCCTTTCGCCCTCTTGTGGCAAGGGTTCGGTCTCCTCTTCCGGGAGCCGCCACTTCTTTTTAAGAACCAAGCCCTCATTCTCCAAGTTTGGAAGGAGAGCCGGGGGAATACTGCAGGCACTCCAGTTGCCTGCAGTTTCCTCTTCCTCATCCGCTCCGGCAGCGGCGGCGGCGGCCTTCGCGGCGGCAAGTTTCTCGCCAAGGAGCTCGATTTTCTCCTCCGCCGTTTCAGGAGCAAACGGCGGGGTTGTCGTGGCGCTTGGGCCCGCGACGTCCGCGGAGGCGGAAGCGTTTCCTCCGCCCGCCGCGGATGCCGTGGTCTTTTCCGGCTCGCCGCCGGCAGGCTTGGGCGACCCTAGCTGTGGATCTAGGTCGCCCAAAAGTTCGTCGATGGAGGCGCGAGCCGGTGAGGACGACGGAGAGGCCATCTTTTTCGGTGGCGAGTGAGCGCTCCGGCGTGCAAAGAGTTCGTCGGGTCAAGGTCTTGCTCTCGTGCTCGCGTTTGCGTCAATGGCGTGGGCAGTGTGGAGTGAGGAAAGATTTCCGATGACGACGAGGACGGCTATTTATAGCCTGAAAACCTCTAGATACGCGCCAACGGCTCTTTTGACCGTTGGATGTTCGACGCGTGTCGCTCGCCGGAAAATCCGGGAAACGGAACGACAGAGGAATGATGGCTATCTCCTCGTTTCTCGTGAGAATCTGTCAGAGATACGTTGCAGGGTTTCCCGCGTGAAACCAAGCGGCGCTTGCGTCAGCATGATTAAGGCGCTGATGTCATAAGTTCCTTTTCCGCGAAGGATCGCGAGAAGAAAAGCCGGATTTTCATAGTTCCGAGTTTTATGTTACCATCTCCTTCAAAAGGAAAGAAGAAAGAATCAAGACTGCTGAATCAAGTTTTCCCGGACAAAATGTGTTTGACGAAAGGCGGAGTTTCAGAGTTTTGATCCTTCCTGGGGGCTACTGTCGGATATATACTGAATAGGGGTATAGAAGATGGTAGACAAAAGAGCCGGACTACCAGGGTGGCCTACATGGTAATGGGCTTAGGTCCATTGGGCGGCCCATTAGTACGACGCGCTGAAGCCGGATTCTAGAAGAACCCGGATCACGGCCCACGTGATCTGGCTTGGAGGAGAAGACGGATTCCTTACTTTCCAAGTTACAAGTTAAACGTAGTCTTCTAGGTTTCTGGTTCTGTAAGCCCTAATCCGGCTATTATATAAAGCCGGACGGGAGATAAATTACATAAGTTCTGAAGTTCTCTAGGTTCTAAGTTAAGTTAGACACAAGCTAAAACTCTACGCAACTCGCCGGGAAGTTCATCCTCGTCGAGTAGCTAGATCTATTCCCTCACACTGTAACCCTGTTATACGGGCTTTAGTCCCAATTAGTGAGAAGTGCAGGAGTAGGTACGCCGTACTGTCGCGACGTACCGAACCTGGGTAAAATCCCGTGTTCTGTGTTACTACGCTATCCCGTTACCCCACGTCTCTACCGTAGTCTCATGGCACCCCAGTCTATGAAAACTACTACGATGTCTCGACAGTCTAATTATTCAGGGAGTTGTTAGAATAAAGGCCCCGTTTGGGAGCTCCTAATTTTTGAAGTATTTCAAGAATACTTCAGGCCCCGTTTGGGAGCTCAATATTTTTGAATTATTGCAAGAATACTTCACTTTTCGGAAATACTAAACTATTGAATACTTTGAGGTGTTTGGTTCTAGGCTTCTAGCAAAAACAAAGTTTTATACACTTCAGTTTTGAGGAAAACTGCACTATTTTTTAAGTATGTGAAAAAGAGGGTTGGACCTCTTTTTTCAAAACTGAAGTATTGGTTTGCTCGGCATAAGAATATTTTAGTTATCGTTCAGTTTTATAAAGACTTCGGCTCCGTTTGGGAGGTCAGTTTTTTTGAAGTATTTTGAGAATACTTCAGTTTCCAAAAATACTAAAGTATCAAATACTTCAACCTATTTGGCACCAACGAATAATGAGTTTTTATATAATTCAGTATTGCAAGAAACTGTACTAATTTTAAAGTATGTAAGAAAGAGGCTTGTACCTCATTTTCCAAAACTGAAGTATTTGTTTGCCAGGTAGGTATATACTTTATTATTTGAATACTTCGGTTTTAGAAAAACTTTGTTGCCAAACTAGACCTTCACTGCCAAACTAAGACTCAGTTTCTACAAATATTAAAGTATTGAATACTTTTTGATGTTTGGCAGTAGTTAAAAGTGTAGTTTTATATACTTCGGTATTTAGAAAAACACACTATTTTTTAAGTATACGAAAAAGAGGGTTGGACCTTTTTTTTCGAAACTGAAGTATTGACTTGCTAGGCAAAGAAACACTGTGATTTTCGAATACTTTGGTTTTTAAAATACTTTGTTGCCAAACTAAGCCAAAACCACCACTTTATTACTCAAATTACGAAAAAACACCACTTTACATTTGCGGGACAAATTTCCACCATATTTTGATCCTTTTTTTCGCAAAAAAAAACACGTAGCGCGTGCATACTCCTATGTATCACTTAATTATTTGACCCTCTGATGAAAAATCAACATCAACCATGCATCTTATAAACATGCATCTGATTTCAGTAAATTTCGTAATCGACCATACATATTGGTAGCACTTGTGCTCGATATAAACCCATTCAATCCCTCTGTCTCGCCATTGATCAATAGTACTCCCTCCGTTTCACGATATAAAATGTTTTAGACATTTTTCACATTCACACACATACACGTATTTAGACACAATTTAGTATATGTGTCAACCAATTTTAGTCTGAATCTAGATGACATATGAAACGCCTAAAACATGTTACATTATAGAACCGAGGAAGTACTAATCAGTTAGTCTCTTGGGTAATATGGTCCTCCATAAATAGTACTGTATCAAACAGAAAAAAAACAGACGTGGGTAACGACTACTACTAGACGACAAGTCCTAAAAACTGGCGCGCGTCGTGGCCAATCCGTTTTCAAAATAAAGGGAAGTTAAACAATGCCATGTCCACGCAATCTAATTGGTGCATCGAGACAGCTTTTTTTTTCTTTCTTTTTAGGGAATGCATCGAGAGAGCTGTGTCGATCTAGAGAGCACACGATTGGTCTACACGATCCTCCGCTGAGAATTAAATGTGCCAGGTTCAAGGTTTCCCCAGAGAGGTTCATCTACGTGCATGAATCGTCTTGGACAACAAACCTACAAGTCAGATCTCATATGTGTTTATATATTGCACATGTTTGCATAACACTGAATTTATTCTTACCAATTGCACATAAAAACTCATACCAGGATAATTAATTAATCAACAAATGTTTGCCCTCACATAACCTTGCTAATCTTCAGTTACAACCAACATACCCCATTCAACCATGAATCCTGCACTAAAAATAAACTACAAATACAGGCTAAAAGTCCACTATATACAGCGCTTGTGAACTAGTATAGGAATGTACTCCCTCCTTTCAGCTTGCTAAAAAGGTTTATATTGTGACCCGCAAAAAAAAAGGTTTATATTGTGGAACCCAGGGAGTAGTTCCTAATCCCAGACTCCTAGACCTGTAGATCACATGGTGTACTTTTTCATCGCTGTGAAGAGATCAGCACATGGTCGTTAATCAAGAAACCTGCTCTAAAACAGGGGTTGCAGTAGAGTTCTCTCGATTCTAACAACCAACATCAGCATACTGGAAAGTCCCACAATCTGATACCAGTTACCAGCAGCAGTTAGTAACTAACACTTGCTGGCGCCGGCACGGCCGCACCGCGCACAGAGCAACATTTTCCCTCTCTCTATCGACAACAGGGCACCTTTTTACCATGTAATGCCATGGAGTCAATTTCTTCACCGTTACAACGATCTTCCATTTTATACCATATAAAAGGAAATCGTAAATCCAACAGTTTCTTTGGATCCAATAACACGTTGCATATATATCACAATGACTCAACTTTAGGCCACTCAAAATAAACTCACAACATTGATAACATCAAAGGTCAAGGGGGCCTCCACTCTGATCATCCTACATTTAACTTTACTGAATAGGCCACAATGTCATGGTACCGCAAGTATATGACCCACCGGAGGTGCTGGATACCGGAGCAAGTTAAACAGAATCTAAATACCATTCCATTCGCTACTTAACCTACAGAGGTTCCAGTCAACACATATTTAATTCTTGAGGCATCTAATAGTGTAGAAGGGAACTCAAATCCGAACCTTCACACCAAAAGATAGAAGCTTACATAGCCTAGCCTAGATCACTTAACACAAGAACCAACCAAGTTACCATTCAGAGAGCACCAGGACTTAGACTCCATTGTTGTTACCGGTGAGGGTGGTGACATTCTCGTTGGCAGAGGCATTGCTGTCGGAGCTGTAGTAGGTGTGTTTCTTGGATGAACCCTTGCACTTACCAGCCGGGTACTTTCTTGCGTTGAGCTCCATCTTGCGCAGGGCGGCCTTGCCGAGGTCAACACCGCACATGTCCGATAGCCGTACAAGGTACAGGAGCACGTCGGCGAGCTCCTCCCCCAGATGCTCCTTCTCCGCCTCGTCCCAACCTGGAAGCCCCTTGGGCACCTCCCCTTTCCACTGGAATATCTCAGATAGCTCCCCCACCTCCCCTACCTGCACAGCATGAAGCACACACAATGACATAGAGAATGAAATACCCGTGAAAAAAGATGGTGCTAGGTGTCGAGTAGACTACATTGAGGAGCTAGCTGATGACCTTCCCTCCCACATTTCAGTTAACGGGTATCTGCTAGTTTCAGTTAATGTGCACCTCCTAGGTGGGCAAAAAAGCATGCTCTACGTCTGTTTTGTTTGCCCCCACCAACACAGCACGCTACATTACAAAACGAAAATTATTGGCATCTGGTGGCTGGTGAGGTCCTGTGTAAGTCCAATCGGTCCCAACTATTTATACGGATAATCTAGTCAAAAACAGAACAGCACATATTGCAACAGAACTCGTACTGGCATCTGGTTGCAGGGAAGTCAGGATTCCGCATTTCCTTTTTCCCTCTCAATTGTACTACCTGTACAGCTTTCTTCTCGAGACATGAGTCTGAATGGTTGGTATCTTAACCGCTAACAAATATAGAGGCTATGAAATCTAGACGAAATTTTATATGCTGTAAGGAATGCTGACGCCAAATCGGTCCTTGACTAAATTTTAACCTTCTCCTGGTAATATTATTCTATCTGTCGACCCCGAATTTTATAGGAAGATTGATGTTCCTTCATTTCAGTCAACCAACAAAACAGATTGCTCAATTTAAGGTCAGGAAACCCATCCTTTACCCTAAATTAACCAAGTGGCTAACCCGCGCGCACTCCGGTCACGTCAGGAAATCAAATCCTTTACCCTAGATCAACCGGCTAATAAATGAACCAGAAATGGAAATTAGCCAGGAAATGAAAAAAGCTGAATCGTACCAGAGCAAGGAGGAGGTTCCTGGGGGAGTGGAACTGCTCCCAGTCCCTTTCCCTGGCGAAGTCCGCCATCCTCTTCCGCAGCTCCTCAAGGCTCACCGCCGCCTTTGGCCCCGCCTTGGTATCGCAAGATACGCTGCCGCCGTCCTTCTCCTGCACCCCCATCTCCGCCGCCCCGCCGTTCATCTCTCCGCCGCCTGATCTCTTCTTGGTGTCAGACTGCGGTGGCAGCGGGGAGGAGGAAGAGGAACAGAGTTGGGAGGAGGCTGCAAATGAGGGGACGGGCTAGGGTGGGCTTTCTTTTTCGTGAAAGGCCCCGCACGCGTCGGAATGGGCTGACCTAGCGCGCCCGTCTCTCGCCCGCCAATAATGCAACAACAGTCCTCGGAAAATAATTACACGAGACTTGTTTACAAATTCACCCCGTGGACCCACTCCAGCAATTGACATGTAGGCAGCAGAGAGAAAAAAACATAATTTGGATGTCTATTCTTTTAGATCTAAACTGCCATGTATACCACGTGTCAATTGTTAGAGTTGGTCCACGGGAGTGAATTTATAGTTCAGGTCTCATAAAATTATTTTCCTTATGAGTAGACGTACAATCATGCGTTGATCCCGAATGGTCCGTCGTTGCACAATTGTTGTCATGCGAGAGGATCTCCACCGCCACCCCCAAAACAGTCCCCTGATGGGTCAGTGGGTTCTGGACTCAAAAACCGCCCACAGCGGCACCCCAAAGTAGTATGTCCATCAAATTTATGTCTGACACACCTAGCCCACCCGTTAAACTTGGAGTCTGCCTGGGGGCACTGGACATTGTCCGGTCAGCCAACCCGACAGGTGGGACCCACTCGTCGTAGACACAGAAAACACAAAATAGTTTGTTCTTATACATATATAACAGCGTGTCAATTTTATACATATATAAGACGAAATTAGGGTTTTGACTTCGACCGGCGGCAACGACGGCAGAGGGAACCTTTTCTGAATACCGATCAAGATTCTCCCTTGCCTCTCGCCCCACCGCCCGTTCGGGCCGGCCACGGGGACGTCTTGTACGTCTGCCCGGCCTTGGCGGCGCGGGGAAGTGGCGGGTGGGGAATTCCGGTGATTCGGTCTGCGACGGAAAACTTGGATATGGCGGCAAAGTTTCCCAAGGAAGGCAGATCGTCGTGTCCCACGCCTTTGACGGGTCTGCATGACTTGTTGAGAAAACTTGTACTCAAAGATGAGGAACTAGATGATGTGGTGCTACCGAAGGAGGAGTTTGATAATCTTCGGGAGGGCGCACGATGGATGGCAGTGGTGAAGGTCCATACTACCAAGAACTTTATGAACCAGACCTTCTTCTAGAAGATGGACATTGCATGGGGATTCGCGAAGAGGTGGAGGATACGGCCGGTGGAAGACAATCTCTTTTTCTTATAGGTTGCGTGCCTTGGAGATTAGAATAGGGCCATGCTCGAAGGCCCGTGGATTTTTAGGCAGATGGGAGTTCTGCTGGAGACGTATGATGGGATCGAGGATCCAAGGTCTGTGATCGTGAATTGGCTACACGCGTGGCTGCAAGTTCGTGGCATCCCACCGCTGTTTCGCAAGGAGTAGATCCTCCGTAACATGGATGCGCGCGTAGGGGAAGTGTTGAACGTGGACCTGTATGCGTCGGGTGCGAGCGGAACATAGTTTGTGCGAGTAAGGGTCAAGCCGGACGTGAATAAGTCACTAACTAGGGTGGTAGGGGTGCACCCGGAGGGGAGGGAGAGGATGACCTTCCTGGTGATGTATGAGAAGCTGCTGAAATTCTGCAATGTGTGCGGACTTATGGGCCATGGAGACACATAGTGTGAGGATGGAAACCATGGCAACGGGACAAAGCAGTACGGGAAGTGGATGACCGCACCTTTTGAGGACTGGCACCCCCAAACAACGGGAGTGAGAACCAACGAGTCTGCCTAAGATGGAGGTCGAGGTGGGCGAGGAGGGGGTCGTGGTGGAGGGAGGCATGACTCTACTCGTAAGAGGTCACCTATCGAGTCGCCACCCACCACTGCGGAGAAGGAGATAGGAAAGACCCCGCTCCTTCTGAACAACTGGGAGAGCAACGAGGGACAAGAGGCTAGACCCAAGGCAAAGAAGAGCCTGGACTTGGCACTGATACAGGAGGATAAGCAAACTAGCACATCCCAGTCTCCTGTAAAAAAACCAGACCAGAAAAGACTATGAACATACGAAGAAGCTTCTGATTTGGCGGGCTCCGAGAAGGAGTACCGCCAAGAGCAATGAGTTGCATATGCTGGAACTGTCGCGGCCTCGGGAGCGACGCGACAGTTCAAGAGCTTCACGATCTAGTGAGGCGCTTTAAACCACGATTTTATGTGTTGTGGAGACCCGAATAAAGAAGAACAGGGTAGAGGGACTAGCTAGAAGGCTAGGTTTTGACCATGGCTTTGCTGTAAACAATACGGGGCGTACTGAAGGCCTCGGGATTTTTTTTGGAATAATGATATCACTTTGGAGGTTTTTTCGTTTTCTCGGTACCACATAGATGCGATTCTAACTTAAAGGGATGTTGCTCCCTGGAGGCTGACTTGTGTTTATGGAGAGGCTCGGATCTCGGAGAGGTTTAAAACTTGGAACATGCTTAAGTACATCAGGTCATCTTCCGATTTTTTCCTGGATGTGCATTGGTGACTTCAATGAAGTCTTGCATCAACACGAACATGATGGTGTTGGTGAGAGGAGTCTGGCTCATATTGCAGGGTTCAGAGATGTTCTGGATGTGTGTGAACTAGCGGATCTGGGTTACGAGGGTACTACTTGAACTTTCGAAAAACGAGTCGTGGGAGGCAGCCTCTACCGGGTTCGACTTGATACGGCGCTTGCAACCTCTGACGGGAGTAGTAGGTTACCGCTAGCTACAGTGCGTCATTGATGAGTACGTGGTCACACGCTCGTTGGGAGACCCCAAGCGGAAGGTATGATGTAGTCTAGAGTAAGTTTTTCCCTAGTAAAGAACCAAAGTTATCGAACCAGTAGGACTTCATAGTCTTGAAGAAGGTTGCTTTATCTACGGCGCCAGAAAGGTACTGTTGACGAAGCATGGAACCTGCACACAAGCACAAACTCTCTCTTGCCCCAACTTTACGGAAGGTTATTAATCTTTTTGTCTTGCTGAAAATAGGAGAATTAAACGTATAGAGTCTTGTAGAGTAATAAAAATAAGAACGGAACTACAAGGAAACAATGATGAAAGTGCTTAAAAAAAGGTTTGCAATATGAGGAAAATAGGACCGGGGGCCATAGGTTCACTAGTGGTGTATCTCCAAAGAAAACAAACATGTTGGGTGAACAAATTACAACTAGGCAATTCACAAATCATAAACGTATAGCGATACTATTATGACGAGATAAAGTTCACGGGTTCTAACATTGTAGGCATTACATCAAGGCATATGGACCGCTATCCAACATGCATCCATATCTAAAAGTCCACCTCAATAAAGCTATCCAGCAAATCCCTTAGTATTAAGTTGCGGCAACGAAGTGATTGCTATGTGTGCAACACACAGATGCATTAAGATCAATACGTAATGTAAGCAGTGGTTCTCGTCCGTAGACAAGAGCACCCATATTTTCTCCCTAGTGGCAACAACACATCCTCCCCCCCGCACGTTTCTGTCACTCGAGCGCAGGCAACAAGTAGGCATGAACCCACTATCTAGCATATAAACCCTCTCTTGGAGGTGAAAAAAACTACGTGGCCAAGGTAATCACAAACACAGAGAGCATTGCATGACAAGATGAAAACTCTCTACAAATATAAGTGAAGCATCTCAGATTGATATGAACAAAATAATCATAATCTCATGGTTCATCGGATCCAAACAAACACAACATACACAATTACATAAAAGTGGTCTCAATCATGTGAGGCAGCTCACAAGACTATAAACATGGAGGAATAACGGAGAGAACAACCATCTAGCTACTGATATGAACCCGTAGTCCCGAGATGAACTACTCACGCATCTGTTCGGAGGCGATCATGGCGATGTAGAGGCCTCAGGTGATGACCCCCCTCTTGGGAAGGGTGCCAGATCAGGACTCCACAAGCCCTAGATTGGAATTTTGAGGTGACGACGCCTCTCTGTGTGTTTCGTGGAAAATAACTCTATTCCCGTGATTTTAAGGGTCAGGGGCAATTTATAAGCGAAGGGGGGAAGTGGGGCGGTGGCCAGGGCCCTGAGGTGCGCACCAGGCATGGCCCCACCTGGCACCCATTTGTCTCTCCTTTGGACCCCGTTTTTCGTTCCAGGTAAAAATTGATCTCCGTAGATTTTCAGTTATTTCCGAGAATATTTCCTTCGGAACTTTATTGAAATAGAAAAACAGCAACTAGCCTGGGGCATCTTGTTAATAGGTTAGTCGATGAAAACATCCATAAAGCAAAGGGAAACATGTGAAAACATGAAAATAACATAGGGGTATTGGATAGAAAACAAGCATGGAGCACCAAACATTATAGATATGTTTGGAACGTATCAGCGTCCCCAAGCTTAACTCCTGCTCGTCCTCGAATAGGGAAGTGATAACAAAATAATTTTTGAGGTGACATGAAGCCAACATAAATCTTGACCAACGTTATGTAAAAAGCATTTCAAAGCTAATATCAAAGTAATTTAACAAAGGCATGATAAATATTATTTCAACTAATGTAAACTTAGCAACCATGTTGCACATGAAAAGTAACACGAGCAAAAGAAAATGAATGATGAAACATTGAAAGTGATACATTTGTTTCAATCATACAGAAAAACATAATAAAGTTATATCCAGCTGATCCTTTGTGTGGTAGAAAAACGTAAATGTCAGGACATCTTCAAAGTTTAAATGGTGATTAGATACAAATAATTTGAGAGCAAGCAATGCCACAATCATGAATCAATCAATAATAAATCTTGGGACTATGCACATTATACTCAGAATGACAAATGTGCTCTTGATGACCCACAAGTATAGGGGGTGTATCGTAGTACTTTCGATAAATAAGAGTGTCGAACCCAACGAGGAACAGAAGGTGTTCAGAAGCAGGTTGGATAAAGGATTCACTAAAAACACTAGAAAGCGGGGTTTTGGAGGTTTTTGATATAGCAGATAAATAAAGTGCGAGTAAATAAAGTGCAGTAAATAATATTGCAGCGAGTGCCCCAATCCTTTTTAGTGCAAAGGACAAGTCGGTTGTTCTATTTTTGACTACCAAAAGCTCTCGAGGACACATGGGAATTTCGTCAAGTGCTTTCGCTTCATTACGGTTGATTAATATTTATTAGTTCGTGAAGTGTTGTGTGGGTGAACCTATGCTAATGCACCGCCCAACTAGGACTAAGACATACTTGTGATTATACCCCTCGTAAGCATCCGCAAATATAAGAAAGTAATTAAGATAAATCTAACCACAGCCTTAAAACTCAGGGATCCTACACTCCCTCGTGCATTGGTTTCCTAACGTGGGTTTAGGTTTCTGTCACTCCGGCAACCCCGCAATTAGTAGCCAAATACACAATGCATCCACCTAGGCCCATAAAGGTGAAGTATCATGTAGTCGACGTTCACATAACACCACTAAAAGAATAGAACCACAACTTAAATACCGAACCACGAGATATTACTTCAACATAACTTCACTACTAACATCATGACTTCTCCCATGTCCTTAAGAACTAAACGAACTACTCACGAGACATCATATGGATCATAATCAGAGGTGATATAATGGATAATAACAATCTGGTCATAAAGTGCTAACACCGATAAATCTCACAAGCATCAACTACTAACAAGTAATCCACACCGGGAGAGAGATCTAGTGGTAAACAACGATAAAGACCCCTAATCGTTACAGCGGGATGAAGGTGGACGGTGACGGTCATGGTGCTGGTGATGAGGATGATGATGATCTCAATGAAGCCCGGAGTGATGACGGTGACAATGGCGATGATTTCCCCTCTTCGGGGAGGAATTTCCACGACAGATTTGTCCCTACTGGAGAGCTTTTCTCTGTCTGGTGTTTTTCGCCCCGAGGCGGCGGAATAATTCTTCAATGATGTTCTGGGGCTTAGGGTTCCCTGGGGGTCAAGTAAGCGAAAGGGGGCGCCCGGGAGTGGGCCAGGGGGCACACCACCCCTAGGTGCGACCAAGGGGGGCGTGCCGCCTGGTGGTGTGGGCCCCAGGTGGCCCTCCTCCGGGTGCCCTTCTCGCTCACTTCCTCCTCGGAACTTCTAAGACTTCTCCGGTATCCCCCCTCTTCTTCTGATTTTCTGAAATAGGGTATCTCGACGGTGCTTTTTTCCATCAGATTTCTTGTTCCGGTGTTTATTCTCCAAAAATTATGAAACATGCAAAATAAGAGAAAATAACATAAGTGATGAATCATAAGATGAAATATATCGATGAATAATAGAAAATAATAATATAAAACAGTGATGCAAAATGGACGTATCAACTCCCCCCAAGCTTAGACCTCGCTTGTCCCCTAGCGAAACTGAACTCAGTAAACATGACCACAGGTTTATGGAGTGAGGTGTCGATAAATAAAATACGGACAAGAGGCATCACGTCTAACAAAGAACAAGTCATTTTAGACAGCAACTTCCTCTCATATAATCAAACTTGAAACAAGTAGAGGAACAATAAAGGTGCAAAATGTAAATCAAAATTGGTAAAGGAAAACTTCGTTCTTGGTCAGAGAACAATTAACAGTGTACTTATGTTTTGATCAGAGTCTTTATACTAGAGCTTCTATTGCAGAGTTTATCATGCTCAATTATAACGGTCTCTTTGCAGACATTGGTAACTTTCAAAGTGGTATTCAAACAGATAACAACATTTGTAAAAACAAGGAAGAATAAGGAACATGATTGAGTAAATCAACATATAGATGGATGGATCACAACAACTCAAATTCTTGCTTAAGACAGAAAGAAGTAGGTTTACTGACTCAACATAAAGGTAAAAGATAGGCCCTTCCCAGAGGGAAGCATGGATCACTCATGTGCTAGAGATTTTATTTTGTAAAACAGAGGTATAAAATGGTTGACACTCCTTCCAACCTTTCTTACACAAATCATGGCTAACCGGATGCTCGGCTGCCTGCTACAATCATAAACCATGGAGGAGTGTCTAATTTTGAGAGGTGTGTGCTTATGTCAACGAATGGCAAACAGAAAATACAATACGTCACAAGCCAACTAGACTTCACAAAAGTGGCTCCCATTGAAGAACGCAACTAGTATAGAAGGTCATCCCTCTTTCTCTTTTATTTACACAATTATGCTTTGACTGACAAATCATGGGCAAAAATAGTGAAGAGAATTTGTATTATTATTTGGGGATGGGAACCCCACTGCCAGCTCTTCTAGCATTCGGATAAGCGGATGAAGCCACTATTCTAGGGTGTGAAATCCAATCAACAAGTGAGATAAAGATTCTTTATTTGCGTCCTCATGAGCTAAAACAGGGGGCATAAAACAGGTGTAATTTTGAAGGTTTAAAGGTAGAACACAAGCAATTTACTTGGAGTGGCGGTGAAATACCACATATAGGTAGGTATGGTGGACACAAATGGCAAGGTTTTTCGGATCAAGGTTTGGATGCACGAGAAGCATTTCCTCTCAGTACAGGTTTTTGGCTAGCAAGGTTGGTTAGCAAGCATAAGAATTGAGGTAAAACAAACAAAAACATATATGATAAAGCCAATCATGCAATCTTCCTTGAAGGTGCAAACAAACTTATTTGAGAATACTAAGCTTATGAGGTAACAAGAAAGAAAGATCATGGAATAATATATCTACATGCAACTCCCTCTTTTCTACTTAAGTCTCAATGTATTGTTGCTACTGACCAATGCTAAGTTTGCCAAAACCAACTAGATTAACTTGAAGCTCCAACATTGATACCAATACTAACAACAAGATCAACCATATAACAAAAATTGCAAACTAAAAATAAAGTAGAACAAGTAGATGATGAAACTTCTCATTAATATTTCATTACGGCAACTCAAACCAAGGGATACAACGATTACCAAGAGTGATACTTCCATACTGCAAACCATCCTATATGATATTTTCTCTACTCATGATATGACTCTACTAAAAGGTAAAAGGGGTGAAAGATAAAGGTGTGATACCGCGGCACCCCCCCAAGCTTGGAACAATCCAAGGGGATGCCAATACCAATGACGAATTAATTCTTCGGTAGTGGTGGTGATACACTCTTCTCAAGTAAGGCGTGAAAACTTTGGAGCATCTCACGAAACATGTCGTTCTCCTCTTGAAGAATCTCTACTTCCGTCCTTAAAGCTCGATAATGTTCACAAAACTTATCTACAACTCAAAGAGCGTCCTCTACTCCAGGGATGGGACTAAGGACCGGAACTGATGGTCTTGGTTCTTGCATGCTACAAGAATAAACACTGCTTGATGACGTCCTTTTTTATTTCTCTCTTGATGCCCTGGTCCATGTTCTTGCGCTTGGGACCTTGGAGATCATCTTCCATTGGCTCCTTCCCCTTGTTGTTGTTGGCGGAGGCCATGGTGCTTCTAAAACTGAAAACATGTCCTGGCAGAAACAGCTCGAAACAGAAACACGGCGAGAAAACGATATACGGACCTCGAGGGATCCGGGGGTGTTATATAGCAGAAATATGCGTAACGAAAGGAAAGTCCAGGTCGAAAACGAGTCGGAGAGGGGCTCTGGGGTGCCCACACCATAGCCAGGCGCGGCCAAGGGTGGGCCCGCGCCCAGGCATGGTATGGTGCCCTCGGGCACCGTCTCCAACTCTCCTTCGGCTCGGTATTTTTCATATTTTCCAAAAACCAATAAATTATAACTTGGAAGGTATTCCGCGAACTTTTTCTTAACAGGACTGATACCTATTCCAAAACAGACTCTGTATATTTTGGAATCTTCCCTCTAATGAACTTTTCCGGAGTCATTACTTGAATAACATCAACATCTTCATCATAAGAATCCCCAGAAATATAATGTTTGAGTCTTTTCCCATTTACCACTTGTGTAGTGTTATCTTTGAGGGAAGCAATTTTGATTGCAGCCGAACGATACACTTCTTCAATATTATAAGGTCCTTCCCATCTTGAGAGTAATTTTCCTGCAAAAAATCTGAGACAAGACCGATACAATAGAAATTTCTCACCAACATGAAACTCTCTTTTAAGGATTCTTTTATCATGCCATTGTTTAACTTTCTCTTTAAAGAGCTTAGCATTTTCATAAGCTTCACATCTCCATTCATCTAGATGATTCAAATCAAGCATTCTTTTCTTACCAGCAAGTTTAAAATCTTTATTTAATTCTTTCACTGCCCAATAAGCTTTGTGTTCTAATTCTAAAGGCAAGTGACAAGCTTTTCCATAAACCATTTTATGAGGAGACATACCCAAAGGATTTTTTATAAGCAGTTCTATAAGACCATAAAGCATCATTCAACTTATCAGACCAATTCTTCCTAGATTTATTAACAGTCTTTTGCAAGATAGATTTAATTTATCTATTTGATAGCTCTACTTGCCCACTGGTTTGAGGATGATGAGTTGAGGCAATTCTATGATTAACATCATATTTAGCAAGGGTTTTTTCTAAAACCACCATGAATAAAATGAGAACCTCCATCATTCATAAGATATCTAGGCACACCAAAACTAGGAAAAATAACATCTTTAAGCATTTTTAAAGAGTTCTCACCATCAACACTGTTTGTAGGTATAACTTCTACCCACTTAGTAACATAATCAACAACAACAAGAATGTGAGTGTAACCATTCGAAGGAGGAAAAGGACCCATAAAGTCAAATCCCCAACAATCAAAAGGTTCAATAACAAGAAAATAACTCATAGGCATTTCATTACGTCTAGAAATATTACCAACTGTTTGACAATCATCACAAGATAAAATAAATTTACGTGCATCTTTAAAGGGAGTAGGCCAATAGAAACCTGATTGTAGAACCTTCTGTGCGGTTCTATCTCCAGCGTGATTGTCACATCCCAATTTTGGAATACCTGATAACACAGTTGTTTTGCTAATTGCTTCACAAATAAACTTTGGTTGTGTTTGTTTGAGTGCAACTAAACCAACTAATTATATAAACTTACATGGCTAAGAAATGGAAAGCAAACTTAAAAAGATAGCAAAGCAGTAAACTAAAAATATTCAACATATTGTTCCAATGACCTTGGCAATATTTTATAAAGTAAATATTGATCAAAGAGTTTTCCAAAACTATCTTATGAATCCCATACTTTTTGAATATTATTCCAAGGCCTAAATTAAGAAAGAGGAAACACTAAATAAATTTCCCTAAAAGATTATCAGAAAAAGAGGCATTCTTAGATGCTTCACCAAAATCTTATCAAATGTTTTTCCAACCTTGCAAGCTTAAAACAAAAGTATTAGAGAGAATTGACTTGCTATCTCTAGTCACATAAATATTTTGGCAAAGCATTGTTAAAGAAAAGCCAATTGCCTTATTAAATTGAATTTCCAATATTTCCAGAAACAGAAAACTCAAACAAGTTACTATTGGAAACTTTCTTCAAATGATCTTAAATTTATACCATTGCTTCCTTATAACAAATAAGGAACACACACAAGAGGAGACCAAAAATTGAATCCATTAAAGCCCTGAAAACATGAGTTTTCTCCACAGCAACAATTGGAATTTTGAACAAGTTTGTTCTACAAACTTTTTCCAAATGCCATGAAATAAATACCACATGCTCTATATCATAAATGAGGATGAAAAACAAAAGGGCACAAGTTTTTGAATAATTTAAGTTGCCAAAAAACCCTGTTTTCTTGACAGCACCTTTTTGAAATTTGAACAAGTTTGTTCTATGAAGTAACTCAAAATGACTTAAATTTTCTACCACATAAGGAACACATCAAATAAGGAATGTGTGCCAAATATTATCATTTTTGGAAACTCCTAAGTAGTCAAATAAATTCAATGTCCATTTATGTAAGAATTCAAATTTGAACAACTTTGAATTATAAAGTTTCTCCAATTGAGCCAATTTTCACAGATGTTGTGCATCTCAACTAATAAGAATTTTGGGCAAAAGGAATTTAAATTTTGACTTTGTTTGCTTGGTGAAAATCACATTTTTTAGAGAGGATAGGGACCTATTTGTAAAATTCCAGGGACCTAATTGAAAGCTGAGTCACTCATCTTCAACCTCTAGCTCTCTGTAGATACAGCAGCCCTACTCCATTGCTTCGATTAGAAGGAATCGAGGAGGATAAGAGGCCCCCCATGTGCTCTTGTCACCCTCAAGCTCTCTCTCTCCCCCCCCCCCCCACTCGAGTCCTCTCTCTCTCTCTCTCTCAAAGAAAAGCTTCCAAAACCGAACCCTAGGAATAGCTCCCCGTCGATTTGGCCGTGGATGAGCTCGCCGCCGGTCGCCAATGAGCCCATCCTCTCCGCGTAGTCTTGCTGAGCGCCCCTGCAGAAGGAATCGTGGCGGGAGCACGCGTGGAGGCCGCGCCATCCTCGTTTCCTCTCCGAGTCCGGTGGGCTCCGGCGAGCCATTCCCGCCGACTCACTCCTCCTCCGCCCTCTCGGACGTTTCCATCGCATCTAGGGTAAGCAGGGGAATCTCCCCGTACCTTTTCCCCTCTCCCTCTCCCCCTAGCTCCTCGCCGCGCCACACTCGTTTCCGGCCGCCGCGCGCGCGCCGTCGCTGCCGCTCTCCGACGCCCTCCCTGGAAACGAGACCGGGCGCAGATGGTTCCCCGCAACGAGTGCTTCATGCGCATGCTTTTAATCGCATTTTTGGTGGCCGGAATCGCCGGTTGCAAGCTCACCGGAGATCCTCCCGCCGGCGAAGTGACGTCGCGGTGACGTCGTGATGACGCCGCACCCCTTGACCGCGCGCAACTGCTAGTCAAACCCGCTGGTGGGGCCGCGCTCGCCCGTGTGGCTGCCCGCGTGGATCCTGGCCCGCGAGTCAGCGACTCGGGCTAGATCCCGCCACGGTGGATCTAGATCTGGCCGGCCCATTTAGCAGATCTAGCCCAGCAGCAGTTCTTTTCCATTTATTTTTGACAGAATGGTACATGTTTACTTTTGGCCCTAAAAGGCAACCTAAAAGATGAATTTGACCAAACTAAAATTCACAGTGGTACACCAACAAAATATAAACCACCCCTAACTTGTAGATCTACATTTGGATAGATATTTTTTAAATGAAAAATGGTTTGGCAACAGGTACCAGAAACACCAAAATGAGCACCATTTTAATTTAACACCTCAGAATGAAGTGAGGCCAATTGCATTGGAAAGCCCTTAAAATTTCCTAACAGGGTCAATTAACCTTGCTTCCAAATTCCTAATATTTTTGAAATGGTGTGCAATTTGGTAAAACACCAGAGAGCACTTTGGTGATTTTTATAAAATAATTAAAGATGAATTTTGATGCAAACCAAATTGGATGGTCTTGTATATGTTTAGGGCTATCCAAACCTATATGGGTTTAATTTTTAGAGTATCCTAGAAAATTTGGTGGACAGATCTTTAAATTGCTAGTTTCTGCCATTTTGGCATTTTAGTTAATTAATTTGTGTGATGATATTTTTGTGTTGTATTAATAGGACCAGTAGCATTTTGGTTATGTTTTTATGAGTACTTGAACCCTAAAGTTTTCACTTGTGTGAAAACAATAGCATGAGTATCATTACCTTGCTTATTTTAGCATCCTGTTATTTTCTACTAATATGGTTATTGCACCAGATGCTAGTTTAGTATTTTGTTAATTTTTAGCAAGTATGACCAGAGGCTTTGTGACCTCTTAATGCTTTGATATGCTAGTGGAACACCCACTGGTGTCATTGCATTTTTGGTGGAAACATTATTTCCCCCACACTAGATGTGTTTCTTTTATATGGTTCTCTAACTAATGAGTGCCTAGTACTTTTGCTTTGGGGATTTTTGTACTAAATGAAAATGGGTATGCTTCTGTTTGTAAGTGGTTGTAATCATGTGTGGCTTGCTAAGAAAAAAAATCCATCTTTGGAGTGTTGTTTGATTCCTCTAGTAATGCCCTTTTTATTACCACTAGTATGTAGGAGTTGCCCTGCAAATTGATGCATTGTCTTATTAAATGGGATATTTTTGTTATAGAAAGTATAGATATTTTTCACTCCTGTTTTTATGACATGGACCCTCTGGTTGTATTTCAATTACTTGATTGAAATGCATCCATTGATTCTTCATGTTTGAGTAGTACTAGTTTCCCAAGCATTTTTGTATTGAATTATTTTTCCTGCCAACTTGTGTTTGGTAGAAATTTGTGTATCCTTGCATGAGGACATGTTTTCATTCCCATTATGATAACATGGTTCCTTGTTTGCATTTTAGTACTTTACTTATTATGCTTGCTTGCATAGCAAACTTTTAGTAGAAACATGTCTATAGGAATTCCTCCTTGTTAGTCGTTGTTTCTATTGTTCTCACTATGAGAAATTGTGTGTTTTGTGACGAGTCTATTACCTTGTTGCACTTGTGTAGGCTCACTGATTTGTAAAAGTAACTTTTGCAAATCATGTGTCTTATTTATTCTTGGTATGAACTTAGGCTTAGTAGATTAGCTATCTTGTTCTTTTTGTGGTTTGGTTGATAGACCCATTGCCATGATTATTTTTGTGCATGTTTTATATACTTTTAGTAGTCTCACCCTTGTGAAACTAAGTGTATTTTGGCTTTATTAATATCTTGGTATGAGAGTGGCACACCCACTGAATCCATGATATTAAGGTTGTGAGTTATGTCCCTCCAACCTTAAGTTGTCTTAATAAATGGCATTTCTGCCAAGTGTGTTTGTTTGATTGTTTGCTCCCTTAATAAATTGTGTGATTGGTTATTTTTAGATTTCCTTGCTGTATGTATTGTTATGTATGGTTGCTTGCCTTGATTGGTTCTGAATGTGTGTCCTTTATTCTTTTTACGACGTTAGAAAGAGAAGAGGAAGGAAGTGTCCGGAAGCTCTGTTTCAAGTTCCAGTCACTCCAAAACCAGGGACACAAGGAGATACCAGGCAAGCCATCCTGATGCTTGCTGATACAATACTTATCATTATCTATCATGCATGTTTTACCTCTGAAGTTTTACAAAAACTTGATTATCAAAACTATTTTTGATGTGGAATTTACTACTATACTATATTATAGGTTACTATTATGCCAGTAGTTAAACTTGGTAATACCAAGCCCATAAGCCACCATATGGTATTTATTACCATCAAATATACTAGTCCCTAAGTGGACACCCTTAAATTGTGATTCTACAAAACAAAGGCTTTACGGAAAAACCTGGAGAAAAGGCGGATCCTTGTTCTCCGGAGGAATGTGGAAGTGGTCATTTTTGAGAAAGTGGTGTTTTCAAAAATGACACATAACCTAGTCTTCGCTGGACAACCTTTACCGTACTGCCACTTTACCCCAATATGGGTAGGGGCTTGATTAAAAACTTGTTAT
Organism: Alopecurus myosuroides; assembly: GCA_028641055.1. Lineage (NCBI taxonomy): Eukaryota > Viridiplantae > Streptophyta > Magnoliopsida > Poales > Poaceae > Alopecurus > Alopecurus myosuroides. The sequence continues at coordinate 510,428,702 of CM054058.1, read as the reverse complement.
GGTTAGTATGTGTGCTATCTCAAGTGCTATAGGGGATGGGATCCTCCGAACCGAAATGTCGCTAGGAGTGGAGAATACGGGACATCTAAAGTGTGGGATTAATTTTCCCTCCGGATGCAGCAGTTGGTCTCCTGTTTGGGCGGTGTGGGACACGGCTTGCCAGGGAGGGTAACCCCAATTGAAGAGATAGTCATGTACTAGCTTGCACATAGTGGATAGTCAAGATCAGTTATCTGATGTTCTCATAGGTTGGGAACAGTCCATGGTTGTTTCATGGCGGATTCTGGATCTAGTGGAAATGTGTACACCTCTGCAGAGTAAAACTATTTCGAGATAGCCGCGTCCTCGGATATGGACGGTTGAATGGCCATGTAGCTAGCATTGTGTCAATGTTTTCAAAAGAGGAAGTTTTCAAAAAAAGGAATTTTTGGAAAGGAAGCGTTGAACTTGTGAAGTTCGGAAAGGAATGGAAACTTATACCGTGGAGGTATCGTCGATGATGAAATGCCAGATGCTGTTATACAAAACAAAATGTTTTGCAAAGAAAACCTTTTCTACTCTAAGCAAGAATTCTGGAAACTGATTCCAAGAAGTTTTGCAAAGAGAAAATATTCTTTAACAAAACTTTACAAAAACTCTTGTACATGTGATATCGACAAGAGAAATAAAACTATATTATTTTCTTCTGAAGTATCTTCTTCAACGGAGATACAGATTAACCTGACTGCAACTGTGGTGTCATCATATATGAACACCATTGATAGTGCACCCTATTTATAGCCTACCTATTCCACCATATAAGCATATTTGCATGTTGGTAAGTGACATGATGGATGTCTTGCTGAGTACATTCAAATGTACTCATTATGGTTTCGCCCCTGGTATTTACTTGCCAGACTTTGAGAAGGAGCCTCCGAAGGAGATCTATGAAGAGAAGTACGGAGTTGACGGCTTTGCGAACTAGGATCGTCTCCGGGTCAGCAGCCTGTAGGTTAAGGCGTGACTTGGGCTCAACTACGTTGTGTTCTAATTGTCTTCCGCTGTGTTTGTTAAGTTGCCTGCCCTTGTGGCAGTTGTGTTAGACTGATCATGTGATCATTTTTGTAATACCCTTATGTATTCGTGTAATGGATGATGTATTTCTGTGTGCCAACTTTGTATGTTGTTCACGACTGATCTTTCTGGGATCGTGAATGTATGCATACGGAGGGTTTCAGACTGCCGGTCTGGGGTCCTTACAGTGATGTCCTCCATAAGCACTACCATGGCACTTCTTCAATATTTCACGTTGTTCATGATCTGGAACACATCTTATCATAATACCATCTACTCCTTCTTTATATAAATGTGGGTCATCCCAAAAATAATGCCTCAAATTATAGAAGAATTTTCTCTTTGTTGATCTGTAAATGTTGGAGGCAAATACTTTGAAATAATAAAGTTAGCATAATTAACATACCATGGACTATCTTGGGATTTTACCTTTATTGCAGCTAACTGTTCATTTGGAAAACTATCATTAACAGGAATAGGGGTCAAAAGTAATGTTTTCCAATCTAGACAAGTTATCAGCAACAGGATTTTCAGCACCCTTCCTATCCACAATATGCAAATAACTCTTGTAAAAGCAACACCCATCTAATAAGCCTAGGCTTAGCATCTTTCTTTTCCATAAGGTATCTAATAGCAGCATGATCAGTATGAATAGTAACCTTTGAATCAACAATATAAGGTCTAAACTTATCACATGCAAAAACTACATCTAAGAACTCTTTTTAGTAGTAGCATAATTATTTTAAGCAGCATCAAGAGTCTTACTACCATAATGAATAAGATTCAACTTCTTATCCACGCGTTGTCCAAGAACAGCACCTACAGCAAAATCACTAGCATCACACATAATTTCAAAAGGTAAATTCCAATCAGGTGGTTGAACAATAGGAGCCGTAGTTAAAGCCTTCTTTGAAGTTTCAAAAGCTTCCTTACAATCATCATCAAAAACAAATGGTACATATTTTTGAAGAAGATTAGCAAGAGGCTTTGATATTTTAGAGAAATCTTTAATAAACCTCCTATAAAAACCAGCATGACCAAGAACACTATGAATACCTTTAACATTCCTAGGACAGGGCATTTTCTCTATTGCTTCCACTTTAGCTCTATCAACTTCAATACCCCTTTCAGAAATTTTATGTCCAAGAACAATTCCTTCATTCACCATAAAGTGGCATTTCTCCCAATTAAGAACAATATTAGTTTCCTCACATCTCTTCAAAACTTTATCAAGGTTATGCAAACAATTATCAAAAGAAGTTCCATAGACGGAGAAATTGTCCATGAATACTTCCACAATCTCCTCACAAAAACCATGAAAAATAGCAGACATGCATCTTTGAAACGTAGCAGGAGCATTACACAAACGAAAAGGCATATGTATATAAGCATAAGTACCATAAGGACAAGTAAAGGTTGTTTTCTCTTGATCTTTTGCCCTAACATAAATTTGATAAAGCCTAGAATAACCATCAAGAAAGCAAAAAATGAGTTTTCTTAGAAAACCTCACTAACATTTGATCAATAATGGTAAAGGATAATGACCTTTCTTAGTAACTTTATTAACCTTACTAAAATCAATGCACATTATATAAACAACTACTACTCTTTGTGGAATAAGCACATTGTTTTCATTAGGCACAATAGTCATTCCACCCTTCTTAGGGACACAATGCACAGGGCTCGCCCATCTACTATCAGCAATAGGAAAAATAATACCAGCATCAAGGAGTTTTAATACCTCATTTCTTGCCACTTCCTTCATCTTAGGAATTAAACGGCGTTGATGTTCAACTATTGGCTTTGCATCAGGTTCAATATTAATAGCATGCTGACATATAGTAGGAGAAATTCCCTTCAAATCATCAAGAGTATATCCAATAGCTCCACAGTGCTTCTTCAGAATTCCCAATAATCTTTCCTCTTCTTCAACTGAAAGTTTAGCACTAATAATAATAGGGTATATTTTCTTATCATCAATATAAGGATATTTAAGATTATCGGGCAAAGGTTTTCATTGGGTGGTAACGTGGTACCCAAGTCTTCCATAGGTAAATTATGTTTCTGTATCACCGGTTGACAAAGAATAATATCGGCAATCTCATTTCTATCTTCTGTAAAGACCTCACTTTCGTGGTCCTCCATATATTGATGCAAAGCCTTGTTAGGAGCAAGAGCAATAGAAGCAAGTTGTTCAACTTTAATATTCTCATCAGGAAATTTAGATTCATAAGGTGCTCTAGCAAATTTGGAGAAATTGAATTCATAAGATTTTCCATCAAATTTAGTCAATATATTATCCCTCTTACAATCTATAATAGCACCACAAGTGTTCAAGAAAGGTCTACCAAAAATAATAGGACAAGTTTTACTAGCAGCCCTACTAAGTACTAGAAAATCAGTGGGATATTTAGTTTTACCACATAAAACTTCTACATCCCTAACAATACAAATCGGAAAGACAATTTCTCTATTAGCAAGCTGAGTAACCACATCAATATCTTCAAGCTCGCAAGAACCAATTTCATGCATAATTTCTTTATAAAGATCATAAGGAATAGCACTGGAACTAGCACCAATATCACACAAACCATAATAGCAATGATCGCCAATCTTAACAGAAAGGACAGGAACGCTAGTTTTCTTAGGTCTGTGAGGATGGGAAACAATATTAGAAGCATCCTCACAGAATACAATGTGTTCATCCTCTACATTTACACAAACAAGATCTTTTACTATTGCTACAGCAGGTTCAACAATTATTTGTTCATCAGGTTCAATAGATTTCTTATTAATCTTATTAACCACACTAGCCATAATAGAGTGTTCTTTCACCTTAGCAGGGAAAGGCATTTTTTCTACATAAGGCTCAGGGACAGCAGGATTAATAGCATGCACTTCTACATTACTAGCAGGAACAATATCTTTATAAGGTGCATGATATTTGTGATAATCCTTTTTAGGAATATCAAGATAGGAGGCAAAATCTTTAAGACAGTTCGCAAATAGCACTAGAATTGTAGAAATCATTGGTTCCCATAAAAGATTTAATGCATTCATAATCATAATTTATACCCGACTTTCTACCTTTTTCATTTTCCCATCGTTTAGTGTGTTCTTGAATACAGTCAAGAAGATCTCATTTAGCTTCTTCCTTCATACGTTTGAATGATCCAGAACAAGAAGCATCCAATAAATCATTATCATGAAGAGAAAGTCTTGCATAAAAATTATTGATAACAATATTACTCGGGAGTTCATGAATGGGACATTTGAGCATTAATAACTTCATTCTCCCCCACGGTTGGGCAATAATCTCTCCATCATGAGGCTAGAAATTATATATTTGATTCCGGTCTTTATGAATCTCACTAGGAGTATAAAATTTAGAATAAAAGACAGGAACAATTTCCTCCCATCCAATAGATTCACCATTCTTCAGTATTTTGAACCATTCAGTGGATCTTCCTTTCAGCGATAAATAAAATAATTTCCTTTTAACTTGATCCATTGTAATACATGCACACCTGAATAACTCGCATAATTCATGTGTAAAGAGCAAATGATCACCAGGATGGACAGTTCCATCACCGTAGTAGCAGTTATCCATAACACGTCCAACAATTTTCATAGGTATTTTATAAGGATCTAATTCAGCAGATAACGGGTCACCTACTACCCTAGTAGTAACTGTAGAAGTACCCCTATACAGAGAACCAAAAGTATTCTCCATAATGAAATAAAACAATAGAAAGAAATAAAAACAACACTCATAGTAAAAGTTTCCCTTATCAATAGCGCTTCACTCCTCGGCAACGGCGCTAGAAAATAGTCTTGATGACCTACAAGTATAGGGGTTGTATCGTAGTGCTTTCGATACATAAGGGTGTCGAACCCAGTGAGGAGCAGAAGGTGTTGACAAGTAGGTTGGATAGAGGATTCACTGTAAACACTAGCAAACGGGGTTTTGGAGGTTTTTGATATAGCAGATAAATAAAGTGCAGTAAATAATATTGCAGCGAGTGGCCCAATCCTTTTTAGTGCAAAGGACAAGCCGGTTGTTCTACTTATGACTACCAAACGTTCTTGAGGACACATGGGGATTTCGTCAAGTGGTTTCGCTTCATTACGGGTGATTAACATTTATTAGTTCGCGAAGTGTTGTGTGGGTAAACCTATGCTAATGCACCGTCCAACTAGGACTAATACATACTTGTGATTATACCCCTCGTAAGCATCTGCAAAATAAAAGAAAGTAATTAAGATAAATCTAACCACATCCTTAAAACTCCGGGATCCTACACTCCCTCGTGGATTGGTTTCCTAACGAGGGTTTAGGTTTATGTCACTCCGGCAACCCCACAGTTAGTAGACAAATACACAATGCATCCTCCTAGGACCATAAAGGTGAAGTATCATGTAGTCGATGTACACATGACACCACTAGAAGAATAGCACCACAACTTAAATACCAAACCACGAGATATTACTTCAACATAGCTTCACTACTAACATCATGACCTCTCCTATGTCCTCAAGAACTAAACGAACTACTCATGAGACATCATATGGATCATATATGAGGTGATATAATGGATAATAACAATATGGTCATAAAGTGCTTACACTGATAAATCCCACAAGCGTCAACTACTAACAAGTAATCCACACCGGGAGAGAGATCTAGTGGTAAACAACGATAAAGACCCCTAATAGTTACAGCGGGATGAAGGTGGACGGTGAAGGTGACAGCGCTGGTGATGAGGATGATGATGATGATCTCGATGAAGCCCGAAGTGATGACGGTGACGATGGCGATGATTTCCCCTCTCCGGGGAGGAATTTCCCCGACAGATTTCTATCTGCCGGAGAGCTTTTCTCTCTCTCGTGTTTTCCGCCCCGAGGCGACGGCAGAATAATTCTTCGATGATGTTCTGGGGCTTAGGGTTCCCTGGGGGTCAAGTACGCGAAAGGGGGCGCCCGGGAGTGGGCCAGGGGGCCACACCACCCCCAGGCGTGGCCAAGGGGGGCACCTGGTGGTGTGGGCCTCAGGTGGCCCCCCGCCGGGTGCCCTTCTGGCTCACTTCCTCCTTGGAACTTCTAAGACTCCTCCGGTATCCCCCCTCTTCTTATGATCTCCTGAAATAGGGTATCTCGACAGTGTTTTTTCCATCAGATTTCTGGTTCCGGTGTTTATTCTCCAAAAATTATGAAACATGCAAAATAAGATAAAATAAGATAAGTGATGCATCATAACATGAAATATATAGATGAATAACAAAAAATAACAATATAAAACAGTGATGCAAAATGGATGTATCAGTTGTCTTAGTTGGTGCATAAAGCAAGAAGATGAAGACTCGGCATAAAAGTAAAAGAAAAGCCATTCGCAGAGGGGAGCATGGATTACTCATGTGCTAGATCTTTTTATTTGATAAAACAAAGATATTGAAAACAACTTTGAGAGAGGTGTATGTCTATGTCAACGAATGGTAATGAAAAACTTATCATAATCCATGTCAAGCAAAGTGTTTAAACTTTTGAGCGAGGTTTCCGTTGTTTTATTAGTTTGGCACTTCCCGCCACCTTTCTTTCACAAACTAGGGCTAGCCGTGTTCATGGGTACCCACCAGCTTTTATCAAACCATGGGGAAATGCCTTTTTGTTATTATTTGGCACCAGCTCTCTATAAATTTAGATGAGCACAAATTCCATACTCATCGGGTGAAAGAAGGAAGAAGAACTTTGCTTCACACAAACCATAATAAACTTTAAACTACTTCCTCATGAGCTTAAACAAGAACACAAAATAGGTTATAATTTTGAAGGTTTAAAGGTAGCACACGAGAAATTTACTTGGAGTTGCGGTCAAATACCGCATATCGGTAGATATGGTGGACAGATTTGGCAAGCTTTGGTTTTGGGGAGTTGGATGCACGAGTAGAGCTCATACTCATTACATGTGTAGGCTAGAAAAAGACTGGGAGCGACCAACTAAGAGAGCAATAACGGCCATAATCATACATAGCGACAAAACATCATTAATCAAAGCATGAAGTGATATTGCAAATCAAAAACGTAATGATCATCAAGGCTAGAAGTGACTTTGTTTTTAAGTCATAACATGGTGTCAACATGCGCCAAGTCAATCCAGATAAAGCATTCAAAGGAGAAATACCAGAATACCATGCTTCAATATGAGAGAACAACACATGATTAAATTCAATGGAACATTAAGCACTCTCAGCTATTTGATACTAGTCATGATACGTCATAAATAACTAAAAATAATAATTAAAATAACATCTAATATGACATGCCAATTCCTAAGTCACAGTCAAAACAAGCTTCCTATTGACCACTATAAGCATGAAAAAATTTACTATTCTCCAACACCAATCAACTTATTTGAAACAACTCTCTAAGCAATAATCATCAAATACCAGAGAGCTAATCATATATAACCAAAAAAAACTAACAAGATCTAAAAAAAAATCAAGTGAAAAACAAGATCTAACCATAGTACTAGCAAAAACTAAACACCCACAGAATAACAAGAGTGAAAACTAGAGTGTTCTAGGCAATGAAAATAGGGTGTGTCTCTCTCAAAACTAAAAGTTCTAGGATCCAACCAAAATCTAGAGCAAAAAAAACAAAACAAACTGAAAGCAAAAAAATGACGCTCCAAGAATAACACATATCATGTGAAGCAATAAAAATATAGTGTTTTGAGAGAAACCTGATATTTTTGTTGATGAAGAGGATGCCTTGGGCATCCCCAAGCTTTGAAGCTTGTACTTCTTGGATATGTTTTGGGGTGACATGGTCATCCCCAAGCTATATTTTTTGCCCATTCTTCATGTCATCACATCATTATTCTCTCCCTACACTTGAAAACTTTCTCCACCTAAAACTTCTCCACAATCTTCATTAGCAACGTTAGTGTAATCAAAATAATAAATCCACTTGGTTTAGTTTCAACACAAGTCTAACACTCCATTTAAACATTATCTATTGCCACGAATTTTTTTAAAGAACTCCCTCTCAAAAGACCATCAAAAGAAAAAGATTATGACGTAAATGCAAATATTGGCAAATATCTCTCAAAACAGAACAATCGGTAAAGATGAATTGTTTTAACCATGTTCTGTTGCTCAAACCAAAAAGTGGGAAACTAACGAAAGTTAGACAACAACCTGGGGCATGTTCTCGAAAATTGGAAAAAATTCCTCGTTTTCTGGTTGAGAGAACCAAGGTTTTTGCTTAAGCATAAAAATCTGGACAGAAAACAGCAATTTCCCCAAATCGCACTACCTCTCAATTAGAGTTTACTCTTGGCACAAAACTAAAATAAAAGGGATAAGAGATTTCTACAGAGGTAACAAAGAGATTTCTACAGAGGTAACAACTTTCAAAACATAAAAATAGCAGAATAAAAAAATAACAAAGAAATAAGGGAGGAAAACAAAAGTGGGTTGTTGATGTCTACGCACGCGTCTATTCTTGTAGACAGTGTTGGGCCTCCAATTGCAGAGGTTTGTAAGACAGCAGCAAGTTTCCCTTAAGTGGATCACCCAAGGTTTACCGAACTCAGTGAGGTAGAGGTCAAAGTATCCCTCTCAAGCAACCATGAAATTATGATACAAGAAGTCTCTTGTGTCCCCAACACACCTAATACAATTTTTAGTTGTATAGGTGCACTAGTTCGGCAAAGAGATAGTCAAATACAAGTAATACGGATGATTATAAGTTATAATAGCAACCGGAAATAAAAATGGCAGCAAGCAAACATGTATCAGAACTTATTGGAAATAGTGTTTCAATTCTTAGAAGCAAGTCCTAGGGATCATACTTTCACTAATGGACATTCTCAACAATAATAACATAATTGAATGCATAAATATCATCTATTCACTACGCTACTCCGAACCGCTCTCCGGTCGGATAGCAAACACCAATCATTGCGTAGGGCTATAAAAGAACTCCTTAGAGTTTGCATTTCCCCATCTAGGTAACCCCAATGCTATCACCATGAGACCTAGATTGTTCCAAAAAAACACCACAATTTCATAGGGTCATCCAACACAAAATATAAATATCATGCTAAACCACATGGTGCACACATTGTCACCTTTACACCGTGATTAAAGTGTCTACGGAGATCTCAAAACAAAACCACTTGAGTAGCATAACAGATGAAGAGTAACACCTACTTATTCAACTAGATTACAAAGCTCGTGATCACATAAAGATCACACCATGGGAGAGAGATGAGACACATAGCTACCGGTAGAACCCTCAGCCTCGGGGGAGAACTACCCCCTCCTCATCATGGGAGATAGCAACGACGATGAAGATGGCGGTGGAGTCGACGGAGATGGCACCGGGGGCACTTCCCAGTCCCGGCAGGGCGCCGCAACAGAGATTTCTGTCCCCCAAAACTTGTCGGCGATGGCGGAGGATCTACAAAAAATTTCATGGACCGAGGCTGAATATTTTAGGGTTTATGCCTTGAGGGGATTGTATGGGGGCACACTGCCTCATGGTGTGGGGCCCCTGAGGCCCCCCTCCGGGTCTCCTCCGGACTCCGTATGTGACGACTTTCTAAGACTTTTTGGGTTTTGTTTTGTCCAATTTTGAGAATATTTCCAGAACAACTTTTCTGAAACAAAAAAACAACAAAAACGGGAACTGGCTCTATGGCATCTTGTATAGGTTAGTCCCAGAAAATCCATAAAAATGACATAAAGTGTATAGGAAACATGTAGCATAAGGCATGCAAACAACATGGAACATCAGGAATTATGGATACGTTTGAGACGTATCAATCATCCACAAGCTTTGTTCTTACTCGTCCTCGAGTAGGTAAACGATAAAAACAAATAATTTCTGAGGTGACATGCTACCAACATAAACTTGATCATCATAATGTAAGGCATGTAAACTAAGATCAAATGAATAAAGGTTGTGGTTTATAGTTGATATCAAAATAGAGTAATGTATAAACCATTAGAAAGAGCAAAGAAAAACTTTTCAACGAGTCAATACTAAAAGACAATCCACTATGCAAAGTATATTAAAGATGATTTAAGCTTCAAGAACAACAATATAATCATCCTAAGCATTCAACTCTCACAAGAACTCCTATTAGGATCAAGTCAAGTGACAACACTATGCACGTGGAAAAATCATCAAACTATTTGGGCACTCAAAACAAGCAAGCGTTCTGTATTGGTTCCTGGCACCAGGATGTTATGGCCAAAAGAATATTATGTGGGGCTTGGAAGGTCAATGGAAGAAAGTCTCACATAGATGAAAGTGATCATTAGACAAGAGGAAGTCTTATAATCAAAGCTTTGCAAGGAGTAGTGAATGCCACACAACAGATGCACATAGAGCTAGAAGTGTATGAAAGCTCTCCAATGGAACTAGTGGGGGTGCATCCAACTTGCTTGCTCACGAAGACCTAGAGCACTTTTGAGGAGGCTCTTCATTGGAATATACAATCCAAGTTCTATAATGTAGGTTCCCCACATAGTTATGCAAGCCATAAAATGAGAACTCTCTCCAAACTAAAGTATTGGTGCTAACAAAGCACAAGTGTGGAATAAATGATAGTAGTGTTTCCCCCCCCTCTCTCTTTCTTATCTCTCTTTTGCCCTCTTTCATTTTTTCTTCTTTTTGGGATTCTTCTCCTTTATATATATATATATATATATATATATATATATATATATATATATATATAGGAAAATGGTTCAATACTCCTGGGTGTACATACTCCCACGTGCAAATATACCACATAAATCCACCGTTTATACCTCATTATTATTTTTAATATACTTCACTATTTAATACTAGATACCCCAAAATGAATTTTCTGAAAAAATTCAATAGATTCTACATATTTTGTATTATGTGTACATATACTGCTTTTATGTACGTACAAATGGTATATTGAAAAAACCGAGCACTCTGATGATTTTTTTTCCATACAAATTGTATTGAGGTATCTTAGAATAATTAATGAGGTATATGAAAATAATAAAGGGGTATAATATCCTCGTATGTGTGGTATATTGAGTATGGGAGTATGTACACCCAGGAGTATATAACAGGAGTCCTATATATATATATATATATATATATATATATATATATATATATATATCCTCACTGGTAGAGGCAACACTCTACTTTACAATGAATCGTCACAGTTTTAGTACTCATAACTGAAACTGAAATATCTCTGATGTATAAAACTAAATGCTCTCGCCAGTGTAGCAGTATGCAAAGTAACAATGGGACCTGTAACAAGTAACATAATGATGATGTATGTTTGATGAACCACAAGTATAGGGGATCGCAGCAGTCTTCGAGGGAAGTAAAACCCAAATTTATTGATTCGACACAAGGGGAGCCAAAGAATATTTGTGAGCCTTAACAAGTGAGTTGTCAATTCACCTGCACCTGAAAGTACTTCTGTTCGCAGTGGTTTATCAGTAGTAACAAATTTATAGTAGCAGCAATAGTGAAATAATAGTAGCAGTGGAATGAAAACAGCAGCAGTAGTAGTGTTTGAAGTAAATAACGGGATTAAATACTGTAGGCATAGGGATGGATGAACGGGAATTGCATGGATAAGAAAGTTCAAATAATGATAAAGTCATGGGCATTGCAGATAAATATGATAAAGCATCCAAGCACTAAGTAACCATAGGCATATGTTCCGTAAATAGTCGTACGTGCTCACAATGAGAACTTGCACAACATCTTTTGTCCTACCAGCCCGTTTTCAGCGGGGCCTCAAGGGAACTACTGGTAATTAAGGTGCTACTTTTAATAAAGCACCGGAGAAAAGCATTAACACTTCGTGAACACATGTGATCCTCACATCGCAGCCATCCCCTCCGGTTGTCCCAATTTCTGTCACTTCGGGGCCTCGGGTTCCAAACTATGATATGTGTAAATAACTTGCAGGTATGATCAAGAAACAATAAGTGTCATTGTGATTCAATAACATGTTCAGATCTGAGATCATGGCACTCGGGCCCAAAGTGGCAAGAATTAAGCATAACAAGTTGCAACAATGTCAATAGCTCTAATAGAGGACACTAGGCACTATGCCCTAACAATCACGGCATTATTACATGAACGATCTCATCCAATCCCTACCATCCCCTTCAACCTACAACGGGGAATTACTCACACATGGATGAGGGAAACATGGATGGTCGATGGAGAGGCGTTGGTGATGACGATGGCGATGATCTTCTCCACTTCCCCGTCCCGGCAGGGCGCCAGAACAGGAACTTCTCATCCCTGAATAGAGGTTTGGGACGGCGGCGCTCTGTTGTGTTTCTGTGGAATATGATGAACCCCCTCGGGTTTTAGGGTTGGAGACTACTTGTAGTCGAAAGAGGAGTCCGAGGGGGGCTCTGGGGGCCCACACCCCTAGGTGGCGCGGCCTAGGGGGACCCGCGCCAGGGGGTGTGGCCACCCTGTGGCTCCTCTCCTGGGCCCCCTTCTGGCTCCCGGGGTCTTCCAGGGTGAAAAGATCAATTGGCTCTTTTCTGGGCATTTTCCCGAAAGTTGATTTTTCTGCACAAAAAACAAGACACCAGAGTAATTCTGCTGAAAACAGCGTTAGTCCGTGTTAGTTGTATTCAAAATACACAAGTTTAGAGGAAACCAATAAGAAAAGTGTTCGGAAAAGGAGATATGTTTTCGACGTATCAACTTCCCCCAAGCTTAGCTTATTGCTTGTCCTCAAGCAATTCAGTGACAACTGAGTGCGATAAAAGACTTTTACGAGCACATTTCTTTCATATGATGTATCTATGTGATCAAATACTTAATTATGCTCATGATAAGATACATGCAAGATATTATCACTAAATAGCTATGCAAACCATGAAGGGATAACAACATATTAATAATAAACAACATGAAGCATACCAATTTGCAAGATTCAAGTAATCATAAAAAGGATCTAATAAAGTGGTATCTTGCTTGCCCTTAAATGTGGGGAAAAAATACAAATGCCAGGGCACCTCTGAAGTTCAAGGGAAGACTAGAAGTAAAGATATCAAAGATACAAGTATCAAACTTATCACAATCAACCGTACTTTGGGATAAACACATTACACTAAGAATGACCATTGTGCTCTCAAGAAAGTGCTCAAAGAATATGGCAGAGACTCAACATAAAAGTAAAAGAAAGGCCATTCGCAGAGGGAAGCATGGATCACTCATGTGCTAGAGCTTTTTATTTTATTAAACAGAGGTATTGAAAACATTTTGAGAGAGGTGTATGCTTATGTCAATGAATGGTAAATAGACAATACAGTACGTCACAAGCCAACTGGATTCACAAGAGCGGCTCCCATGTGAAGGACGCATCTGGGTAGAAGGTCATCCCTATTTCTCTTTTGTTTAGACAATTATGCTTTGACCGATAAATCAGGGGCAAAAAGAGTGAAGAGAATTTGTGTGTATTGATTTGGGGCTGGGCACCCCGCTGCCAGCTCTTCTATCATTTGGATAAGCGGATGAAGCCACTAGTCCAGGGTGTGAAAACCAATCAACAAGTGAGATAAAGATTCTCTATTTACGTCCTCATGAGCTAAAACAGGGGCACAAAACAGGAATAATTTTTAGTAGGTTTTAAAGGTAGCACATGAGCAATTTACTTGGAGTGGCGGTTAAATACCACATATAGGTAGGTAAGGTGGACACATTTGGCAAACTTTGGTTTTTGGGAGTTGGATGCATGAGTAGAGCTCATACTCAGTACAGGTGAAGGCTAGCAAATAGACAGGGAGCGACAATCAAGAGAGCAACAATTATCATAATCATGTTTGCGACAAAGTAAAATTAACCCAGGCATAAAATTGATACTAGAACTCTGAGGCAAAATAAATCATCGAGGCTTATTGACTTTTTGTTTTCAGTCTTAGCATGTGTGAGCATGTGCCAAGTCAATTCAAATGAAACAGTCAGAGGAGGCTACCACAATATCATACCCTTCTATGAATAAAACAATGCGAACAAATATTTATATGACAAGTCATTTACTATTAATAAATTGGAACAAAACATCAGAGAGCACGAACTATCAAGCAGCCATTAAGTCACATATATCTTATACGAAAAAACTAAGCATACTCACATAGATGGATATATGTACAAAAATGAAAGCAAATATAATTCATACCAGCCTCTCACCACACCTTGAATTGTCGTATATCATCATTATTGCTCCTCACTTGAGGCTCGAATAATATATATAATGAAAACCAAGCTCCAATGGAATCACGGACGACTGTTGAACTCTGCAACAAACTTTACAAAACCAAACAAGAACAACAGATATTTTTGGGGTTTTCAATTAAAACACTAACGTAAAGAGAACAAGCAAACAAAGCAAAATATTTTTGGGTTTTCGAAAATTAAACCGCAACTAAAAGATAAAGCAGACCAAATAAACAAACAAAAGAAACAAACAAAGAGAAACAACAGAAATATTTTTGGTCTTTTTGTGTTTTGGAAAACAAGAACAAAACCATAAAAAGAAAAGAAGCGAAAGAAACGAAAACAAGCGAAAGAAACAAAGAGAAACGAAAACAAACGAAAGAAATGATAAACATGGATATACAAAGAACCGACCGAACATGATATATAAATGAGTGTGATGTCGGTATACCTCCCCCCAAGCTTAGGCTTTTGGCCTAAGTGGAGATCAATCAAAGCGCGGTAAATATCCCCACTGCGGTGGGTCATCCCTCGCTTGGTCGTACTCAGGCGCATAAGAAGAAGATGAAGCAACCGGCGCATAGTCATAACCGGTGTGCTGGTGTGGAATCCCCGTAGCGTCGTAGGGCTGGGCGAAATCACCATCGTCCCCCTCTTTGTCATCCTCCCCTTGCTGTGGGTGATGCTCAAGGTATGTGTCCAGCTCACTCTAAGAAAGCTCCCATCCTTGCCTGTTATTAAGATCAAACAAAAGAGGTGCATGCAAAAGTAGTTCTCTGACAGTTTTAACAACTCTCCACCCGGATCGTTTGGAGAAAGTTAATTCAAAAGATAAATTATGTAAGTGAGCATGGGTAGAAAGAAACTTATGTTGAACCATGGAAACAAGATTAAGCCTCTCTATAGGAAAATGAAAGTCTAGAGGATGTGGCTCCAAACCATGTAAAGCTAACAAGCGTGAGGCAATAAGACCTCCACAAACTTCGCCCTTCTCACGGTTATGTGAGAGACGGTAAGCAATCAAAGCACCAAAGTTATAAGACCTTTTGTTTCGCTAGAAAATGGTGTTTTTTTAGCGGAAACTATTCCCAGGGTTCTAGGGGTTTTCCCTAGATATGTACATGAGAGTACAAATTTGCGGGCGTGCCATCTTGTTAATAAAACAAGCAAATAAAATAACAAAAGACGATAATAAACACAATGTATGGGAACGCTGCATCTTTATTCATATCATTGCATCATACAAATACAAATGTCATATTCCCATGAACTATATCTATTCCGCCTTCTGCGTCGCGCTCATGGAGTATCTGAATCAGGAGATTGCGTAGTTCATTGATTCCTGGAGCTTTTTGCAAGCATCCGGTTAATTACATCCGTAGGATGGAGCCTACGGAATACCTCCGATTAAGCTGCGCTGATGGTCGTCGTGATAATTGGATTGCTCATCCATATGCATTGTGATATTTATCAATGTATTGTGTGGGTGGCTTTGTTTCGCCGATACCCGGTCACGTGCAATATCGCCATGTTGGTGTGACCAACAGGATATGTCGATGAAAGGGATGACTTTCGCCTCGTCGGTGCCCAGTCATGTAACGCCCTGATTTCATCAGACGTGGACATGTGTGTGTTGCTATCGCCTCGTCGGTGCCCAGCAACGGTGTGTCCGTTCTCGTAGGTTTGGAACATGTAGATAAAGTAGTGACCTGGCCTCGTCGGCACTTGACCATGATTTCGTCTAGCCTCGTCGGCACTAGACGTAAGAAGAAATATGATGTGAAGATGGCCTTCATATTAATCGATGTTTGGCCAAGATATTGGTGAAGAAAATATCATGAATGCATGGTGGATGATGCTTATCAAGTATTTTAATCCCGCGTCCTTGTAGGAGCAAGATTAATGTTGCTTCTATGATCTTCGCCTCCTTTTGAGGGGCGGTGTAGATGGAAATATGATAAATCATGCCTCATGGTGTAGGGCAATATCATCATGGTGATTTGATTTCTTCGTACTTGGTCTTAGCCGCGTACGTTCATCGTAATTTACACAAAACCACATTCGACTACCCTCGGTGGAGTAGACGTACTGTGGCCGGGTAAATTTTGTAGTCAATTCCGTCTCATCGGGAAGCTTTGATTTAAGCCTCACATCGACGATGGAATTTATGATCGCTAAACATTGCCTTTCACCATCAAATCGATCGGCGATGATGACGCCATAGAATAATTTGTCCATAAAGAGAGATTAAGAAACCACCAAGATTTGGCTAGACTACTTACCAGTAGGGAAGCATGCGATGATCGTCATCAGAACGCGACGGGGATTTTCGTAGATTTTTATTGGACTAGATTGATCTTACTTGAGGTATTGCCTTGTGGCGAATCAACTCAAGATGGATCGGTGTGACCGTCGTCCTGCGATCGCCCTTTGTGTTGCAGCGATTTAGATGCAAAACGACAGGCTGTGCGTGGTTGAATTCGCGGCGAGAGGTTATGCGTGTTTTTGCCTTGCTCTCGCGGCGCGTGCGTGTCTTTCTTCTCGGCAAGGAGGTTTTCGCGTGCTTTGCGTCAGCCTCCCCGCGTTCGTGCGCGTGGTTGTGCGCCTATGTGTGTTGTGCGTGCGTTTGTGCGATTGTGCCTCTCGTGCGTATGTGGCTTCCTTACGCGAGCACGCCTGGTAGCATTATATAGGGAGGAGATCGGGTTGGCAGGTACGGCCGCCAATTTCTGTTGGGTAGGGCGATCCTTGTGAAAGGTTTCGTAGATCGATCTTATCGCTATGTTTTAAACCCAGCTAAACTTCTTCTGCACGCGTAGACGATCGATCGGCATGCACGACTGTTTCTAGGCCTACCAGCTAGGCAATCTGCTCAGAATTGATTAAACGCGATCCCCTGATGCGCATGGATAAAGCTCATGGGACCCACTCGTCATGGACCAGAGCAACACGTGAGGCAAACAACTAGCCGATTTTTCATTCCTTGTGCCAACCGTATCCCATTCGATTAAAACGAACTGCATGCATGCAGCCTATCGATTGGTGCTCCAAGGCTTGAGAAAGCTAGCTAGCTCACTTCTATATATAACCATGTTTCAAATATTTGTATTTCACAAACAATTCATCAAAAATGTGATCTGTTTGCGCCAAAGTGATGTAGACAATGAACTCTACAAAATGAGTCCAATATCATTATATAATCTTTTCGTAAATATTTATATCCCGTGGGACCCACACGGCATAGAAAATAACTTTACGTATATTGTTTTTTTCCATATTATGAATTCTGGTAAAAAAATCTTCAAACAAATCCCCCCGCCAAGTATAGTGCGGGCCCCACACGTCATTGAGAAGGATTTTGCTAATTTACATGTATACATAATATAGAATTTTTTTGGTAAAAAATTCGTCAAACAAATCCCCCCACCGAGTATAGTTCATGTGCGAAGCAACAAGGACTAGACTCGGTGAAAGAATTCGTAAATGAACTGATTTCTTTTGTTCAACGGAACGACGCAACGGAGTCCATTCCGTGTTAGTCTCTGGTTCCAATAGATCACCGAGGTTCATGGATCAGGTACGCTACGCAACAGACACATGTCCTTTGTATGTGTCTCTTTATGTACTAGGCAACTTGTTTGCTCGGGACATCAGAATTATTTCAGGGAGAAAACCGTTAAAAAGAAATATGGCGAAATAATCCTGCCATATGCTGAAATAGAAATAAGACTTTTATTCATTTCCATCGCGACCAGATACAACATGGTGCCAGTCGATGGCGTAAGCTTTTGAAGAAATATTTTTTATCAAGTTAGATGCGACCATAAAAGGATAATTGGTGCCAGCCATCAGACTTGAAGGGTTTCACAAGTCGACACTGACCGCACTGGCGTGTCGTACTGCTCCCAATTTTTTTGTTCGAGTTTGTTGCGATCGTAAAGAGGAACGATGCCAGCCATCAGACTCAAGGGGTCTCACAGCTTAGCACTGGCCGCACTGGCGCACCTTGCTGCTCCCAATAGTTGAAGCGTCGGAACGTCGTCGACGATGTAGATGAACTAGGCAACCAATGGTGCCCCCAGTGTGGTTGGTATGACTAGTGGAGGAAAAATGCCCCCATCGTGGTTGATATGATCAGTGGAGGGAAAATGCTTCCAGCGTGATTGATATGATCAGTGGAGGGAAAATGCCCCCAGCGTGGTTGATATGATTAGTGGAGGGAAAATGCCCCTAGTAGCGATATACACGTTGGTGTAGCCTATAGTTTTTGGACGACCAACAATGGCGCCTTGCATGCACCGAGCAATGTTGTTTTTAGTATAGAAGTAGTTGCACGAGCCTCATGAAGAAACGTCATGGATCATGAGCAGAAATAAGAACACACGAAATAAACAAAACCATGAAAAGCAAAACAAAGGTTTTTTTTTGTTTTATTGGAGATTTTGGCTTTTCCGCTAAACACTAGCTATGAGTGTGATATCAGAAAAGGCTGCCGAAGGACTTTGTCATTGGGAACCGTCGAAGAACCATGACGGTTATGATTCAATAACCTTTTGTTTTACGTGTGTATGTGTGTGCATTGGGTGATCCCGAGAGGCAACAAAGAATCATACCCTAGCCCATCGGAGCAATGAGTAACCACATAGCTCCGCCACGCTTCCTTCCATGCCTCAAGAACGCAGAAAACATGGGTGAGGAGGATTTATGATAACTGGTTTTGGGACAAAAGCTTGTAAAATTTTATCATGCCTTTGATGAGGGGTGGTGAATGACTACCAACCGCCTTCTTTCCAGTGGTCCCCTTATTTCCCAGAACCGCTGGTCTTGCTTGGAGCCTATGGAGACTTTCTTTCTATGAGGATTGCTTGTATGACCCTTTTTTTTTTTACTTCATGATGTATTTTTTTTTCTTGTTCTTCTGAACTTTCTTGTGACTTCCTTCATTAGCTTTATTGCTTGAGTTTGCTGGAAGATCATCGACCTTTCTTCGGGAAACCACCTTGAGAACTTGGAAGGCAGTCATCCACCTTGGTGGACTAAAAACCCTCAGGCATATTATGTGGGGCTTTTTGGTGGCACACCCCAGGGTTGCCAAGTGGCTACACACCAAGTCCAACTTATGTTGGATTAGGCAGCCCTTTCCTGATCTTTTCCTAGGATCTTCCCTGGGGCGAGGTGTCTCCACGAACCCAAGGCACATCCAGAAGCATGGGGACATGGGACCTCATTACTCGGAAGTGTCCCAAGTAGTCTCCTCCGTTGCCTCTCGGAACATATACGGTGTTGTGTGTTGTGTGTTGTGGGTTGTGGGTATAGGTGCCGCTCCACTTACCACGATTTGCACCGTCCTTCCGCTAGACAAGTCATAGGGCAGCCAAATCACCAGTCACGAGCTTTGTGTGATTGGGGAAAGCCATTTTAATGTAGGACCTGATAGTCCATGGTTTAATAAAAACATTGTTTTTTTTAAGCAAAGAAAACAAAGAGAGAAAAAACGGAAACAACGAGAGAGAGAAATGTCGGTATGCGGAAATGATCACGCGTAATATTTCTTTAGATACCTCCCATTGATAGGTGGCATTGGGTGTTCACCATGTTGATCGATCAGCTGGTAAGCACCGCCATCGTACACTTGCTCAATGACAAATGGCCCTTCCCATTTAGGCTCAAGTTTTCCTTTCGCTTTACCTTTTACCACAATGGGGCGCCGGAGTACAAGAACTAGTTCGCCCTTACGGAAAACTCGTGGTTTAACGAGCTTATCATATGCGCGTACCATGTTTCGGCGATATAGGTCTAAATCTTGGAGCGCGTTGAGTCGGTCTTCTTCCAAGGAATCCAGCTGCTGAAATCGTAGCCGAATTTGTTCATCTTGGGTAATATCATCATGTATAGCCACTCTTAGGGATGGAATTTCCACCTCTAGAGGGCGAACAGCCTCACTCCCATAGACTAAAGAATATGGAGTGGCTTGGGTTGGTGTACGGACCGTAACACGATATGCGCAAAGAGCTTCATAGAGACGATCATGCCAGTCACGGTGATGTTTGTGTACTGTCTTTTTCAAGATTTGGCCAAGGGTCTTATTAAATGCTTCAATTAAGCCATTGGCCTGTGGATAGTACCCTGTAGAGTAATTCCACTGAATCTTATACTTGGTCATGAATCGGACCATCTTATGCGACTTAAAAGCCTTGGCATTATCGGAGGTAATGCGATGTGGGACTCCAAAGCGATAAATGATATTACGCTCTAGAAAGTTTATAACATTGTCGGTTTTTACCTCACTTAGTGGTACTGCTTCCGCCCACCTAGAGAAATAGTCCGTGGCAGCAAGTATGAATTTGTGCCCCTTAGAGGATGGGGGATCAAATGGACCAACAACATCTATACCCCATGCATCAAAAGGCCATGCGGGTACAGTTGGGTGTAGAGGGACTGGTGGTTGGTGTTTTATAACACCATGAATTTGACAACTATGGCATGACCTTGCTACGTTAAGGCAGTCGTTCATGACCCCGGGCCAATAATAGCCACTTAGCTTGATACTATGATACATTTTTGGTCCACTTTGATGCCCACCGCAAACACCATGGTGGACCTCTTGAAAAACATGGTCTGCTTCATTTCTAGACACACACCTTAGTAGCATCTCTTGTCCAAAAGCTCGCCGATACAAAGTTCTTTCTTTAACTACAAAGGAAGGCAGGCGTCGCTGCAACCTGCGCCTTTCCACTCTATCACTTGGGAGTATTCCATGGTTGAAGTAATCTAGAAATGGTTTGCGCCAATCGTCATCATGGCTGACATTGGAAATCACGTGGTTCACTTCATACTCTGGTGGGATTAGTTCCAGTACAGCTGGAAGGAGCCACCTTTCCTCTATCCGTACTTGAGCGGGCTCCCCTTAGGGGAGCACTAACGCTGCTGCAAGTTTAGCCAATGCGTCTGCTGAGGCATTCTTACTCCTTGGAACATGCGATAATTGTATATGCTCGAATTTCCTCATGAGAACCTGGGTTGCCGTGTGATATGGCACCAGTTCTGGTTTACGTACTTCATATATATTATTTACTTGGCGAACGATAAGCGGAGAATCACCATATACTAATATGTTCCGCACATCCATGGAGAGTGCTAGTAGAAGGCCAAAAAGAAGAGCTTCATATTCAGCTTCATTGTTGGTGCACTCTTCTTTGAGGAGGGAAAAAGAGTGGTGTATGGTGCCCCCTTGGGGGGTTTTGAAAACCAAGCCTGCGCCGGCTCGCCGCTTAGCTTCGCCATCGGGATCCATCTCTGTGCGAGAGGCTCCATCAAAATATAATTTCCATTGGGAATCTATGTCGATGGTAAATACTTCCTCATCAGGCAACTCGACAACCAATGGAGAGTCGTCGGGCAGTGGATGTGCTGCAAGAAAATCAGCCAATGCTTGACCTTTAATTGCTTTTTGTGGAACATAAGTAATATCATATTCCATCATGGACACAGCCTATTTACCGAGGCGTCCCATCAGCACGGGTTGATTTAGCACATATTTTAAGGGATCAACACGTGCTACAAGTTGTATTTCGTGGGCTAGCATGTAATGTCGTAACTTTTTTAGAGCAAAAATTAGCGTTAAACATAACTTTTCTATTGCCGAGTAATTGTGCTCAGCACCAGCCATAGTACGACTTAGATAGTAGCATGCTACTTCTTTCCCTTCATCGTTGTGTTGAGCCAGTAGTGCACCAACCGAGGAGGGCTGGGCAGCAATATAAAGAATAAGTGGCCGTCCTCTAGTTGGAGCGGCTAAGACAGGAGGGTTTAATAGATATCGCTTAATACTTTCAAGCGCGTTTTGACATTGCTCGTCCCATTCAAAGGGGACACCTTTCCTCATTAGTCTCGTGAAGGGTTGGGTACGCCATGAGAGGTTAGATATAAAACGACGTATGTACGCCAAATGACCTTGTAAGGATTTTAACTCTTTCAAGTTCTTAGGTGGCGGCATGTCTCGTATTGCTTTAATGTTCTTTGGTGAGATCTCAATGCCACGGTGATGCACAATGAAACCCAAGAATAGACCGGATTGTACGGCAAAGGCACATTTTAGAGGATTCATCTTGAGTTGATGTTTCCTTAGATGATCAAAGACGGCTCTTAGATCATCCTGATGCTGCAGGCGATCTCTGGTTTTGACAACCATGTCGTCGACGTAACATTCCACGGAGTCATGAATAAGGTCTCCCAAAACATAAGTCATAGCGCGTTGATATGTTGCACCTGCATTTTTTAGTCCAAAAGGCATTACAATATAATAGAAATTCCCCTTGGGCGTTCGGAAGGCAGTGTCAATTGCATCATGCTCATCCATCTTAATTTGATTATAGCCGGATGATCCGTCCATGAAGGACAAGTCACCATAACCTGTAGTAGAATCAATAACGATCTCAGTGATGGGTATAGGGAAATCATCTTTGGGGCAAGCACGGTTTAGGTCCCGGAAGTCGACACATATCCGTATTTGCCCATTCTTTTTTTCTACCGGGACAATATTTGCTAGCCAACGAGCATATTGTACCTCTTTTATGAAGCCGGCGGTGATGAGTTTGTCCACCTCGGCGATGATACTATCTTGTAGTTCTGAGCGAAAGCGACGTGGTTGCTGCTTTACTGGCCTGAACTGGGGATCAATCGCTAGCTTGTGAGTGGCGACCTGGGGGTCAAGCCCTGGCATTTCTTTATATGACCACGCAAAGCAGTCCCGAAACTCTATCAAGAATTCTCGGTAACTTTCACGTTCTTGCAGTGTGAGAGAGGCACTGACGAAAGTAGGGCGTGGGTCATCCTCAGTACCCAAATTAATCTCGACGAGCTCATCAACAGTGCATTGCCCACCATCCTCAAGCTGTAGAGGGGCGGGAGCAGCATCAAGAACCTCTCCTTGATTAATTGGCATGGCTCTATGAACCTGAGATAGAAGATAATTTTCATTTTTTATTCCATCATGTGCATTTAGAGCGGCATAGAAAGAACGAGGTTGGTGTGAGGTTTGGTAGAAATAAGTACCATCATCCACGTGAGATGTCGGTTTTTTCTTTCCATCATCTTGAGAATCATATACATAAGTCATATGGCATGTAAAATGTTGCACAACGTCATACTCTTCGTCCTTGTTTTCACAAGATTCAGAGTGGATATATCCCAAGCCATACTTCGGTTGTGTCTTCTCCTTACTCTTAACAAGCTTCTCGGCTTGTTCCCACCACTCCTCGCAAATGGCGGGTGGTGATGGTAACCAGAAATTTGTTTGGAGTTTAATTCCTGCTTTTTCCAATAAGCGAACCATTCTAGGTTCTGCTTTTATAGTAGTTGAAACTATATCAATGCCAAAGCAAGAGGGAGAAATATTAAGTATAAAGTCACAAGGTTGTGACCGTGGTACCTTATAAAAGAGGGTAGAGTCAGAACCTCTGTGTTTTCCAGGGACCAAACGGACCTCCAATGGCATTGTTACTGATACATACATGGACGGGGGCTGTTTAAGTATAGGTCCCCTTGATTTCTCTATCTCCTCAACCCTTTTCTTTACAGTTCCTTCCGATGGCGTGGAACCTTCAGTTGTGGGCAACTGTAGCACAATGGGGTAGGGTGCTTTGCCCGCGTTGTTAAGGAGTTTAGGAACTCCTGCAGACGCAGAACTTGTATTAGATATAGTGTCAGTTGGAGACATTGTTAAAAGGGTGAAAGAATCTTTATTTTTAAGACCATGAACATTAGAAGGCTCAGAGACAGACCTCAATACGAGCGGAGCTGTAGCGGAAGCTTCCACACTCGCCAAGGGTGATGGTGTTTGTAGTGTAGCAGTGGGGAAGTCCACACTGTCTAAATAGGAGCGACCATAATTGCGAGGCATTGTCATGGAGGTTCGTCCTCTCCCGCGGCCTCTACCTGAGGATTTTCTCGAGGAAATGTGGTTTCCTAAGGACTCGGTTCCCAAAGAAGGGGTGGAGCTGGGTGTAATGAGTATATCTACGGGAGGGGCCACCCTTCCTTGTTGGGTTTGCGGTTCCTCGCTCGGGAAGTAATATTTTGCATCAGCATGATGTGCTTCTTGGATTGTGTAAGGATTTGGATTACCGGCTATGTGGTGTTGTTCACCACTTCCATCCACAAATTTTAAGCATTGGTGTAGTGTAGAGGGGACTACTTGATACTTGTGTATCCATGGTCTACCCAATAGTGCTGAATATGAGGTCTTTGCTTCAATAACAAAGAACCGCACCTTAAAACTGAAGGTTGACATTTGAATTTTCAGAGTAATAGAGCCCAATGCCGACCTTCCTTGATTATCGAAACCACAAATGACAACTTCAGTTGGCTCCAAGTCATCCAACATGAAGCCAGCACGAGTTAAGCTTCGAACCGGCAAGATATTTACGGCTGAACCAGGGTCAATGAGAATGCCTCTCAAGTGAGCCTTTCTAATGTTGCCTTCTATATAAAGTGGGCGATTATGATTATCATCTCCAATCACTTTATCTTCCTCTGTGAAGGTAATCTCATTTGTGCTCAAGAAGTTGCACAGTATATTATGCTTCGCCATTGTTACTTCATAGAGTTTTGGGTCTTCCAAAGCTTGAATAAGAGCTTGCCGAAGTTCAGGCACCAACATTAGTGCATCATACACACTTAGAAGTGCGGGAATGCGTTTCAGGTGTGCTACTATGTTGTAATCTATGTTTGGAGATGTGCCATCACCCTCTGCGGGTTCTTCCTCCGTATTACGCTTTTCGGCGACAATCTCCTTGGGGTCACCTATTTTTCCTCCCACAACCTTCTTGGGTTGGATTTTATGGAGCTCTTGCAGAACCTTTCCCCCTCGAAGGTTCATATTCACTTCAACTTGAGACTCGTGTGATGCACTTTCTGCATGTAGAGCCTCTCTTTCATGTGGTGTTATTGCATCTTCAGAAGAGACGCTAGTATCTGAAGAATAGTCAAGTATGACATTGCATGCAGCTTGGCTTGGTAAAGGTTGAGGAGTATCTTCCTCCGTCTTCTCTTCCGTAGAACTAGATATTGTCCCCCAAGTGTGTGGCATGAACTGCCCCAAGGTGGGAAGTATCCTTGGTCGAGGGTATGACTCATCCCCCTCGGACCTTGGAACAAACCTTGGTGGCATGCGGCGCTGGTGTGGGTTGTACCATCTAGGAGGCTTTGGATTGTGGTAGTAAGGAGCCAGGAAAGGCGTTCCTTGTTCACGTGATCTTCTAAGCAAAGGCCTATATGGCTTGGCCTCATGTGTTGTGGCTCTATCGCCAACTCTAAGAGTCGTGTTGCTTACTCTTAGGTTGGATAGATTTTCCTCGACTTGGGACAACGGTACCCATGTCTCCTTTCCTTGTTTACACATAGGACCATTCTCTACGGTCACCATATTTACAGCATGATAGTTTGGGTTTCTAGCATCAGGTTGTATTTGAAGTCTCTTCTCATCGATGGCTCGTTGGAGCCATTCCTTAAAGGCAACACAATCCTCAATGACATGACCCACATATTGATGGTATGGACAATATAAATGGTTATCCTTCATGTGAACTTGATCGGGACGTTTTGGATCAGGCAAGGTCAAGTGGTTGTGCGCAATCACTTGATTGAAGAACCCCTTTATCATTTCTCTTCGGAATATGTATTGTTTCCTAAGGAGCTCTTGCAGGCTGGGACGTTGCCTTGCCCCTCCTGGTTCATTTCTCATGCCTAACATAGGCACGGGATTTACTTGCATAACCCTGGTTGTATTCACCTCATTGGGTGTCTTGGGTTTGTTCATAATGTTTGGTTTTGCTGTTGAGTTGAAACGCTTGGCATGATCTTGTGTACTAGCATTCTTATACAACTGCATAATTTGAGGAGATTTTTCAAACTCCAACTTAGTCGCGGCCACTGCCGAGCTAAGTGCACTGAATGTTTTAGGTTCCCGTCTGGACACCTCAAGAGACCAATGTTGTTGCATTCCATGGACGCACATCTCAATGGCATCTTCTGTGTCCATTTCTCTTGCAAGTCGCACAAAGCTATTGCGAAACCTTACTATATAGTCATCAATCTTTTCATCATGTTTTTGTCGAACTTGAGCAAGATCGACCACTGAGAAATCTTTTTTCATTGTTACAAAATGAGCTCGGAATAGATTTTTCATACTTTTCCAATCAGGAATAGAACCGACAGGAAGGCGACTATACCAGTGAAAGGCAGCGCCTGTCAAAGAACCTGAGAACTTCCGCAATAGGAGTGAAGGATTGCGAGCAGTATCTCCACATGTTGCCTCAAAATAGGCTAGGTGTTCCCTTGCGTCTCCCGTTCCATCAAATTGATGGAACTTGGGTGGATGCCAGCCTGCCGGGAAGCCCACGAGATCATGCCATGACTCATATGGCTTATCAAGCTCACTTTCAGAACTTTGAGGAGTCTGATCCACATTCATCTGCTTCACCTTCTTGTTAACCATGTCCTCAATAATACTATGATAATCTCTAAGCATATCTGGTTGGGGTGTTGGACTATTTGGTAAAACAGCAACACTTGTAAGAACTTGGGGCGCTTGTTTAGCGGCCTCCGTCATTCTAGATGCTTCCAACTCTTCAATGTGTGGATCCGTTACTTTTGGGGCCACAACATTGGGTAAACCTTGGTCGGATCCAGTAAGGAATTTCACTAGTTGATCAAACTTTGTTGTTAGTTGATCTAATTGTTGTTTCTGAGAGTTTAACTGCAACTCTAGTCGCTGATCACGAGACCCTGATGCAGCCAGATCAGTGTTCAATATGGTTTCAGCTCCATTATGTGGACCAGCATCCTCCGTACCAGTTTTCTCTTCCGAGATCACATGGGCCGGTACGGTGTTTCCATCTTCGAGTTCGCATTCTTCCTCTGACACTATAGAAGGTGCCAACTCGGAGTAACAAGGAGATTCTGATAGTCTCTGTAATGAGGAGCTAGAGTCTATGTCAGAATCATCCCTTGCATGACCCTCTTCTCCTTCTGAATGAGTAGAGCTATTTTCCATTCTTTGTGATGCGATAGATTTTAGGTGAGTCGCCATCCCTTCGCGCTCTATATATTGCTGGAGCAAAACAGGGTCTTGCGGAAGTCGTGATAACAGCGACACATAAGGACGAGAATATTGTGTTTCCTCCATTGGTGATGAAGGTGCATCTGTAATAGGAAGACAAGGTGCGGCCGATGAAGACGGCGCTTCCTTGTCATTATTTTCTCGTTCCGAGCTCTTGAACCAATCACGCACTTTCCCAAGATGCAAGAAATCTTTGGAAAATGAGGCTTTAGGATTTGGGACGATCTCTTCGTCTGAAGGATATGCGAATTCTTTTTCAACTGGCGGGGGAACCCAGTTTTCCCGATGAACGTGTTCATTACGTTCACTCAAAGTGCCACATATCACTGTGTCCTTTGCAGTATTGTTTTTTTACTTCTCCCTCAACACCATTCATCTTTTGTTTCCCAACATCGTCTCCACCTTGTGGAACCAGATTCATGGGGCTGTTTGACAGCTCGTTTCTGTGAGATGGTGATGAAGCATTTTGTTCTGGTATTGCAACATGTGCTAAATCATGGTTTTCCTTCCCAACATCCTCCAAGGGAGTTGGTGAAGGCATTCTTGTCTCATCTATCTCCATGAGCTGAATAGACGTTTTAGGCTTTAAGCTAGTAGTTCCCTTGTGAGGGGTCACTGCTTGTTCTTTCTCACAAGTATCCCTTTGATGGGGCACTGTTGAATCATGGGGAGGCACCTCTGGCCTCTCGCTTGTTTCCTCATTTTGTTGCGGTGGTTTTGGTACAAGGCGTTCAACAAGGTACTTGTACCTCTGATCTTGCAACAATGTTGGTGACAGTCTTAAGGTGATTTTATCATAGAAAGGATGAACGCGCCCATCCGATCTAACGCGAACATGGACATTACCAAGCACAAGTTCTTGAAGTTCTTGGTAAAGAGCTCGTCTGTTTCTTCTATGTTTATCGCACTTATGATGGTTTACCGAAGGAGGGTATGGAACTCTTGGAGGGATAGAAGGTGTTGGAAGGAGAGCTGCTCGAGCTTCCACAGTAGGAGGAGCTTGAGGATGGATGTTCTCAGGACGCCGCTCAATGGGCTGCGGATGTGGTATTTGATACCCATGCCCCCTGCTCAAGGTTGCATGCGGTAATATAGTGTAGTCTTGGTGATGTTATTGATGTTGTTGGTTTTCTCTTGGGGACTTGGGCCGCCATTCTTGACGTGTCCAAGAGTTCAAATGAGGTGGAGGTTGTTGTTGCCTTAGCCGATGTGTGGGAGGTGGTGGAGACCGCCTTCGTGGAGCCAATGTGCTCCGATCATGTTGCGGGCGATAACTAGGGCGTCTAGCTTCACCTTGCCGCGATGACTCAGGCGCTTGTGTATAAGAGCCACGAGCTTGAAATCTTGGCATATTGCCATTATGAGATGTTGACTGAGAGTATTGAATGGGCGCATGGTGGCTTGGCATGCCCCCAGTTTGTGAAAGTGGCTCACGGCCATGGACTTGCTGTTGCAGCGTCCTCAGCTGATTTTGGATCTGCTGCAACTGACGTTGCACATCATCAGAGCGAGGCGCTGGGGGCTCATTGGATAATACATCAAACTTATTTCCATTCTTCTCATTTCCGGCAGTAATGTGACATGCCGAAACTAGCATGGCTTGATTGAAATGGTTTAGCTTATTACCAACAGAAGGATCGCATCCTGGAAAGGTAGCGACGCGTTTCAAAGTCCGAGTCCAAAACTCGTTCATGATTGCTTCCCGCACCGATTTCTTCAACCGGTGCGGCTGCCTAGTAAAAGGATCTGGAAAAACGGTGTAAGGCTCACCCACAGGATCAGGATATTTCATTCCCACCTCCTGAGGTGGCAGGTCATTTTGAGTAGCATTGTTACTCAAGTGAATTCTCATTTTCTTAATTTGACCGCGCTTCCTCTTGAAGTTGCGCAGTGCATTGGCATTTTTTCTTGATCGGGCATTGCTCACCGACCATGATAGAACATAAGCGGCTTTATCAAACCCTTCAAGGAGTTCAGCTTTCTGGTGTTCAAAAGTTTGAACAGACATATTATCTTTTGACATGTCAGAGGTTGCCTGGGGTTTCTCCAAGCTACCTAACATGTTGCGAGCTTTGAGCATCAAAGTATTTCTGTCCTCCCTAGCTTTGACAGCTGCATCTTTACGCTCTTTTTTGAATTCAGCAACAGGACATGACGGATCTTGCATCCGATGCGCATAGATCTTTCCCCATGCTCGATGATAGCCATTGGTGGCATTGACCCGAACTGGATGAGGGACGAAGCTGAAGAGTGCTTCATGGCCTCCTTAATGGTGATTGCCGGTAAGGACTCACCTACACAAGGGAATCCTCTGATCAGTACATTGCAGAGAACTTGTGAACCTTAATAATAAACAAATTTCACTAGCAAGTTGTCAAACATGTAATACTTTTCGCTCTTTTACTCTTTATGCACAAGTCTCTTAATATGTACTTTATATCCAACACGATGTGCTTTTACAACAAGAGAGATTTGACCATCATCGTATGCGACGAATTTATATATGCGTAAGTCGACTGCACTAAGCAGGACTTGCATGTTTAAGTCACGGCCTTGATGACATTTTGATCAGCAGAAGAACATAGAATTTGACGACCTTCAGAGCGTAGCAAAGATGGGAGGAGAACAATGTCCCACCGGGCGTGCCAATTTTGTTTCGCTAGAAAATGGTGTTTTTTAGCGGAAACTATTCCCGGGGTTCTAGGGGTTTTCCCTAGATATGTACATGAGAGTACAAATTTGCGGGCGTGCCATCTTGTTAATAAAACAAGCAAATAAAATAACAAAAGACGATAATAAACACAATGTATGGGAACGCTGCATCTTTATTCATATCATTGCATCATACAAATACAAATGGCATATTCCCATGAACTATATCTATTCCGCCTTCTGCGTCGCGCTCATGGAGACTCTGAATCAGGAGATTGCGTAGTTCATTGATTCCCGGAGCTTTTTGCAAGCATCCGGTTAATTACATCCGTAGGATGGAGCCTACGGAATACCTCCGATTAAGTTGCGCTGATGGTCGTCGTGATAATTGGATTGCTCATCCATATGCATTGTGATATTTATCAATGTATTTTGTGGGTGGCTTTGTTTCGCCGATACCCGGTCACGTGCAATATCGCCATGTTGGTGTGACCAACAGGATATGTCGATGAAAGGGATGACTTTCGCCTCGTCGGTGCCCAGTCATGTAACGCCCTGATTTCATCAGACGTGGACATGTGTGTGTTTCTATCGCCTCGTCGGTGCCCAGCAACGGTGTGTCCGTTCTCGTAGGTTTGGAACATGTAGATAAAGTAGTGACCTGGCCTCGTCGGCACTTGGCCATGATTTCGTCTAGCCTCGTCGGCACTAGACGTAAGAAGAAATATGATGTGAAGATGGCCTTCATCTTAATCGATGTTTGGCCAAGATATTGGTGAAGAAAATATCATGAATGCATGGTGGATGATGCTTATCAAGTATTTTAATCTCGCGTCCTTGTAGGATCAAGATTAATGTTGCTTCTATGATCTTCGCCTCCTTTTGAGGGGCGGTGTAGTTGGAAATATGATAAATCATGCCTCATGGTGTAGGGCAATATCATCATGGTGATTTGATTTCTTCGTACTTGGTCTTAGCCGCGTACGTTCATCGTAATTTGCACAAAACCACAGTCGACTACCCTCGGTGGAGTAGACGTACTGTGGCCGGGTAAATTTTGTAGTCAATTCCGTCTCATCGGGAAGCTTTGATTTAAGCCTCACATCGACGATGGAATTTATGATCGCTAAACATTGCCTTTCACCATCAAATCGATCGGCGATGATGACGCCATATAATAATTTGTCCATAAAGAGAGATTAAGAAACCACCAAGATTTGGCTAGACTACTTACCAGTTGGGAAGCATGCGATGATCGTCATCAGAACGCGACGGGGATTTTCGTAGATTTTTATTGGACTAGATTGATCTTACTTGAGGTATTGCCTTGTGGCGAATCAACTCAAGATGGATCGGTGTGACCGTCGTCCTGCGATCGCCCTTTGTGTTGCAGCGATTTAGATGCAAAACGACAGGTTGTGCGTGGTTGAATTCGCGGCGAGAGGTTAGGCGTGTTTTTGCCTTGCTCTCGCGGCGTGTGCGTGTCTTTCTTCTCGGCAAGGAGGTTTTCGCGTGCTTTGCGTCAGCCTCCCTGACGAAGATATGGATTCTGCATCCTGCGGATAAGGACACCCCCTCTCAGGCCCAAGGTGAAGGCCCAAGAAGAGGAGCCCTTGGAATACTCCAGAAGGCCCACGTGAAGCCCACCCGCACTAAACTTGCGGGTTAAGCTAGGAAACATGTAACCGACCTAGCTAGGGTTCGAGTCCTCTCCGGGTAGAACTCGAGACCTGGCCGCCTATATAAGGCCAGGAGAGCCCCCGAGAGAGGACCAAGCAATACCGCACGACCTAAAGCCTTGAACTCGAGACCTACTCTCGATTCGAGCACCACCTTTGTAACCGATCCAATCATCAATACAGATCGACAAGAGGCAGGAGTAAGGGTTTTACCTCTACGAGGGTCCCGAACCTGGGTAAATCTCGCCCCCTGTCTAGCCGACGATTCCACCAGTGCTCATGGGTTCTCCTAATCGAAACCCGATAGGTTCACCGAAGGGATTTGTTGAGTCAGGGATTCGACAATTGGCGCCGTCTGTGGGAACGGCGGGCGCTGGATCACCGGCATCTTCGGCTTCATCGACAACCAATTCCTGTTGGAAACCGACAACTACGGCTCCAAACAATCCTGTACGGATCGGATCCGTCGTGGTCACACCGCACTCGCCGGAATCGCGCCCGGTATTCGAAGATCTGGAGGAGAGCGTCACCCTGACATTCGGGAGCCTCAAATTCGTGACGAACAGGGACGGGATCCTCCACTTCTCGGATGAATCGGAAACTGAAACTGGAGCTGTCGACTCACGCCGTCACCTGGAGAAAAGTGGCGAGTCCATCCGCTTCAACGCCAACAACTATCACACCCTCTCGACAGAGGAACCATCAAGAATTCAAGGAAACCTTCGACCTACGCCTAGGACGCACGAGCTTCGACTAGCTCAAGCCTGCATGGCAGGATCGGAACAAGGCTCGGAAACAGAACACAGCGCGACAGAGCGCAACATAATCGGCGTCTCGCGGGAATCCTGGAAACGAGAAAAGGAGGCTATGCGAACAAGCAAGCCACCCGCGGCCGGATCCTCACATGAAGACATGGTTGCCTACCACTATCACCTAGTGAGAGCAGCCACGATTATCAAAGACGCTCGGGTGGATCTGGCCCGCCGAAGAAGAGCGGCGGACGAATCAAGCCAAAGACGAGCTGGGCTGTCCGTAACACCCTCGGTCGGAACCCGACCCGCGAGGAAGGGACACGCATCCACATCCAGGAACGATGAATCCATACCCGAAACAAACAGATCAATCACTCCTTCTCTCATGCGAGTCGACGATGACGGCAACGTGTACCCGCAAACCCCCGCTGCTGCGGTTCTAGCCGCGGCAACCTACATGCATATGAACCAACCGACGGAAAGCGACCCTTGGGCAGAACAATACAAACAAATACGAAAAGGACTCGGATTGGTGGCCGCAAGGCTCGCCTCTCACGACCGCAAGAAGGCCGAGGAGCAGCAGGAGAAGGAGCGACGGGAGAAAGAGAAAGATAAAGAAACGCCCCGCAGACACAGAAGCTCTTCACCAAGTAGGGATAAGTCACCACGCCGCGGTCGAGGAAAAGAAGCTAGACGCCGCGGCGACATTCGAAGCAGCAGTGAAGATAGCCCGAGAGACAGAAGCTCGCGGCACCATAGCAGCCGCTCGAGAAAGCGAAGCAAGGAACCAAGGAAAGATGACGACCGCGATCGGCCAGAATACGACGCGCGATCAGATCTCGCTCAAAAAAGGGTGGATAAGGCAAGGGCTTACGATATCGCGAGCGCTCTTCGTCCGGCTCCTCGGATGACGAAACCTGCGGAGCACTCTGTTTCGCTCGCAGCATCCGCGAAGCACCTCTACCCAAAAGGTTCAAACTCAGCACGGAGGTGACGAAGTACGACGGCTCACTCGAGCCCTCTCAGTGGTTAAGCGACTACCTCACGGCAGTAAAATGCCAACGTGGGAACAAGAACACGGCTATGCAATACCTCAATTTGCATCTTACCGGCGCGGCCCGCAGTTGGCTGGAAAGAAGACCAAAATCTTGCTACCATCGTGGGATGATTTGCACCGCGATTTTTGCAAAAATTTCCAGTCGACTTACAAGAGGCCAGCTACCATCGAAGAACTACGAGCATGCAAGCAGAAGAGTGGCGAGTCCACACGCGAGTACATCCAGCGATGGACCACGCTCAGGAATACTGCGGGAACTATCTCAGAAGAAGTAGCGATCGAAGCCTTCGCAAAAGGCGCCAGAAGAACTGTTTTTCGAGAGGAGCTAGGCAGAGCTGCACCCAAGACTATTGGAGAGCTAATGATCATAGCCGAAAAATGGGCTAACGGAGAAGATGCGGTGCGCAACGAAAGAGCATCGTCACCCGCACACGATGACGAACGTCATGGTCGAAGAAAAAGAAGAAAATATTACGATCATGAGGATAGAGAGGAGTTGGTCGCCACGGAATTCACGCGAAACCGCGATTCCGGTCGCCGTGGAAATCGCGAGTGGAGACCAAAGGCTGAAGAAAAATCCCCCGAGGAAGACCTCGATGCATACTGCTCGCTACATCTATTCACAGATAAGCGCACGGGCAAAACTAAGGCAACACACCTGCTTAAGGATTGCCGAAAGTTCCATGACATCTCGGACGCACTCGCGAGGAAAAGATCTGCCTCCACTCAAAATTACCCGCCGCTTCCAGGAGGAGGGCACCAAGGATTCCAGCCGCCACCACCACCACCTCCACCCGCAAATCCAAACATGGCGCTAGCTGCAGTACCCGCACCACCGCAGAACGCCAGAGCCAACGCGTATCCGAACCCGGCAGGACAACTCGCAATGATCCAGAAGGTATGCCCCTCTCGCAGAGCTCAAAAGACTAACACAAGGAAACTATGCATGGCAGTGCAGACACCGCCAACAAAGACCGAGTACCTGAAAATGGCAGACCATCCAATCAAGTTCTCGATGAAAGATCACCCACCACGAGTCTATCGACCAGGACACGCCGCCCTCGTCATCCAGGCGCAAATTGGCAACTACGACTTAGCCCGCGTATTCATGGATGGGGGCAGCGGCCTCAACATTATCTACGCGGATACACTCCGTCGGATGAACAAGAACTTGGACGGCCTCCCGGAATCAGAAACATCCTTCCACGGGATAGTTCGAGGCAAGGCAGTCCGTCCACTCGGAACAATCAACCTAGAAGTTGTGCTAGGCACGCAGAGCAACTATAGGAGAGAGTTCCTCGACTTCGAAGTTGTCGACTGGCCTTCACAGTACCACGCCATCTTGGTTCGAAAGCGTTCGCCAGATTCATGGCAGTACCTCACTACGCCTACCTGAAGCTCAAATTACCTAGCGAACATGGCGTGATCACCATTAACGGAGACTTTCAGAAATCCAACAAATGTGACATTGAGTTCAACGAGATCGCAAAATCTTTCGGGATGCAAGAAGAACTTCAAGAGCTGGCAAAAACCACGGATCACTCCGTGATGCCCCTCACGATGAAAAACGCGCCCGAACTAGAGTTTAGCGCCAACAGCGACACCAGAAAGTATCAAGTGCACCCGACAGACTCTGCGAAGACAGCGATGGTTTCAACAACCCTCTCGCAAGCATAGGAAAGCGCGCTCGTCAAACTCCTCCGTGAGTACTGGGAAATTTTCGCTTGGCAGCCCTCAGATATGCCAGGAATACCCAGGGAGTTTGCCGAGCACTCACTCGAAGTCTTTCCAGACGCTAAACCCATCAAACAGACCACGCGAAGATTTTCAGAACCCAAGCAGAAGGCGCTTGGAGAAGAAGTAAACAGATTGCTAGCTGCGAAATTCATCAGGGAGATCAAGATATCCACTTGGTTAGCAAACCCGGTGTTGGTCCCCAAAAAGAACACGGATCTCCTTCGGGTGTGCATCGACTACACGTCATTAAATAAGCATTGCCCCAAGGATAATTTTCCCCTCCCGCGAATCAACCAGATCGTGGATTCTACAGCAGGCTGCCAACGCCTCTCCTTCCTGGACACCTATTCGGGATACAATCAGATCCAAATGAAAAAGGAGGATGAAGAAAAGACAGCATTCATCACACCTCACGGTGTCTACTGCTACACAACAATGCCCTTCGGGCTGAAGAACGCAGGCGCAACATATCAGCGCTGCATGCAAAGATGCCTCGCCAACCTCATTGGCAAGAACGTGCAAGTGTATGTTGACGACATCGTCATCAAGACTCGAGTTGAGGACACACTCCTCGAGGATATTAAAGAAACATTCGACGCCCTCAATGCATACAGGATCAAGCTCAATCCGACCAAATGTGTTTTTGGCGTTCCGGCAGGAAAACTTCTCGGGTACCTGGTATCCGCCAGAGGCATTGAAGCCAACCCGGAGAAAATACAAGCCATCTTAACCATGAAGGAGCCAACCAATCTGCGCGGAGCCCAACAGCTTGCATGGCGATTAGCCGCCCTAAGCAGATTCATCGCACGACTGGGGGAGCAAGCATTACCCTTCTACAAGTTGTTAAAGAAGACAGACAAATTCGAGTGGACATCAGAAGCTAAGCAAGCATTCGCAGATTTGAAGCGGTCATTGCAAAGTAGGCGCGTCCTCGCAACACCGAGAGAAAGGGAGCCACTTTTCCTATACCTAGCCGCCACAAACCAGGTCATCAGTACAGCAATCATGGTCGAACGACCTGAGGAAGGAAAAGCGTACGGAGTTCAACGTCCAATCTATTACATCAGCGAAGTGCTCTCACCATGCAAGCAACGATACCCTCATTACCAGAAGCTCGCATATGGAGTCGTTCTTACAGCCCGCAAGCTCAAACATTATTTCCAGGAACACGCCATTACAGTGGTTAATGATGCGTCACTCGGGACGATCATGAACAACCCTATGGCATCTGTAAGAATAGCAAAATGGAACATCGAGTTGGGCGCTTGGGACATCACTTACGCAGGACGCAGCGCAATCAAATCCCAGGTACTTGTTGAATTCCTAAGCGAATGGACAGAACTGCAAACGTCAGGACCACCCGAGTACACGAGCAATTGGATAATGTACTTTGACGGGTCCAAAAGAAACGAAGGAGCAGGAGCTGGAATTGTTCTTATATCCCCTCGGGGAGACAAGCTGCAATACGTCCTACGACTGGACTTTCCACCAGATGATCCGGCATCAAACAACGACGCAGAATACGAAGCCTTGTTGCACGGGATGAAGATGGCAATCGCCTGTGGAGCTACTCGCTTAATGATCTACGGCGACTCCAATCTCATTGTGCAACAGACGATGAAAGAGTGTGACGCAATCGCCGAAAACATGATCGCGTATCGCGACATGTACAATCTACTCGAAGGAAGTTTCAAAGGATGCGAGCTAAAGCACATCGCAAGATCCAGCAATGAAGAAGCAGATCGACTGGCAAACATGGGTTCCACGAATACACCCATACCACCAGGAATATATTTCGAACGGATGATCAAGCGATCGGTCAAAATCAAGAAAACTGCAGAAGCACTAGCAGTGCCA
Organism: Alopecurus myosuroides; assembly: GCA_028641055.1. Classification (NCBI taxonomy): domain Eukaryota; kingdom Viridiplantae; phylum Streptophyta; class Magnoliopsida; order Poales; family Poaceae; genus Alopecurus; species Alopecurus myosuroides. The sequence continues at coordinate 510,391,541 of CM054058.1, read as the reverse complement.
GAAACAGAGGTCAGCCCGCAAATCGCCCTCATCGAGCTCATTCATAACATATCACGACAGGTTTTTCTGGTCGAGCCAGTCTGGACGCAGAAATATCTCGACTACCTGACCAACAGAAAGCTCCCGGCTGACCCACGCGAGGCTCGACAAATAATCAGACGCAGCCAATCCTTTCGGGTAGTCAATATGGAATTATACCAGCAAAGCATCTCATGAATACTTCAGCGCTGCATCGCACCCAAAGATGGCAAACAATTGCTCCATGACATCCACCAAGGAGACTGCGGACATCATGCTAGCTGGAAAACAATAATGGGAAAGGCCTTCCGAGCAGGATTCTACTGGCTGACAGCAGTTACCGATGCAAAGAACCTGGTCGAACGATGCGATGCCTATCAGCGATTCGCACCAAGACCACATGCACCTGCTACGGAATTGCACATGATACCCATTGCCTGGCCCTTTGTGCAATGGGGGCTAGACATGGTTGGACCACTACGCAAGTCCACCCCTGGAGCATATACACATTTGCTGGTCGCAGTCGACAAATTCACCAAATGGATCGAGGCCACGCCAGTAACTTCGGCTAGTGCCCAATGCGCCGTCAAGTTCCTCGACTCCATTGTATGCAGATTTGGTGTGCCACACGACATCATTACAGACAATGGTACAAACTTCACAGCAAAGGAAACGCAACAGTTCTGCGAGGAAAAGAGCATCAACTTCAAGTTTGCTTCAGTTGCCCTCCCGCAAACGAACGGACAAGTCGAGAGATCCAAGGGCTTAGTTTCGGCTGGCATCAAGAAACGCCTACTCGATCGTCTACACCCCGCCGCAGGACATTGGGCAGACGAATTACCCTCCGTACTATGGAGCCTCCGCACAATTCCTAACCGATCTACAAAATACACGCCATTTTTTATGGTATACGGGGCAGAAGCAGTCCTCCCCGAGGACGTTCGATTCAGCGCCCCACGAGTTGTGGACTACAGCGAAGAAACCTCTAACAGGGCACTCGCGGAAGATATGGATGCACTCGACGAGATGCGGGACATCGCACTCGCAAGATCTGCAGTATATCAGCAATCCCTGCGAAACTATCATAGTCGCCGCATACGCCACAGAGCATTCGCGGTTGGAGATCTAGTGCTGCGACTCAAGCAGAAGGAAGGACACAAGCTCGAACCACCCTGGGAAGGACCCTTCATCATACACGAAGTCATCCCAGGTGGAGCCTACAGATTGAAGAATCCATCGACTAGAGGAATCTATTCCAATCCTTGGAATATTGCACGCCTCCGCAAATTTTATCGCTAGGTTTACTTGTTCTCACAACAAATAAGGCTATGCTAGCCACTCTTGTAGCTCGAATACATGGCTTCTCAGTCATCGCAATAAAAACATGGTTTCTCCATCATATTCACTCGCAACTTCCTATTTTTACACGCTCAAAAGTTACAGGAACACACCCCATAAATACACGGGGGCTACACCTACAACTAAGCATTACAGGAAAAAAGCATACATACAAGGTTATACACCTTACAACAGTTTTACAAACTATACAAGGTTACATGATATGCACATCCGACAATCAATCAAAGCGCTGAGCATTCTCAGTCGCTAAAACTGTATCTACCTCCTCACAGGACAATCGGATGATTTTCTCCGTTGCGGGACGAACATCATCATAGAAGGGGGAAATATCATCGATTGGGTCATCTGGGAGCCTGGCTACGGAGTTAAAATCTATTTCAGGATACCATATTCGGACAAAGGATAGAGCTACAACCGCGCCGCATGTCATTTGATTGCGCACACACGCGCGAACCTCTCCCTCGCGTCAAAACAACCTGAGAAGATAGCTCCAGTCTTCGGGACCCCTTTCGAGTGGGTAGAAAGCAGCGTTCATCGCGATCAGGACCTCGTGAAAAGAACTCACGAGAATTCCCGCTTCCAGAACACGGAACTTCAAGGTGGCCATCACAAATCCTCGACTGCGATCAGACCAAAAGTTACTCGCATGAGGTTTTGAGCTACCAGCCTCCTGAACAATGTGGTTTTCCACCCACTGCTTTTCTTCCCTGTCATCCGGTCTGACAACTGGAGCAAACATGCTTGATCAGCTAAGGAAGCAAAGCAAAGAGAAGACACGGGGGCTGTATTACTTACACAGCAAATCCCTCGCAACCAAAGATAATTCATCCATCAGAAACTGCTCGCGTTCAGCCGCCAGTTTCTGCTTGGACTTCGCCACATCGGCTATACCGCGCAGGGCTTTAAGCTGACACTCACCCTCCCGGACCTTATCACGAAGACCAGCATAGGTGCCAACGGCGGCAACAAGGGGATTTACTGGAGTAGCATGTCCACTTGAAGATTCTGCAACTACCCCAGTAGCCTGGAAGAATACAAGGAAAGAAGTAAGAAGCCCTATTCGAAGTATTTCTAGTCGCACATCCGACAAAAGTGCTTGGGGGCTACTACCTTCGAGAGAAAATACACAAACTACGGGAAGCAATTTCCAGAACGAACACTTCGATTAAAGACAATGAAAATACGGGAATACATCCCAAGGTTCATTACATTCGCGAAGGAAAGGAAAAAGAAGAACAAAACTACGAAGCTACAGTGGTGCTCCCACTAGCGGCAGTCGCCCCTCCTTTCAGTCGAGCAAATAGCTCAGACAGCTTCCGAGCAAGAATGGTGGCCTGCTCGCCAAAACGAGAGACTGTACCTTTTTTCCCGTCGAGGGGTCGACTGGAAGAGCCGAGTAGGCTTCCTCCAAACCACTGACTCCGTGTGCCAGCGCGAACCGGATCGCAGTCTTCGCGCCAGACTCCGACTGGGCGACTGCGTAAGCATCCAGGAGATTGCCCTCCGAGAAGATCTTCAGCAGGTCGTCTAGCGCGGATGGAGGTACAGCGTTGGCGAGGAAGCGATTGTGCAGTTGCGACAACACTTGGGTGGCATCGCCAACCAAGGAGCACACTCCTTCGGCGTGCCTCTTAAGTTGAGCAAGTGTGTCGGTTAGCACATCTACCCGCTGGATCCCAGGGATCTCCAAAGGAACATCCAGAAGACCTGCAAAGGAAAAGAATGTCAAAATTTCGCAAGTTCACCAAGATAAAAGATACAATTGCGAAAACCTAGGCCACTTACCCGCGAGACGGTCAGCAAGGGGACGGAGGAACGTGACAAGGTCAGAATCGGCCTTATTGCCAGCTTCCTCTTGATCCTTCAAAGCTTTCCTCGCATCCGCAAGTTGCCTATCAAGATCCTCCGACCGCATGCGGGAGGCCTCCAGCTCTTGTCGAATAGCCGCCAAATCAGTTTCCTGAGTGGTGGCCCGCTCAGAGAGCTTGACTTTCTCGGACTCCGAATGTTCGAGTTGAGCTGCGCAATAACATTTGTTAGACATCAAGAATGGACACGAGAACAGAAACAAGAGAAGACAATGAGACTTACTCTTAAGGAGCTCGTTCTCGGTGTGGAATCGACTGCAGTGTGACTGAAGCCTCTCGCATTCCGATTCGGCAAGAACAACGCGGCGACCAATTGCCGCAAGCGAGTCAACAAGCGACTGCAAAAGTACAGAAGTAGAAGAATTAGAAGATATAAATTAGAGCTTGTACCCGATTGAATTCAATCGACTACAACCTTGGGGGCTACTCCCATCGGGAGCACTGTCGTGCACCTGATAAAAATCAAGACGAAGAAAATAAAACAAGATTTTGAGCCTGTAGCCGATCGCAAGCAATCGACTACAGCCTCGGCGGCTACTCCCATCGGGAGCACTGTCGTGCACCCGATAAAAATTCGAAGACAAATAACAAAGTTTACCTGGCTCGTGGCGCGGGAGAGAGGATCTGCAGAGCTGTCCGTCACTTCTTTCGAAGCTGAAGTCCTGGCGGCAAAGCTAGGAGCTTCACGTTCTGCAGTCGCCGCTTTGGGGGCTGCGCTGGGAGAATTCTGGCTTTGCCAGCATTGGGAGTCTCACCCGCAGTTCCTGCTTTGTTCCTCTTTTCGGGAGGAACAGAAGAAGCGTACCTGCGAGGGCTGATGGCCTGCACACTGCAGCAAAGAAGAACAAGGAATCAAACATAAGCACAGAAGAAAAAACGTTCGACTAAGAACGAGGAAAATAACTTACTCGTCGTCTTCGTCTTCATCCAGCAAATCTGCGTTCCAAACGGTTGCGATTACTGGGAATGAAGGTGAAGGGGCGAGGGAGCGAAGTGGAGTCGCGGAGATAGGGGCCTTCCCGGGCGATTCCTCTAAGGAATTATCCTTGGAAGTAGCCTCGTTATTGTCCTCTACCCGACGACGCTTGCAATGACGAAGGTCGCCATTCGAGCCCTCCGCATCATCCGAAGAATCGTCCTCGGAGCTCGAGGAAGCATCGGCTACACTGGTATCGGCTAAGCCATCCAGATGACTCGCCAATAACTCCGAGGCGTCCTCTCCCGCAACTGGCGGGTAGCAGTTCGCCACTGCTAAGCTCTACAAAGAAGGCAGAGGAAGGCAAGAAAAATTTCAGTCGACCAAAGCTCAAAGCAAAGAAGAAAATAATGACAGACAGGAAGGATAAAACTAACCGCGGCTGGTGGAGGTTTCGAAGCGTCGAAGGCTTCGAATGTGCAGTCGGGGAACTTCTCCCCCACCTTCAAGCTGGTGACAGCCGCGATTTTCTTCTCGAACTCAACGTTCGAAAGTTCCTCGCGGCTCACTCGGCTAGGATCTTCAGCGCCTTGGTATTCCCACATGGTGGAAGGCCTTTGCTGCAGCGGTTGGATCCTGCGCTTCAGAAAAATACTCGCCAGGTGCAGCCCGTTGAGTACCACACCAGCGGTTTGATCCCGGAGAGCGGACACTCTTGCGAGTAGGGGCGTGACAACCTGGGTTTCTTCGGCTGACATCTTGTGCGCCCAGGACTTCCGCCTCTTCAAAACAGCGAACGGATGGAATTCCACGATCCCACCCGAGCTGTTGTCGATGACGTAAAACCACTTTTTCCGCCAGCCTTGGGCGGAGTCGACGAAGTGCATGTTGAAATAGCTGCTCTCCAGTCGCGCCTGGATCCCGAAGCCACCTGTGCGTAGCGGCTCTCCAGGCTCGGAGTCCACCCGCGATTTCTCGCGGAAGATGCGAACTTTGAAGAGGGCCTTCCAAAGCGTCCAATGAGGGCGAATGCCAAGGAAGCATTCGCAGAACACGATGAAACACGAAATGTGCTGCACCGCGTTTGGAGGAAGATCGTGAAGCTGTATGCCATAGACATACAGCAACCCGAGGAGAAAAGGATGGAGAGGGAATGAAAGACCCCAAGACACGTGGTCCGCGAAGACCACGCGCTCGTTCGACTGCGGGTTTGGTACCTCTTCTTTCTTCCCGAGGCGCACCCGCTTCTCAGATTCAGCTGGCAGCAGCCCCTCCCGCTGCATCTCCTTGATGCTCTTCGCGGTGGTATTGGGTGAGCGCCAGTCGCCAGCTCGAGGCGCAGGTTGCGCGGAAACTTCTCCGGATGCGGAAGCGGCGGCACCACGTCTTTTGCCTCCGGCCATGGCTAACAGTGTGAGCTCGAGCGCAAGGAGGAAGATGAGCACGAGGAAGAAGATGGTTGAAGGCGAAGGCTGGGAAAATTTTACCGCAGCGCTAAGTCCCGTATTTATACACGGAGCGGGTCAATCTCAACCACTACTCGATGCGCTACGTGGCACGTATCGCAGCCACCACGTGTGAAGATGAAACGAAGGGACGGTGAACGCTGTTCCGTGCCACGATCTTAACAGAAGATCGTGCGCATTTACTGCGCGGTTTGCGTAAAAAACGGAAGCGGCGTCTCGTTTCCCGGTCAAAAAGCTGACTAAGTGGGCCAGCCCATCTGCTACCACTCCGTCACGTCCCATCGGGAGGAGAAAGGTGCGCCATGACGTCATGGCACGCGACATCAAGCTCAAGAATTGTCGAATGGAGAATTCAAACACGAAAACAACTTCGTATGAAAATTCCTTCGACTAAAAGCAACTCTTTTGAGAAACAAATCGTAACGCAAGACCTCTTTGAGACAAGAGAAAAATGCCCTATACACGAAAACCCTTTCGTATGGGCACGGCACTCCAAGCATGAAAACTCTTTCATATGAGCATAACTTTCCTCAGCACGGAAATCCTTTCGGTTGAAATTCAAACTGTCATTCGGGTAGATATAAGCTGCCTCTTTTTTACACATGATATCTTACATCATAAAAACCTGGATTGTTCAGCCGACTAGGCACATCCGGATGCCATATTCTTCGAATATGAAGGTAAGACCCAGAAAGATCTCTCTTAAGGGCCTGGAATCGCACTCAAAAGCTGCGTCCTCCGGTATGATTCCGTGTCAACAACACGAAGAAAAATCCTAGCGGACGCGCCGGGTACCCTCATAGGTTAAGTTCGACTCGATAAGTCCACAACGGCCCAGTCGCAACAATCACCTTATCGGGTTCGAGTCGGAGGTCTCGAATCTGTGTAGGCCAGGAATGTTTTTGCCCTAGTCGCAATTAATTGGCCCTGATCTCTCGGGAGAGCCAAGCTACTGTGTCGCATCCTTCTGCAAATAAAGCCGCAATAACAGGCACCTAAGTCGCTCAACACTCGAGCATAAGGACTCATTGCACAGGGAACACACCCTTTAAAACAGTAAGCAGCCAAGCTGTTTATTCAAAACAAAAGGCAAGGCCAAGAAAGGTTTGACCGTCTACTCGACTGGAAAAATCCCACTCGAGCAAACGCTCGGGGGCTACTGACGAAGATATGGATTCTGCATCCTGCGGATAAGGACACCCCCTCTCAGGCCCAAGGTGAAGGCCCAAGAAGAGGAGCCCTTGGAATACTCCAGAAGGCCCACGTGAAGCCCACCCGCACTAAACTTGCGGGTTAAGCTAGGAAACATGTAACCGACCTAGCTAGGGTTCGAGTCCTCTCCGGGTAGAACTCGAGACCTGGCCGCCTATATAAGGCCAGGAGAGCCCCCGAGAGAGGACCAAGCAATACCGCACGACCTAAAGCCTTGAACTCGAGACCTACTCTCGATTCGAGCACCACCTTTGTAACCGATCCAATCGTCAATACAGATCGACAAGAGGCAGGAGTAAGGGTTTACCTCTACGAGGGCCCTGAACCTGGGTAAATCTCGCCCCCTGTCTAGCAGACGATTCCACCAGCGCTCATGGGTTCTCCTAATCGAAACCCGATAGGTTCACCGAAGGGATTTGTTGAGTCAGTGATTCGACACTCCCCGCGTTCGTGCGTATGTGGCTTCCTTACGCGAGCACGCCTGGTAGCCTTATATAGGGAGGAGATCGGGTTGGCAGGTACGGCCGCCAATTTCTGTTGGGCAGGGCGATCCTTGTGAAAGGTTTCGTAGATCGATCTTATTGCTATGTTTTAAACCCAGCTAAACTTCTTCTGCACGCGTAGACGATCGATCGGCATGCACGACTGTTTCTAGGCCTACCAGCTAGGCAATCTGCTCAGAATTGATTAAACGCGATCCCCTGATGCGCATGGATAAAGCTCATGGGACCCACTCGTCATGGACCAGAGCAACACGTGAGGCAAACAACTAGCCGATTTTTTATTCCTTGTGCCAACCGTATCCCATTCGATTAAGAGCAATGCTATACGTACGACGGATTTCATCCGATTTTTGTACGACGCATGCTCACTCATGCATCAGACATGCATCGGTGGCCTTCCTTGTCCCAGCAGGTGAGCGATTAAGAGAAGAGATTTAGCCACGTCTCTGTCGTACGAGTATCGGACAGAAAAAGTCGTACGTGAGGCACTTTCGTTCGATTAAAACGAACTGCATGCATGCAGCCTATCGATTGGTGCTCCAAGGCTCGAGAAAGCTAGCTAGCTCACTTCTATATATAACCATGTTTCAAATATTTGTATTTCACAAACAGTTCATCAAAAATGTGATCTGTTTGCGCCAAAGTGATGTAGACAATGAACTCTACAAAATGAGTCCAATATTATTATATAATCTTTTCGTAAATATTTATATCCCATGGGACCCACACGGCATAGAAAATAACTTTACGTATATTGTTTTTTTTCCATATTATGAATTTTGGTAAAAAATCTTCAAACAAATCCCCCCGCCAAGTATAGTGCGGGCCCCACACGTCATTGAGAAGGATTTTGCTAATTTACATGTATACATAATATAGAATTTTTTTGGCAAAAAATTCGTCAAACACCTATCATGTCTCAAAGCAGCAGTAATAAATGCCAAATCGTAAACATATAACTTGCTAGCAGTTTTTCTAGCTAATACACATTTAGAAATGAAGTAGGCAAAGTATTGAATGCTAGGGAGTTGAATTTCACGAATTTTACCACTCTCCCCTGTGAAGCTTTTGCCTTGGCAAATTTCTCCATATAAATCCAGTAGTGGTTTGGGATGCCCACTTATTTTCTCACAAGACCCCCACTCAGGTAACTTAATAGCTGCACAAAAAACACTAAAAGGCAGGCTCACAGCTTTATTATAAATCGTATAGTTGACCATTGGGTTAGTTGGAGACCATTTAAAACGAAAATCCTGCACCACAGACATAGTTAGTTTCACGTATTGGATGGGCTCATCCTCAATGAAACGCTCTAAACCTGCATTATGCACTAGAGTGTTAAAATCCTGCAGAATTCCTATAACTTGCATAAATTCCCAACACGGATAGATTGCTAGGAACACCATCTCTTCACGGTGCACAAGCATGACCTCATGCACCTCCAACTCATGTTGGTTTAGTTGATAGGAATTGTGCTCCATCTCTGAAATTTTTCAACAATCATCATAAAAATTAATTTCAAGCAACTATAAGGTGGAAACTACTATAGGGACATATATGAGAGCTAAACATACATCAAAACTAAATTATTTATACTCAAATCAAGCATGCAAACTCACATAAGTTGTCACCTACTGTGGCAAAATACTCAAGAAATACTTCACTAAACAAAATTCTACTTGGATCATCGGAGGAGTCACATACCGGAGATCAAACACACCAAAAATCAGCACAAATGATGGGCTGAAGAAGGAGATCGAAAATCCAAAGGAAGAACACCAAGAACACGGGATCCAGGAAATGTTTTAAGTTTGGTAGGTGAGCGAAGAGACTTGGGCAGTGGAGAGAGTAAGTGGAGGGCCAGGGGCCCACACCATGTGTTGGCGCCACCAGGGGCTGGCCGCGCCACCCTACGGTGTGCCTGCCTGGTGGGTCCCCTGGGGTCTCCTAGGTGGCTTCTGCCTCATTTTTTGCGTAAATAATTATTATAATTTTTCTGGAATTTTTCGAGGAACTTTATTTTTGAGGTACTTCCAGAATTTTAATAATTAATAAAAACCGGGAAAACAAAAGTGAAAACGTTGAAAACAAAACCAAAAACAGAACTACAGAGGTTCTATGACACTCTAATGACAGAATATCCAAAGAAAACAAAGGTGGTAGTGGTGAAAACAAAAGTATGGGTGGTCAAAACATGCATAACTTCAGCAATCAGAGTGAAAACATTCATAAGGATGGTGGAAAACATGATTGTACTCAAGTAATAACGTAATAGCAGAAGTAAACATGGTGAAAACATAATGGGGAAGGTGAAAACATTGCCCATTTCATTTAAAATCATTTTGTTAACAAGGGTGATCAAGTCTTGCTACCAGAATAATTTTCTATGAAACAAAACTTTGTTTATCACTAAATACTCATGTTACCTCAATCTTGATAGACATAGTCCCAATCGTAATGATTTCATATTCTTTGGGTGGCTTTGGAATAGGACAATAAAATTCTCCAATCTTGATGGTCTCAATATTTTCAATGGAATTCAAACCATATTTTCTATCAATCTTCTTGGGAAAATAAAGAGTGTGCTCTTTATCATTAACATTAAAAGTAACTTTTCCTTGATTGCAATCAATAACAGCCCCTACAGTATTAAGAAAAGGTCTTCCAAGAATAATAGACATATTATCATCTTCAGGCATTTCCAACACAACAAAGTCAGTTAATATCAGACAATTATTAGCAGCTTGAACAGGAACATCCTCACATATACCCACAGGAATAGCATTAGACTTATCAGCCATTTGCAAAGATAAGTTGGTATCAATTTTTCTAGGAGGAGTCTTTTATAGAGAGTAAAAGGCATGAAACTAACTCCAGCTCCCAAATCACACAAAGCAGTTCTAACATAATTATTTTTAATAGAACAGGGAATAGTAGGTATACCAGGGTCTCCAAGCTTCTCAGGAACCTTCCATCAAAAGAGTAATTAGCAAGCATAGTGGAGATTTCTTCATTAGGAATCTTCCTTTTGTTAGAGACAATATCTTTCATATATTTTGCATAAGGAGGCAATTTAATAGCATCAGTTAAAGGAATTTGCAAGAACAAAGGTTTCATCTATTCACAAAACTTCTTATAGTGTTCTTCTTCCTTAGATTTGTGTTTCTTACCAGGGAAAGGCATTGGTTTTTGTACCCAAGGTTCTCTCTCATTACCATGTTTACTAGCAATGAGATCTCCTTAGTATACTTTGTAGTTTTGGTTTGCTTTTCAGGTTCAGCTACAGGTTCTTCTTTATCAGAAGCATCATTCTTTTCATTGCCACTTTCAGTTTCAGCATCAGAGATAGATATACTATCAGGATCTTTAGCAAGTTTAGAGGATTCTACAACAGTTTTATGTTTATTCTTCTTTTTCTTCTTAGTACGAATAAAATTATCATTGGTTGCTGATAATCTTTTTCAATTCTTTTAGGATGTCCCTCAGGATATAAAGGATCTTGTGTAGCAATACCACTTCTAGTTCTTATTTGATAAGCATGTTTTTCTTTAGAAGCATTAACTAGAAAATCTTTTTGCACTTTAGCAAGTTGATCAATTTGAGTTTGAACCATTTGAAAATGTTTAATAGGCATTTTAACATCATTAGAGGTTCTTTCTATAATACCATCCAAATTATCAATAGCTCTAGAGTTTTCCATATGGTGGTTTTGCACTCTCTTATTAAAATTATCTTGCTTGATAACATAACTATCAAATTCATCTAAACATTGATCAGGAGGTTTGTTATAGGGAATATCTCGACTATCAAAATATTAGAGAGAGTGTACCTCAATAGTGGGCGAGTGAGGGATTGGCTTACATAATACTTCTATAGGTGGAAGATTCTTCACATCTTCAGATTTAATACCCCTCTCTTTAAGAGATTTCTTGGCTTCTCTCATCACTTCATCATTTAATTCAATCATTGCCTTCTTCTTGGGTGTTGGTGTTGGTGTAGGTACTGGAGTAGGAGTCGGCTCAGGCTCAATCATTGTCCAATCATCATAATTTTGGCTTATTTTAGCCATTAATTCCTCAGCTTCTTCTGGAGTTCTTTGCCTGAAAACACAACCAGCACAACTATCCAGGTATGTCCTAGATTCAACAGTTAGTCCATTATAGAATATATCAAGAAGTTTATTATATTCTAGCTTATGCCCAGGTGTAGCTCTGACTAAAGAACATAACCCTGTCCAAGATACAAGCAATTTCTCTTCTTCCAATTGCTTAAAATTAAATATATTTTGTAAAGCAGCATGTTGAGCACTAGCAGGAAAATATTTCTGAAAGAAAGCATTAACCAAACCAATAGGACTATCAATAGATCCAGGAGACAAATTATTAAACCAAGTTTTAGCTTCATCTTTTAATGAGAAAGGGAATAATTTAGTAACAAAGTAGTTCTTAAGATCATCAAAGAATAAACTACTCAAAGAGGAGAGCTCATTCATATGTTTCATAGCACTTTCATTTTAAGTACCACAAAAAGGTTCTTTCTCTACAATAGATATATAAGATAAATCAAGAGAGAAATCATAATCCTTGTCCCTAATATTAATGGGAGAAGTGGCAAACTTAGCATCAGGAGATAATTTATATTTAACAGCACGACTTTTAATAAGTCTCATAACATCATCCTCATCCTTCATAGTATATATTTCATCAATAAGATCATCGTTAAGATCAACATAGGCGTCATCTAAATCATCACTAGGATTCTCCATAAGATCAGGTGAAACGACAGGAGTAACAGGATTTTTATCAGGAGTTTCAGTGTTTGCAATATTTTTAGCTTTAGCAATAGTAGCATCTAAGAAAGGACCGAGAGAACCACTCTCATCAAGCACAGTAGAAGCATCATCAAAAGTATCAGAAGTATTTTGAGATTCAGCAGAAGTAGCATGTGTAGCATATGGTGGTGTAAGCAGCTTACTCATAATAGACGGTGAATCAAGAGCAACAGAGGTGTTCAGAGTTGTATCTCTTCTTGTAGTGGATGGTAATATAGGAAACTTTCCATCACGAGTCTTATCCATGATGAATAATGGCAGTAGATAATAATACACTTCGGTGAGCTCGCAAATAAATCTATGCTCCCCAGCAACGGCGCCAGAAAATATTCTTGATGACCCACAAGTATAGGGGATCGCAACAGTCTTCGTGGGAAGTAAAACCCAAATTTATTGATTCGACACAAGGGGAGCCAAATAATATTTGTGAGCCTTAACAAGTGAGTTGTCAATTCACCTGCACCTGAAAGTACTTCTGTTCGCAGTGGTTTATCAGTAGTAACAGTTTTATAGTAGCAGCAGTAGTGAAATAATAGCAGTAGTGGAATGAAAACAACAGCAGTAGTAGTGTTTCAAGTAAACAACGGGATTAAATACTGTAGGCATAGGGATGGATGAACGAGCGTTGCATGGATAAGAAAGTTCAAATAATGATAAAGTCATGGGCATTGCAGATAAATATGATAAAGCATCCAAGCACTAAGTAACCATAGGCACGTGTTCCGTAAATAGTCGTACATGCTCACAATGAGAACTTGCACACCATCTTTTGTCCTACCAGCCCGTTTTCAGCGGGGCCTCAAGGGAACTACTGGTAATTAAGGTGCTCCTTTTAATAAAGCACCGGAGAAAAGCATTAACACTCCATGAACACATGTGATCCTCACATCGCAGCCATCCCCTCCGGTTGTCCCAATTTATGTCACTTCGAGGCCTTGGGTTCCGGACTATGATATGTGTAAACAACTTGCAGGTATGATCAAGAAACAATAATTATCATCGTGATTCAATAACATGTTCAGATCTGAGACCATGGCACTTGGGCCCAAAGTGGCAATCATTAAGCATAACAAGTTGCAACAATGTCAATAGCACTAATAGAGGATGATATGTCTCCAACGTATCTATAATTTCTGATGTTCCATGTTGATATTATGCCAATTACTTCATGTTTTCTCCCTTCTTTATAGCATTTTTACACGTTTTCCGGGACTAACCTATTAACAAGATGCCAAGTGACAGTTCCCTGTTTTCTGTTGTTTTTAGTTTCAGAAAAGTTGTTTAGGAAATATTCTCGGAATCGGAAAATTCGAAAGCCAGAAGTCTTAGAAGTCCCGAAGATCCCCGGAGGGGGGCCACAGGGTGGCCACACCATGGGGTGGTGCGGGTCCCCCTGGGTGCGCCACCTAGGGGTGTGGGCGCCCTGGACACCCCCAGGCATCGCCCTTTTGCCCATATATACTCCCCGATGCATAAACCCTAGGACAATCGACCTTTTCCACAAAATACATCTGTAGCTCCGCCGCCACCGCCGACAAGTTTCGGGGGACAGATCTCTGTTCTGGCACCCTGCCGGGACGGGGAAGGCGGAAGCATCTCCATCGACTCCACCGCCATCTCCATCGTCGTTGTTGTCTCCTATGATGAGGAGGGAGTAGTTCTCCCCCGAGGCTGAGGGCTCTACCGGTAGCTATGTGATTCATCTCTCTCTCCCATGGTGTGATCTATATGTGATCATGAGCTTTGTAATCTATTTGAATTCGTAGATGTTACTCTTCATCTTTTGCTACTCAAGTGCTTTATTAATATGAACTTTGGAGTCACCTTGCCTCGCGGTGTGAAGGTGACAGTGTGCACACCATGTGTGTCTCCTCTATGAATTGTGGAGTTTGCTTCTAGGGCGCTCATAGTGACAGCGTGGGGTTAACAAGACATGGGAATACAGACTTGAGGAGTGCTTCTACAGCCCTACGCAATGATTAGTGTTCGTTACCCAACCGTAGAGGGTTAGGAGTAGCATAGTGAAGAGAGGATATCTAGTTATTCATTTATGTGATCATTGTTGAGAATGTCCACTAGTGAAAGTAGGAGCCCTAGGCCTTATTTCCAAGCATTGAAATACCGTTTTCCGCCTGTTCTGCTACATGTTTGCTTGGTGCCATTTTTATTTTAGATTGCTATTATCACTTATTATCATCCATATTACTTGCATTTTACTCTCTCTTCGCCGAACTAGTGCACCTATATACCTAACAAGTATATTGGGTGTGTTGGGGACACAAGAGAGTTCTTGTATCTTAATTGCATTGCCCATTCTCACATTGAGAGTTGGTGCAAGAGGGTCTGTGGCATTGCCCATTCTCACATTGTATATTAATATGGTGGAAGTGCGAGAAAACCGCAACTTAAGACTCACAAGTTAAAAGATTACATCTAGAAATTTGATTATAGAAGGCATAATGAAAATCACTCCAAGAGGGTCTGTGGCAGTGACAAGTCACTGTTGGCTACCCCGACCGTAGCGCGTGACAAAAGGCCATTACGATTGTCATCAGTAGAGGAAGTCATGTACCATTATACTATCAACTGGTTTTTCGAGTGTGGCACGGTTTCAAGCTCTTAGACCAAACATTTATTTTTTTACTTTACTAGACCATCATGTTTACCACTAAGCATATTAATATCTCAAAACAACAGCAAATATTCAAGTGAAACAGTTTAATAATCTACAAGAGTATGGAAGTCTTTTGCAACATACCATCTACCACGCGTAGAATGTTCTATTTCCATCAAACACCAAACAATATATATTTCAACACAAACTCTACAACTAATATAGTAATGAAACAAGAGAGTACTAGAATAACTCTACTAGAACTAACAGCTCTGAATATGAGATGCATGAAAAACATGAGCTAAAAGGATTTGCAGCAGCTAGAAGAAAAACTAAGAATACGAGCAAGTATTCATATGAAAAAGAGGAGCGTGTCTCTCTCCCACACAAGAATGTTGGGTTCCAGCTATGTTTATTGCAGCAAGGAAAACAAAATAAAAACAAACACACGCTCCAAGCAAAGTGCATATGATGTGACCGAATAAAAATATAGTTTCACTAGAAGTGACCTGATAAGTTGCTAGTGAAGAAGGGGATGCCTTAGGCATCCCCAAGCTTAGACGCCTGAGTCTTTTTTAAATTTGCTGGGATGAACCACGAGGGCATCCCCAAGCTTAAGCTTTTCACTCTTGTTGATCACATTATATCACCCTGTTCTCTTGACCCTTGAAAACTTCCTTCACACCAAACTCAAAGTAATTCTCATTAGAGGGTTAGTGCACAATCAAAAATTCACATGTTCTCCTTGGAAACAAGCATTTGCTTTTCAGACATTATCTATAGCCACTGATGTTTTGTGGAACAAATAAATCCACTCAACATAGTAAAAGAGAGAATGCAAGTAAAAAGGCAGAATCTGTCAAAACCAGAACAACCTGTAAAGACGATTTTTTTTTGGGGCACTTATGTAGCTCAAATCGAAAAACTCAAAGCTAGAAAAAGTTTTGTAAATAGCTTAGGATTGAGCATAAAAATGTGCAGGTCATTTTGATCTTTCTGTGAATTTACATGAATTTAACGGTGGACAAAAAAAATCTGTTTCCTGCAAAGAAATCCAAATCTAACTTCAACTTTCACTAGAGACTTTACTTGGCACAAAAAATACGAGAAAATAAAGATATAAATGGGGTTGCTACAGAAGTAAACATCACCTTGACTCAAAGAAAACAGAAGAAAACGATGCAAAAATGAAAACATGGGTTATCTCCCAAGAAGTGCTTTTCTTTTAAGCCTTTTAGCTAGGCATGATAATTTGAGAAGATGCTCACATGAGAAATATGAATTGAAGCAAAAGAGAGCATCAAGAAGCATAGATAATTTGTTTTATACCTAACACTCTTCCTATGCATAGGAGTTTTGTAAGAAAACCAATCAATGAAGCACAAAGCTAGCATTAGAACTTAGAAGGCAGAACAAGTGCAACTTCAAAACTTTTAACACAAAGAGAGGAGACTTAATATTATTAAGATATATGAAACCATGTCTTCCTCTTTCATAATGATCAGTGGGTCTTAAAGAACCCAGCATATAGAAGGAACACAAGATAAAACTCAAAACTTTCATCATAAAGAGAGGAAATTTAATAACAAGAAGATTTCCATAACCATATTTTCCTCTCTCAAAAAAATTCTCAGCAACATCATGAATAGACTCAACAATATAGCTATGACATAAAGCATTATTATCATGAGCCACATGCATAAAATTATTATCATTACTCTCCACATAAGTAAAGTCCTTCTAGTTAATAGTAGTGGGAGAAAATTCAACAAAATAGCTATCATTATTATTCTCATCACCATAATCATCAAACATAGGAGGCATATTGTAATCATAACTAATTTTCTCCTCAATAGTAGGTGGACTGAAAACAACATGATCATCATTGTAAACATCATATATAGAAGTCATATCATGATCACAATAAAATTTATCATCAATAGTAGGTAGAACTAGAATACCACAATCATTATAATCATCATATATTGGAGGCAAAGTATCATCAAAGTAAATTTGTTCCTCCGTGCTTGGGGGACTAAAAAGATCATTTTCATAAAAACTAGCTTCCCCAAGCTTACATTTTTTCATAGCATTAGCAATAATGGTGTTCAAAGAATTCATACTAATAACATTGCTACTAGCATGCAAATAAAGTTCCATAGGTTTTTTAATTTTCTCTTGAAACACTTCATGCCCTAACTCGAGATATATATTTATACAGCTCTCTCATATTTTTGTTGTTTTACATTAATCCTAACTAGTAAAAATAAAAACAAGGAACAAGTAAAGATAAGCCTAACTAGTGAAAACAAGAAACAAAAAGATATAATTGCAGAATCTGAAGGAAATAACTTCAAGCACTCACGGAGGATGTGAGTACCTTTTACCTTACCTCCCCGGCAACGGCGCCAGAAAAAATAGCTTGATGTCTACGCACGCTTCTATTCTTGTAGACAGGGTTGGGCCTCGAGGTGCAGAGGTTTGTAGAATAGCAGCAAGTTTCCCTTAAGTGGATCACCCAAGGTTTATCGAACTTAGGAGGTAGAGGTCAAAGGTATCCCTCTCAATTACTTTGCGATTATGATAGAAGAAGTCTCTTGTGTCCCCATCACACCTAATACAATTGCCAATTGTATAGGTGCACTAGTTAGGCGAAGAGATTGTGAAATACAAGTAATATGAATGATTATATGTGATAATAGCATTCTGAAATAAAAATGGCAGCAAGCAAACATGTAGCAGAACTGATTGGAAACAGTGTTTCAATGCTTAGAAACAAGTCCTAGGGATGATACTTTCACTAATGGACACTCTCAACAATAATAACATAATTGAATGTATAAATATCATCTCTTCACTACGCTACTCCGAACCGCTCTCCGGTCGGATAACAAACACCAATCATTGCGTAGGGCTATAAAAGCACTCCTTAGAGTTTGCCTCGGGGGGTTATATAGGCTAAAGGGAAATGTTGGTGGGCAGCTAGGGGGCCCACACCACCCAGGGCACGGCCGAATTGGGGCCGCGCCGCCTCATGGTGTGGGCCCCTGAGGCCTCCCCCCCTCCGGGTCTCCTCCGGACTCCGTGTACGTGATGACTTTCTAAGACTTCTGGTTTTTGTTTTGTCCAATGCAGAGAATATTTCCAGAACATCTTTTCTGAAACCAAAAACAACAGAAAACAGGAACTGGCTCTGTGGCATCTTGCCAATAGGTTAGTCCCAGAAAATCCATAAAAATGGCATAAAGTGTATAGGAAACATGTAGCATAAGGCATGAAAATAACATGGAACATCAAATATTATGGATACGTTTGAGACGTATCAGTTGTCTCCCACAAGCGCTTTTATTTAACGCCTATTAGCTAGGCATGAAAATCGAATCAAGTATTATCAATAGAATCATGGGTAACCCTCACAGGGGACTCAAAAGGAAACTTCATTCTCTTCTACGGAAATGTTCCATGCCCTTTTTAAGGGGAAACTGAAATCTAATAATTCCCTCTTCCGTATCAATAATGGCACCAACGATGCAAAGAAAAGGTCTCCCCAAAATGATAGGACAAGAAGCATTGCATTCAATATCCAAAACAAGAAAATCAACGGGGACATAATTATAGTTAGTGTCGAATCTCTGACTCTACAAATCCCTTAGGTGACCCTATCGGGTTTCGACTAGGAGAAGTCATGAGCGCTGGTGAAATCGTCGGCTAGACAGGGGGCGAGATTTACCCAGGTTCGGGGCCCTCGTAGAGGTAAAACCCTTACTCCTGCCTCTTGTCGATCTGTATTGAAGATTAGATCGGTTACAATGGTGTGCTCGAGTCGAGAGTAGGTCTCGAGTTCAAGGCTTTTAGGTCGTGCGGTAATAGCTTGGTCCCTCTCCTAGGGGGCTCTCCTGGCCTTATATAGATGGCCAGGTCTCGAGTCCTACCCGGAGAGGATTCGAACTCTATCCATGTCGGTTACAGATTTCCTAGCTTTACCCGCAAGTTAGTGCGGGTGGGCTTCACGTGGGCCTTCTAGAATGCTTCAAGGGCGCCTCTTCTTGGGCTTTGGCCTTGAGCCTGAGAGGGGGTGTCCTTACCCGCAGGGTCCAGGATCTATATCTTCGTCAGTAGCCCCCGAGCGTTTGCTTGATTGGGATTTTCCCAGTCGAGTAGACGGTCAAACCTTTCTTGATCTTTTTTGGAGGACCAGCTCGACAGTTATTGTTTTTTAAAGGATGTGTTCCCTGTATCAAAAGTCATCACGCTCGAGCATTGAGCAACATAAGTGCCTGTTTGTACGGCTTCTTTTTCACAGAAGGATGTGGCACAGTAGCTTGGCTCTCCCGAGAGACCAGGGCCAATTAATTGCGACTAGGGCAAAAACATTCCTGGCCTACACAGATTCGAGACCTCCGACTCGAACCCGATGAGGTGATCGTTGCGACTGGGCCGTTGTGGACTTACCAAGTCGAACTTAACCTATGGGGGTACCCGACGCGTCCGCTAGGATTTTTCTTCGTGTTGTTGACACGGAATTATACCGGAGGACGCAGCTTTCGAGTGCGATTCCAGGCCCAAAAGAGAGATCTTTTCGGGTCTTACCTTCATATTCGAAGAATATGGCATCCGGATGTGCCTAGTCGGCTGAACAATCCAGGTTTTTTATGATGTAAATTTATCATGTGTAAGAGAGGTAGGTTCTTCCTACCCGATCGATTTGTTTGAATTCCATACGAAAGAAGTTTCGTGTTGGAAGAAAAGCTAAGTCCATATGAAAGAGTTTTCATGTTCGGAATGTTGTGCCCATACGAAAGAGTTTTCGTGTATAGGGTATTTTTCCCTCGTTCGAAGAGGTTTTGCTTCATGAATTGTTCACGGAAAAGTTGCTTCTATCCGAAGGAATTGTTGTTCGTACGAAGATACTTTCATGTTTGAACTTCCAATCGAAAGATCTTGAATTTGAATGATGTATGCCATGACGTCATGGCGCACTCCTCTTCTCCCGATGGGACGTGACAGAGTGGCAGCAGATGGTGGCCCACCTGGTCAGCTTTTTGACCGGGAAACGAGACGTCGTTCCCGGTTTTTACGCGAGACGCGCAGTAAATGCGCACGATCTTCTGTTAAGATCGTGGCACGAAACAGCGCTGGCCGCCGCTTCGTTTCATCATCACGCGTGGCGGCCGTGATAAGCGCCACGTAGCACATCGTACGGCTGAGATCGTCTCGCTCCGTGTATAAGTACGGGTCTTAGCGCTACGGTGAAATTTTCCCAGCTCCTTGCCTTCATCTTCTTCCTCGCGCCCATCTCCTTCTTCCTCGCGCTCGAGCTCGTGCTGCAAGCAATGGCTGGCGGAAAAAGGCGTGGTGCTGTCACTTCTGCGTCCGGGGAACCCTCTGCGCAACCTATGCCCCGTGCTGGCGACTGGCGCTCCCCCAACACCACCGCGAAAAGCATCAAGGAGATGCAGCGGGAGGGGTTGCTGCCGGCGGAGACGGAGAAGCGGGTTCGCCTCGGAAAGAAGGAGGAGGTACCTAACCCGCAATCGAACGAGCGCGTGGTCTTTGTGGACCACGTGTCTCGGGGTCTTTCATTTCCTCTCCACCCTTTCTTCCTCGGGTTGCTGTATGTCTATGGCATAGAGCTTCACGATCTTCCTCCGAACGCGGTGCAGCACATATCGTGCTTCATCGTGTTCTGCGAGTGCTTTCTCGGCATTCGCCCACACTGGGCGCTCTGGAAGGCGCTTTTCAAAGTCTGGATCTTCCGCGAGAGATCGCGGCTGGAATCTGAGCTCGGCGAACCGCTTCGCACGGGCGGCTTCGGGATCCAAGCTCGACAAGAAGGAAGCTACTTCAACATGCATTTTGTCGACTCCGCACAAAGCTGGCGGAAGAGGTGGTTCTATGTCATCGACAACAGCTCGGGTGGGATCGTAGAGTTCCACCCGTTCGCTGTTCTGACAAGGCGAAAGTCCTGGGGGCACAAGATGTCAGCCGAGGAGAATCAGACCGTTGCGCACTTACTCGCAAGAGTAACCGCTCTCCGGGATCAGACTGCGGGAGTCGTGCTCAACGGGGTGCATTTGGCGAGCATCTTCTTGAAACGCAGGATCCAGCCTCTTCAGCAAAGGTCCTCCGCTATGTGGGAGTATCAAGGCACAGAAGACCCCAGCCGAGTAAGCCGCGAGGAACTTTCGAATGTGGAATTCGAGAAGAAAATCGCGGGTATCACTCGACTGAAGGTGGGGGAGAAATTCCCCGATTGTTCGGTTGAAGCCTTTGCCGCTTCAAATCCTCCTCTAGCCGCGGTTAGTTTCTTCCTTTTTGTCTTTGAATTGTTTCCTTTTTGTTCTGAGTCCTAGTTGACAAGGTATTTTCTCATCTTTTCTGTCTTTGTAGAGCCTGACTATGGCAGACTGCTACCTGCCAGTTACGGGAGAGGAGGCTTCAGAACTACTGGCGAGTCACTAGGATGGTGCGGTTGACACCAGCGTTGCCAACGCTTCTTCGAGTTCTGAGCGAGATTCTTCGGATGACGTTGACGACTCGAATGGTGTCCCTACCAAGCGTCGTCGGGTGGATGATGACGAGGCTACTTCCAAGGACAATTCCTTGGAAGCGTCGCCCGGTCAGGCCCCCGTCCTTGTGACTCCACTTCGTTCACTTGCCCCTTCGCCCTCGTTTCCGGTGATGGCGACTGCCTGGAACGCGGACTTGCTGGACGACGACGAAGATGACGAGTAGGTCTTTTTCCTTGTTCTTGGTCGAACATTCTTCGCACTTCAATTCTGATGTTTTTTATCTTTTGTTGCAGTCTGCAGACTATCAGTCCTCGCAGGTACGCTTCTGCCGCTCCTCCCAAAAAGAGGAAAAAGGCAAGGGACGCGGGTGAAACTCCCACTGCGGGTACCGTCCAAAATTCCCCCAGAGCAGCCCCTAAGGCCGCGACTTTGGAACGTGAAGCCCCCAGCTTTGCCGCCAGGACTTCAGCTTCTAAAGAAGTGACGGACAGCTCCCCAGATCCGCTCTCTCGCGCCACCGGCCAGGTAAACTTCATCTTCTGTCTTCAAATTTTTATCGGGTGCACGACAGTGCTCCCGATGGGAGTAGCCCCCGAGGCTGTAGTCGATCGGAAGCGATCGGCTACAGGCTCTAAGTCTGGTTTATTTCTTCTTCATGATATCATTTTTATCGGGTGCACGGCAGTGCTCCCGATGGGAGTAGCCCCCGAGGCTGTAGTCGATTGTAAATAATCGGGTACAGACTCCAATTTAATCCTTCTAACTCTTCCGTCTTCGTGCTTTTGCAGTGGCTTATTGATTCTCTTGCGGCGATTGGTCGCCGCGTCGTTCTCGCCGAGTCGGATTGCGAGTCACTTCGAACGGACCGTAGCCGACTTCAAACTGAAAACGACCTTCTCAAGGGTAAGTTTTATCATTTCCCTGTCTTCAGTGCTCCGTGCATTCTTGATTTTTGATAAGCATCCCTTTTGCAGCTCGACTTGAATTCTCGGAATCCAAAAAGGTCAAACTCTCTGAGCAGGTAACTGCTCGGGAGGCTGACCTGACGGCCATTCGACAAGAGCTGGAGGCTTCCCGCATGCAATCGGAAGATTTTAGCCGACAGCTCGCGGATGTGCGGAAGGCCTTGAAGGAGTTAGAGGAAGCTGGCAGTAAGGCCGATAACGACGTTGTCGGGTTCCTCCGTCCCCTCGCTGAGCGTTTCACGGGTAAGTGTTTTGGACTTTTGCGACTTTGATCCTTCATTTTGCTGAACTTTGCTAAGTATTATTTTCTTCTTTTGTAGGTCTTCTGGATGTTCCTCTAGAGATCCCTGGACTCCAGCGGGTAGATGTGGTAACCGACACAGTTGCCCAGCTTAAAAGGCACGCTGATGGAGTTTTCTCCTTGATTAGTGATGCTACTCAAGTGTTGGTGCAACTGCATGGTCGCCTCATTGCCAACGCCACTCCTGCACCCGCGCTAGATGATCTGTTGAAGGTCTTCTCAGAAGGCAAACTTCTGGATGCCTTCGCGGCTGCTCAGTCGGAGTCTGGTGCGAATACCGCGATCCAATTTGCTTTGGCGCACGGAGTCGAAGGTTTGGAGGAGGCCTACTCATCTCTTCCAGTCGACCCCTCCACGGGCAAAAAGGTACGGCTCTCTCGTTTTGGCGAGCAAGCCGCCATTCTTGCTCGGAAGTTGTCTGAGATATTTGCTCGGCTGAAAGGGGGGGCGACTGCCGCTAGCGGAAGCACCAATGTAGCCTCATAGTTTTTTTTTCTTCCTTGAATGTAATGAACCTTGGGATGTATTCCCGTACCTTTGTTGTATTTAATTGAAGAATTCATCTTGCAATTTATTCCCCTTGTTTGTGCGTTGTCTCCCGATGGGAGTAGCCCCCGAGCGTTTGTCAGATGTGCGACTAGAAATGACTCGAGTAGGGCATCTTACTTCTTTCGTTGTATCCTTCCAGGCTACTGGGTTTGCCGCGGAAACTTCGGGTGGACGTGGTACTCCAGTAAATCCACTTGTGGCCGCTGTTGGCACTTTTGCGGGCCTTCGTGATAAGGTCCAGGAGGGTGAGCGCAAGCTAAAAGCTATGCGCGGGGTAGCCGATGTGGCGAAGTCCAAGCAGAAATTGGCGACTGAACGCGAACAATTTCTGATGGATGAGTTGGCTGTAGTCGCAAGGGATTTGCTCTGTAAGTAGTGCAGCCCCCGTGCCTTTTTCTTCCTTGTTTCCGTAGCTGACTGAGTATGTTTTTGCTCTTCGGTCGTTAATCCGGATGATAGGGAAGAAAAGCAGTGGGTAGAAAACCACATCCTTCAAGAGGCTAGCAGCTCAAAACCTCATGCAAACAATTTTTGGTCTGATCGCAGTCGGGGTTTTGTGATGGCCACCTTGAAATTCCGAGTCCTCCAGGCGAGAATTCTCGTGAGTTCTTTTCACGAGGTCTTGGTTGCGATGAACGCTGCATTTTACCCACTCGAAAAGGGTCCCGAAGACTGGAGCTATCTTCTCAGGTTGTTTGGACGTGAAGGAGAAGTTCGCGCGTGTGTGCGCAATCAGATGACGTGCGGCGCGGTTGTAGCTCTCTCTTTTGTCCGAATATGGCATCCTGAGATAGACGTTAACTCTGTTGCTCGGCGCCCAGATTATGCAATCGAGGATATCTCGCCGTACTATGATGCTGTGCGTCCTGCAGCGGAGAAAATTATCCGATTGACCTCTGAAGAGGTGGATAGAGTTTTAGCGACTGAGAATGCTCAGCGCTTTGATTGATTGTCGAATGTAAATATCCTGTAATCTGTTTATAGTTTGTAAAAACTGTTGTAAGGTGTACAACCTTGTTTGTATGATGTTTTTCTCTGATGCTTAGTTGTAGGTGTAGCCCCCGTGGGTTTTATGGGGTGTGTACCTGTAACTTTTAGCATGTAAAGAACGAGAAGCTTCGAGTGAATATGATGAAGGAATCATGTCTTTATTGCAATGACTGAGAAACCATGTATTCGAGCTACAGGACTGGCTAGTATAGCCTTATTTTGTTGCGATAATAAGTAAACCTATGGATAAAATTTGCGGAGGTGTGCGATGTTCCACGGATTGGAATAGATCCCTCCGGTCGTCGGATTCTTTAGCCTGTAGGCTCCACCTGGGATGACTTCGTGTATGATGAAGGGTCCTTCCCAAGGTGGTTCGAGCTTGTGTCCTTCCTTCTGTTTGAGCCGCAGCACCAGGTCCCCAACCGCGAATGCTCTGTGGCGTATTCGGCGACTATGATAGTTGCGCAAGGATTGCTGATATACTGCGGATCTTGCGAGTGCGATGTCACGCATTTCGTCGAGTGCATCCATATCTTCTGCGAGCGCCTTGTTGGAAGTTTCTTCGTTGTAGGCTACAACTCGTGGGGCGCAGAATCGAACGTCCTCGGGAAGGACTGCTTCTGCCCCGTATACCATGAAGAATGGAGTGTACTTCGTCGATCGATTAGGAGTTGTGCGTAGGCTCCAGAGTACGGAGGGTAGCTCTTCTGCCCAATGTCCTGCAGCGGGGTGTAGACGATCGAGTAATCGCTTCTTGATGCCAGTCGAAACTAAGCCGTTGGATATTTCGACTTGTCCGTTAGTTTGCGGGTGAGCAACTGAAGCAAACTTGAAATTGATGCCTTTTTCCTCGCAGAACTGTTGTGTTTCCTTTGCTGTGAAGTTTGTACCATTGTCTGTAATGATGTCATGTGGCACACCAAATCTGCATACAATGGAGTCGAGGAACTTGACGGCGCATTGGGCGCTAGCCGAAGTTACAGGCGTAGCCTCGATCCATTTGGTAAACTTGTCGACTGCGACCAGCAAGTGTGTGTATCCACCTGGTGTGGACTTGCGTAGTGGTCCAACCATGTCTAACCCCCATTGTGCAAAGGGCCAGGCTATTGGTATCATGTGCAATTCTGTGGCAGGTGCGTGTGGTCTTGGTGCGAATCGCTGGCAGGCGTCGCATCGTTCGACCAGGCTTTTTGCATCGCTGGCTGCTGTTAGCCAGTAAAATCCTGCTCGAAAAGCTTTTCCCATTATTGTTTTCCAGCTAGCATGATGTCCGCAATCTCCTTGGTGTATGTCCTGGAGTAATTCCTTGCCATCTTCGGGTGCGATGCATCGCTGAAGTATTCCCGAGATGCTTTGCTTGTATAATTCTCCATTGACCACTCGAAAGGACTTGCTGCGCCTGAGTATCTGTCGAGCCTCTCGTGGATCGGCCGGGAGCTGTTTATTGAGCAGGTAGTCGAGATATTTCTACGTCCAGACTGGCTCGACCAGAAAGACCTGTCGTGATATATTATGAATAAGCTCGATAAGCGCGACCTGCGGGCTGACATCTATTTCTGGCGCTGCTGGTGTTTCTTCAGCTTTCTTCAATTTGACCGATCGCTTGACCATCCGTTCGAAGTATATTCCTGGCGGTATGGGTGTGTTCGTGGAACCCATGTTTGCCAGTCTATCTGCTTCTTCGTTGCTGGATCTCGCAATGTGCCTCAGTTCGCACCCTTTAAAGCTTCATTCGAGTAGATTGTACATGTCACGATATGCGACCATGTTTTCAGCAATGGCGTCACATTCTTTCATTGTCTGCTGCACTATGAGATTGGAATCGCCGTAGATCATTAATCGGGTAGCTCCGCAGGCGATTGCCATCTTCATCCCATGCAGCAGGGCTTCATATTCTGCGTCGTTATTCGATGCTGGATCATCTTGTGGAAAATCCAATCGCAGGATGTATTGCAGCTTGTCTCCATGAGGTGAAATAAGAACGATTCCGGCTCCTGCTCCTTCGTTTCTCTTGGATCCATCGAAGTACATTATCCAATTGCTCGTGTACTCAGGCGGCCTGGGCGTTTGTAGCTCTGTCCATTCGCTGAGGAATTCCACGAGTACTTGATATTTTACTGCGTTGCGTCCTGCATAGGTGATGTCCCAGGCGCCCAACTCGATGCTCCATTTTGTTATTCTTCCGGATGCCATAGGGTTGTTCATGATTGTCCCGAGTGACGCATCATTAACCACTGTGATGGCGTGTTCCTGGAAATAATGCTTGAGCTTTCGGGCCGTGAGAACAACTCCATATGCGAGCTTCTGGTAGTGAGGGTATCGTTGCTTGCATGGCGAGAGGACTTCGCTGATGTAATATACTGGTCGTTGGACTCCGTATGCTTTGCCGTCTTCAGGTCGTTTGACTACGATTGCTGTGCTGATGACCTGGTTTGTAGCGGGTAAGTATAGGAAAAGTGGCTCCCTTTCTTGCGGTGTTGCAAGGACGCGCCTGCTTTGCAACGATCGCTTCAAGTCTGCAAACGCTTGTTTAGCTTCGGGTGTCCACTCGATTTGTCCGTCTTCTTCAGTAATTTGTAGAAGGGCAACGCTTACTCTCCCAATCGTGCGATGAACCTGCTTAGGGCGGCTAGTCGTCCTGCGAGCTGCTGGACTCCGCGTAGATTGGTTGGCTCCTTCATAGTCAGGATGGCTTGTATTTTCTCCGGGTTGGCTTCAATGCCTCTGGCGGATACCAGGTACCCGAGTAGTTTTCCTGCAGGGACGCCGAAAACGCATTTGGTCGGATTGAGCTTAATCCGATATGCATTAAGGGCGTCGAATGTTTCTCTGATGTCCTCGAGGAGTGTGTCCTCTACTCGAGTTTTGATGACAATGTCGTCAACGTACACCTGTACGTTTTTGCCAATGAGATTGGCGAGGCATCTTTGCATACAGCGCTGATATGTTGCGCCTGCGTTCTTCAGCCCGAAGGGCATTGTCGTGTAGCAGTACACACCGTGGGGTGTGATGAATGCCGTCTTCTCTTTGTCTTCCCTTTTCATTCGGATCTGATTATATCCCGAATAGGCGTCCAGGAAGGAGAGGCGTTGGCAGCCTGCCGTAGAATCCACGATCTGGTCGATCCGTGGTAAAGGAAAATTGTCCTTGGGGCAGTGCTTATTCAACGACGTGTAGTCGATGCACACCCGAAGGATATCCGTGTTCTTCTTGGGGACCAACACCGGGTTTGCTAACCAGGTGGATATCTTGATCTCCCTAATGAAATTTGCGGCTAGTAATCTGTTTACTTCCTCTCCAAGCGCCTTCTGCTTGGGTTCTGAAAATCGTCGAGTCGTCTGTTTGATGGGTTTGGCGTCAGGAAAAACTTCGAGTGAGTGCTCGGCAAACTCCCTGGGTATTCCTGGCATATCTGAGAGCTGCCAGGCGAAAATCTCCCAGTACTCACGGAGGAGTTTGACGAGCGCGTCTTCCTATGCTGGCGAGAGGGTTGTTGAAACCATCGCTGTCTTTGCAGAATCCGTCGGGTGCACTTGATGCTTGCGAGTGTCGCTGTTGGCGCTGAATTCCAGTTCAGGCGCGTTTTTCTTCGTGAGGGGCATAACGGAGTGATCCGTGGTTTTTGCCAATTCTTGAAGTTCTTCTTGCATCCCGAAAGATTTTGCGATCTCATTAAATTCTATGTCGCACTTGTCCGATTTCTGGAAGTCTCCGTCGATGGTGATCACACCGTATTCGCCGGGTAGCTTGAGCTTCAAATACGCGTAATGTGGTACGGCCATGAATCTGGCGAACGCTGTTCGACCAAGAATGGCGTGGTACTGTGAGGGCCAGTCGACGACTTCGAAGTCCAGGAATTCCCTTCTGTAGTTGCTTGGAGAGCCCAATACGACTTCTAGGTTGATTGTTCCGAGTGGACGGATTGCCTTGCCCGGAACTATCCCGTGGAAGGATGTTTCTGATTCCGTTAGGCCGTCCAGATTCTTGTTCATTCGACGGAGTGTATCCGCGTAGATGATGTTAATGCCACTGCCACCGTCCATGAATACGCGGGCCAGGTCATAATTACCAATTTGAGCTTGGATGACAAGGGCGGCGTGTCCTGGTCGATAGACTCGTGGCGGATGGTCTTTCATCGAAAACGTGATTGGCTCATCCGCCATCTTCAGGTACTCGGTTTTTGTCGGTGGTGTCTGTACTGCCATGCACAATTGCCTCGTGTTAGTCTTTTGAGCTCTGCGAGAGGGGCATACCTTCTGTATCATCGCGAGTTGTCCTGCCGGGTTCGGGTATGCATTGGCTCCATTGTTTTGTGGTGGTGGCGCAGGTAGTGCGGCTAGCGCCATGTTTGGATTTGCTGGTGGAGGTGGTGGTGGTGGCTGGAATTGTTGTCCTCCTCCTGGCAGCGGCGGGTAGTTTTGGGTGGATGCAAATCTTTTCCTGGCGAGTGCATCCGAGATGTCGTGAAACTTTCGGCAGTCCTTAAGAAGGTGTGTTGCCTTAGTTTTGCCCGTGCGCTTATCTGTAAATAGATGTAGCGAGCAGTATGCATCAAGATCTTCCTCGGGGGATTTTTCTTTTGCCTTAGGTTTCCACTCGCGGCTTCCGCGGCGACCAGAGTCGCGACTTCGCGTGAATTCTGCCGCCACTAATTCCTCTCTAACCTCGTGGTCATAGTATTTCCTTCTTTTTCTTCGCCCATGGCGGTCGTCTTCGTGTGCGGGTGATGACCCTCTTTCGTTGCGCACTGCGTCTTCTCCATTAGCCCATTTTTCGGCTATGATCATTAGCTCCCCGATAGTTTTAGGCGCTGCTCTGCCTAGTTCTTCCCGAAAGGCAGTTCTTCTCGCGCCTTTAGCGAAAGCCTCGATCGCCACCTCTTCCGAGATGGTTCTCGCGGTGTTCCTAAGTGTGGTCCACCGCTGGATGTATTCTCGGGTAGACTCGCCGCTTTTCTGTTTACAGGCTCGTAGTTCTTCGATTGTAGCTGGCCTCTTGTACGTCGACTGGAAGTTTTTGCAGAAATCGCGGTGCAAGTCATCCCATGATGCGTAGCAAGATCTTGGTCTCCTCTCCAGCCAACTGCGGGCCGCTCCAACTAGATGCAAATTGAGGTATTGCATAGCCGTGTTCTTGTTCCCACATTGGCACTTTACTGCCGTGAGGTAGTCGCTTAACCATTGAGAAGGCTCGAGCGAGCCGTCGTACTTTGTCACTTCCGTGCTGAGTTTGAACCGTTTGGGTAGGGGTGCTTCGTGAATGATGCGGGCGAAACAGAGTGCGCCGCAGGTTTCGTCATCCGAAGAGCCGGATGATGATCGGTCGCGATATCTTGACGCCCTTGACCTGTCCACCTTGTTCTGCGCGATGTCGGATCGCGCGTCGCGTCCCGGCCGATCGCGGTCAGCCTCCTTCCGTGGCTCCTTGCTTCGTTTTCGCGAGCGGCTGCTGTGGTGTCGTGAGCTTTTCTCTCTCGGACTGTCGCCGCTGCTGCTTCGACTGTCACCGCGGCGGCGGGCTTCTTTTCCTCGACCATGACGTGGCGATTTGTCTTTTCTCGGGGAGGAGCTTCTGTGCCTGCGGGGCGTTTCCTTATCTTTGTCCTTCTCATGTCGCTCCTTCTCCAATTGTTCTTAAGTCTTTTTGCGATCGTGAGAGGCGAGCCTTGCAGCCGCCAATCCTAGCCCCTTGCGAATTTGCTTGTACTGTTCCACCCGAGGATCGCTTTCCGTCGGTTGGTTCATCTGCATGTAAGTCGCAGCGGCTAGGACTGCAGCAGCGGGGGTTTGCGGGTAGACGTTGCCGTCGTCGTCGACCCTCATGAAGGAGGATGTGGTCGACCTGCTGGTCCCAGCCATGGATTCGTAGTCCCTGGATGACGCTGCATGTCCCTTCCTTGCGGGCCGGGTACCGACCGAGGGCGCAAGGGACTGCTCGGCTCGCCGTAGGCTTGATTCGTCTGCCGCTCTTCTGCGACGGGCTAGATCTGCTCGGGCGTCTTTGATGGTCGAGGCCGCTCTCACTAGATGGTAGTGGTAGGCGTTTAGATCCTCCTGTGGCGCTCCTACCGCGGGTGGCTGACTCTTTCGCATGGCTTCTTTGGCTCTGTTCCAGGCCTCCCGCGAGACGCCGATTATATTGCGCTCGGTTGCGCTGAATTCGGTTTCCGGGGGTGGTTCCGATCCGGCCATGCAGACTTGGGCCAATCGCGGCCCGTGCGTCCTAGGCACAGATTGGAAAGCTCCCCGTACCCGAGATGGTTCCTCTGTCGAGAGGGCGTGGTAGTCCGCTGCGTTGAATCGGATGGATTCGCCGCTTTTCTCCACAGGAAAGCGCGAGTTGACGGCTCCATTTTCGTTGTCGGATTCGTCCATGAAGTGGAGGATTCCGTCTCGGTTCATCACGAAGTTGAAGCTTCCGAACGTCAGGGTGACACTCTTCTCCAGATCCTCGAATACCGGGCGTGATTCCGGCGAGTGAGGTGTGACTACGACAGATCCGATCCGTATAGGATTGCTCGGAGCCGTAGTCGATGGTCTCCAACGGGAGTTGGACGTCGATGAAGCCGAAGATGCCGGTGATCCAGCGCCCGCGGTCCCCACGGTCGGCGCCAATTGTCGAATCTCTGACTCTACAAATCCCTTAGGTGACCCTATCGGGTTTCGACTAGGAGAAGTCATGAGCGCTGGTGAAATCGTCGGATAGACAGGGGGCGAGATTTACCCAGGTTCGGGGCCCTCGTAGAGGTAAAACCCTTACTCCTGCCTCTTGTCGATCTGTATTTAAGATTAGATCGGTTACAATGGTGTGCTCGAGTCGAGAGTAGGTCTCGAGTTCAAGGCTTTTAGGTCGTGCGGTAATAGCTTGGTCCCTCTCCTAGGGGGCTCTCCTGGCCTTATATAGATGGCCAGGTCTCGAGTCCTACACCGTAGAGGATTCAAACTCTATCCATGTCGGTTACAGATTTCCTAGCTTTACCCGCAAGTTAGTGCGGGTGGGCTTCACGTGGGCCTTCTAGAATGCTTCAAGGGCGCCTCTTCTTGGGCTTTGGCCTTGAGCCTGAGAGGGGGTGTCCTTACCCGCAGGGTCCAGGATCTATATCTTCGTCAGTAATTGTCGAATCTCTGACTCTACAAATCCCTTAGGTGACCCTATCGGGTTTCGACTAGGAGAAGTCATGAGCGCTGGTGAAATCTTCGGCTAGACAGGGGGCGAGATTTACCCAGGTTCGGGGCCCTCGTAGAGGTAAAACCCTTACTCCTGCCTCTTGTCGATCTGTATTGAAGATTAGATCGGTTACAATGGTGTGCTCGAGTCGAGAGTAGGTCTCGAGTTCAAGGCTTTTAGGTCGTGCGGTAATAGCTTGGTCCCTCTCCTAGGGGGCTCTCCTGGCCTTATATAGATGGCCAGGTCTCGAGTCCTACCCGGAGAGGATTCGAACTCTATCCATGTCGGTTACAGATTTCCTAGCTTAACCCGCAAGTTAGTGCGGGTGGGCTTCACATGGGCCTTCTAGAGTGCTTCAAGGGCGCCTCTTCTTGGGCTTTGGCCTTGAGCCTGAGAGGGGGTGTCCTTACCCGCAGGGTCCAGGATCTATATCTTCGTCAGTAGCACCCGAGCGTTTGCTTGATTGGGATTTTCCCAGTCGAGTAGACGGTCAAACCTTTCTTGATCTTTTTTGGAGGACCAGCTCGACAGTTATTGTTTTTAAAGGGTGTGTTCCCTGTATCATAAGTCATCATGCTCGAGCATTGAGCAACATAAGTGCCTGTTTGTACGACTTCTTTTTCACAGAAGGATGTGGCACAGTAGCTTGGCTCTCCCGAGAGATCAGGGCCAATTAATTGCGACTAGGGCAAAAACATTCCTTCTGTGAAATAGAAGCCGTACAAACATCCTACTGTGCCACATCCTTCTGTGAAAAAGAAGCCGTACAAACAGGCACTTATGTTGCTCAATGCTCGAGCATGATGACTTTTGATACAGGGAACACATCCTTTAAAAAACAATAAATGTCGAGCTGGTCCTCCAAAAAAGATCAAGAAAGGTTTGACCATCTACTCGACTAGGAAAATCCCAATCAAGCAAACGCTCGGGGGCTACTGACGAAGATATAGATCCTGGACCCTGCGGGTAAGGACACCCCCTCTCAGGCTCAAGGCCAAAGCCCAAGAAGAGGCGCCCTTGAAGCATTCTAGAAGGCCCACGTGAAGCCCACCCGCACTAACTTGCGGGTAAAGCTAGGAAATCTGTAACCGACATGGATAGAGTTCGAATCCTCTCCGGGTAGGACTCGAGACCTGGCCATCTATATAAGGCCAGGAGAGCCCCCTAGGAGAGGGACCAAGCTATTACCACACGACCTAAAAGCCTTGAACTCGAGACCTACTCTCGACTCGAGCACACCATTGTAACCGATCTAATCTTCAATATAGATCGACAAGAGGCAGGAGTAAGGGTTTTACCTCTACGAGGGCCCCGAACCTGGGTAAATCTCGCCCCCTGACTAGCCGACGATTTCACCAGCGCTCATGACTTCTCCTAGTTGAAACCCGATAGGGTCACCTAAGGGATTTGTAGAGTCAGAGATTCGACATTTAGCAATAATAAGAACATCATCAATCCTTCCCAAAGGTCATTTAACAATGGAGTCTATAAGATGCACTCCCAAAATACTCTCATCCAAAGGTTTCAAATCGAGCATATCATATAAACTTTTAGGCATAATAGAAGAACTTGCACAAAGATCACACAAAGAATTGCAACTAAAATCATTCACTCTAATTCTAATAGTGGGCTCCCAACCATCTTGTAATTTTCTAGGAATAGAGGCTTCAAGTTTGAGGGTTTCTTCTCTAGCTTCCATGAGAGCATTAGTGATATGTTTAGTGAAAGCAATATTTATCTTACTAGCGTAAGGATCTTTAGCTAATTTTTGTAAGAACTTTATAAAATCAGAGATGGTGCAATTATAAAAATAAATTTATCATCCGCAAACATGGTGGGAAATTTTCTCTTAAAGTCATCTTATCTGATGACCCACAAGTATAGGGGGTGTATCGTAGTACTTTCGATAAATAAGGGTGTAGAACACAACGAGGAGAAGAAGGTGTTGACAAGCAGGTTGGATAGAGGATTCACTGTAAACACTAGAAAACATGTTTTTTGGTGGTTTTTGATATAGCAGATAAATAAAGTGCGGGTAAATAAAAGACAGTAATAATAATTACAGCGAGTGGCCCAATCCTTTTTAGATCAAAGTACAAGCTGGTTGTTTACTTATGATGACTAAACGTTCTCGAGGACACATGGGACTTCGTCAAGCGCTTTTGTTTCATAAAGTTGATTAATATTTATTGTTTTGATACGTGTTGTGTGGGTGAACCTATGCTAATGCACCGCCCAACTAGGACTAATACATACTTGTGATTAAACCCATTGCAAGCATCCGCAGCTACAAGAAGTAATTAAGACAAATCTAACCAGCACCTTAAACTCTAGAATCCTACACTCCCTCGTGCATCGGTTTCCTAATGGGGGTTTAGGTTTCTGTCACTCCGGAAAACCCCAAATTAGTATCCAAATACAAAATGCGTCCCTCTAGGCCCATAAAGGTAAAGTGTCATGTAGTCTACGTTCACATGACACAACTAGAATAATAACACCACAACTTAAATATCAAACCATTAGATATTACTTCAACATAATTCCACTACTAACATCTTGACTTCTCCCATGTCCTCAAGAAATAAAAGAACTACTTAGAAGACATCATATGGATCATAATTAGAGGTGATATAACGATGAATAACAATCTGGTCATAAAGTGCAAACACCGCTAAATCTCGTAAGCATCAACTACTAACAAGTAATCCACACCGGGAGAGAGATCTAGTGGAAAACAACAATATAGAACCCTAAATGTTACAACGGGACGGAGGTGGATGGTAAGGATGATGGTGTTGGTGATGATGATGATGATGATCTTGATGATGCCCAGAGCGATGACGGTCAAGATGGCGATGTTTTCCCCTCTCCCGGGAGGAATTTCCCTAGCAGATTTCTCCCTGCCGTAGAGCTTTTCTCTCTGTGTTGGTTTCCTCCCCGAGGAGGCGGCAGAATATTTCCTTGTGGTTCCCCTGATCTTAGGGTTCCCTGGGGGTCAAGTACACGAGAGGGGTCTGCCAGCAGTGGGCCAGGGTGGCCACACCATGTGGCGGCGCGGCCAAGGGGATGGGCGCCACCTGGTGGCCCCCCTCTGGATCCCCTCGTGGCTGGCTCCCTCTTTTGATATTCGAAGACTCCTCCCATGCCCCCCTTCTTCTTCTGGTCTTCAGAAATAGGGTATCTTGACGGTGCTTTTTCCATCGGATTTCTGGTCCTGGTGATCATTCTCCAATAATTATCAAACATGCAAAATAAGATGAAATAACATAAGTAATGCATCATAATATGAAATATATCGATGAATAACAGAAAATTATGATATAAAATAGTGATGCAAAATGGACGTATCATTATCCTCAATCCCGCTTGCAACAATTTTCTCACTAGAATATTTTTAATCTCCAAACTTTTCGGACTCCTTCTACCTAAAGTCATGACCTCTCTAATCCCTTTTTTTACATCAACATGTTAATAAATATTAGGATACTCATTGGTACTGAAAGTTTTAACTTCCTCAAAGGGTTAGATGGTATAAATTTTAACAGACTCACTTTTAGCAGCCTTTTCACAAATTTTAGCTTCTCTTTCTCTTCTATCACGAATTTGGGCTATCATTCTTAAGTTTTCATTTATTTGAACTTGTATAGAATTTACAGGTTTAGTTTTCTTGGCCTCAAGAGGCGTAGTCCTAATTTTTTTAATTTCTACATCATGAGCTATACTATCAACTTTTAGCACAAGATTATATAGTTTTGCAAGCCTTTCATCAACTGTTTTATTGAAATATTTTTGTGTAGTGATGAATTTTTTAAGCAGGTTCTCAAGATAAGAGGTGGAACTTTTAGGATTTTTGTAATCATTGCCATCAGAATTCCCATATGAATTATCATTATTATTAGGATTTCTCCTATAGTTGTTACCACCAAAGTTATTATTGTAAGCATTGTTGTTGAAATTGTTTCTGGCAATAAAATTCACGTCAATTTGAATTCTCATTAGCTACCATAGAGTTAAAGGGAACATGATTAGGATCTATTGGCACTTGTTTAACTAGCAAAGAAGCAAGCATATCAATTTTATCACTCAAAGAAGAGACCTCATCAATAGAATTTACCTTTTTACCTGTTGGAGCCCTTTGTGTGTGTCACTGGGAATAGTTTGTAAATAGATCATCCAATAACTTGTTTTCTGCACCTAAAGTGAGGTTCATGAAGGTTCCTCCCGTATTTGAATCCAATAAATTCCTTGAAGAAAAATTTAATATTGCACAAAAAGTTTTGACAACCATCCACGTAGTTAGTCCGTGTGTGGGACAATTCTTAACCATAGTTTTCATTCTTTCCCAAGCTTGAACAACATGTTCATTATCATTTTCTCTAAATTTCATAATGTTACTCTTCAATTGTATAATTTTTACATGTGGATAATACTTCCCAATAAAAGCATATTTGCATTTAGTCAAAGAATAATTGTTATTTTTAGGCAAAGACAATAACCATTCCTCAGCTCGTCCTCTTAAATAGAAAGGGAACAATCTTAATTTCACAATATCACCATCTACCTCTTTATATTTTTTTCATGTTACATAACTCAACAAAGTTATTTAAATGAGAGGCACCATCTTCTCTAGTACCAGAAAATTGGTCTGTCATGACAAGATTCAACAAAGCAGGTTTAATTTCATAAGAGTCTATGTAGCAGCAGGTGGAGCAATAGGTGTGCATATGAAATCATTATTATTGGTACTAGTAAAGTGATGGCGTGTGAACACACGTTCGTTGGGACACCCCAAGAGGAAGATATGATGAGTACATCAGCAAGATTTTCCCTCAGTTAGAAACCAAGGTTTAATCGGACCAGTAGGAGAAAGAAATCACTTTTCAAGGTTGTTGACAGTTGATGTTGGCAGGGCGCACTACCATGCTTAGCAAAAACGCGGAATCTGCACACAACACAACCAAGATACTTTGCCCCCAACGAAACAGTGAGGTTGTCAATCTCACCGGTCTTGTAGAAAACAAAGGATTAGATGTATAATATGGAAAATGATGTTTGTTTGCATTGAATGAAATGAGAATAGTGTTTGCAGAGAAAAAGAACAGTGTTTGCAGTAGGTTGTATTATCAGTGTAAAAGAATGGACCGAGGTGCATAGTTCACTAGTGGTGTCTCTCCATAAAAGATAAATAACATGTTGGGTGAACAAATTACAGCTGGGCAATTGACAAATAGAGAATGCACCGTAATGCATATACATGACATGATGACTACTATGATATTCATTTGGGAATTACAACATGATACATAGACCGTTATCCAACTGCATCTATGACTAATAATCCATGCTCAAGACGTCATCCGAGCAAACTTTGGGTATTAAGTTGCAAGCAACAGATTATGGCATTAAGTAAAGTGCGTAATGTAAACAACACAATTATCCTTGGACAAAGAATTGTTGTTTTACCCCTAGTGGCAACAGCACATCCACGATCTTAGAAATTATTGTCACTCTCCCAAATTACTGGAGGCATGAACCCACTATCTAGCATAAGTATTCGCTCTTGGAGTCACAAGCATCTACTTGGCTAGAGAATCTACAAGCAACGGAGAGTATGCAAGATCACAAATAACATATATGATAGATCTATAATCAACTTGACATAGTATTCAATATTCATTGGATCTCAGCAAACACAACATGTAGCATTACAATAAGATGATCTTGATCATCTTAGGCAGCTCACAAGATCTAAACATGATTGCACAAAATAAGAGAAGACAACCATCTAGCTACTGCTATGGACCCGTAGTCCAAGGATGAACTACTCACGCATCACTGCGGAGACAGACATGGTGATGAAGAGCCCTCCGGTGATGATTCCCCTCTCCGGCATGCTAGCATTATCAAGGAAATTTGGCAATTTTTTCTCCAAAGAGTTCAGCTTTTTTATAACAACTACTAAAGTGATCTCGGTTTTAACAATTTTAGTAGGTGGTATTCCTACTAAACTTTCGATTAAATTACATGCTTCCAAAGCAGGAGTTACTAGAAAATTACCACATGTAAGAGTATTTTTAACGTATCTATACCATCTAGTAATACCAACATAAAAATTCCTAAGAAGGATCATGGTAGAATATTTTTTAGTACATATATGATGATCATTGGTACGTCATAAACGTATCCTTAATTTCTGATGTTCCATGTTGTTTTCTTATTGTTTCCCACATGTTTGATATGCACTTTATGTCATTTTTGTCGATTTTTCGGACTAACCTATTGACAAGATGCCACACAGCCAGTTCCATGTTTTCTGCTGTTTTTAGTTTTAGAAAAGTTGTTCTCGAAATATTCTCGTAATTGGAAAATTAGAATCTCGGAAGTCTTAGAATTCCCGAAGGTTCCACGGAGTCCTGAAGAGACCCGGAGGGGGGCCTCGGGGGGGCCACACCATAGGGCGACGCCCCCTGGCCGCGCCATGGGGTGGTGTCGCCCCCCGGCCTCCACCACCTTCGCCCTTTCGCCTATTTATACCCCCCGAGACGTAAACCCTAAAGATATACCACTTCGTCCTGAAAAACACCCGAGGCCACCGTCATCGTCATCCCGAGATCAGGAGGGTTCTGGAGCTCTCCCCGGCACCCTGCCGGGAGGGGAATTCCTCATCGGAGGGGTCTACACCACCATGCCCTCCTCCAAAGTGATGCGTGAGTCGTTCAACCTTGGACTACGGGTCCATAGCAGTAGCTAGATGGTTGTTCTCTCCACTTTGTACCTCATGTTTAGATCTTGTGAGCTGCCTAACATGATCAGGATCATCTTTATGTAATGCTACATGTTGTTTTTGTTGGGATCTGATGAATGTTGAATTATATCTTCTGGTTATCAATCTATCATGTTATCTTCATGCAGATGTTATTTGTGATCTTTCATGCTCTCCTTTATTAGTAGATGCTCTGGCCAAGTAGATGCTAGTACCTCCAAGAGGGAGTATTTATGCTCGATAGTGGATTCATGCCTCCTTTGCATTTGTGCTCGAGTGACAGAAACGTCACGGATGGAGGATGTGTTGTTGACATTAGGGAGAAAACAACGGTGTTTACCTAGTTTACATTTTTTTACATTACACACTTTGCTTACGGAGATAATCTGTATGTAGCAACTTAATACCCAACGTTTTTGTTCGGATGATATTTGGAGAGTGGATTATTAGACATAGATGCAGTTGGATGACGGTCTATGTATTTTGTTGTAATGCCCGCATGAATCACATAGTAATCTTTATGTCTTGCATATGCACTACGGTGCGGCCTTCATTTCTGTCAATTGCCCAGCCGTAATTTGTTCACCACACATGTTATTTATCTTTCACGGAGAGACACCACTAGTGAAATGTGGACCCCGGTCCATTTCCTCATACTGATAAAACACCTACTGCTTTCATACTGCTTTCCTACTGTTTCCACACTGTACGTTTAACCTCTTCGTGTTCAGCAAAACCGGTGAGATTGACAATCTCACTGCTTCGTTGGGGCAAAGTGATTTGATTATGTTGTGTAGGTTCCACGTTGCTGCTGAACCGGTAGTGCGCCCTGCCATCTCAGATGCATGAACCTTCAGAAGTGATTCTTCCTCCTACTGGTCGATTCAACCTTGGTTTCTTTTCTCAGGGAAAACTTGCTGCTGCACTCTTCACACCTTGCACTTGGGGTCTCCTGTCTACACTCCATCAATCATCACTTATTCTATACCAAGCATCTTTCAAACTTTCTCCCCCTTGTTGCCTAAAAGAACTAACATCAACTTCATGATTATTCATTTTAGCAAGATTAAAACAGGATAACAAAAATAACAACTATAATAGGAACTAATTTTTTGTGTTTTTCATATAAAGAAGCAAACCAGACATAATGAAATAAACTAAGCAAAACAATAACAAAGTAAAAAAGATTGGAGGTGAGAGACTCCACTTGCAGAAATCCTCTTCCTCCCCGGCAATGGCGCCAAAAAAGAGCTTGATGGCGTGTGAACACACGTTCGTTGGGAGAACCCAAGAGGAAGGTATGATGAGTACAACAACAAGATTTTCCCTTGGTAAGAAACCAAGGTTTAATCGGACCAGTAGGAGAAACAAATAACTTCTAAAGGTTGTTGACAGATGATGTTGGCATGGCACACTACTAGGCTCAGCGGCAAGGTGGAATCTGCACACAACACAACCAAGATACTTTGCCCCAACAAAACAGTGAGGTTGTCTGGTGGGGTGCATAGTTGCACTCGTTGGTAAACCCCAAGAGAAAGGTTGTGAAGAGTGTAGTGGCAGGTTTTCCCTCAGAAAAGAACCCAAGGTTGAATTGACCAGTAGGAGGACAAGCAACTTCTGAAGGTTGATGCATTTGATGTGGTAGGGCGCACTACCGGTTCAACAGCAACGTGGAACCTACACGACACAATCAATTTACTTTTCCCCAACAAAGTAGTGAGGTTGTCAATCTCACCGGTTTTGCTGATAACAAAGAGGTTAAATGTATGGTGTGGAAAATAGTAGGAGAACAGTGTGAAAATAGTGGAAGCAGTGTGAAAATAGTAATCGCAGTGGTTGTATTATCAGTATGAGAAAATAGACTGGGTCCACAGTTCACTAGAGGTGTCTCTCCATAAAAGATAATGTGTGGTGAAAAATTTACAGCTGGGCAATTGATAGATAATGAAACATGCATGACATGATGATTACTATGTGATTCATGTGGGCATTACAACAATCTCATAGACCGTTATCCAACTGCATCTATGACTAATAATCCACCCTTAGAATATCATACGAACAATCTTTGGGTATTAAGTTGCATGCAATAGATAATCACATTAAGAAAAGTGTGTAATGTAAACATCGTTGTTTTCTCCCTAATGGCAACAACACATCCTCCATCCGTCACGTTTCTGTCACTCAAGCACAGATGCAGAGAAGGCATGAACCCACTATCGAGCATAAATACTCCCTCTTGGAGTTACTACCATCTAATTGGCCAGAGCATCTAGTAACAACAGAGAGCATCAAAGATCATAAATAGCATACACATGAAGATAACATGATAGATTGATAATGAAGAGACATAACATTCAATAATAATCGTATCCCAGCAAACACAACATGTAGCATTACAATAAGATGATCTCGATCATGTAGGGAAGCTCACGAGATCTATTCATGAGGCATAAAGAGGAGAGAACAACCATCTGGCTACTGCTATGGACCCGTAGTCCAAAGACGAACTACTCATGCATCATTCCGGAGGTGGGCATGGTGGTGTAGAGCCCTCCGGTGATGATTTCCCCTCCCGGAAGGGTGCCGGGGAGAACTCCAGAACCCTCCCAAACTCGGGTCGACGATGACGGCGGACTCGGGTGTTTTTCGTGGAAAAGTGGGATATTTTTAGGGTTTACGCCTTGAGGGGAATAAATAGGCGAAAGGGCGATGTCGGTGAGTGGCCAGGGGGGCGCCACCCTATGTTGTGGCCCCCCTCCGGGTCTCTTCGGGACTCCGTGGAACCTTCGGGAATTCTAAGACTTCTGGGCTTAAAATTTTCCAATTCCGAGAATATTTCCAGAACAACTTTTCTGAAACTAAAAACAGCAGAAAACAGGAACTAGCTCTGTGGCATCTTGTCAATAGGTTAGTCCCAGGAAATCGATAAAAATGGCATAAAGTGTAAGCAAAACATGTAACCTATGGCATGAAAACAACATGGAACATCAGAAATTAAGGATACGTTTATGACGTATCAACATCCCCAAGCTTAGTTCCTACTCGTCCTCGAGTAGGTAAACGATAAATACAAATAATTTCTGAGGTGACATGCTACCAAAATAAACTTGATCATCTAAATTGTAAAAGCATAAGTAAGCTGAGATCATGGTACTTTAAATACAAGAATGATAGATATAATTTTAACAATGAAACATAGCAATCAATTTGCATCATGAAAAGTAACACAAATAAATGATCATAAATAATAATGCACTCAAAAGTTATACGTTTGTTTCAACCATAGAGAAAACATAGCAAAGTGATATTTCGCATGTCCTTAAGAGTGGGGCAAAACATAAATGCCAGGACACATTCAAAGTTCAAGTGGAAGACAAGAACAAATAATTTGAGAGCAAATAATAACACATCATAAGTCAATTAATAATGTTTCTGGACGAAATGCACATTAAACTCATAATGGCAACTATGCTCTCTCAACTGTGCATAAATTTAGAAGATGGAGACTCCACATAAGAGTAAAAGAAAGGCCCTTAGCAGAGGGAAGCAGGGATCTCTCATGTGCTATAGCTTTTTATTTTATTAAACAGATGTATTGAAAACATTTTTTTTAGAGAGGTGTGTATGCTTATGTCAACGAATGGTAAACAGAAAATACAGTACGTCACAATCCAACTAGACTTAACAAGAGCAGCTCCCATAGAAGGACGCATCTGGGTAGAAGGTCATGCCTCTTTCTCATTTTTTTACACAATTATGCATTGACTGATAAATCAGGGGCAAAAATAGTGAAGAGAATTTATTGTTATTAATTTAGGGCTGGGCACCCCGCTGCCAGCTATCAATTGGATAAGCGGATAAAGCAAATAGTCAATGGTGTGAAAGTCAATTCAACAAGTGAGATAAATATTCTCTATTCACGTCCTCATGAGCTAAAGCAGGAGCACAAAACAGGAGTAATTTTGAAAGTTTTAATGGTAACACATGAGCAATTTACTTTGGAGTGGCGATTGAATACCACATGTAGGTAGGTATGGTGGACACATTTGGCATACTTTGTTTTTTGGGAGTTGGATGCACGAGTAGAGCTCATACTCAGTACAGGTGGAGGCTAGCAAAAGACTAGGAGCGACAAATCAAGAGAGCAATAATGGCCATAATCATGCATAGCGACAAAAAAATCATTAATAAAAGCATAAAGGGTATTAAAAGTTCAAAAACTAAATGATCATAGAGGCTATAAGTTAATGGTTTGTAATCATAAACATGGTGTAAGCATGCGCCAAGTCCGCCAAATAAAACATTCAAAGGTGATTCTTTCAATGGAACATTAAACACTCTCAGCTCTTTGAGACAAGTCATGCTACAAAATTAATCACTAGGCTTAGAATTAAAATAACATCTAGCATGATATGAAAAAGTCTAGCCACGGTCTGTAAAAGCTTCTATTTGCACCGTTATAAGCACAAAAAATGTACTACTGCTTTCCAACACGAAATATTTTATACTAAACAAAAACTCTCCAATAGATACAGCAATGAAACAAGAGAGTACTAACACAACTCTATTAAAACTAACAGCTCTGAATAATAAATGCAAGAAAAACATGAGCTAAAAAGGAATTTTGCAGCAACCAGAAGAAAAACTAAGAATACGAGCATAACGAGTATTCAAATGAAAAGCGGAGCATGTCTCTCTCCAAAACAAGAATGCTAGTTTCCAAAAATATTATTTAAGCAAGGAAAAAAACGAAAACAAAACGAAAAATAAAAGACGCTGCAAGTAAATATTCATATGATGTGACCGAATAAAAATATAGTTTTA
Organism: Alopecurus myosuroides; assembly: GCA_028641055.1. Taxonomy (NCBI): domain Eukaryota; kingdom Viridiplantae; phylum Streptophyta; class Magnoliopsida; order Poales; family Poaceae; genus Alopecurus; species Alopecurus myosuroides. The sequence continues at coordinate 510,348,680 of CM054058.1, read as the reverse complement.
CTAGAAGTGACCTTTTACGTAGAGGATGACTTGGGCATCCCCAAGCTTAGACGCTTGAGTCTTTTTAGAATTTGCTGGGATGAACCAGGGGCATCCCCAAGCTTTGATTTTGCACTCTTCTTGATCACATTATAACACTCTCTTCTTTTTCCGGGTTTACCTCTGTTCCTCTGTGAGAAACGATAAAACCCAGAAGCTTTCCTGAGAGAACCCCAAATACGCACTTTAATGGATTTAACTTCATTTTATAAGTGCGCAAGTTATCGAAAGTTTCTCGCAGATCTTCAAGGAGTGTATCCCTTTCCTTGGAAACAACGGCAATATCATCCATGTAAACATGGACGTTTTTGCCAATCTGACTATGCAAGCATCTTTGCATGCAACGCTGATATGTTGCACCGGCATTCTTCCAGCCAAAAGGCATGGTTATGTAATAGTATGTTCCATATGGGGTTATGAAGGAAGTTTTTATTTGGTCTTCCTCCTTCATAAGTATTTGATGGTACCCAGAATAAGCATCCAAAAAGCATAAAAGCTCAGAGCCAGCAGTGGCATCTATTATCTGATCGATTCGCGGCAACGCGAACCTATCTTTTGGACATAACTTGTTCAAGACGGTGTAATATATACACATCCTAAGAACAATACTATCCTTCTTCGGGACTAATATTGGGTTCGTAGACCAATCAGTATGTATGACTTCCCGGATAAAATCAGATGCTAAAAGACGGATAATTTCCTTGCCTGTAGAATTTCGTCTTCTTCCATCGAAAGGACGGTGACCTTGTTTGAAGGGTTTTAATCCTAGGATTACTTTGAGTTGGTGCTCAGCAAGTTCCCTGGGCACACCTGGCATATCAGCAGGACACCACGCAAAAATGTACCAGTTCTCACGTAGGAACTTGATGAGTGCGTTTTCCTATTTATCAGTCATTCCTATTCCCACTACGACAAATTTTGTTGGATCTTTGGGATCTAGGATGACATATATTGTATTCTCCAAGGCTTTGAAACTATCTGCTGGCTTCCAGCTTTCTTTTTCTGCTGGCATTTCTGTCGGCGATACTTCTTTAGCTAGTTCTTTCAATTCTTCCTTCTGAATCACTTGTTCGGCATAAAGGGTGTTTCCTTTATCCAACTCGTTCTCCAATTTCAAGTCAATAGATATGGTGAATACTCTTCCTTTTGGCCCTGGCATCTTCAGCTTGTTATAAATATAACATGATTTTGCCATGAATTTGGCGAAAGCCGGACGTCCGAGTATTGCGTGATAAACACTTTCAAACGGCACCACCTTTAATGAGATCCTTTCCTGACCGAAGTGTTCTCTCTTTCCAAAGGTTACGTCTAGGGAAATTTCTCCTAGGTATTGTGCTTGTCTGTCAGGAACAATACCATGAAAACGTATGTTACTGTGATTGAGCTGGGTCTCGGAGATGTGTAGTTGTTTCAATGTACTTAAGTACATGATATTGATACTAGATACACCATCCATCAGCACTCTTTTGAGCCTAGTGTTTTGAACAATAGGGCTTACGACCAAAGCATGCGTGCCGGGTTCTGGGATGTTTCCGGGATGATCAGACCGATCCCAGGTAATTGGAGTATTTGAATACTTCAAGTATTTTGGGGTTGGAGGTACAACCGCGTTGATTTCTCGAAGTGTTCTTTTCGCCTGTTTTGCTGAGGGAGTTGCCAGGAAAGTTAGGTTACATTCTCCTTCAACTCTCGGGAATTTTGGCTCGCCTTTCCGCCGTTGTTCCTGCATTTTATCGTCAGTTTCTGACTCACTTTCTTCTTTTTCAGCTTCTGGCTTTTGCTTGTTGAACTTCCTTTTGGAATTCTTTCCTTTGTTCTCGGATCCTGCAGTGCCTTTCATGTGCTTGTTGAGGCAGCACTACGCGTTGGTATGGGTAGGCTTCCCAACTTGCGAATGGTGGACACAGTTTTCTGACTTAATCTTTTCCCATTCTTATTTAGAATAGGAGATGGGCTCTGTGTTTTTCCCTTTCCATCTGTTGCCATTATCCTTTCCAAAGGTTAAGTTTACTTCCTTGGGTTTTGGCTGTGCTTCTAGAGTAGCCTTCTTTTCAGAATGATACACCTTTTTGGCTTGAACCAAAGCATCAATATTTCCACCTCTCGCTCTGATATCATCTTCGGCCGCTGCATGCTCATTGGCGGTGGTAAGCATAGATCCGAGATCTTTGTGCTCTTTCAAACCAACCATGAACGGTATGAGGCCGGGTTTCAGGCCTTTGATGAAAGCATGCATTGCTTGTACATCACTTACTCCAGAGCAACTATTCTTCATTGCAGTCCATCTTGACATAAAGTCGACATATGACTCATCCTCATATTGCACGCAATGGTTCAACTGGTTTATACTCTTAGGGAGTTTGTACGTGCCCCGGAAGTGCTGAGCGAATACTCTCGCCATATCTTCCCAGCTGTCCACTGTCCTTGACAGTAGCCCATTAATCCAATCTCTGGCTCCATCCAATAACATTAGGGGAAGAAATTTTATAGCCTCTAAATCTGTCCCTTTGTTAATCTGGACGGCAGTATAGTAATCTGAAAGCCATGTATTCGGGTTAGTGCTTCCGGTATACTTTTGATAAGTTGGACCAACTTTGGAGAAGCCAGAATGTAGATTGATCCTTCGGATCCTATCAGTGAAACATTTAGGTCCAAGGTATAGATCATCTCTGTCTGCCTTATCAAAGTGTGCGGAATACCTTCCGGCTGAATGGACAGAAGGGGATCTGCTCCTTTCTGGTCCATTGTTGCGTGAGTGCGCTCTTCCGGGATTATCCCTACTTCTTCCGTTGTCGTGTCCTTTGAAATAAGGTGGAGTTCTACTCCTTGGCCTTTCTTTGTTCCTAGGAGAAGTACAGGATCTCTCACGCCTGTGAGGGTTGTCATATCTTCCGGCTTTATCAGCTGGGCGTCTCGGAGGCGGCATTATTTTTCTGTCTTTCCAGTTTTGTTCCTCCCATTCCTTGTACTCACGGGGATTATTTCCGCCTTTTGGAAGATGGGATCCTGTTCAGGGGGCTGCATCCTTGTTATCCGGGATTTTCCTGTCCTTCTTAAGATCTCCTTTCTTTTCCTTAGAATCGTCTGAATCTCCAGGTTCACCAGGTTCAGGTGCTCCAGCGACGCATGTGGCAATTTTGCATAGGGCTGAGTCATCATGTAACTTCCCTGATCGTGCATGTCCTCGCTGTTGCTGCTGCAATGCTTTTCCTATGAAAGAATACACTCCCTAAAGTTTTTCGTCGTTGGAGTACATATCATCGTTAAGGATGGCGAATGCGGCTTCCGCGTTTTCGGCCGCGGTTTTGTATATGCGTTCGCCCTTGGCATTAGTGGCGCTAACCTGCCTTTGCCAAGAAGGGTTTTCAAACCTCTTTCTTGCTGGCAATTCTTCCGGCTTTGAAATTCCGGGTAACCGAGTAGGTTTAATTCCAGATCTATTCCTTCTCTCGTATTCCTCTATTTCTTCCTGCTACAGTTTAATGTCAGCATGGGTTTTGATGAGGTTTTCCCGAGCTCGGAATAGATGTTGTTGTTGCCGCTTTAGATCTTGTCTCCTGGCTTCCAGCACGTCCGGGGGCTCGTCTCGTGCCACCGGGGTTTGAATCAAATCAATTTCATCATGTTCCGACATTTGGGGAACGGGGATTTCATTATTTTTCTTCTTCGCAGGCTTGACTCTGCTGCCTCCACCTACTTCTAGGTTTTGGTTGGCAATTTCTGCCAATTTTTTCATCTTTTTCTCCTGGAGTTTAGATTGGAGCTTCTTGGCAGATTTCTTTTTCGTTTTGGAAGAAGGAGGTTTCTTGCCAGGTTCTTCCTCTGTCAGTTCTGTGACATCAGGGTAAGTTGGGCTAGCTTCGCCATCCTCTTTTTCCTCATCTGGCGGAGGTGCTTTGGGAACTTCATCTTCCTCAGGATCCGAATATTCAGTCGGTTTTTCCATGAGTACTTCGTGAAAGCTCCCTTGCATAGATTTAACCTTTTTTTTGAAAGCGTCTTCATCTTCGTCTTCAGAATCTATGTCTTCAGATCCAGGTTCTGACTCCAACCTTACTTCAATAGCAGCTAATACAGAGTCGACTTCTGAGTTCATCGTGTCGTTGACAGATGTCGGATCTTCCACTTTTTTTATGGGTTCGTGTTTTTCTTCCTTTTCCACGGGATTTTTGCCTTCCGTGTTTTCAACGATCTCAGACTGCACCATACCAAAAAAAGTGGGATCTGGTTGCACGCATCTCCTTGGAGGCAGCAAATCCAGATGTATTTTGGCGGTATGCCAATATGGAAGCTTGATATGCTCCTATGTATGAATAGGGAAAATCTGAGCAGAGTCCAGTGTTAAAGCCTTAATCTATTGGGCATAGGGCGGGTGGGAAAAAATTACTTCCACCACGGAATCCCACAGCTTCTGCTATCAAACCGATAAAAAATATTAGCAGACCCAATCGGTAAAACGCACGCACTTACCAGACGATTCCGTCCTGGCATATACGATCCATTGTCGAGGAAGCGTCTGATGTTTCCATCGAATTGCAGGCTTCCGACAGTAATCGAGTTGCCGAGTCCGCCGAGTATTCCCAACCGAAACATGGCTCCTGACGCCGCTGGCCCTATGGTGGGCGCCAACTGTCGAGACATCGTAGTAGATTTCATAGACGGGGGTGCCATGAGCCCACTGGTAGAACCGCGGGGGAGGTGATAACACGAAAAATGAGAACACCGAGTTTTACCCAGGTTCGGTACGACGCAACTAGGCCGGCGTTCCTACTCCTGCAATCTCACTAAATCAGGGTTGAAGCCTGAAGTATACAAATTACAATGTGAGTATGGTTTCTCTAACTCGGCGAGGATCAACTTCTCGGCGAGCTGGCTTCTATCTTATATTGTCTCTCTGTTCTTGCTCCCGTCCGACTTTATATAGATAGCCGGATTAGGGCTTACAGAAAAGAAACCTAGAAGACTACGGAAAGTATCTAACTTGGAAAGTAAGGAAATCATCTTCTCCTCCAAGCCGCACCACTTTGGGTCGTGGTCTAGGTTCTTCTAGAATCCGTCTTCCTGCGCGTCAGCTTACTGGGCCGCCCAATGGAGTATGATCTATTGCCCGTGGGCCACCCTAGTAATCCAGCCTTTAGGCCAATGGCGGACATACCCTTAATCGGCATATATCTGACAAGGATGAACCACTGTATACAAGGAGGAATTGGCGATGAAGATGGCAGTGAAGACGGTGGAGAGTACAGGCCGGCATCATGGGGGAGCGCTTCCCCTTAGCCCTCTTGCTTCATGGTCTTGCGAGCCCTCCCCCGTAGAGATGGGATCCATGTGGGAGGCTAAAACGTGGCCTTGGTGGCTGGAAATTTGTGGTATGGGGTGTCTCCCATGACCTAGGTTTCCTCCCTTTATATAGTCTCTCGGATTTCCATTATCCCATCTAGGGATGCAGTAAATCGGGTGTATCTCGGCCGTCCGGACTCGGAGTCACGTGAATTTTAAGTATAGAATGTTTGGCGCAAAATTCCTCACAATTTTGTCTTCTGTGAGATTTCTGTTTGACGCCGTCTTCGACCCGTAACGTGGCAATCTTTGAAAAGAGTTTTCAGACAGATTTTAGGAAAGTCCCAATTCGACACCAACAAGGTTTCCTCTTCTATTTTTGATAATTCCTACACATCAAAGTGTAAAACAAGAACATTGTGCACTTTTGCAACTATTAGCAGGTAGTGCAAATAAATCATAAACTTAATATAAAAACAATTATCAAAAGCATAAAAGTAGCATGAAACCATAAAAAATTATAGATACCTTATGGACATATCAACATCCCCAATATTAGTTCCTACTCGTCCACGAGTAGGTAAAATGATAAAAAAAAATGAGGTGACATGCTACCAACATGATCTTGATCATCATATTTGTAAAAGCATTTGTAAGTTGAGATTATAACACTCTAAACATAGGCATGATAGATATAATTGTAACAATTAGCAAGCATGTTGCAACATGAATAGTAACACAAATAAAAGATCATGAATAATAACGCACTTGAAAGTTATACGTTTGTTTCGAGCATAAAAAAACATAGCAAACTGATATTTCGCTTGTCCTTAAAAGTGGGAAAAAACATAGATGACATGATACCTTCAAAGTTCAAGTGAATGACTAGAACAAATAATTTGAGAGCAAGTAATAACACATCATGAATCAATCAGTAATAATCTTTGGGACTGATGCGCATTAAACTCAGAATGGCAACTACGCTCTCTTAATTGTGCATAAAGTTAGAAGATGGAAACTCAACATAGAAGTAAAATAAAGGTCCTTCGCAGAGGTAAGCAGGGATTAACTCATGTGCTAGAGCGTTTTGTTTTATTAAACAGAGGTATTAAAACCATTTTTTTAGAGAGGTGTATGCTTATGTCAACAAATGGAAATAGAGTTCTTGTCATCTTCCAAACTAAACAAGTTGAGAGCGGTTCCGAATTATTTATATTGGGCACTTATAGCATGCACTTAATATAGTATGACACTCCTCCCCACCTTGCTTTCGCAAACCATGGCTAATGGAATCCTCGGGTGCCTACCAACAATCTCATACCATGGAGGAGTGCCTATTTATTTGTTTAGCTTTTTGACATTATAATGGTCTAACCAGCTCTTTGCAAAATTAATGACGACAGATGAAGCATGCAAGTCGGGGTACTTAATTAGTATCGAAGACAACAAACCCAACTACTACTTCCTCATGAGCTAAAACAACAACACATAACAAGAATAATTTTGAAAGTTTAAAGGTAGCACATAAGAAATTTACTTGGAGTGGCGGTTAAATACCACGTGTAGGTAGGTATGGTGGAAACATTTGGAAAACTTTTGTTTCGGGGGGTTAGATGCACAAGTAGAGCTCATACTCAGTACAGGTGGAGGCTAGAAAAATATTGAGAGCGACAAATTAAGAGAGCAATAATTTCCATAATCATGCATAACGACAAAAACATTATTAATCAAAGCATAGATGGTATTACAAGTCAAAAACTAAATGATCATAGAGGCTAAAGGTGACTGTTTTGTAGTCATAACATGGTGTAAGCATGCGCCAAGTTAACCAAATAAACATTTGAAGGAGAATACCACAATATTATGCTTCGATGTGATAAAAACAACTCATGATTCTTTCAATGGCACATTAAGCACTCTCAGATGTTTGATACAATTCATGATATATCAATAACTTACCAAGCATAGAATTAACATGATATCCAACATGACATGATAAAGTCTAGCCACAGTCTAAACAAGCTTCTAATTTCACCGTTATAAGCATGAAATATTTTATTGCTTTCCAACACCATCACTTATTTAAAGAAAAACTCTCTAAATGTTATATCAATGAAACAAGAGAGTAACACTACTCTAAGAGAACTAATAGATCTGAATAAGAGATGCATGAAAACAATAGCTAAAAAGAGGAGGAGTTGTAGCAGCTAGACGAAAAATGAAGAATACGAGTATGATAGGAATACAAGTATTGATATGAAAAATCGGAGCATGTCTCTCTCCCACACAAGAATTCTAGGTTACAACTAATTTTATTGCATCAAGAAAAACAAAAAGAAAATAAAACAAAACAAAAACAACAGACGCTCCAAGTAAAGTGCATATGATGTGACCGAATAAAAATATAGTTTCACTAGAAGTGACCTGATAAGTTGCTGATGAAGAAGGGGATGCCTTGGGCTTAGACACTCGATTCTTCTTGGAATTTGCTAGTATGAACCACGTGGGCATCCCCAAGCTTTGTCTTTTCACTCTTCTTGATCACATTATATCACCCTCTTCTCTTGACCCTTGAAAACTTCCTTCACACCGAACTCAAAGTAATTCTCATTAGAGGGTCAGTGCACAATCAAAAACTCACATGTTCTCCTTGTACACAAGCATTATTAATACCTTTTAAACATTAGCTACAGCCAATGATGTTTTCTGGAGCAAAGAAATCCACTCAACATAGTAAAATAGAGAATGTAAGTAAAAAGGCAGAATCTGTCAAAACCGGAACAGTCTGTGAAGACGAATTTTTCGGGACACTTACGTTGCTCAAATCGAAAAATGTAGAACTAGATGTTTTTGGGAAATAACTGAGGATTAAGCACAACAATTTTCAGGTCATTTTGATCTTTCTGTGATTGTATACGAATTGAACAGTGGACAGCAGAAATCTGTTTCCTACGCAGAAATCCAAATCTAACCTCAACTTTTCACTAGAGACTTTACTTGGCACAAAAAATACGAGAAAGTAAAGATATAAAGGAGTTGCTACATAATTAATCAACACATTGACTCAAAGAAAACAAAAGAAAACATTGCAAAAATAAAAGCATGGATTATCTCCCAAGAAGTGTTGCTATTAAACCAAATCAAATTTTGTTTTTGAATCATAGAAAGGTTGCTTAAGTGAACAACTTATAAATGAAAGGTAAGACCCAAAAGGAATCAAATCAAAATGCAAAGAGGCCACTCTTACAACAAAAGTCAGAATCTGTCCAGAAATACAGCAGCTGGAAAACGTATTTATTAGGTGCACTTAAACATGTCATAATTTTTTTCCAACTTTTGTGCATTCATAGGGTTAGATGATACATAAATAGTTAAATTTTCGTGACTTTTTGAGTTTTCAGTAAAATATGAAAAATCATACAGTGAACAACAAATGCTGAAAACAGAAAAGGCCCTTAAATATGCATCAACTAAAACTAAATGCGCAAAACTTGGTACTTTATTTTTTTAGAAACAAAAATAATAGAGGATAAACAAGAACTAAACTTCATAGTAATATCAAATAAACCCAAAACTAAATGAAAGAAAATTAAAATACATGTTAAGACAATGCATATCATGTCAAAATGGTAATATAGATCATGAACGAGACAACCTTATTTTTGTTGATGGAAGCTTAGATGATTGTATCTTCTTAAATATGTTCTTGGGATGCACCTAAACATCCCCAAGATTGAGCTCTTGCATATTTTTGTTCATCTCATATCACCATATTGATTACATATTATAAGCTATATCCAAATAAAACTTCACAAAATTCATTAGTAGGGTTAGTACTCATTAAATAAAATCCACTCATGTTCAAGTATTGGCAAGTTTCATTATATTTATTAAACATTAGCCACTGTATATACCGAGGTTTCTTATAAAATTTTGGTTGTCCGTAGAAAAAGTAAGGCAACTAAGAATACTAAGTACAATATTGAATATACAAGGAAATCTGGAAAAACTGGACAGCCTGTAAAGATGGCACTCAATGAGATAGTTAAGTAGCTCAAATAAAAAAAAACTTAATACTAATGAAAGACAGATCATAATCTCGGGTTTATGCACAAAAATTTTCAGATCAAAATAGTATTCTGAGATTTATCACATTTTTTACAGTGAAGCACAGGAAATCTGCCAAAAACTAATAAGTCAGTGAAAATAGATTTTTTTTTAAATAGCTACGTAACTCAAATTAGAAAAGTCAGAACTAATGAGAGTTAGGTACTAGTCTCGGATTTATGCACAAAAATTTGCAGATCCAACTAATGTTCTGGTGATTTTAAACAAGTTATACGGTGAAACACAACAAACCTATTTCTGCGCAGTAAACCAAACTTTTGCACTTTCAAATAACTAGATACAAATATTAGCACTTTATTTTTTTTATGTATAGGGGTATATACACAATATTTACAATATATACATGTTTTATCTGAAAATCTTCCATGTAAAGATTTTTTTTGGTTTCATAGACATGAACACAAGTGTTCAAGGTCGACCCCCACTTAACCATTACTCATCTTTCCAATCACTCTTCTTTTTGAAAAGTTGTTATATAACAAGTACAACTATTTTTTTTATAATTCGCATTCCCTATCAAAATTAAGATAGAAAACAACTTACAACTAAAAGTAAAAAACTACTTAGAGACAAAGCAAACAAGTTCACACAAGAATATTCACCCACGCTATTGCTCCCCGGCAACGACGCCAGAAAAGGTCTTGATATATGATACGTCATAAATGTATCCATAATTTCTGATGTTCCATGTTCTTTTCTTGCCATATGCTACATGTTTCCTTTACACTTTATGCCTTTTTTTACCAATTTCCTAGGACTAACCTATTGACAAGATGCCATAGAGCCAGTTCCTTTTTTCTGTTATTTTTTACTTTCAAAAAAGTTGTTCTGGAAATATTCTCGGAATTGGATGATTTGAAGCCCGGAAGTCTTAGAAAGTTGTCGCGCACATGGAGTCTAGAGGAAACCCGGAGGGGGGCCACATGGGCCCCACACCGTGAGGCGGCGCCCCCCCCTTGGCCGCGCCCAGGGGTGGTGTGGCCCCCCTGGCCGCCCACCGATGTTGCCCTCGCGCATATATATTCTCCTCGAAGGCTTAACCCAAAAGAAATAATCCTTTTACACGAAAAACACCCGTAGCCGACGTCATCGTCAACCCTAGTTCGGGAGGGTTCTGGAGCTCTCCCCGGCACCCTGCCGGGAGGGGGAATCATCACCGGAGGGCTCTACACCACCATGCCCGCCTCCGGAATGATGCGTGAGTAGTTCAATCTTGTACTACGGGTACATAGCAGTAGCTAGATGGTTGTTCTCACCTCTTTATGCCTCATGTTTAGATCTTGTGATCTGCCCTACATGATCAAGATCATCTTATTGTAATTCTACATGTTGTGTTTGTTGGGATCCGATGAATATTGAATGTTATGTCCAATGATTATCAATCTATCATGTTATTTTCATGTGTATGTTATTTATGATCTTGCATGCTCTCCGTTGCTACTAGATGCTTTGGCCAAGTATATGCTTGTAACTTCAAGATGGAGTATTTATGCTCGATAGTGGGTTCATGCCTCCCTTTCACTCACACTTCGAGTGACATAAACGTAAACGGGTGGGGGATGTGTTGTTTCCACTAGGGAGAAAACAACAATGTTTACATTGTTTGCATTATACACTTTGCGTACTGCAATTATCTGTTGCTTGCAACTTAATACCCAAGGTTTGCTCGGATGACATTCTGAGGGTGGATTATTAGGCATAGATGCAGTTGGATAACGGTATATGTATCTTGTTGTAACGCCCACATGAATCACATAGTAATCATCATGTCGTTCATATGCACTATGGTGCATCCTTTATATTGTCAATTGCCCAGCTGTAATTTGTTTACCAAACATGCTATCTATCTGTTCTGGAGAGACACCACTAGTGAACTGTGGACCAAGTCCATTTCCTTTGTACTGATAATACAACCACTACAATCTCTATTTTCATAATGTTCTTACTGTTTTCCTACTTCCATCACTGTTCTCTTTTCATCTACTGCAAACAAGTACTGTTTTCCACACCATATGTTTAGCCTCTTTGTTCTCAGCAAAACCGGTGAGATTGACAACCTCACTGCTTCGTTGGCGCAAAGTGATTTGATAGTATTGTGTAGGTTTCACGTTGTTGCTGAACCGGTAATGCGCCCTGCCAATATCAGCTGCATCAACCTTCAGAAGTGATTTCTTTCTCCTACTAGTCGATTTCAACCTTGGTTTCTTTCGGAGGGAAACGTGTTGCTCTGCTCTTCATACCTTACATTTGGGGTCTCCCAACCGGTGCAAGCCCTGCACCATCAAGAAAAAAATTGGCGTCGTTGCCAGGGAGAAAGAGGATTTCTTCAAGGGGAGCCTCTCACTTCCAATCTATTTACTTTGTTATTGTTTTGCTTATTTTATTTTATTTTGTCTTATTTGCTTCTCTATATCAAAAACACACAACAAATTAGTTCTTATTCTAGTTGTTATTTTTGTTACCCCGTAGTTATTCTTCATCATGTTGCTCCCTAAGTTCACCCTGAAAGATCTACCAGTAGGTAGTGGTTCTATACTTGGAAAGGATACCAGTAAAGAATTCTTTAATCATGTTAGTAAGTGATGGTGCAGATCGTGCACTCGTTGGGAGACCCCAAGAGGAGGGTGTGATGAGCACAGCAGTAGGAAATTCCCCTTAGTTAAGAACCAAGGTTATCAATCCAGTAGGAGGAAGAGGACCTTCAGAAGGTTGATGCCACTGACGGTGGTGCTGGCACTTAACCGGTGTCAGCAATAACGTGGAACCTACACACAACACAACCAAAATACTTTGTCCCAACGATACAGTGAGGTTGTCAATCTCACCGGTCTTGCTGAAAACAAAGATTAGACGTATAGTGTGGAAAATGGTGTATGCTTGCAGTAAGTAAAGAAAGCAGGAAATATCAATGGTTTTTTTAATAGTGTAGGAAAATGGAGCGGGGTTCATAGGTTCACTACTGGTGTCTCTCCATAAAATATAGTATGCTGGGTGAAAAAAATTATAGTTGGGCAATTGACAAATAGAGGTTGCACCATAGTGCACATTATAACATGATGAATAATATGATATTTAGTGTGGGCATTACAACAATATACATACACCGAAATCCATCTGCATCTATGACTAATAATCCACCCTCGGGTTATCATCCGAACCCCCTTAGGTATTAAGTTGCAAGCAACGGATAACTGCATTAAACAATGTGTGTAATGTAAGCAATGATTATGCACGCGGGCACTCTCACAGCACATCCTCCCCCTTCACGTTTCTATCACTCGAGCAAGGCGAAGAGGAGGCATGAACCCACTATCAAGCATAAATACTCCCTCTTGGAGTCACTAGCAACTACTTGGCCAGAGCAACCACTAGCAACGGAAAGCATGCAAGATCACAAATAACATATGCAATAAATACTATAATCAACTTGGCATAAGTTCAATATTCATAGGATCCCAGCAAACACAGCATATAGAATTACATAAGATCAATCTCGATCATGATAGGTAGCTCACGAGATCTAAACATGGATGCATATGAGGAGAATACAACCATCTAGCTACAGCTACGAACCCGTAGTCCAAGGATGAACTACTCACGCATCACTCCGGAGGCAGGCATGGTGATGTAGAAGCCTCCGGTGATGATTTCCTCTCCGGCAGGGTGCCGGAAACAGCTTCAGAACCCCTCTGATCTAGGGTTGATGGTGACGACAGCTGTGGAACTTTTCGGGGATTTTTTATCAGGTATTTAGGGTTTTCCATCCGGGGGGATTAAATAGGCGAAAGGGCAAAGGCGGTGGAGCTCCAGGGGCCCCACACCCATAGATGGCGCGGCCAGGGGGTGCGCCACCCTATGGTGTGGGCCCCCTGGTGCCCGTCTTCGACTCTCCTTCGGTCTTCTGGATGCTTCCGGGGAAATAGGCACTTCGGGCTTTGTGGGGTCCAATTCCGAGAATGTTTCCAGAACAACTTTTCTGAAACCAAAAACAGCAGAAAACAGGGTACTGGCACTTGGCATCTTGTTAATAGGTTAGTCCCGGAAAACGTATAAAAATGCTATAAGTAAGGGAGAAAACAAGTAGCAATTGACATAATATGATCATGGAGCATCAGAAATTATAGATACGTTGGAGACGCATCAAGCATCCCCAATCTTAGTTCCTACTCGTCCTCCAGTAGGTAAACGATAAAACACAATAATTTCTGAGGTGACATGCTACTAACATAACCTTGATCAATCTAATGTAAAATCATATGCACGCTAAGATCATAGAACTTCAAACACAAACATGATAAATAGAACTTTAATAATAAAGCATAGTAGTTACTTTGCATCACGAAGAGTATCTCAAATAAAGGATCATGAATAATAAGAAAGGTAAACGTTTGTTTCAGGTATAGAGAAAGCATGGCAAAGTGATATTTCGCTAGTCCTTAAGAGTGGGGCAAAACATAAATACCAGGACACCTTCAAAGTTCATGAGGAATACTAGAGCAAATAATTTAAGAACAAATAATATCACATCATGAAGTAATTATTGATGTTTATGGGACAAATGCACATAGAACTCAGAATGGCAAAAATGCTCTCTCAACTGTGCATAAAGTTAGAATATGGAGACTCAACATAAAAGTAAAGAGAGGCCCTTCGCAGAGGGAAGCAGGGATCACTCATGTGCTAGAGCTTTTATTTTATTAAAAAGAGGTATTAAAAGTTTGACACTGAGTGTCTATATTTTGGGAGATGTATGCTAATGTTAATGAATGGTAAACAGAAAATACAGTACGCCACAAGCCAACTGGATTCACAAGAGTGGCTCCCATGTGAAGGACGCATCTGGGTAGAAGGTCATCCCTGTTTCTCTTTTGTTTACACAATTATGCTTTGACTGATAAATCAGGGGCAAAAATAGTGAAGAGAATTTGTTTGTATTAATTTGGGGCTGGGCACCCCGCTGCTAGCTCTTCTATCATTTGGATAAGCGGATGAAGCTACTAGTCCAGGGTGTGAAATCCAATCAACAAGTGAGATAAAGATTCTCTATTGACGTCCTCATGAGCAAAAACAGGAACATAAAGCAGGAGTAATTTTGAAAGTTTTGAAGGTAACACATGAGAAATTTACTTGGAGTGGCAATGAAATACCACATGTAGGTAGGTATGGTGTACACAATGGGAAAAACTTTGGTTTAAGGGAGTTTGGATGCACGAGTAGAGCTCATACTCAGTACAGGTGGAGGCTTGAAAAATACAGGGAGCGACAAATCAAGAGAGCATAAGAGCCATAATCATGCATAGAGACATAAGTATCATTAATTAAAACATAAGAAGTATCATAAGTTCAAAAACTAAGTGGTCATGGAGTAAAACATTCGAAAGAGAATACCATATATTGATGCTTTACTATGACAAGAACAACTCATGAATCTTTCAAGACATATTAAACACTCTCAGCTGTTTGAGGCTATTCATGCTACTAAATAACCACAAGGATTTAAAACTAAAATAACATTGAGCATGGCATGAAAAAGTTCTAGCCACAGTCTATACAAGCTTCTACTAGCACTGTTATAAATTCTACTTCAAGCAACAGTTTTCTTCTCCCAACAAGCACCATACAAAACATGCTTTATCAAAAATACTCTTTATGATAAAGCAAGCAAACATGATAGTACTCACATAACACTACTAAAACTAACATCTCTAATAAGAGATGTATGCAAAACAGGAGCTAAATAAATGCAGTAGCCAGACAAGATTAAGAATACAAAGTATTCTCATGAAAAAGCCGAGTGTGTCACTCTCCAATAAAAGAATGCTAGGGTCCAACCAATATTATTGTAAAAAGTAAAAACAAACTGAAAGAAAAAAACAAAAACAAACTGAAAACAAAAATAAAAGACGCTCCAAGTAAAGCACATAAGATGTGACCGAATAAAAATATAGTTTCACTAAAAGTGACCTGATAATTTGTTGATGAAGAAGGGGATGCCTTGGGAATCCCCAAGCTTAGACGCTTGAGTCTTCTTGGAATTTGCTGGGATGTACCACCGGGGCATCCCCAAGCTTAAGCTTTTCACTCTTCTTGATCACATCACTTCTCTTGACCCTTGAAAACTTCCTTCACACCAAACTTCTCACAATCTTCATTAGCAACGTTAGTGCAATCGAAATAATAAATTCACATGGTTCAGTTTCAAAACAAGTCTAACACTCAAAAACACATTAGCTAATGTCACAACTTCTTTTAAAACTCTTTTTCTCAAAAGAACACCAAAAGAAAGCGATTAAGATGCAAATGCAATAAATGGCAGAAATCTGTCAAAACAGAACAGCAGGTAAAGATCGATTTTTTCAAATATCTTATGTTGCTCAAATCAAAAACTGGTAAACTAAGAAAAGTTGCGTATATAACTCAGGATTACACACAAAAAAACACAGGTCATTTTTGAATTTTTTGTGATTTTATACGTAATTAACAATGGACGGAAGAAATCTGTTTCCTGCGCAGAAATCCGAAATATAGACTCAACTTTCCACTAGAGGCTTTACTTGGCTCAACAAAAACACAAAAGAAAAGATACAAAGGGGTTTCTAAGGAAATATACAGCACCCAGGTGCAAAGAACACCAAAGAAAACGAAGAAAAACAGGTTGAAAACAGAGAAATAAAAAGGGTTGTCTCCCGGTAGCGCTTTTCTTTAACGCTTTTCTTTAACGCCTTTCAGCTAGGCATAAAACGCAGCTAACGTATTTTCAGGTGAAGAAGCATCAACATTTAAACCAATAACTCTCCTTTTACTCCTCTTACCCTTCTTTTTTGGGTTTGGAGAATATGTGGCCACATGGTGTGAAGGTAAAATTTAATGTACCTTTCCCCACATCTATTACTGCCCCCCCCCCCCCCCCCCCCGTAGATTCATCAAGGACCTTCCAAGCGTAATTCGTCCTTCTCCTACACATTCAATGACAAGATAATCAGTGGATACTGTACTTACCATGATTTTTGTAAACACTCCCTCAGCTATCCCAATGGGAAAAACAGTGGTATTATTGATAAGGGGTATTTCTTCCCCCCCTTCAGAAAGTTTCTAAAGATTCAAAGACTCGTAGATTTTTCTAGGCATAAGATAAAATTCAGTCATAATATCGCAATGAGCATAAAAAGTTTCATCATTTATAACTACTTTTACTGTAGGTATCCACATTAAAGGTTCGGAGTTTATTGGCACATAATCATAACGAGCACGAATCTAGTTATAGGCTTCTTTTAAGCATGATATATTTGTTTAGAGAATATTCAATCTAGCCTGAAAACTCACAAGGGATGAATCAAATTTACTAGTTGAACTAGAAGTTGCAATCAACTTTTTAATGGCATTAATAGCTTGATCCCCATCACAACGTAGGAAGTCTCCTCTACTTTAGAGTCTAAAGCATATTTATAGCAAAGAACAAGACCAAAATAGAAACTACTAAGAAATAAATTCAAGGTCATCATGGGTTCAGTTTTACTATAAGAATAAAAAATCCTAGACCAAGCCTCCTTGAAACTCTCCTCACTCCCTTGCTTGAAAGTGAAGATTATTTCTTCCGGTGACATAATGACAGGAACAAAACTAGACATAAAAGCAAGCCAATAAATAACAGCTATGAAGTAAACTAATTTTTTTTGTGTTTTTAAAATAGAAAAGAAAAACAAGAACAAAATAAAAACAATACAATAAATAAAATAAAAGGATTGAGAGTGAGAGACTCCCCTTGCCAGAAGACTTCTTCTTCCCCGACAACGGCGCCAGAAAAATCCTTGATGGTGCGGATCATGCACTCGTTGGGAGACCCCAAGAGGAGGGTGTGATGCGCACGGCAGTAGGAAATTCCCACTAGTTAAGAACCAAGGTTATCAATCCAGTAGGAGGAAGAGGACCTTCAGAAGGTTGATGCCACTGACGGTGGTGCTGGCGCTTCACCGGTGTCAGCAACAACGTGGAACCTACACACAACACAACCAAAATACTTTGTCCCAACGGTACAGTGAGGTTGTCAATCTCACCGGTCTTGGTGAAAACAACGATTAGACGTATAGTGTGGAAAATGGTGTATGCTTGCAGTAAGTAAAGAAAGCAGGAAATAGAAGTGGTTTGTTTTAACAGTGTAGGAAAATGGACCGGGGTTCATAGGTTCACTAGTGGTGTCTGTCCATAAAAGATAGCATGCTGGGTGAACAAATTACAGCTGGGCAATTGACAAATAGAGGTTGCACCATAGTGCACATTATAACATGATGACTACTATGATATTTAGTGCGGCATTACAAGAATATACATAGACCGAAATCCATCTGCATCTATGACTAATAATCCACCCTCGGGTTATCATCCGAATCCCCTTAGGTATTAAGTTGCAAGCAACAGATAACTGCATTAAAAAATGTGTGTAATGTAAGCAATGATTATGCACGCGGGCACTCTCACCACTGTTTTCTCCCTAATGGCAACACCACACCCTCCCCCTTCACGTTTCTGTCACTCGATCAAGGCGAAGAGGAGGCATGAACCCACTATCAAGCATAAATACTCCCTCTTGGAGTCGCTAGCAACTACTTGGCCAGAGCAACCACTAGCAACGGAAATCATGCAAGATCACAAATAACATATGCAATAAAGACTATAATCAACTTGGCATAAGTTCAATATTCATCGGATCCCAACAAACACTGCATATAGAATTACATAAGATCAATCTCGATCATGATAGGCAGCTCACGAGATCTAAACATGGAGGCATATGAGGAGAAGACAACCATCTAGCTACAGCTATGAACTCGTATTCCAAGGATGAACTACTCACGCATCACTCCGGAGGCAGGCATGGTGATGTAGAAGCCTCCGGTGATGATTTCCTGTCCGGAAGGGTGCCGGAAACAACTTCAGAACCCCCCCCCCCTAATCTAGGGTTGACGGTGACGGCGGCTGCGGAACTTTTTGGGGATTTTTGATCAGGTGTTTAGGGTTTTCCATCCAGGGGGATTAAATAGGCGAAAGGGCAAAGGCGGTGGAGCTCCAGGGGCCCCACACCCATAGCTGGCGCGACCAGGGGGCGCCACCCTATGGTGTGGGCCCCCTGGTGCCCGTCTTTGACTCTCCTTTGGTCTTCTGGATGCTTCCGGGGAAAATAGGCACTTCAGGCTTTCTGGGGTCCCATTTTGAGAATGTTTCCAAAACAACTTTTCTGAAACCAAAAACAGCAGAAAACAGGGAACTGGCACTTGGCATATTGTTAATAGGTTAGTCCCGGAAAACGTATAAAAATGCTATAAATAAGGGAGAAAACAAGTAGCAATTGACATAATATGATCATGGAGCATCAGAAATTATAGATACGTTGGAGACGTATCAGTAAGCAAGAAAATTTTGAGAAAAATCCATAGTAGTGCTTGCTCCAAATTATGAAACTGCTGCAACTTCTTTAATTCACATGTTAGAAGCTAGGTTTGTTAACCTTCACCCCATACTGCAGCAAATGTTCCTCAACTTGAATAATATTAAAGATATCGAAAAAATAAATTTTATCTTAGAAACCATGCTTAAAGAATTTGGAGATGCTGTTATAGAAGCTAGATTTTTTTTGATAATTTCAATATTCTAGGCTCATTTGTAGATGTTGTTGGTGCTCTCAAAAAATCTGAACCTAAAAATGAAAAGAAGAGGAAAATACCAATCCCCTTTAAATTAGTAGCACTACATGAAGCCCAAGAGAAGAATTTTGACTGGATTGTTCCTGAAAATTTATTTGATGAGAGTAGTAAACCTAAAAGTTATAGGAGAGGAACTTTTGAAACTCATTTAGATAAAATACAATGCATTACTTAGGAGTTTTCTTGTCTTGATTTTGATGCTTCTTCACTTGAAAACACTTGATTCTATTTTTTCTGGGCCTAGCTAAAAGGCGTTAAAGAAAAGACCTTCTTGGGAGATAACCCATGGTTTTATTTTTGCTTTGTTTTTCTCTGTTTACTTAGAGTCAAGTGGTTGTATACTTCTGTAGCAACTTATTTGTATCTTTATTTTCATGTATTAGTTGTGCCAAGTAAAGTTTCTAGCAAAAGTTGGTGTTGGTTTTGGATTTCTGCGCAGGAAATTGATTTATGTTGTCCACCGTAAAAAAATTGCATAATTCACACAAAGATCAAAATGACCTGCAAATTTGTGTGCTTATTCCTTAGCTAATTACAAAAAAAATTGTCTTTATGTTTTTCGATTTTAGCAACTTAAGTGCTCCAAAAAAATTCTTCTTTACAGACTATTCTGGTTTTGACAGATTCTGCCATTTTACTTGCATTCTCTCTTTTACTATGTCGAGTGGATTTCTTTGCTTCACGAAACATCTGTGGCTGTATCTAATGTTTAAAAAGTATTAATAATTTTTGTGTCCATGTAGAACATGTGAATTTTTGATTGTGCACTAACCCTCTAATGTGAATTACATTGAGTGTGGTGTGAAGGAAGTTTTCAAGGGTCAAGAGAATAGGGTGATTTAATGTGATCAAGAAAAGTGAAAGCCAAAGCATGGGGATGCCCCCGTGGTTCATCCCAGAAAATTCTAAGAAGACTCAAGCATCGAAGCTTAGGGATGCCCAAGCCATCCCCTTCTTCATCAACAATTTATCAGGTCACTTCTAGTGAAACTATATTTTTATTCGGTCACATCATATGAATTTTACTTGGAGCGTCTCTTTGTTTTTCTTTTGTTTTCTCTTGTTTTCTTTTCCTTGCTTCAATAATATAGTTGGAACCTAGCATTCTTTGTGTGTGAGAGAGAAACGCTCCGATTTTTCATATGAATACTCGTTATGCTCGTATTCTTAGTTTTTCTTCTAGCTGCTGTAATTCCTTTTTAGCTCCTGTTTTTCATGCTCCTCTTATCCAGAGCTGTTAGTTCTAGTAAAGTTATGTTATTACTCTCTTGTTTAATTTCTATATCTCTTGGAGAGTTTTTGTTTAGTATAAAATGCTTGGTGTTGGAAAGCAGTAGTGCAATTTTCGTGCTTATAAATGTGCACATAGAAGCTTGTATAGACTGTGGCTAGACTTTTTCATGTCATGCTAGATGTTATTTTAATTCTATGATTAGTAGTTGTTATTGTAGCATGACTTGTCTCAAATAGCTGAGAGTGCTTAATGTGCCATTGAAAGGACCATGAGTTTCTTTTGTCATATTGAAGCATGAATTTGTGGTGTTCTCTTTCGAATGCTTTATTTGGTTGATGTGGCACATGCTTACACCATGTTTATGACTACAAACCAGTCACTTATAGCCTGCATGGTCATTTATTTTTTTACTTGTAATACCCTTTATGCTTTCATTAATAATGCTTTTGTCGCTATGCATGATTATGGCCATTATTGCTCTCTTGATTTGTCTCTCCCAGTCTTTTGCTAGCCTCCACCTGTACTGAGTATGAGCTCTACGCGTGCATCCAACTCCCAGAAACCAAAGTTTGAAAAATGTGTCCACCATACCTACCTACATGTGGTATTTAACCGCCACTCCAAGTAAATTTCTCATGTGATACCTTTAAAACTTTCAAAATTAATCCTGTTTTGTGCCCCTATTTTAGCTCATGAGGACGTGAATAAAGAATCTTTATCTCACTTGTTGATTGGACTTTACACGCCTAGACTAGTGGTTTCATCCGCTTAACCAAATGATAGAAGAGCTGGCAGCAGGGTGCCCAGCCCCAAAATTGGTTACCATTAAATTCTCTTCACTATTTTTGCCCCTAATTTATCAATCAAAGCATAATTGTGTAAACAAAAGAGAAACAGGAATGATGTTCTATACCATATGCGTCTTCAATTGGAGCCGCTCTTGTGAAGTCTAGTTGTCTTGTGACGTATTGTACTGTCTGTTTACCATTCGTTGACATAAGCATACACCTCTTTAAAAAAAATATTTCAATACCTCTATTTAATAAAATAAAAAGCTCTAGCACATGAGTTAATACATGCTTCCCTCTACGAAGGGTATTTATTTTACTTTTATGTTGAGTCTCCATCTTCTAACTTTATGCACAGTTGAGAGAGCGTAATTGTGATGACTCCCAAGTGCAGGAGATCAATTGTACTACCTTTCGATAAGTATTTGAGGGTCGAACCCATGAGGAGCTGAAGGTAAGCTATCTATTCTCTAAAGCCCTATAACCCTCTTATATGGCTGTTTATGCAAAGCAATAAGTTTGACTAAAAGGAACTAACTAATTAAAAGCAAGGGACGTGGAGTGTGGTTTGTCTAGTAACTAGTGAAGCAAGTTTAAAATGCAAGTAATCCTAAAGCAAGTTTCTAAAGTAGCAAGCAGCAAATATCTCAAGGGAGCAAGTGTTCTAGCAATAGGTGTTTCGTTCGTGTGGTTGTCACAATTAGTGAAGCACATGTTTTAGTCTTAGTTGTTTCTTCTAGGAAGGAGCCATGAATAGGTATAGTCAAGTAAATGATCTACAACCCCTTATGATGGATAATGTGGCCAAGTAAATGACTGCACAAGATTGATTAAGACATAAAGTCCCACCATAGCCTTACGTTCTAAGGTCCCCTATATATATCCCCCAATAACTTAACTTTGTGGCTCGGTCTCAGGTTACTGTCACTCCCAAGTCACCACCACTCCATTATGCTACCGGTGATCACCTTACATGCATTCCCCAACATATGCGTGCACTCATATATTGTACATAAAGACAATCATAGAAGATAACAAACTTGTATGCAACCAATCAACGAACTATTTCACCATTGCCAAGAACAATTCACTACTCAAAAAAAGACGGGGAGACACAATACATCAAGGGAACATAGTATTGCATCATACATCATGTTTGCCAAGAGATTACAGTGGAGAGATGGAGCTGATCTTGCTGTAGATGTTGATGATGAACACGCCGGAGGGGGGTGGAGCCCTCCGGGGGTGATCCCGGCGGCGTTTCCCCCCTCCGATCTTCTCCGGCGGCAGCCTTCTGTCTCTCTGTTTCGTGGTTTCGTCTCTCGGCGCCGCCTCCTTCTCGAAAAGGCCAGGGGACCCTTTATATAGTCGTTTTTAGGTCACGAGACACTCGGGAGAAGAAAGATCGACGGCATCGGAGCCACGGGGGCAAAAAGGGGGCCCCACACGCGGCCAAGGAATCTGGCCGCGTGGAGGGTCCTCTTTTCCACCTGGTTGGCCTTTTGGCCCTCTACTTTGGCCCATGGTCTTCGTCTCGAAAATTCTGAACCGTGCTCTTTGTCCTTGCCCTTTTGGAGTCCCGAAGCTCCCGGAAAGTCTGAAACACTAAAAAGTACGTTTTATGGAAAAACAGGGTTAGAACCAAAAGAAGGGGGATTGTTCAAAAAATCCCCCAAATCATTATAAAACATGAGTATAAGTTGCTAATATGTAGGAAAAACAAGTAATAACATGCAAAGTTCATGTATGCATTTTACATGCATCAACATCCCCAAGCTTAACCCATGCTCGTCCTCGAGTATGAAGGTGATAAAACTAACATGGACTTTGCATATTGAAACAATCATGGGATATCAAGGAGGATTATTCATGCTACATATAATCAAATGATCAATACTAGAAATGAGTAGCAATATACAATTCATGTTGTAAGAAATATTAAATATGCAAGCAAAGATGCTTCATGAAAGTTCACAAAGTGTATAATGAAATAAAAGCACTATGGACCAAATGCATACACAAAATGAAAAATAAAAATCCTATATTGGTCAAAGAATAGCATAATGGAAAATAGAAAATATGGTGGACACTTTGGAGAAAATTGAGTAGAGGTAAAACATGATCAAGTCTTATTTAGCCTCTAAATTATTCAACTAAAATTACTAATTGAAATGTGGTATCCATTGATCTAGGACTCTCATTGCCCCTTTATCACTAGCATCTTAAATGGTGAATGTTGAAGTAATGTGAATGACAAGGTGGTTGAAAGCCTCATGCCCCGTGAGTGTGAAAACCTACTCCATGATTACTCAACTTAAGATTCCTAATAAGCTTTGTACAATCATAATAAGTATTAATGACATCATAGAGAACCGCAAAGAGGTACCTCTTGCCCCATGACATGGAAACAAGCCCATGTCACAATGACAAGACAAACAAACGGAGTAGACTCATCATCCTTTTTATTTTCATTCACTATTATGCATAGTTTCTTATTTTATTGTAGGATGTGTTGTAGAGTCACTCAAGCTGTAAGTAAATTTCCACCATGATAAAGCATGGCTTGGGTTAGCGGCCCAATGTGTTTATCTAGTCATATAGATACTTACTCATCAAAACTTACTATTCCTCTATTTCATTTCGGCATGGCAGGAGTCCAAAAACAAAAGTACATGATATCAACCAAATGTAAATTTTTGTGCAATGTTGAAAGCTTTCCGGTGATACACGTTTATAGCTAGCTCCCAACCACACACTTGTCAAACGCAAAACTTGTGGCTCCCATTATTGGGTCATGTTTATTAGATGCATAAAAAGTAAAGTGTGCCTTCAAAAGTTCGTGAGAGTCCTATCCCAATTTCAACCCATGACAATTAATAAAGTGAATATCTTAATTTAGAACATAAATAACACAATAACATGGTGAATATACTCGGAATAGCAATGAAGCTAATGGAAAGATATGGTGGACTCACTGGAAATACTTGGCTAAGGAGTGTTGGAAACAAGTTTTTACTTGTTGGAATTTTTAAATTTTTGGCTAGCAAGAGGGAGATAGTTGACCAGCTACTATGCATGCATATGTCCATAGAACTAATAATTTTATGACAAACTAAATAAACCATCAATTAACATCAAGGACATGAATAAGAGATAGCTCAAGACAACATTATTGCAAATTTCTACACATAAAAAGCCTATAAATCATGCAAACATATGTAGCTTGTCGCACCCGGACTTCTAAAGGATACTCGCCGTTCCGTTGAACAGTAGGAGATTGGATTACGGGGCTTACCGGCACCCGCGTCCTCTTACGAGTAGGCCAACACACGTATGTGTGACAACCAACCCCTATCTGTTCAGCGTCGACGTAAACTATCCCATAGAAATCAGGACACTTCCATTGACGTACTTCAAACCATACACACATGGTACGTCAACGGCGTTGAACAACTGATATCACAACAGATCTCTACGACACAAAAGATTGAAATAAGTTGCAAATAGCTCTCATTAGAGCAGAGATAGCAAATACAATCATACAGAGGACACATGTCCCAACATATCATCATTACATTACAGCGGAAGCATTCAACATGTCTGAGTACAGACAAGATCCAAATAGGCCTAAGAGGCCGGAAACGAAAAGACGGAGCCCATCCACGAAGTCTCGGATCCTGCCTGGGTCCGCTATCTACTCGTCAGCAGTCTCGTCATACTCCACGTAGTAGCCACCATGTAGATCCTCGGAAACGTAGGTCTGCGGAAACCACAGCCCCAAAGGGGTCAGTACATAAACGTACTGGCAAGCAAGACTCACAGTTCACCAAAGTGTAACCCGTCAACACCAAGCACAGATGCTTTGGGTTCAACGGAAGAAAGGGGGAAATATAAAAGATGCTGCAACTGGCTGCACTAACCAACTACAGAGATTTCTACCACTTCCGGCTAACAGAAAGGAGATAAGATCGAGGATTGTAACCAACTGAAAGATAACTTCAAGCAAACCCATCCTGGACCTCGCCCCTTATCCAAAGAAGCAATCCGAGGATAACTCACACAGTTGAGTTAATGATGGTTCAGATTATTGTGTCAATAAGCCTATTACTAGTCAAGTTGTTAATCATTGGGTGTAAGGTTGTTAATCATTAGGTTTAAGTTGTCCTGAGTACTTGTTAGCCAGTACTTTCACCAAGTAATCCATAACCGCGGAAAACACGGCTTCTCGAGAAGATTATCCCTGCAGGGTTGCACCAATTTGGCCGTACACGCATGAATAACCCGCCAGATGGAAAGGCCCTTCCACCAAGCGGGGCACTCAACACAACTCAACTCTTCTTCGCATCAAGCCCAAAGCACCTTGGGCGCACGGCTAATCGAGCCCAGAAGAAAATGGACCCTCATAGCACTCTAAGACCGTGTCCCCCTATATGCCGACTACGAAAGTTCCACCCGGGTACCAAGGGCTCGCAAGATCATGCATGCAGCAAATGGAAAACCCGAACTAAATGAGGCGATTTGGACGAGATGTGAATCGAGTCAAATTGAGGGGGGCGCCCATACTCGCTTCCCACATGCGGGTAGTGCGCTCATCATGGATCAGTAGACAAGACCCTTTTCCTATTAGGGTCGACACTAGCAGGCCTCAAAACCACAAAGGGCCTCCTGCCGGTGCCTTATTAACATTAGCAGGATTGATTGATTAAACATCGAGCCCCCAGAACATAATAAAAGTAGTAACAGAAAGTAACGGGTAACAGACTCGAGCAAAACAACCTAAGCATGCTAGTAAGACACTGGCTCAATCAATGGGGTTGTAGGAGTGGTGGTGAGGAAATATCAGGGTTAAGGGATTCATATGATAGGTTCGTAGCAGAAACAACTACTACTAAGGCTAGCAGAAATAGACAACGGAAAGTATCGGTAACCAATGTTGAAAGGAACACAGTGGTTCATGTGAGTGATAACTTGCCTGCAAAACCCAGTAGCCTGGTACTGAGCTAACTCCTTAGAAGGGGTGTCGTAAGGATCGTCGGTCTCAACGTCGTCGTGTATCCGAGAAGAAGCAAACAAACAATGCAGAGAGATAAACAATCAATATCATGGCATAGTGCACAAACATGGGATGATGCATGACCATTTAATTGATGCATCCAAAAATAAACTAGTTGACAAGATAGCAACATGATTAAATGGACCCATATGCAATTGGATTGCATATGGAAAGCCCATGAATTATGGTTGAATTAATTGTTTTACAACTAATCATCATGTGTAAGTGAATTAGCATGATGCATGGATGAGGAAAACAGCAAAATAACAACAATAGAAGCAATTGGAAAATAAGGGTTACCAAGTTTAGAAATTCATTGATTAAGTTTTGGAATTTTGGTTACTTAAAGGTGTCACACAAGCATTTGTTGTTTTCATCAAGTTAAATTGTTCAAAATAGATAACAAAGTTTATATTTGGAAAGAACACAAGATTTTATTTGGAATACACGTTTCACTTGTTGAAAAAGGATTTCAAATAAATTATTTAGGAATTAAACAAGTTTAAGCAAGAATTAAATGAATTTAATTCAAACATGAACTTATTTGAATTTTTATTTGTTCAAAACATTAAGTGAGATTCATATTTGAAAAGGTTATGCTTTTATGGTTTGAAAACATATTTTATATGTCCCAAAAGAATTTGTTTTGATCAAGTTATAAATTTAGCAATATTAAATGATTTAAACAAGGTGTAAATCATTTAACCAATTTTAATTATTCAAAACATGAAACAAATTTTATATTTGAAAAGGTGGCTTAATTTTCCATGGAAAAAATATTTCATTTGTGGAAATTGGATTTAAAAGGAGCAAGTTATTATTTTGGCAATTTTAAATGCAATAAACAAGAAACAGTTGTTTTCAGCAATTTAAATTATTCAAAACAGCAAACAAAATTTATATTTGGAAAGTACATGAAAAGTTGATTGGAAAACATATTTAGTTTGTGGAATTTGGAATTTTTATGCCCAAGTTATGAATTTTGCAAGTTTAAGTGAATTAAACAAGATTTCAAATATTTCACCAATTTAAAATATTCAAAACAGTAAACAAATTTTATATTTGGATATAACATTTAATTTGGGACAGAAAACATATTTAAAAATATAAAATTGGAGTTAAAATGATTTTCTTATGCAATTTACAAGATTTGGGGTAAATCTGCCATTTTTAATTCATCTAGGGACTTGAAAAATATTTTGCAGGGGCTAGAATTTATTACCAGGGGCTTGGTTGTGAATATGAGATGTTTCTGTGACCAATTTAATGAAAAATAAAAAGGTTTGATTAATTGAGGGAGGGGGGATTCGAACCCCCCACCTCCTGCTGCCTGCAACAGACAGGAACCAGTGGGCTAGATGCGGCTGTGTTGACAGTAAGGGGGCTGCGGGGGGCTTAAGCTTCAGATACTGCACGGAATTTTAATTGGAAAAAAGAACAGAGAAAAGGGTGGGGATGGGGAGTCGAACCCACGATCTGTTGGCTCGTTGCGCGCGCTGCTGCCAGTGCGGCTGGATGCGGTTTTGTGATAGGATAGCAGAACGGGGGGGTAAAAGGTGTGGCTGAGCGCTGTAACTGAAAAAAAAAACTGAACCTTGCACGCATATGTTCGCCTCACGTACAGAGCAGGGGGAGTCGCCGGCGGGGATGGCTGCTGGGCCGCGGCCGTGGGCGCCTGGTGCATGGTGTGGGTGCTGTGAGAGGAGGAGGTGGGACGAGGGGGAGAAGGGGGCGGTCGAGCTCACCTCGATGGCTCCCGAGCGGCAGAGGAGCAGCGCTCGGGGTGGAGTCGGGGCAGCGATGCAGGGAGCGACGGCTGGCGATGGAGGGGATGGCGCCGGAGCTGCGCTGTCTCCCGGCCCGTGCCGAGGGGCCGAGGAGGGAGATGGTGCCCCGGCGTTTCCATTCCCGGGCACGGATGACGCCGGCGGGGGCTAGGGCGACGGCGGCGAGCCCGCAAAACGACGGCCACCACGGCGATCTTCATGTTCAGAAACTTCAGAGAAGTGGCAGGGAGATGGAGGGGAGGAAGAGAAGAGATTGGAGGCGGTAGAGGGAAGAAGGAGGGAGTAGCTAGGGTTAGGGAACCCTAGGGCAGAGGGGTAGGCCAGAGTTTTATGGAGGGGGAGGAGGTGGTACGGCAAGCATCTGAGGAGGGGGAGGAAGATCGTGTGGTGTTGGAGGTGATCGTACTGTGAGGAAGAAGACAAACGAGGTAGGGGGTACTGGGCCAGAAGGGGAAGAAAATGGGCTTGGGTGGTGGTGGGTAGAAAAGAAAAGGATGTGGGCTGCTGGCTGCTCTCTCTCTCCCTTTCTATTTTTTTATTCTTTTTGCTATGTTTTAATTTTTTTTTGCAGCAAAGAATTGGAAGGAATATATGACTTTGGAGTTTGCAAAAATTCCAGAAAAATTTGGGTAGCATAATTAGGTCAAACACAACCCAAAGCCAAGTTTGGAAATCAAAATCATTTTAATTTTTTGGTGCTGTTTGAATTTGGATTTGTGTTTGATTGAATTTTATTATTAAATGGTTATTGAACAATATTCTTAAAAATAGGGTGATCAAAAGGATTTAATTGGAAACAAAGAGCACAACAATGTTTTGGTTCTTTTTTTGTAATTTCAAAAGAGGTGCTGTTTAGTGATTTGGTTTGGATTTGAAAGCAACTTGGGAATTAATTGATTAATATTGAAAACAAGGATTTGAATAGGGTGAACCCTATTGATTTAAGATAGAACAAATGGTTGATTTGTTTGGTAATTTCAAAAGGTTCAAATTAGGTGTTGTTGATGATTGCTTTGAATTTGAAACCAATTTGGAATTAATTAATTGAAATAAAAGCACCATTTTATTAGTTGATCAACATGGAATAAAATGAGAACAATTGGTTGTTTTTATTTGAAATAACATTTTGGAAATTGTAACATCACAAGGATGAAAACAAAAGGTTTGAAATTTGAGTTGAAATTCAAATAGAAAACAAAGGAAAACAAAGCAAAACAGTTGGAAAACAAATGAAAATAGAGGAAAACAAATGGAAAACAAGCAAAACAAATGCAACCAACATGATGCCATGATGCAAAACATAAAATAACAGAGAGCAAAACATTCTAAAGGCTTATTTTTCAGACTTGGGATGTTACAAAACGCCCCCCCTTGAAGGAATCGCGCCCCGAGATTCCTACTGAGAAAAGAAAAGGTCCGGATACTTCTTGGGAAGATCCTCTTGAGCTGTGACACGTGAAACACATCGTGCACCTTGGATAGTCTGTCTGAAAGTTCAAAACGATAGGCATTCCTGGCAACTTTCCTGGAAAGATGTCAGGAAATTTGGAAACCACCGGAACATTTTCAAGTAAAGGGAGAGGTTTTGTATCGAGGGTGTATAGCTGGATAGAATTTGATTCATTTGGAGAATAGACTATCTGGAATGTGGTGATTCAGGAATGCTTCCTCGAAACAACCCCAGGTGATAGGAATGCCAGCTCTCATAGCCTGGAATCAACAACAACAACAACAACAACAACCTTTCTGGCCAGATAGACTTGATATTTGGGAAGTTTTGATTAGACGCCGGTAGAAGAATTGAAGTGGAAAACAACAACAAGATTTCAACGGACGAAAAGGATGTTGAGAAGAACAGGATATCAACATCGGGGAAAACGAGAACAAAACACTCCTGAGGTACTACGGAAAAACCCATCCGAGCTTCTAAAGGATCATTATCTACTGCTTAAGGAATAGAGGATTTGCTTCCGGGGCTTACACGCCTCCGTTCTCAATCGTGAGTAGGCAACATGATAAATCATGTCACAACCACCTCCATTCCTATGGTCTAGTAGATATAACCATCCTAGAGAAACCAGAATTCGTGAAATCCTAACTTGAAAGTTTAGATGAGAAGGGAAAACAACGTTGCACTTCCTTACCAGAAAAGGGAGGGTGGGTGGGGAAAGAAATAAAATGGCAGAATTCCTACTCTCACGTTTCATTTTTCCTATATAGCTACAAAATAGTTTCTAGACTCAACTGCGACCAGTAAAAAGGGATCCTACAGGCAGACAGGCTCTGATACCATTTGTCGCACCCGGACTTCTAAAGGATACTCGCCGTTCCGTTGAACAGTAGGAGATTGGATTACGGGGCTTACCGGCACCCGCGTCCTCTTACGAGTAGGCCAACACACGTATGTGTGACAACCAACCCCTATCTGTTCAGCGTCGACGTAAACTATCCCATAGAAATCAGGACACTTCCATTGACGTACTTCAAACCATACACACATGGTACGTCAACGGCGTTGAACAACTAATATCACAACAGATCTCTACGACACAAAAGATTGAAATAAGTTGCAAATAGCTCTCATTAGAGCAGAGATAGCAAATACAATCATACAGAGGACACATGTCCCAACATATCATCATTACATTACAGCGGAAGCATTCAACATGTCTGAGTACAGACAAGATCCAAATAGGCCTAAGAGGCCGGAAACGAAAAGACGGAGCCCATCCACGAAGTCTCGGATCCTGCCTGGGTCCGCTATCTACTCGTCAGCAGTCTCGTCATACTCCACGTAGTAGCCACCATGTAGATCCTCGGAAACGTAGGTCTGCGGAAACCACAGCCCCAAAGGGGTCAGTACATAAACGTACTGGCAAGCAAGACTCACAGTTCACCAAAGTGTAACCCGTCAACACCAAGCACAGATGCTTTGGGTTCAACGGAAGAAAGGGGAAATATAAAAGATGCTGCAACTGGCTGCACTAACCAACTACAGAGATTTCTACCACTTCCGGCTAACAGAAAGGAGATAAGATCGAGGATTGTAACCAACTGAAAGATAACTTCAAGCAAACCCATCCTGGACCTCGCCCCTTATCCAAAGAAGCAATCCGAGGATAACTCACACAGTTGAGTTAATGATGGTTCAGATTATTGTGTCAATAAGCCTATTACTAGTCAAGTTGTTAATCATTGGGTGTAAGGTTGTTAATCATTAGGTTTAAGTTGTCCTGAGTACTTGTTAGCCAGTACTTTCACCAAGTAATCCATAACCGCGGAAAACACGGCTTCTCGAGAAGATTATCCCTGCAGGGTTGCACCAATTTGGCCGTACACGCATGAATAACCCGCCAGATGGAAAGGCCCTTCCACCAAGCGGGGCACTCAACACAACTCAACTCTTCTTCGCATCAAGCCCAAAGCACCTTGGGCGCACGGCTAATCGAGCCCAGAAGAAAATGGACCCTCATAGCACTCTAAGACCGTGTCCCCCTATATGCCGACTACGAAAGTTCCACCCGGGTACCAAGGGCTCGCAAGATCATGCATGCAGCAAATGGAAAACCCGAACTAAATGAGGCGATTTGGACGAGATGTGAATCGAGTCAAATTGAGGGGGGCGCCCATACTCGCTTCCCACATGCGGGTAGTGCGCTCATCATGGATCAGTAGACAAGACCCTTTTCCTATTAGGGTCGACACTAGCAGGCCTCAAAACCACAAAGGGCCTCCTGCCGGTGCCTTATTAACATTAGCAGGATTGATTGATTAAACATCGAGCCCCCAGAACATAATAAAAGTAGTAACAGAAAGTAACGGGTAACAGACTCGAGCAAAACAACCTAAGCATGCTAGTAAGACACTGGCTCAATCAATGGGGTTGTAGGAGTGGTGGTGAGGCAATATCAGGGTTAAGGGATTCATATGATAGGTTCGTAGCAGAAACAACTACTACTAAGGCTAGCAGAAATAGACAACGGAAAGTATCGGTAACCAATGTTGAAAGGAACACAGTGGTTCATGTGAGTGATAACTTGCCTGCAAAACCCAGTAGCCTGGTACTGAGCTAACTCCTTAGAAGGGGTGTCGTAAGGATCGTCGGTCTCAACGTCGTCGTGTATCCGAGAAGAAGCAAACAAACAATGCAGAGAGATAAACAATCAATATCATGGCATAGTGCACAAACATGGGATGATGCATGACCATTTAATTGATGCATCCAAAAATAAACTAGTTGACAAGATAGCAACATGATTAAATGGACCCATATGCAATTGGATTGCATATGGAAAGCCCATGAATTATGGTTGAATTAATTGTTTTACAACTAATCATCATGTGTAAGTGAATTAGCATGATGCATGGATGAGGAAAACAGCAAAATAACAACAATAGAAGCAATTGGAAAATAAGGGTTACCAAGTTTAGAAATTCATTGATTAAGTTTTGGAATTTTGGTTACTTAAAGGTGTCACACAAGCATTTGTTGTTTTCATCAAGTTAAATTGTTCAAAATAGATAACAAAGTTTATATTTGGAAAGAACACAAGATTTTATTTGGAATACACGTTTCACTTGTTGAAAAAGGATTTCAAATAAATTATTTAGGAATTAAACAAGTTTAAGCAAGAATTAAATGAATTTAATTCAAACATGAACTTATTTGAATTTTTATTTGTTCAAAACATTAAGTGAGATTCATATTTGAAAAGGTTATGCTTTTATGGTTTGAAAACATATTTTATATGTCCCAAAAGAATTTGTTTTGATCAAGTTATAAATTTAGCAATATTAAATGATTTAAACAAGGTGTAAATCATTTAACCAATTTTAATTATTCAAAACATGAAACAAATTTTATATTTGAAAAGGTGGCTTAATTTTCCATGGAAAAAATATTTCATTTGTGGAAATTGGATTTAAAAGGAGCAAGTTATTATTTTGGCAATTTTAAATGCAATAAACAAGAAACAGTTGTTTTCAGCAATTTAAATTATTCAAAACAGCAAACAAAATTTATATTTGGAAAGTACATGAAAAGTTGATTGGAAAACATATTTAGTTTGTGGAATTTGGAATTTTTATGCCCAAGTTATGAATTTTGCAAGTTTAAGTGAATTAAACAAGATTTCAAATATTTCACCAATTTAAAATATTCAAAACAGTAAACAAATTTTATATTTGGATAGAACATTTAATTTGGGACAGAAAACATATTTAAAAAGTTAAAATTGGAGTTACAATGATTTTCTTATGCAATTTACAAGATTTGGGGTAAATCTTCCATTTTTAATTCATCTAGGGACTTGAAAAATATTTTGCAGGGGCTAGAATTTATTACCAGGGGCTTGGTTGTGAATCTGAGATGTTTCTGTGACCAATTTAATGAAAAATAAAAAGGTTTGATTAATTGAGGGAGGGGGGATTCGAACCCCCCACCTCCTGCTGCCTGCAACAGACAGGAACCAGTGGGCTAGATGCGGCTGTGTTGACAGTAAGGGGGCTGCGGGGGGCTTAAGCTTCAGATACTGCACGGAATTTTAATTGGAAAAAAGAACAGAGAAAAGGGTGGGGATGGGGAGTCGAACCCACGATCTGTTGGCTCGCTGCGCGCGCTGCTGCCAGTGCGGTTGGATGCGGTTTTGTGATAGGATAGCAGAACGGGGGGGGTAAAAGGTGTGGCTGAGCGCTGTAACTGAAAAAAAAACTGAACCCTGCACGCATCTGTTCGCCTCACGTACAGAGCAGGGGGAGTCGCCGGCGGGGATGGCTGCTGCGCCGCGGCCGTGGGCGCCTGGTGCGTGGTGTGGGTGCTGTGAGAGGAGGAGGTGGGTCGAGGGGGAGAAGGGGGCGGTCGAGCTCACCTCGATGGCTCCCGAGCGGCAGAGGAGCAGCGCTCGGGGTGGAGTCGGGGCAGCGATGCAGGGAGCGACGGCCGGCGATGGAGGGGATGGCGCCGGAGCTGCGCTGTCTCCCGGCCCGTGCCGAGGGGCCGAGGAGGGAGATGGTGCCCCGGCGTTTCCATTCCCGGGCACGGATGACGCCGGCGGGGGCTAGGGCGACGGCGGCGAGCCCGCAAAACGACGGCCACCACGGCGATCTTCATGTTCAGAAACTTCAGAGAAGTGGCAGGGAGATGGAGGGGAGGAAGAGGAGAGATTGGAGGCGGTAGAGGGAAGAAGGAGGGAGTAGCTAGGGTTAGGGAACCCTAGGGCAGAGGGGTAGGCCAGAGTTTTATGGAGGGGGAGGAGGTTGTACGGCAAGCATCTGAGGAGGGGGAGGAAGATCGTGTGGTGTTGGAGGTGATCGTACTGTGAGGAAGAAGACAAACGAGGTAGGGGGTACTGGGCCAGAAGGGGAAGAAAATGGGCTTGAGTGGTGGTGGGTAGAAAAGAAAAGGATGTGGGCTGCTGGCTGCTCTCTCTCTCCCTTTCTATTTTTTTATTCTTTTTGCTATGTTTTAATTTTTTTTTGCAGCAAAGAATTGGAAGGAATAGATGACTTTGGAGTTTGCAAAAATTCCAGAAAAATTTGGGTAGCATAATTAGGTCAAACACAACCCAAAGCCAAGTTTGGAAATCAAAATCATTTTAATTTTTTGGTGCTGTTTGAATTTGGATTTGTGTTTGATTGAATTTTATTATTAAATGGTTATTGAACAATATTCTTAAAAATAGGGTGATCAAAAGGATTTAATTGGAAACAAAGAGCACAACAATGTTTTGGTTCTTTTTTTGTAATTTCAAAAGAGGTGATGTTTAGTGATTTGGTTTGGATTTGAAAGCAACTTGGGAATTAATTGATTAATATTGAAAACAAGGATTTGAATAGGGTGAACCCTATTGATTTAAGATAGAACAAATGGTTGATTTGTTTGGTAATTTCAAAAGGTTCAAATTAGGTGCTGTTGATGATTGCTTTGAATTTGAAACCAATTTGGAATTAATTAATTTAAATAAAAGCACCATTTTATTAGTTGATCAACATGGAATAAAATGAGAACAATTGGTTGTTTTTATTTGAAATAACATTTTGGAAATTGTAACATCACAAGGATGAAAACAAAAGGTTTGAAATTTGAGTTGAAATTCAAATAGAAAACAAAGGAAAACAAAGGAAAATAGTTGGAAAACAAATGAAAACAGAGGAAAACAAATGGAAAACAAACAAAACAAATGCAACCAACATGATGCCATGATGCAAAACATAAAATAACAGAGAGCAAAACATTCTAAAGGCTTATTTTTCAGACTTGGGATGTTACATAGCTCTTCAAATCAACCATGGCATCCCTATTCCCAGTCATAATACTAGCATCCAATACATTCCAACCCCAAACTCCAGTAGCTCAATCTCATATAAAATGATGGGTGTGGTCTTATCAAAACAAAAATAAAAATAAAAACTAGACGCTTCAAGTCTCTACGATTAATGATTTGCTTAGAAAAACAGAAAGTAGATGTGTGCTAAACAAAAGAGTGTAGCTCCAGTGGGGTGTTCATAACATCCCCAAGCTTATGGCTTTCACCATTCTTGGATGTCTTGAGGCGCAGCTCCTCTATTCCCTATGAAAAAACTTCACAAAACATGTTTCTCCCATTCTTTTTCTGTGGGGTGAGATTAGCAAGGACAAACAAATCACATGCTTGATGTGCAAAATTCCAAATAAAATGCTCCAGTAGATATAAAATAAGGTTCATTATGTTGTATGTTCACTCTCTTGCTTGAAAGAATCATGGAAATTCGATTCCCGAGCCCAAAGAGTGCATAAAACAAAAGAAGGCAGAATCTGTCCAGAAAAGCAACAGCAGCAAAACGAACGTTTTTCCCTAATCTAGACTCGTCAAAAAATTAAGACAATTTTTTTTCTTACATAGGACGAAAAGTTGCAGAACATACTAAAAAATTAGCTCAATCCGACATACCAATAAAAGACGTAAAATCATACGGTGAGCAGACTCGTGCTGAAACAGAAATTTCATGCACTAGGATAGCAACTTATAAGTCCAAATGGGTTTGACTTGAATCTTTATTGAAAAATCCAGAATTAAAACAACAAAAACTAATCTCTTGAGACAGAAATAGGACACTAGGAAAATCCAAACAAAAACAACCGGGTTGCCTCCCGTAAAGCGCTTTTTTTATAGCCATATAGCTAGGCTTTACTTACTTAACATCATGATGGTTGGAGTGAGGTGGCTCGGCATCCCCAAGCTTGGATTCTTGTACTTATTTGATACATGTAGGGTGAGCCCAGGGGTACATACCCAATCTTGATTGGTTGTCCCTCTTGATCTTTGTTCATCTCACTCAACTCTTCCTTCTGAAAAAATCTTCTTACACAAATCTCAACATAAAACTTGATTAGAGGGGTTAGTGCCTCCATAAATAAAATCCACATAGGTACAGCAAAGACACATCATGAGTTGATTCTAAATATTAACTACTGTTACTACAGTTGTGCATTGCTCCTTGATCAAAAGAACCACACAAAACACAAGTAATGAGAGCAATGCAAAATAAAGACATAATCTGCCAAAAACTGAACAACCCGTAAAGAGTGAATTTTTAGAGGCACTTAAGTTGCTCAAATAATAAAAGTCAAAACTAATGAAATATGTATTGATAACTAAATATTTCTGTCGTAAATTACCAGGTCAAAATTCCACTTCTGTGATTTTATACATTTTTCGCAGTGAAGTTTAGGAATCTGTTTTCTTGACAGCTAATTACTATTGTTTAATCCTATCTCTCATATAAGATTATTCTTGCCATTTAAGATGAGAAATAAGATAGAAATGTGATGTTACAGTAGTGAACTAATATTTTTATTGTTTTTAGCTTTGGAAAAAGTTTTAATGATAGAGACTTTGCAATGGTTTCATTGGCATGAACAACACATGTTCAAGGTCGACCCCAACTTCTCCATTACTCATCCTTCTCAATTACTTTCCCAAATTTTTTATAAAATGAAAATCTTAAAGTAAATGATACATAATAGTAGGTAAAGGCATTTTACATGTTGTAAAGACATAAATGTGTGCTCAAACCGAATAGGAAATTAAAGCATAAGGAACACACCAAAAAATATTAAACAATTTATTTTTAAGTCTAACCCATTTCCTATGCATTGGCATTTTGTAATGAAACAAATAAAAGAATCACATAATAGCAAGCATAGAAAGTTATATCAAGTGCAACTTCAATACTTTCAGCATAAAGAGGGGAAACTTAATATTGTGGAAATATGTGTAACCATGTTTCCCTCTCTCATAATAATTTTCAGTAGCATCATGAATAGATTCAACAATATGAATATCACATAAAACATTCTTATCATGAGCCACATGCATAAAAGAATCACTACCCTCCACATAAGTAAAATCCTCATTAGTGATATGGGAGTTAAACATTCATAATTTTCATTGCAATCATCATATATAGGAGGCATAGTATCATCAAAGTGAATTTTCTCCTCCAAGCTTGGGGAACTAGAAATATCATGCTCATCAAAACCAACTTCCCCAAGCTTAAAACTTTCCATAGAATCAGCAAGTATATCATTTTTATCCTCAATAGTAGGGGGGCTAAAAATATCATATTCATCAAGACAAACTTCCCAAAGCTCAAGGTTTTCCTTAGCAATAAAGGTGTTCAAAGAATTAGTACTACCACAAATATGATTGTTGTGCAAATAATTTTTCAATTTCTCCTCAAACACTTCATGTCCTAATTCAAGGTAGATATTATACAGTTCTAAAATTGTTTGGTTGTTTTCCATTTTATAATTTTTTTTGTGTTTTAGGTTTATATGTTAGTACGCAATGCAAACAAGAATAAAAGCTTAGCACAACGCTCCCCGGCAACGGCGCCAGAAAAGTGCTTGATGACTCCCAAGTGCAGGAGATCAATTGTAGTACCTTTCGATAAATATTTGAGTGTCGAACCCACGAGGAGCTAAAGGTAAGCTATCTATTCTCTAAAGCCCTATAACCCTCTTATATGGCTGTTTATGCAAAGCAATAAGTTTGACTAAAAGGAACTAACTAATTAAAAGTAAGGGACGTGGAGTGTGGTTTGTCTAGTAACTAGTGAAGCAAGTTTAAAATGCAAGTAATCCTAAAGCAAGTTTCTAAAGCAAGTTTCTAAAGTAGCAAGCAGCAAATATCTCAAGGGAGCAATTGTTCTAGCAATAGGTGTTTCGTTCGTGTGGTTGTCACAATTAGTGAAGCACATGTTTTAGTCTTAGTTGTTTCTTCTAGGAAGGAGCCATGAATAGGTATAGTCAAGTAAATGATCTACAACCCCTTATGATGGATCATGTGGCCAAGTAAATGACTGCACAAGATTGATTAAGACATAAAGTCCCACCATAGCCTTACGTTCTAAGGTCCCATATATATATCCCCCAATAACTTAACTTTGTGGCTCGGTCTCAGGTTACTGTCACTCCCAAGTCACCACCACTCCATTATGCTACCGGTGATCACCTTACATGCATTCCCCAACATATGTGTGCACTCATATATTGTACATAAAGATAATCATAGAAGATAACAAACTTGTATGCAACCAATCAACGAACTATTTCACCATTGCCAAGAACAATTCACTACTCAAACATAGACGGGGAGACACAATACATCAAGGGAATATAGTATTGCATCATACATCGTGTTTCCCAAGAGATTACAGTGGATAGATGGAGCTGATGTTGCTGTAGATGTTGATGATGAACACGCCGGAGGGGGGTGGAGCCCTCCGGGGGTGATCCCGGCGGCGTTTCCCCCCTCCGATCTTCTCCGGCGGCAGCCTTCTGTCTCTCTGTTTAGTGGTTTCGTCTCTCGGCGCCGCCTCCTTCTCGAAAAGGCCAGGGGACCCTTTATATAGTCTTTTTTAGGTCACGAGACACTTGGGAGAAGAAAGATCGACGGCATCGGAGCCACGAGGGCAAAAAGGGGGCCCCACACGCGGCCAAGGAATCTGGTCGCGTGGAGGGTCCTCTTTTCCACCTGGTTGGCCTTTTGGCCCTCTACTTTGGCCCATGGTCTTCGTCTCGAAAATTCTGAACCGTGCTCTTTGGCCTTGCCCTTTTTGGAGTCCCGAAGCTCCGGGAAAGTCTGAAACACTAAAAAGTACGTTTTCTGGAAAAACAGGGTTAGAACCAAAAGAAGGGGGATTGTTCAGAAAATCCCCCAAATCATTATAAAACATGAATATAAGTTGCTAATATGTAGGAAAAACAAGTAATAACATGCAAAGTTCATGTATGCATTTACATGCATCAAATTGTCATTCTGAGTTTAATGTGCATTGGTCCCAGGAACTATTATTAATTGATTCATGATGTGTTATTACTTGCTCTCAAATTATATGTTCTAGTCATCCACTTGAACTTTGAAGGTGTCCTGGCATTTATGTTTTTCCCCACTCTTAAGGACAAGCGAAATATCACTTTGATATGTTTTCTTTATGCTTGAAACAAACGTATAACTTTCAAGCGCATTATTATTCATGATCTTTTATTTCTGTTACTTTTCATGATGCAAAGTGATCGCTAAGTTTCATTGTTAGAATTATATCTAGCATGCATGTGTTTAAAGTACAATGATTTCAGCATACATATACTCTTACTTTATGATGATCAAGTTTATGTTGATAGCATGTCACCTCAAAAATTATTTGTATTTATCGTTTACCTACTCGAGGACGAGTAGGAACTAAGCTTGGGGATGTTGATATGTCATAAACGTATCCATAATTTCTGATGTTCCATGTTGTTTTCATGCCATATGCTACATGTTTCCTTTACACTTTATGCATTTTTTATCGATTTCCTGGGACTAACCTATTGACAAGATGCCACAGAGCTAGTTCATGTATTCTGTTGTTTTTTAGTTTCAGAAAAGTTGTTCTTGAAATATTCTCGGAATTGGACGATTCGAAGCCCAGATGTCTTAAAAAGTTCTCGCGCACACAGAGTCCAGAGGAGACCCCGAGGGGGGCCACAGGGGCCCCACACCATGAGGCGGCGCCCCCCTTGGCCGCGCCCAAGGGTGGTTTGGCCCCCCTGGCCGCCCACTGACGTTGCCCTCGTGCCTATATATTCTCCTCGAAGGGTTAACCCTAAAGACATAAGCCTTTTCCACGAAAAACACCCGCGGCCTCCGTCATCATCAACCCTAGTTCGGGAGGGTTCTGGAGCTCTCCCCAGCACCCTGCCGGGAGAGAGAATCATCATCGAAGGGCTCTACACCACCATGCTTGCCTCCGGAATGATGCGTGAGTAGTTCATCCTTGGACTACGGGACCATAGCAGTAGCTAGATGGTTGTTCTCTCCTCTTTATGCCTCATGTTTAGATCTTGTGAGCTTCCCTACATGATCAAGATCATCTTATTATAATGCTACATGTTGTGTTTGCTGGGATCCGATGAATATTGAATGCTATGTCCAATGATTATAAATCTATCATGTTCTTTTCATGTGTATGTTATTTATGATCTTGCTCTTCGTTGCTAGTAGATGCTCTGGCCAAGTAGATGATTGTAACTTCAAGAGGGAGTATTTATGCTCAATAGTGAGTTCATGCCTCCCTTTCACTCACGCTCAAGTGACAGAAACGTAAACGGGTGGGGGTGTGTTGTTGCCACTAGGGAGAAAACAATGATGTTTACATTGTTTACATTACACACTTTGCTTACTGCAATTATCTGTTGCTTGCAACTTAATACCCAAGATTTGCTCGGATGAAATTCTGAGGGTGGATTATTAGTCATAGATGTGGTTGGATAACTATCTATGTATCTTGTTGTAATGCCTGCATGAATCACATAGGAATCATCATGTCATGCATATGCATTACGGTGCAGTCTTTATATCTGTCAATTGCCCAGCTATAATTTGTTTACCCAACATGCTATCTATCTATTCTGGAGAAACACCACTAGTGAATTGTGGACCCCGGTCCATTTCCTCATACTGATAATACAACCACTGCGATCTCTGTTTTCATACTGTTCCTATTGTTTTCCTACTGCCATCACTGTTCTCTTTTCATCTACTGCAAACAAGTACTGTTTTCCACACCATACGTTTAACCTCTTTGTTTTCAGCAAAACCGGTGAGATTGACAACCTCACTGCTTTGTTGGGGAAAAGTGATTTGATTGTCTTGTGTAGGTTCGACGTTGCTGCTGAACCGGTAGTGCGCATTGCCAATATCAGCCGCATCAACCTTCAGAAGTGATTTCTTTCTCCTACTGGTCGATTCAACCTTGGTTTATTTCTGAGGGAAACTTGCTTCTGTGCTCTTCATACCTTACACTCGGGTTCTCCCGACGAGTGCAAGCCCTGCACCATCAATATCCCACAAGTATAGAGGATCATGTGTAGCCTTTTCGACAATTAAGAGTGTCGAACCCAATGAGGAGCTAAAGGTAGGATAAGTATTCTCTTAAGTTCTATCAACCACTAATACAACTCTACGCACACTAAACGTTTACTTTACCTAGAAAATAATACTAGAGCAACAATACGGGTAAACAAGGTAGTTTTTGCAGCAATAAATAAATGAAAGTAAAGTTAGTTTTTGCAACAATAAAGTACACTAAATGACTATAAACTAACAATAACATGAGTGTGGAAAAGTGGTGGAAAGTGTGATGGATTTGTCCATGATCAAATAGTCACATACAAGATTGATATTCCTCTTTTATATGGGAGAGGCAAAGCTAACAAGCTCTCACTATCCAATGATTGCAAGTACTTATGATTGGAACTCTAGAAAACATCCATAACTACTAGAAGATACATTAAGGTAAAAATACCCAACCATAGCATTAGGATCAAAAGGTCATCTTTATCCCATATGCTTTAATCACTAGATTGGGTCTCATGTTTCTATCACTCAAGCAGCCCTCCCTCTAACTCTCTCCACATACTACAAACCCTATGATATGATCCATGCGCGCATAAACATATGATGGCACCATAGGACTGTAACAAATTCAATATATAGCTCAAACCATCCATAGAGATTCAACAATCAACCATACGATAAAAGGGATCTACACAAACATGACATAGATGCAATAAATCATCTGCAAACAATTTATAACGTCAAACACCATGTTTACATAGGGTGGTACAAAGGTGTGTGGGAGGATGAATCACTGTATACAAGGACGAATTGGCGATGAAGTTGACGGTGAAGGCGGTGGAGAGGATAGGCCGACATCATGGGGGAGTGCCGCCCCTTAGTCCTCTTCCTTCGTGGTCTTGGGAGCCCTCCCCCGTGGAGATGGGATCCATGGGGAAGATAGAACGTGGCTTTGGTGGCTGGAAATTCCTGGTATGGGGTGTCTCCCACGACCTAGGTTTCCTCTCTTTATATAGTTTCTCGGATTTCCGTCATCCCATTTAGGTCTGCAGTAAATCGAGCGTATCTCTGCTGTCCGGACTCCGAATCGGGCAAATTTTAAGTCTAGAACATTATTCGCAAAATTCCCCACAATTTTGTCTTCTGTAAGATTTACATTTTATGTCGTCTTCGACCCGTAACGTGGCAATCTTTAAAAATAGTTTTCAGACAGATTTCAGGAAAGTCCTAATTTGACTCCAACAAGGATTCCTCTTCTATTTTTGATAATTCCTACACATCAAAGTGTAAAACAAGAACATTGTGCACTTTTGCAACTATTAGTAGGTTAGTCCAAATAAATCATCAACTTAATATAAAAAACAATTATCGAAAGCATAAAAGTAGAATGAAACCATCAAAAATTCTAGATACGTTTTGGACGTATCGGCCCTCCCCATGGAGATGGGATCCATGGGGGAGGCAAAAACGTGGCTTTGGTGGCTGAAATTCGTGGTATGAGGTGGTCTTCCACGACCTAGGTTTCCTCCCTTTATATAGCCTCACAGATTTCCGTCATCCCATCTAGGCCTGCAGTAAATCGGGCACATCTCGACCGTCCGGACTCGGTATTGGGCGAATTTTAAGTCTAGAAGGTTCCTCGCAAAATTGGCTACAACTTTTGTGACCGGACTTTTTCCATTTGACGTTGTCTTCTGTTCGGTATGTGACAATTTTCAAAAGGATTTTTCAAACAGATTTCAGGAAAGTCCCAATTCGACTCCGAGAAGGTTTTCTCTTGTATTTTTGATAATTTGTACACATCAAAGTGTAAAACAAGAACATTGTGCACTTTTACAACTATTAGTAGGTTAGTCCAAATAAATCATAAACTTAATATAAAAATAATTATCAAAAGCATAAAAGTAGCATAAAACCATCAAAAATTATAGATACGTTTTGGACGTACCAACATCCCCAAGCTTAGTTCCTACTCGTCCTCGAGTAGGTAAAACAATACCAAGATAATTTTTGATACTAGATGCTATGATCAGGTTTTTAGCAATTGCATAACAAATGATGTATAGATAATAAAACTCAGCAATCATGTTACATAATGAAAAGTTATCAACGAACTAAAGAGTTTGTAATATGAAATTTATAAATATCAACAAGATTGCAATGATCATAATAAAGCATGGTAGAGTGGTATCTCGCTTTCCCTTTATTGTGGAGCAAAACATAAATGCTATAGCACCTCTGAAGTTTAAGTGAAGACTATATATAAAGATATCAAAGATAAAAGCATCAAAATTACACCTGAGCTAACAGTATTCTAGGACAAGCACATTACACTAAGAATGACCGTTATGCTCTCAAATAAGTTCTCAAAGAAAGGATGGTGACTCAACATTCAAATAAAAGATTGGCCCTTCGTAGAGGGAAGCAGGGATTAACATATGCTATAGCTTTTTATCTTAAAAAAAGAAGTAAAATTGTTTTGAGGTGGTTGTTCTTGTCAATGAATTGTAATAGAGCTCTTATCATCTTCCATGCTAAACAAGTTTTAGAGCAGTTTCGAGATGTTAGGCATTTATAGCATACACTTTTATATATTTTGACACTCCTCCCAACCTTTTCTTTCACAAACCATGGCTAACCGAATCCTCGGATGCCTGCCAACAATCTAACCAGCTCTTGTGCAAAATAAAAGTAGATAAGCAGATGTAAGCTGCTAGTTTGAGAAACTTAGTTTAGCATGGAAGATAATAATCTCAGCTACCACGGCCTCATGAGCTAAAAAAACAGTGTCACAAAATGAGAAGTATTTTAAAGATTTAAAGGTAGCACGTGAAAATTTACTTGGAATGGTTTGAAATACCATGCATAGGAATTTATAGTGGACTCTTTGGGGTAACTTGGTTTTTAAGGATTTTGG
Organism: Alopecurus myosuroides; assembly: GCA_028641055.1. NCBI lineage: Eukaryota > Viridiplantae > Streptophyta > Magnoliopsida > Poales > Poaceae > Alopecurus > Alopecurus myosuroides. The sequence goes on along the minus strand of CM054058.1, from coordinate 510,304,374 downwards.
ATGCACGAGCAGCATTCCCGCTTACAGGTGAAGGCTAGCAATAGACTGGGAAGCAACAACAAAGAGATCATAACCTTCATAATCATACTTGCGACAGAATAAAATTAACGGGGGCATAAAAGTGGTATTACAACTCTGAGGCAATACAAATCATCAAGGCTTTATTGACTTATTTTCAGTCATAAACATGTGTGAGCATGTGCCAAGTCGATTCAAGTAAATCATTCAGGGGAGGATACCACAATGCCATACCATCTCATGAACAGGACAATGCATGTTAACACCAAAATAATATAATATACACTATTAGCTAGTTGAGACTAACCATAAGAAAACATAAACTGCTAAACAATATTATTCACACATCATTTTTAGGTTTCAAGAAATTATCCATTAACCAAGTAAACTTCGAACCACCTCTCCAAATAGGGGATAAGTAAAAGATGTGATGATCAACTTATTAATGTAACCGGTATTTGATGCTAAGACAAATAAATAATAATATACAAACGCTCCAAGTTTATTCAAGTTTCTATGTTACTCGAAAAACAAAGTCTAAAGGTTTGCAAACCGAGGGGTTATTGGTGAAGAGGGATGCGGAGACATCCCCAAGATTATGGCTTTGTCCATTCTTCAATATTTCTCTGTTTGGTGTTCCTTCATTATCTGTGAAAAAACTTCAACACAAAAACTTTCCCATTCTTTTATGTGGTTAGACATTAGTGCAATAGATAATATTCCCAAAGTGCTGCTATTAAACCAAATCAATTTCTGTTTTTGAGTTATAGAAAGGTTTCTAACTTCTAAATGAAAGGTAAGACCCAAAAGGAATCAAATGAAAATGCAAAGAGGCCACTCTTGCAACAAAAGTCAGAATCTGTCCAGAAAAACAGCAGCTGGAAAACGTATTTATTAGGTGCACTTACACATGTCACGAATTTTTGTCATTTTTTGTGCATGCAGAGGATTAGATGAGACATAATATGTTAAACTTTTGTGACTTTAGAGTTTTCAGTAAAATATGAAAAATCGTACAGTCAGCAGTAAATGCTTAAAATAGAAAAAGCCTTTAAATATGCATCAACTAAAACTAAATGGGTAAAACTTGGTACTTTACTTTTACGAAAAGATAAAAGACCAGAGAATCCAATAACAAACAAGAAGTAAAAACAAACCGATGCTCCAAGAATAACACATAATGTGTAAAGGAATAAGAATACAGTACCATGGGTAAAATTGATGATTGTTGATGAAGAAGGGGATGCCTTGGGCATCCCCAAGCTTAGACGCTTGCGAATTCTTGAATATTTCAGAGGATAATCCATAGAAACCTCCCCAAGCTTGAGCTTATATCCCTCTTGATCTTTCTTCATCATCTCACTCTTGAATGCTTGAAAACTTCCTTCATGCAAAACTTCTCATAAACTTCATTAGAGGGGTTAGTCCTTGAAAAATAGAATCTTCCTTCCGTTCCTAAACAAACATCATAAACGTATTTTTAAACATTAGCTACTGCCACCAAGATCCAAGTGATGATCTAGGATCAAAAGAACTCCACTTTGCCCGTAAAAGAAGCAATGCAAAACAAAGACATAATATGTCAAAAACAGAACATATGGTAAAGATGGTTTTTTCGTGATATTTCTAAACCTCAAATCAGAAAACTTAAAACTAATGAAAGTTGGACAAAACCCTGATGCTTTCTGCAAAACATTTCAGCCACACATGACATTCTGTGATTTGTATGAATTTCGAACAGTGAAGAACAGAAAGTTGTTTCTGGACAGCAAACAAACAAAATAATCTTCCTCTCTTTAGAGGCTATTCTTGGTACTTTATTTTTTAGAAACTAAAATAACATAGGCCAAACCAGAACTAAACTTCATAGTAATAGCAAAGAAACCCAAAAATAAATGAAAGCAAATTAAAATGCATGTTAAGGCAATATATATCATGTGAAAAGGGTAATATAGATCATGAACAAGGCAACCTCATTTTTGTTGATGGATAGGGGGTGACTCGGGCATCCCCAAGCTTAGATGATTGTATCTTCTTGAATATGTTCTTGGGATTCACATACACATCCCCAAGCTTGAGATCTTGGGTCATTTTGGTAATCTCATATCACCGTCCTAATTAGATATTATAAACTATATCCACATAAAACTTTACAAAACTCATTAGCATGGTTAGTACTCATTAAATAAAATCCAATCGTGTTCAAGAATTGACAAGTTTTATAATCTTTACTCAAGATTATCCACTGTATATACTAAGGTCTTCATTATATCTGTTGTCCATTGAAAAACTAATGACACCAAGTACAATATTGCATAAACAAAGCAATCTGTCAAAAACTGAACAGCCTGTAAAGATGGCACTCAACGAGATAGTTACGTAACTCAAATAAAAAAGCTTTAGTCTAATGAAAGGAAGATAATAAGCTCGGGTTTAAGCACAAAAAATTTCAGAGACAAATACTATTCCAGGATTTATCACGGTTTTTTACAGTGAAGCACATCAAATCGTTTCTGAGTAGTAAACCAAACTTTTGTACTTTCAAGTAACTAGAGACTACTATTAACATTTTATTTTTATGGTACAGTGGAATTTACACAATATATACATGTTTTTAGCTGAAAATATTCCATGGAAATATTTGTTTTGGTTTCATAGGCATGAACACAAGTGTTCAAGGTCGACCCCCTAATGTTGCCTTGATGTGAGGCTGACATTGGTAAACCCAAAGAGAAATGTTGTGAACAGTGCAGCAGCAAGTTTTCCCTCAGAAAAGAAACCAAGTTTAAATCGACCATTCGGAGGACAAGCAATCTCTCAAGATTGATGCAGCTGAGGTGGCAGGGCGCACTACCGATTCAGCAACAACGGGGAATCTACACATCACAATCAAATTAATTTGTCCCAACATAGTCGTGAGGTTGTCAATCTCACCGGTTTTGCTAAACACAAAGAGGTTAAACGTATGGTGTGGAAAACAGTAGCAGCAGTGTGAAAGTAGTAGGTGTTTTATCAGTATGAGGAAAATGGACCGGGGTCCATAGTTCACTAGTGGTGTCTCTCCGTGAAAGATAAATAAGATGTGCGGCAAACAAATTACAGCTGGGCAATTGATAGAAATGAAGGTTGCACCGTAGTGCATAGGCAAGACATAAAGATTACTATGTGATTCATTCGGGCATTACAACAAAATGCATAGACCTTCATCCAACTGCATCTATGTCTAATAATCCACCCTACGAATATCATCCGAACAAACGTTGGGTATTAAGTTGCAAGCAACAAATTATCGCAGTAAGCAAAGTGTGTAATGTAAACTAGGTAAACACCGTTGTTTTCTCCCTAATGGCAACAACACATCCTCCATCCGTCACGTTTCTATCACTCGAGCACAGATGCAAAGGAGGCATGAACCCACTATCAAGCATAATTACTCCCTCTTGGAGTAACTAGCATCTACTTGGCTAGAGCATCTACTAATAACAGAGAGCATGCAAGATCATAAATAAAATATGCATGAATATAACATGATAGATTGATAATCAGAAGACATATCATTCAACATTCATCAGATCCCAGCAAACACGACATGTAGCATTACATAAAGATGATCTCGATCATGTGAGGCAGCTCAAGAGATCTAAACATGAGTTACAAAGTGGATAGAACAACCATCTAGCTACTGCTATGGACCCGTAGTCCTGGGATGAACTACTCCCGCATCACTTCGGAGGAGGGCATGGTGGTGTAGACCCCTCCTGTGATGAATTCCCCTCCCGGCAGGGTGCCGGGGAGAGCTCCAGAACCCTCCCGATCTCGGGATGAGAATGACGGCGGCCTCGGGTGTTTCTCGGGACGAAGTGGTATATTTATAGTGTTAATATGTCGGGGGGTATAAATAGGCAAAAGGGCAAAGGCGGTGGAGGCCTGGGGGCCCCACACCACCCCATGGCACGGCCAGGGGGCGTCGCCCTATGGTGTGGGCCCCTGTGGCCCCCTACGGGTCTCTTTGGGACTCCGTGGAACCTTCAGGAATTCTAGGACCTCCGGACTTCGAATTTTCCAATTCCGATAATATTTGCAGAACAAATTTTCTGAAACTAAAACAACAGAAAACAGGGAACTAGCTCTGTGGCATCTTGTCAATAGGTTAGTCCGGAAAATCGATAAAAATGACATAAAGTGCATATAAAACATGTGGGAAACAACATGAAAACAACATGGAACATCAGAAATTAAGGATACGTTTATGACGTATCACCCCCACTTAACCATTACTCATATTTCCAATCACTTTTCTTTTTGAAAACGTTTTTAGATAACAAGTACAACTATTATTTTTTTGTAATTAGTATTCCCTATCCAAACTAAGATAGAGAACAACTTAAAACTGGAAGTAAAAACTACATATAGAAAAAGCAAACAAGTGCACACAAGAATATTCACACACACTATTGCTCCCCGCCAACGACGCCAAGAAAGGCCTTGATATCCCATAAGTGTAGTGGGTCGTGTGTAGCCTTTTTGATAAGTAAGAGTGTCGAACCCAACGAGGAGCTAAAGGTAGGATAAGTATTCTCTCAAGTTCTATCAACCACTGATACAACTCTTCGCACACTAAACGTTTGCAATATCTAGGAAATAAAACTAGAGTAACAATACAGGTAAACAAGATAGTTTTATAGGATAATCAATACAGGAAAGTAAAGTTAGTTGTTGCAGCAATAAAGTAAACTAAATGACTATAAACTAACAGTACCATGAGTGTGGAGAAGTGGTAGAAAGTGTGATGGATTTGTACAAGATTAACTAGTGAAGATACTTGGTTCATTGTCTTCGATGCAGTTTTCCACATGGGAGAGGCTAAATATATGTGCAGTCAGCTACTTGTGATTACACATACTATATGATTGAATTGTTAATGAACATCCGTAAACACTAACAAATCATTAAGTTTTTTCCAACCATAGTATTAAGTTAACAGTCCTCGTACTCCCATACATGCAACAATCCAGTTCGAGTCCTCAGGTTTCTGTCGCTCCGACAGAACTAGCCCCTTCTTCTCACACATACTACAAACCCTATGATGTTGATCCATGCACGCACAAATATAATAGACACCAAAGTAATACACCATATCAACATACAACTCTAATGAACCAAGGACATTCAACCATTCAATCCAAGAACAAAGAAACTACACAAACATGACATAGATCATTGGATTATAACTTATAGTATCAAACACCATGTTTACATAGAGCGGTAAAGAGGTGTATGGGAGGATGAACCACTGTATACAAGGAGGAACCGGCGATGGACGGTGAAGAGAATAGCGTGGGGCGCAGGGAGCCAGGGACTCCTTCCCTGTACCGCCAACATCATGGGGGAGCGCCGCCCCTTAGCCCTCTTCCTTCATGGCTTCTTGGGAGCCCTCCCCCATGGATATGGGATCCATGGGGGAGGCAAAAACCTTGCTTTGGAGGCTGAAAATAGTGGTATGAGGGGGTCTTCCACGACCTGGGTTTCCTCCCTTTATATAGCATCACGGATTTCCGTCATCCCATCTAGGGCCGAAGTAAATCAGGCACATCTCACCCGTCCGGACTCGGAATTGGGCGAATTTTAAGTCTAGAAGGTTCCTCACAAATTTGGATACAACTTTTGCGACCAGATCTTTTTCATTTGACGTCATATTTTGTCCGGTACGTGACAATCTTCAAAACGAGTTTTCAGACAGATTTCAGGAAAGTCCCAATTCGACTCCAACAAGGTTTTCTCTTATATTTTTGATAATTTCGACACATCAAAGTGTAAAACAAGAACATTGTGCACTTTTGCAACTATTAGTAGGTTAGTCCAAATAAATCATAAACTTAATAAAAAATAATTATTAAAAGCATAAAAGTAGCATAAAACCATAAAATTTATAGATACAATTTGAATGTATCAATCCCCCTCTCCAGCAGGATGCCGGAGCAGGTCTCCAGAAGCCCTAGATTGGACTTTCGAGGTGAAGGAGCCTCTATATGTGGTTAATGGAAAATAACTCCGTCCCCATGATTTTTAGGGTTAGGGGCTATTTATAAGCGAAGGGGGTAAGTGAGGGGGTGGCCGGGCTATGAGGGGCCCACCAGGCACATCCAAGGGAGGGTTGCGCCTGGTGCCCTTCCGGAGGTACCCTAGCACTCCGTCTCTCTTTTGGACTCCGTCTTCGGTCCGGGTAAAAATTGATCTCCGTGGATTTTCAGCCCTTTCCGAGGATATTTTCTTCTGAACTTTTCTCAAATAGAAAAACAGAAAAGAAAAAAAACAGCAACTGGCTTGGGGCATCAAAAATAACATAGGGGTATTGGATAGAAAACAAGCATGGAGCATCAAAAATTATATATACGTTTGCAACATACCAGTCACCTAACGGGGGCATCGTTGGATCACGGCCCAATTTTTAAAAATGGAGGGAGACGGCACGGGAAAGGAGAATCAACAATAAAAAATATTTTGATACGAGCTAATGTGGGAGTCACACGAGAAATTCAAACCCTTCCTCGATGAAGAGTGGAAGGCGGAAGATAAAGCTGTGATGATGCAACAGCTGTAGGAAATTAAAAGTTAACCCATTTATCATGCTCGATGGTCGGGTGCGGGCATTATGACCCACAAGTTTAGGGGATCGCAACAGTCTTCGAGGGTAAGTGTAAATCAATTTATCGATTCGACACAAGGGGGATCAAAGAATACCTATAAGACTTACCGACTAAGTTGTCAATTCAACCACAATTATCTAAAACAGGATCTCCATCACCACCCCCAAAACAGTCCCTCGATGGGTCACTCGGGTCCGAACTCAAAAACCGCCCACAGCGGCACCCCAAAGCAGTCCGTCCATCAAATTTATGTCTGACACCCCTAACCCACCCGTCAAACTTGGGGGTCTGCCTAGGGGCACCGGACATTGTCCGGTCAGCCAACCCGCAAGGTGGGACCCACTCATCATAGACACACAAAATACAAAATAGTTTGTTCTCATACGTATATAATGGAAGATCATTCATTGCGCATGTAACTTTTTGTACATATATAAGACGAAATTTAAAACATGACACCTGCCTAAGTTCTAATCATTGTCCTGGTCTGATGGCAGTGACGGTGGAGTTCCAGGCCCCTCCTGCTCTGATGTCGATGGTGGTGGACATCCGGGAGGCGGCAGCGCAGGAGCTGCGGGTTGTGCCCATGGCAGTGCAAACCACCGCGGGTTTAAACCGCACAAGGCTTCCTCCCATGAGGGGCAAGGCTCCCACCGGTCTGCAGGCACGTCTGGCGGCAGTAGTGGATCCTCGGCAGTCTTCTCCTCGTCCTCCGCCATGTCCTCCTGCTCCTCCATGCCCTCCTCCGGCAGCGGGTCCTCCGGTTGTAGTGGCTTCTTGGCGATAGTCTCCACGTCACCCGATAACACGACATTCTTCTTCGATAATGTTAATTTTATCGATTTTCCGGACTAACCTATTGACAAGATGCCATAGAGCCAGTTCCATGTTTTTTGCTGTTTTTAGTTTCAGAAAAGTTGTTCTGCAAATATTCTCGGAGTTGGAAAATTCGAACTCCGGAGGTCCTAGAATTCCCGAATGTTCCACAGAGTCCCGAAGAGGCCCGGGGGGTCCACACCATAGGGCGGTGCGCCCCCTGGCCGCGCCATGGGGTGGTGTGGGCCCCCCAGGCCTCCACCGCCTTTGCCCTTTCGCCTATTTATATGTAACAGCCCAAGTATGAAAACCTACCATTTAGAATGTTTGATTTCTTGTTATTTAAGTATTGCATCATGTCATCATATTGTTTCCATGTTGTTTGCTTTTGTTTCTAAATTGTTGCATTTGTTTCTTTTGTTTTGCATCTGTTATTCTTTGTTTTCACAATGAAACTCAAACAATTTCAAATGCCTTGTTTTCATACTTGCTCTGTTACAACTTTTGGGATAAAGATAACCAATAAAAACAACCCAATTGTTCTCATTTTATTTCCACATTGATCAACTAATAAAATGGTGCTTTTATTTCCATTAATCAATTCCAATTTGGTTTCAAATTCAAAGCAAAATCATCATCAACACCTCATTTGGAAATTGTCAAATATCAAACCATTCCAATGTTTCTAATCCAACTAATAATAGGGCTCACCCTATTAAACTTGTTGTTTTCAATCATTAACCAATTAATTTGCAAATATTCCAATTCAAACCAAATGCATTTCAAACAGAACCCAAATTGAAAGTATGAAAAGAATAACCAAAACATTTTGTTTACCCTGTTATTTTTCAATTAAAGCAATTTGGGTCACCCTATTTAAAATTTTGGTTTCAATAATAATTTTAATACTCAAAACATCCACATTTGAAACAATTCCAAGCAACACTTAATTTTTTTGAATTCATGGAAAAATAAAAGTGGTCAAATGGTTGCTAATATAATAATTAAGCCACCCAAAATTTTCCACAATTTTTCTCCCTCAAAATTCCTTCTTTTTCTTCCAATTGTTTTCTGCAAAAAAAAAATAAACCAGAAGGAAATAATAAAAGGAATCGGTTCATGGGGGGGAAGAAAAACCCAGCCCATCATCCAGCCCAACTATCCTACCGCTTGGCCCAGTACCCTTTCCTCCCTCTTGTCGTCTTCCTCGCAGGTGATGTCACGTTCTGTACGAACGCTTCTCCTCCACCGGATCCGTCCCCCTCACCTCGATGCTCAGCCGTACGAGCTCGCCACCCTATATCTAACCTAACCACAGCTAGCCCAACCCTAGAAACCCTATCTCCCCTCCCCATCGCCGCCATGCTCCTCCCTCTCGGCTAGCTCCCCTCCTCTGAATATCTGAACTGCACAGAGCACCAGCACAGAGAACCACCGCCACCAATCCCTCGCCTTGGCCACCTCGAGGTACCTCTGTCCCCGGGAATGGAACGAGGAGACCGTCCTCTCCAAGTTCGCTGCAGGCGCCACCGGCCGTGGCTGCCCGTAGCGGCCGCGCCATCGCCGGCAACCTCCCCTCCGTTTCTGCCTCGAGTCTGAACGTCGACATCGACCAGCAGGTACTCGCCCCTCCGCTCCTTCCTTTCCCTCTCTCCCTGTCCGTCTCCACGAGGCCCGCACGCACATCACCAGCAACCGCACACCGGCGAGCCGTGGAGATCACCGCCGAAGCCTCCGCAATCGTGCGTTCTGTTCTCGTCAAGTTTCAGTTCCCGTCAGTTTCGTCAGGTTGAAGGAAACCCGCAAACTGAACCTTATCTACCCCCGTACCCCTCTCCTATCAAACACAGAGCAGCACCCCACCGGTTCAGTTCCTTGCGCTGCGAGCAGAGGGGGTGGGTTCGAATCCCACCCCCCACGGGATTACATCCCCTTTTTTTCTTTTATTCCTTCACAGCCCAACAAACTGGAAATCACAACTAGGCCCTTGCACATTAATTCTAGACCCTGAAATATTTTTTCTAAGTCCCTGTTTCACTAAAAAATGGCAGATTTGCACTATATTTTGTGAATTGCATAAAAAATTCATCCCAACTCCAATTTTAGCTTTTTAAATATGTTTTCTGTCCCAAATTGAATGTTCTATCCAAATATAAATTTTTTTTACTGTTTTGAATATTTTAAATTGGTGCAATATTTGAAAACTTGTCAAATTCACTTAAACTTGCAAAATTCATAACTTGGGCATAAAAAATTCCAAATTTCACAAACCAAATATGTTTTCCAATCAACTTTTCATGTACTTTCCAAATATAAATTTTGTTTGCTGTTTTGAATAATTTAAATTGCTGAAAACAACTGTTTCTTGTTTAATGCATTTAAAATTGCCAAAATAATAACTTGCTCATTTTAATTCCAATTTCCACAAATGAAATATGTTTTCCATGCAAAATTAAACCACCTTTTCAAATATAAAATTTGTTTCATGTTTTGAATAATTAAAATTGGTTAAATAATTTAAATCTTGTTTAATTCATTTAATATTGCTAAATTCATAACTTGATCAAATCAAATTCTTTTGGGACATATAAAATATGTTTTCAAATCATAAAAGCATAACCTTTTCAAATATGAATCTCACTTAATGTTTTGAACAAATAAAAATTCAAATAAGTTCATGTTTGAATTAAATTCATTTAATCCTTGCTTAAACTTGTGTAATTCATAAAATAATTTATTTGAAATCCTTTTTCAACAAGTGAAACATGTAATCCACCAAAAATCTTGTGTTCTTTTCAAATATAAACTTTGTTATCTATTTTGAACAATTTAACTTGCTGAAAACAACAAATGCTTGAGTGACACCTTTAAGTAACCAAAATTTCCTAACTTGATAAATGAATTTCTAAACTTGGTAAACCTTATTTCCAATTGTTTCTATTGTTGTTATTTTGCTGTTTTCCTCATCCATGCATCATGCTAATCCACTTTCACATGTTGCTTAGTTGTAAAACAATTAATTCAACCATAAATCATGGGCTTTCCATATGCAATCCAATTGCATATGGGTCCATTTAATCCTGTTTCTATCTTGTCAACTAGTTTATGTTGTTGCATCAATTAAATGGTCATGCATCATCCCATGTTTGTGCACTATGCCATGATATTGATTGCTTATCTTTCTGCGTTGTCTGTTTGCTTCTTCTCGGATACACGACGACGTTGAGACCGACGATACTTACGACATCCCTTCTAAGGAGTTAGCTCAGTACCAGGCTACTGGGTTTGCAGGCAAGTTATCACTCACATGAACCACTGTGTTCCTTTCAACATTGGTTACCGATACTTTCCGTTGTCTATTTTCTAGCCCTATGTGTAGTTGTTTCTGTTACGAACCTATCACATGAATCCTTTAACCCTGATATTGCCTCATCTCCCTTCCTACAACCCATTGTTTGAGCCAGTGTCTTACTAGCATGCTTAGGTTGCTTTTGCTCGAGTCTGCTACCCGTTACTTTCTGTTACTACCTTTACTATGTTCTGGGGGCTCGATGTTTAATCAATCAATCATGCTAATGTTATTATTAATAATAATTTGATGATAAGGCACCGGCAGGAGGCCCTGTGTGGTTTTGAGGCCTGCTAGTGTCGACCCTAATAGGAAAAGGGTCTTGTCTACTGATCCATGATGAGCGCACTAACCGCATGTGGGAAGCGAGTATGGGCGCCCCCCTCAACTTGACCTGATTCGCATCTCGTCCAAATCGCCTCATTTAGTTCGTGTTTTCCATTTGCCGCATGCATGTTTTTGCGAGCCCAGGCCAGGGTGGAACTTTCGTAGTCGGCATATAGGGGGACACGTTCTTAGAGTGCTATGAGGGTCCATTTTCTTCTGGGCTCGATTAGCCGTGCGCCCAAGGTGCTTTGGGCTTGATGCGAAGAAGAGTTGAGTTGTGTTGAGTGCCCCGCTTGGTGGAAGGGCCTTTCCATCTGGCGGGTTATTCATGCGTGTACGGCCAAATTGGTGCAACCCTGCAGGGATAATCTTCTCGAGAAGCCGTGTTTTCCGCGGTTATGGATTACTTGGTGAAAGTACTGGCTAACAAGTACTCAGGACAACTTAAACATAATGATCAAACATGTTACACCCAATGATTAATAACTTGACTAGTAATAGGTTGATGACACAATAACTTGATTCACCTTTATTACAACTGTGTGAGTTATCCTCGGATTGCTTCTTTGGATAAGGGGCGAGATCCAGGATGGGTTTGTTTGAAGTTATCTTTCAGTTGGTTACAATCCTCGATCTTATCTCCTTTGCTGTTAGCCGGAAGTGGTAGAATCTTTGTAGTTGGTTATCGCAGCCAGTTGCAGCTTCTTTTATATCCCCTCTCTTCCGTTGAACCCAAGGCATCTGTGCTTGGTGTTGACGGGTTACACGTTGGTGAACTGTGAGTCTTGCTTGCCAGTACGTTTATGTACTGACCCCTTTGGGGCTGTGGTTTACGCAGACGACGATTCCGAGGATCTACATGGTGGCTACTACGTGAAGTTTGACGAGACTGCTGACGAGTAGATAGCGGACCCGGGCAGGATCCGAGACTTCGTGGATGGGCTCCGTCTTTTCGTTTCCGGCCTCTTAGGCCTATTTGGTCCTTGTCTGTACTCAGACATGTTGAATGCTTCCGCTGTATTGTAATGATGTATTGTTGGGGCAGGTGCCCTCTGAATGATTGTATTTGCTATCTCTGCTCTAATGAGAGCCATTTGCAACTTATTTCAATCTTTTGTGTCGTAGAGATCTGTTGTGATATCACTTGTTAAACGCCGTTGACGTACCATGTGTGTATGGTTTGAAGTACGTCGACGGAAGTGCCTTTGATCTCTAGTGGATAGTTTACATCGACGATGGAATAGCAGGGCTTGTGTTGTCGCGCATAAGCGCAGGCCTACCAGGAAGCTGGGACGTGGGAGCAGTTATGCCCCATAATCCAAGCATCTGCTATCCAGTTCGTACGGTGAGTATCCCCTAGAAATCAGGGTGCGACATTATACCCCCCGATACGACAACCCTAAAAGATACCATTTCGTCCCGAGAAACACCCGAGACTGCCGTCATCGTCATCCCGAGATCGGGAGGGTTCTGGAGATCTCCCCGCACCCTGCCGGGAGAGGAATTCATCACCGGAGAAGTCTACACCACCATGCCCTCATCCAAAGTGATGTGTGAGTAGTTCATCCCTAGACTACAGGTCCATAGCAGTAGCTAGATGGCTGTCCTCTCCACTTTGTACCTCATGTTTAGATCTCGTGAGCTGCCTCACATGATCGAGATCATCTTTCTGTAATGCTACATGTTGTGTTTGCTGGGATCTCATGAATGTTGAATGCTATGTCTTCTGATTATCAATCTATCATGTTATCTTCATGCATATGTTATTTATGATCTTGCATGCTCTCCGTTATAAGTAGATGCTCTGGCCAAGTAGATGCTAGTAACTCCAAGAGGGAGTATTTATGCTCGATAGTGGGTTCATGCCTCCTTTGCATCTGTGCTTGAGTGACAGAAACGTGACAGATGGAGGATGTGATGTTGCCATGAGGGAGAACGCAACGGTGTTTACCTAGTTTACATTGTTTACATTACACACTTTGCTTACTGCGATAATCTGTTGCTTGCAACTTAATACCCAACGTTTGTTTGGATGATATTCGGAGGGTGGATCATTAGACATAGATGCAGTTGGATGACGGTCTATGTATTTTGTTGTAATGCCCGCATGAATCACATAGTAATATTTATGTATTGCATATGCACTACGGTGCAGCCTTCATTTCTATCAATTGCCCAGCTTCAGTTTGTTCACCACGCATGTTATTTATCTTTCACGGAGAGACACCACTAGTGAACTGTGGACCCCGTTCCTTTTTCTCATACTGATAATACACACACCGGTTTCATACTGTTATTACTGCTTTCATACTGTTCTCCTACTATTTTCCACACCATACGTTTAACCTCTTTGTGTTCAGCAAAACCAGTGAGATTGACAACCTCACTGCTTCGTTGGGGCAAAGTGATTTGATTATGTTGTGTAGGTTCCACATTGCTATTGAACCGGTAGTGCGCCCTGCCATCTCAGCTGCATCAACCTTCTGAATTTACTCCTTCCTCCTACTGGTCGATTCAACCTTGGTTTCTTTCTGAGGGAAACTTGCTGTTGCACTCTTCATACCTTCCTCTTGGGGTCTCCCAACGAACGTGTGTTCACATGCATCAAGCACTTTTCTAGCACTGTTGCCGGGGAGGAAGAGAATTTCTGCAAGGGGAGTCTTTCACCTCCAATCACTTTTACTTTTTTATTGTTTTGCTTGTTACTTGCTTTATTATTCTTGCTATCAATGTTTGATGCCTTGAAACTAGATCTTGTTTGCAAGGTGGGTTGATTGATGAACAACAAAAATATTATAAGGAACACCGCTTCTCACAAAAAGGGATGCACTTATGGGAGAAAATTAATAAATTGCATGACCATGCTAAAAACTTGTGCTCTACTTATAATGTTACTTATTGCTTTGATAAATCCTGCTGCTATAGGAGGTATAAACACCTCCCTTTTCAATGTGAGTATAATGAAGATGTTACCATATGTTCTTATGTTAAGGGAAATTATGACATTGATGATGTGGAACAATTTGAGGAATTTATTTCTTGGAAGGGTGCATTCGTAATTGCTTATTTGCTTGAAAATATTGATGATGCACCTTATAAATATGAGATTTATGATATACTTGAATGTTTCTTTGATAATTACAAGGATTGTAATTACTACATACTTAGATGTCTTAATGGGTTCTCTCCCCAAAAGGGAGAGACTAATGCCTTGCAGGAACCTACAGAAGAAGAATCTGCTGAATCTAGAAGCTCATTGGACGAAAAAGACGAGAAGAGTGATGATCAAGAGGAGGAAGAATGGATCTACCTGATGACCCACAAGTATAGGGGATCGCAACAGTCTGCGAAGGAAGTAAAACCCAAATTTATTGATTCGACACAAGGGGAGCCAAAGAATATTTGTGAGCCTTACCAAGTGAGTTGTCAATTCACCTGCACCTGTAAGTGGACTTGTTCGCGGTGGTTTATCAGTAGTAATAGTTTTATAGCAGCATCATTAGTGAAATAATAGCAGCAGTGAAATGAAAACAACAGCAGTGGTTTTTCAAGTAAACAGCGGGATTAAATTCTGTAGGCATAGGGATAGATGAACGGGCGTTGCATGGATAAGATAGTTCATATAATAATCAACACATGGGCATTGCAGATAAATAAGGTAAAGCATCCAAGCACTAAGTAACCATAGGCATGTATTCCGTAAATAGTCGTACGTGCTCGCAATGAGAACTTGCACAACATCTTTTGTCCTACCAGCCCGTTTTCAGCGGGGCCTCAAGGGAACTACTGGTAATTAATGTGTTCCTTTTAATAGAACACCGATCCTCACATCACAGCCATCCCCTTCGATTGTACCAATTTATGTCACTTCGGAGCCTCGGGTTCCGGACAACGATATGTGTAAACAACTTGTAGGTATGATCAAGAAACAATAATTATCATCATGATTCAATAACATGTTCAGATCTGAGATCATGGCACTCGGGCCCAAAGTGACAAGCATTAAGCATAACAAGTTGCAACCATGTCAATAGCACAAATAGAGGATACTAGGCACTATGCCCTAACAATCATGGCATTATTACATGAATAATCTCATCCAATCCCTACCATCCCCTTCAGCCTACAGCGGGGGAATTACTCACACATGGATGGGGGAAACATGGATGGTCGATGGAGAGGCGTTGGTGATGATGATGGCGATGATCTCCTCCAATTCCCCGTCCCGGCAGGGTGCCAGAACGGAGTTTCTAAACCCCGAAAAAGGATTTGCGATGGTGGTGGAGCTACGGACTTCTTTCTGGAAAACTATCGAACACCCTCGGGTTTTAGGGTTGAAGGCAATATATAGTAGAAAGGGGAGCCCGAGGGGATCTCTGGGTGGCCCACACCACCAGGTGGCGCGCCCTAGGGGGCGCGTCAGGGGGTGGTGTGGCCCCCCTCTGGCCCCTCTCCTGGCCCCCTTCTGGCTCCCGGGGTCTTCCGGTGTTTTATGACCAATGGGGTCTTTTCTAGGCAATTTCCCGAAAATTGGTTTTTTTGCATAAAAACGAGACACCAAGGTAATTCTGTTGAAAACATCATTAGTCCGTGTTAGTTGCATTCAAAACACACAATTTTAGAGGAAAACAATAAGAAAAGTGTTCGGAAAAGGAGATACGTTTTCGACGTATCAACTCCCCCCAAGCTTAGCTTATTGCTTGTCCTCAAGCAATTCAGTGACAACTGAGTGAGATAAAAGACTTTTACGAACACATTTGTTTCATATGATGTAAATATACTCATTATATGATCAAATACTTAATTATTCTCATGATAAGATACATGCAAGATACTGTCACTTAATAGCTATGCAAACCATGAAGAGATAACAACTTTATAATAAACAACATGAAGCATAACTATTTGCAAGATAGTAATATTCATAATAGGATCTGATAAAGTGGTATCTCGCTTGCCCTTATGTGTGGGGAAGAACATAAATGCCAGGGCACCTCTGAAGTTAAAGGGAAGACTAGAAGTAAAGATATCAAAGATACAAGTATCAAAGTTATACCACAATTAACCGTGTTCTGGGACAAGCACATTACACTAAGAATAATGGCCATTGCTCTCAAGAAGGTGCATAAAGTGAGAACGTGAAGACTCAACATAAAAGTAAAAGAAATGCCCTTCGCAGAGGGAAGCATGGATCACTCTTGTGCTAGAGCTTTTATTTTATCAAACAAACGTATTGAAAACATTTTTAAGAGAGGTGTATGCTTATGTCAACGAATGGTAAACAGAAAATATAGTACGTCACAAGCCAACTAGATTTCACAAGAGCGGCTCCCATTTGAAGGACGCAACTGGTGTAAAAGGTCATCCCTCTTTCTCTTTTGTTTACACAATTATGCTTTGACTGATAAATCAGGGGCAAAAATACTGAAGAGATTTTGTTTGTACTAATTTGGGGCTGGGCACCCCGCTGCCAGCTCTTCTATCAGTTGGATAAGTGGATGAAGCCACTAGTCTAGGGTGTGAAATCCAATCAACAAGTGAGATAAAGATTCTCTATTCACGTCCTCATGAACTAAAACAGGGGCACAAAACAACAATAATTTTTACAAGGTTTTAAAGGTAGCTCATGAGAAATTTACTTGGAGTGGCGGTTAAATACCACATATAGGTAGGTATGGTGGACACATTTGGAAACTTTGATTTTTGGAAGTTGGATGCACGAGTGGAGCTCATACTCAGTACAGGTGAAGGCTAGCAATAGACAGGGAGCGACAATCAAGAGAGCAATAACTATCATAATCATGTCTGCGACAAAACAAAATAACCGAGGCATAAAAATGATGCTAGAACTCTGAGGCAAAATAAATCATCGAGGCTTACTGACTTTTTGTTTTCAGTCTTAGCATGCGTGAGCATGTGCCAAGTCGATTCAAATGAAACAGCCAGAGGAGACTACCGCAATGTCATACCCTTCTAAGAATAGAACAATGCAAACAAATATCTATACGACAGGTCATTTACTATTAATAAATTGGAACTAAACATGAGAGAGCACGAACTATTAAGCAGCCATTAAATCACATATATCTTATATGAACAAACTAAGCATGCTCACATGGATGGGTATATGTACAAAAATGAAAGCAAATAGAGTTCATACCAGCCTCTCACCACAGCTTGAATTTTCATAGATCGTCATTATTGCTCTTCACTTGTGGCTCGAATAATATATAATGAAAACCAAGCTCCAATAGAGTCACGGATGACTGTTGAACTCTGCAGCAAACTTTACAAAACCAAAGAAGAAGAACAGATATTTTGGGGTTTTTCCAATTAAAACAAGAACAAAAAGAGAACAAGCAAACAAAGCAAAATATTTTTGGATTTTTGAATACTAAACCGAAACAAGAGAAGAAAGCAAACCCAATAAAGAAACTAAATAAGCAAACAAAGAGAAACAACAGAAATATTTTTGGTCTTTTTGTGTTTTCAAAAACAAGAATAGAAGAATAGAACGAAGAGAAACGAAAACAAACGAATGAAATGAAAACATGGATATACAAAGAACCGATCGAACATGATATATAAATGAGTGTGATGTCGGTATACCTCCCCCCCCCCAAGCTTAGGCTTTTGGCCTAAGTGGAGATCAATCGCCAAGGGAACCATGAGGTGGCGCCCACGTAGTATTCTGAGGAGGAACCCTCCTCCTGATATGTGCTCGAGGATGCGCCGGTGTACTGCGTGTTGTGGTCCTTGGGAGGCGTGTATCGCCTATCTTGCTTCCTGTAAAACTATGTGGTGCTCAGATACTCGTCTACCTGCTCCTTAGAGAGCGACCATGGTGACCTGTCAATCCTAAACAAAATAGGTTGCGGCAAAGTAACTTTTCGCTCCTCTCCATCTATATATAAAACTCTATATACTAAACGTTCATCAGTAGAGTTAGCAGTAACAAAGTGATGGGACTTCATGGCAGTGAGATTAAGCCTATATGGAGCAATTATTTCATCATTAGGGGTAATGGAAACATTTAAAGCAGATGATATACGTGTAGCGATAATGCCCCCAAAAATAGGCCCAGTAGCAGCAAGGCAGCGTGCAACAAGCGCACCAGACTATACTTCGTGCTCTGGTTCAGTCCGGCATCAATAAAAGCAAGGTGATAACTAGAAATATTACTAGTGTTTCCCCTACCAAGGATACTAGTAGCAAGATAGTAAGTAAAGTATCTAAGAGCAGGAAGTTGAATGTTCCTTAGCTTCCCACGCTGGGATGAGCGACCGTCATCGTTGGTGATTTCTTGGTAGAGCCCCTGGAGGTCTGCTGGTTTATCCTGAATCCTGCCCGCTGCCCCGGCTGCGTTGATACCTACAATAGCACAAAAATCTACTAAGGACAAAGAAACAGGACTACTATATAACTTGAATGCAACAGTTGGGCCAAAATGTGTGTTCTGAAATTTAAAGCTCTCAACAAAAGTTTTTGTGAGAGTGGCATACTGAGGGCTTTCATCCTCCATAAAGTTGGTTAGACCAACTCTTTCAATAAGCATACGAAGACATCTAATAAACCTGCACTTCTTAAAAATGTAATGCAAGGAAAGCTAGATGGGTTAACGATACCATCACCTCCCGCATCGTGAATATTTGGTGTAATAACGTCTTCATTGTACGATGGCCTCACTGAAGTGGATGAGCGTAAGGGCCTTGTCCCTATAGGATCATCCCTCCTAAATATCTCTCCAAAATTATAACTATCCATCTCTGAAATTTTTCAACAATCATCACAAAAATTAATTTCAAGCAACTATAAGGTGGAAACTACCATAGGGACTTATATGAGAGCTAAACATACATCAAAACTACATTATTTCTACTCAAATCAAGCATGCAAACTCACATAAGCTGTCACCTACAGTACCAAAATACTCAATAAATACTTCACTAAACAAAATTCTACTTGGATCATCGAAGGAGTCACATACTGGAGATCAAACACACCAAATCTCAGCACAAATGATGGGCTGAAGAAGGAGATCGAAAATCCATAGGAAGAACAGCAAGAACACGGGCTCCAGGAAATGTTTTCAGTTTGGGAGGTGAGAGAGAAGACTTTGGCAGGGGAGAGAGTTAGTGGGGGGCCAGGGGCCCACACCATGTGCTGGTGCCACCAGGGGGCTGGCCGCGCCACCCCATGGTGTGCCTGACTGGTGGGTCCCTCTGGGACCTCCCATGTGGCTCTCTGCCTCATTTTTTACGTAAAAATTTATTATAATTTTTCTGGAATTTTTCGAGAAACATTATATTTTTGAGGTATTTCAAGAATTTTAATAATTAATAAAAACTAAGAAACCGAAAGTGAAAAGGTTGAAAAAAAAACCAAAACCGGCACTACAGAGGTTATATGACACTCTAATGGAAGAATATCCAAAGAAAACAAAGGTGGTAGTGGTGAAAACAAAAGTATGGATGGTGAAAACATGCATAACCTCAGCAATCAGAGTGAAAATATCAGGAAAACATGCATAAGGATGGTGGAAAACATGATTGTACTCAAGTAGAAATGTGATAACAGAAGTAAACATGGTGAAAACATAATGGGGAAGGTGAAAACAAGTGAAAACATTGTCCTCTTCATTCAAAATCATTTTGTTAAAAGGGGTGATAATGTCTTGTTACCAGAACAATTTTCATATGAAGCAAAACTTTGCTAATCACTAAACAATTATGTTACCTCAACCTTGATAGACATAGTCCCAATCATAATAATTTCATATTCTTTTGGTGGTACTGGAATAGGACAATAAAATTCTCCAATCTTGATGGTCTCAATATTTTTAATTGAATTTAAACCATATCTTCTATCAATCTTCTTGGGAAAATAAACAGTATGCTTGATGCTCTTTGATAGTGTGTTGGAAACCCCAAGAGGAGGGTGTGATGAGCAAGCGGCAAGAATTTTCCTCAGTTAAGAAACAAGGTTATGAATCCAGTAGTACGAAGAGGATCTCAGGAAGGTTGATGCCACTGACGTTGGTGTTGGCGCTTCACCGGTGTCAGCAACAACGTGGAACGTGCACACAACACAACCAAAATACTTTGTCCGAACGGTACAGTGAGGTTGTCAATATCACCGGTCTTGCTGAAAACAAAGATTAGACGTATAGTGTAGAAAATGATGTATGCTTGCAGTAAGTAAAGAAAGCAAGAAATAGTTGTGGTTTGTTTAACAGTGTGGAAAATGGACCGGGGTTCATAGGTTCACTAGTGGTGAATCTCCATAAAAGATAGCATGCTGGGTGAAAAAATTACAGCTTGGCAATTGACAAATAGAGGTTGCACCATAGTGCACATATATAACATGAGGACTACTATGATATTTAGTGCGGGCATTACAACAATATACATAGACCGAAATCCATCTGCATCTATGACTAATAATCCACCCTCAGGTTATCATCCGAACCCCTTTAGGTATTAAGTTGCAAGCAACAGATAACTGCATTAAACAAAGTGTGTAATGTTAGCAATGATTATGCATGCGGGCACTCTCACCAATGTTTTCTCCCTAATGGCAACAGCACATCCTCCCCCTTTACGTTTCTGTCACTCGAGCAAGGTGGTGAGGAGGCATGAACCCAATATCAAGCATAAATACTCCCTCTTGGAGTCACTAGCAACTACTTGTCCAAAGCAACCACTAGCAACGGAAAGCATGCAAGATCACAAATAGCATATGCAAATAAAGACTATAATCAACTTGGCATAAGTCCAATATCCATCGGATCCTAGGAAACACATCATATAGAATTACATAAGATCAATCTCGATCATGATAGGCAGCTCACGAGATCTAAACATGGAGGCATATTAGGAGAAGACAACCATCTAGCTACAGCTACAAACCCGTAGTCCAAGGATGAACTACTCACGCATCTCCGGAGGCAGGCATGCTGATGTAGAAGCCTCCGGTGATGATCTCCTCTCTGGCAAGGTGCCGGAAACAGATTCAGAACCCCCTGATCTAGGGTTGACGGTGACGACGGCTGCAGAACTTTTCGGGGATTTTGATCAGGTGTTTAGGGTTTTCCATCCGGGGGGATTAAATAGGCGAAAGGGCAAAGGCGGTGGAGCTCCAGGGGCCCCACACCCATAGCTGACGTGGCTAGGGGGCCGCGCCACCCTATGGTGTGCCCCCCTGGTGCCCGTCTTTGACTCTTCTTCGGTGTTCTGGATGCTTCCGGGAAAATAGGTACTTCGGGCTTTGTGGGGTCCAATTCCAAGAATGTTTGTAGACCACCTTTTCTGAAACGAAAAACAACAGAAAACGGGGAACTGGCACTTGGCATCTTGTTAATAGGTTAGTCCCGGAAAACGTATAAAAATGCTATAAATAAGGGATAAAACAAGTAGCAATTGACATAATATGATCATGGAGCATCAGAAATTATAAATACGTTGGAGACGTATCAAGCATCCCCAAGCTTAGTTTCTACTCGTCCTCGAGTAGGTAAACGACAAAACAATAATTTCTGAGGGGACATGCTACTATCATAAACTTGATCAATCTAATGTAAAAGCATATGCACGCTGAGATCATAGAACTTCAAACACAAACATGATAAATGTAATTTTAATAAAAAAAACATAGCAATTACTCTGCATCACAAAGAGTATCTCAAATAAAGGATCATGAATAATAATGCAAAGAAAGGTAAATGTTTGTTTCAGGTATAGAGAACGCATGGCAAAGTGATATTTTCGCTAGTCCTTAAGAGTGGGGCAAAACATAAATGCCAGGACACCTTCAAAGTTCATGAGGAAGACTAGAACAAATAATTTAAGAACAAATAATATAACATTATGAAATAATTATTGATGTTTATGGGACAAATGCACATAGAACTCAGAATGGCAAAAATTCTCTCTCAACTGTGCATAAAGTTAGAAGATGGAGACTCAACATAAAAGTAAAAGAAAGACGCTTCGCAGAGGGAAGCAGGGATCACTAATGTGCTAGAGCTTTTATTTTATTAAACAGAGGTATTAAAAGTTTGACATTGAGTGTCTATATTTTAGGAGATGTATGCTAATGTCAAAGAGTGGTAAGCAGAAAATACAGTATGTCACAAGCCAACTAGATTCACAAGAGCAGATCCCATGGTGAAGGACGCAACTGGTGTAGAAGGTCATCCCTCTTTCTCTTTTGATTACACAATTATGCTTTGACTGATACATCAGGGGCAAAAATAGTGAAGAGAATTTGTTTGTATTAATTTGGGGATGGGAACCCCGCTGCCAACTCTTCTATCATTTGGATAAGCGGATGAAGCCACTAGTCCAGGGTGTGAAATCCAATCAACAAGTGAGATAAAGATTCTCTATTGACGTCCTCATGAGAAAAAACAGGAACATAAAGCAGGAGTAATTTTGAAGGTTTTAAAGGTAACCCATGAGCAATTTACTTGGAGTGGCAGTAAAATACCACATGTAGGTAGGTACGGTGTACACAATGGAAAAAACTTAGGTTTAAGGGAGTTTGGATGCACGATTAGAGCTCATACTCAGTACAGGTGGAGGCTAGCAAAAGACTGGGAGCGACAAATGAAGAGAGCATAAGAGCCATAAGCATGCATAGCGACATAAGAATCATTAATTAAAACATAAGCAGTATCACAAGTTCAAAAACTAAGTGGTCATGGAGGCTATTCGTGACTGTCTTGTGGTCATAAACATAGTTTGAGCATGCGCCAAGTCAACCAAATAAAACATTCGAAAGAGAATACCATATATTGATGCTTTACAATGACAAAAAGAACTCATGAATCTTTCAAGACATATTAAACACTCTCATATATATAAGTTTGTTCATGCTACTCAATAACCACAAGGCTTTAAAACTAAAATAACATTGAGCATGGCATGAAAAAGTTCTAGCCACAGTCTATACAAGCTTCTACTAGTACCGTTATAAATTCTACTTCAAGCAACAATTTTCTTCTCCCAACAAGCACCATACAAAACATGCTTTAACAAAAATACTATTTATGATACAACAAGAAAACATGAGAGTACTCACATAACACTACTAAAACTAACAACCCTAATAAGAGATGCATGGAAAACAAGAGCTAAATAAATGCAGCAGCCAGACAGATATTAAGAATACAATGTATTCTCATGAAAAAGCAGAGCGTGTCAATCTCCAATAAAAGAATGCTGAGTCCAACCAAGCTTATTGAAAAAGTAAAAACAAACTGAAAGAAAAAACAAAAGCAAACTGAAAACAAAAATAAAATACGCTCCAAGTAAAGCACATAAGATGCGACCGAATAAAAATATAGTTTCACTAGAAGTGACATGATAATTTGTTGATTAAGAAGGGGATGCCTTGGGCATCCCCAAGCTTAGACGCTTGAGTCTTATTGGAATTTGCTGGGATGTACCACCGGGGCATCACAATCTTAGGCTCTTCATTCTTCTTGATCACGTCATATCATCCTGTTCTCTTGACCCTTGAAAACTTACTTCACACCAAACTTGTCACAATCTTCATTAGCAACATTAGTGCAATCGAAATAATAAATTCACAAGGTTTAGTTTCAACACAATTCTAACATTCAAAAACACATTATGTACTGTCACAGCTTCTTTTAAAAATCTTTTTCTCAAAAGAACACCAAAATAAAGAGATTAACATGCAAATGCAATAAATGGCAGAAATCTGTCAAAACAGAACAGCAGGTAAAGATCGATTTTTTTCAAAAATCTTATGTTGATCAAATAAAACATAGTAAACTAAGAAATTTTGCGTATATAACTCAGGATTAGGCACAAAAAAACTCAGGTCACTTTTAATTTTCTGTTATTTTTTATGGAATTAACAGTTGACAGCAGAAATCTGTTTCCTGCGCAGAAATCCGAAATATAGCCTCAACTTTCCACTAGAGGCTTACTTGGCTCAACAAAAACACAAAATAAAAGATATAGAGGAGTTTCTAAGGAAATATAAAACACCCAGGTGCAAATCACACCAAAGAAAACGAAAGAAAATGGGTTGAAAACGGGTTGTCTCCCGGTAGCGCTTTTCCTTAACACCTTTCAGCTAGGCATAAAAGGGCAACTCAAGTATTTTCAAGTGAAGAAGAATCAACATCATATGTTTTGTAGTAATAGAGTCAAAATGTAGCTTCATCTTCTTTCTAGGAAAGTGTTCCAAACCTTTCTTGAGGGGGAATTGATATTTAATACTCCCCTCTTTCATATCAATAATAGCACCAACGGTTATAAGAAAAGATCTTCCCAAAACAATAGGACAAGTAGCATTGCATTCAATGTTCATAACAACAAAATGAACAGACGAAAGGTTATTTTTAACCATAATAAGAACATCATCAATTCTACCAAGAGGTTTCTTCTTAGCATTATCAGCAAGATAAACATCCAAATAACAGTGTTCCAACGGTGGTAGATCAAGCATGTCATAAAGCTTTTGAGGCATAACAGAGATACTAGCACCAAGATCACACAAAGAATTGCAATCAAAATCATTTACTTTTATCTTAATGATAGGCTCCAACCATCATCTAATTTCCTAGGGATAGATGTTTCAAGTTTCAACTTTGCTTCCCTAACTTTCATGAGAGCATTGGTAATATGTTTAGTAAAGGACATATTCATGGCACTAGCATTGGGACTTATAGCAAGATTTTGTAGGAACATAATAGCTTCAGAGATATTTCAATCATCAAAATCAAAATTATTATCATCAAAAGTAATGGGACCATTATCTCCCATACCTCTAAAAATTTCAGCACTTTTATCAGGAGCAATTTCAGCAGTTTGAGGCAATTTAGCATGTTTCACCAAAGGAGTAGGGACTTTATTAACACCAATTACTTTACCATTGATAGTAGGAGGTTTACTAGCACTTGGAGCTTTAGTTTTACTAGTGGTTGTGATAGTGCAAACTCTAGCTATATTATTCTTTCTAGCCAATTCATCTTCTCTTTCCCACCTAGCACGTAATTCAGCCATCAACCTAACATTATTATGAATTTGAACTTGGATGGAATTCAAAGTTTTACTTTGTTTAACATCTTGTGGAAAAACCATTAGTTTTAGACAATCAACATCAATATCAAGGCTATCTACTTAAGAGGCAAGAACATCTATTTTACCATGTTTTTCCTCAACAGATTTATTAAAAGAAGTTTGTGTGCTAATAAATTATCTAAGCATGTTTTCAAGATCAGAGGTAGAGATTTTATTGCTATTGTAGGAGTTT
Organism: Alopecurus myosuroides; assembly: GCA_028641055.1. Classification (NCBI taxonomy): domain Eukaryota; kingdom Viridiplantae; phylum Streptophyta; class Magnoliopsida; order Poales; family Poaceae; genus Alopecurus; species Alopecurus myosuroides. The sequence continues at coordinate 510,278,928 of CM054058.1, read as the reverse complement.
CCATAAGAATTACCATAACCATTATTAGGAGGATAAGGCTTATAATTGTTTCCACCAAAATTATTTCTATAAGCATTGTTGTTAAAATTATTATTTCTAATAAAGTTTACATCAACATGCTCTTCTGGAGCAACCAAAGAGGCTAAAGGAACATTATTAGGATCAACTTGAGCTTTACCATTAACAAGCATAGACATAATAGCATCAAGCCTTTCACTTAAAGAGTAGGTTTCCTCGACAACATTTACCTTCTTACCTCGTGGAGCTCTCTCAGTGTGCCACTCTGAATAATTTATCATCATATCATCAAGAAGCTTTGTTGCATTGCCCAAGGTGATGGACATAAAGGTACCTCCAGCAGCTGAATCCAATAGCTTCCTTGAGGATAAATTCAGTCCTGCATAAAAAGTTTGTATAATCATCCAAGTAGTCAGTCCATGAGTGGGACAATTCTTCACCATAGTTTTCATTGTTTCCCAAGCTTTAGCAACATGTTCATTATCAAATTGTTTAAAATTCATTATGTCACTTCTCAGGGATATAATCTTAGCAGGAGGATAATATTTTCCAATGAAAGCATCTTTACACTTAGTCCATGAATCAATATTATTTCTAGGCAAAGATAGCAACCATTCTTTAGCTCTTCCTCTCAAAGAGAAAGGAAATAATTTCAGTTTAATAGTATCTCCATCCACAACTTTATATTTTTGCATCTCACATAGTTCAACAAAACTATTAAGGTGGGCAGTAGCATCATTAGTACTAATACCAGAAAATTTCTCTTTCATCACAAGATTTAATAAAGCAGGTTTAATCTCATAGAAAGCAGCAATAGGAGCAGGTGGAGCAATAGGTGTACAAATAAAATCATGGTTGTTTGTGCTAGTGAAGTCACAAAACTTAGTATTATCAGAGGAACTCATTTTAGCATAATAAAAGCAAGCAAATAAATAACATCTATGAAGTAAACTATTTATTTTTAATATAGAAAAGAAAAACAAGATAAGAATAAAAACAAGACAATAAACAAAATAAAGAAGTTGAGAGTGAGAGACTCCCCTTGCCAGAAGACTTCTTCCTCCTCGGCAATGGTGCCAGAAATTCTTGATGCTCTTTGATAGTGCGTTGGAAACCCCAAGAGGAGGGTGTGATGAGCAAGCGGCAAGAATTTCCCTCAGTTAAGAACCAAGGTTATCAATCCAGTAGGAGGAAGAGAATCTCAGGAAAGTTGATGCCACTGACGGTGGTGATGGCGCTTCACCGGTGTCATCAACAACGTGGAACCTGCACACAAGACAACCAAAATACTTTGTCCCAACGGTACCGTGAGGTTGTCAATCTCACCGGTCATGCTGAAAACAAAGATTAGACGTATAGTGTGGAAAATGATGTATGCTTGCAGTAAGTAAAGAAAGCAGGAAATAGTTGTGGTTTGTATAACAGTGTGGAAAATGGACCGGGGTTCATAGGTTCACTAGTGGTGTCTCTCCATAAAAGATAGCATGTTGGGTGAACAAATTACAGCTGAGCAATTGACAAATAGAGGTTGCACCATAGTGCACATATATAACATGATGACTACTATGATATTTAGTGCGGGCATTACAACAATATACATAGACTGAAATCCATCTGCATCTATGACTAATAATACACCCTCAGGTTATCATCCGAACCCCTTTAGGTATTAAGTTGCAAGCAACAGATAACTGCATTAAACAAAGTGTGTAATGTGACCAATGATTATGCACGCGGGAACTCTCACAGATGTTTTCTCCCTAATGGCAACAACACATCCTCCCCCTTCACATTTCTGTCACTCAAACAAGGTGGTGAGGAGGCATGAACCCACTATCAAGCATAAATACTCCCTCTTGGAGTCACTAGCAACTACTTGGCCACAGAAACCACTAGCAACGGAAAGCATGCAAGATCACAAATAGCATATGCAAATAAAGACTATAATCAACTTGGCATAAGTTCAATATTCATCGGATCCCAGCAAACACAGCATATATAATTACCTAAGATCAATCTCAATCATGATAGGCAGCTCACGAGATCTAAACATGGAGGCATATGAGGAGAAGATAACCATCTAGCTATAGGTACGAACCCGTAGTCCAAGGATGAACTACTCAAGCATCACTCCGGAGGCAGGCATGGTGATGTAGAAGCCTCTGGTGATGATCTCCTCTCCGGCAGAGTGCCAGAAACAGCTTCAGAACCCCCCTGATCTAGTGTTGACGGTGACGGCGGATGCGGAACTTTTCGGGGGATTTTTGATCAGGTGTTTAGGGTTTTCCATCCGGGGGGATTAAATAGGCGAAATGGCAAACACGGTGGAGCTCCAGGGGCCCCACACCCAAAAATGGCGCGGCCAGGGGGTCGTGCCACCCTATGGTGTTTTGGATGCTTCCGGGGAAAATAGGCACTTCGGGCTTTGTGGGGTCCAATTCCGAGAATGTTTCCAGAACAACTTTTCTGAAACAAAAAACAGCAGAAAACTGTGGACTGGCAGTTGGCATCTTGTTAATAGGTTAGTCCCGAAAAACGTATAAAAATGCTATAAATAAGGGAGAAAACAAGTAGCAATTGATCATGGAGCATCAGAAATTATAGATACGTTGGAGACGTATCAATGCTCTTTATCATTAACATTAAATTTTACTTTTCCTTGATTGCAATCAATAACAGCCCCTGCAGTATTAATAAAAGGTCTTCCAAGAATAATAGACATATTATCATCTTCATGCATTTCCAACACAACAAACTCAGTTAATATGAGACAATTATTAGCAACTTGAACAGGAACATCCTCACATATACCCAGAGGAATAGCAGTAGACTTATCAGCCATTTGCAAAGATATATGAGTTGGTATCAATTTTTCTAGGAGGAGTCTTTTATAGAGAGTAAAAGTCATGACACTAACTCCAGCTCCCAAATCACACAAAGCAGTTCTAACATAATTATTTTTAATAGAACAGGGAATAGTTGGTATACCAGGATATCCAAGCTTCTCAGGAACCTTGCCATTAAAAGAGTAATTAGCAAGCATAGTGGAGATTTCCTCATTAGGAATCTTCCTTTTGTTAGAGACAATATCTTTCATATATTTTGCATAAGGAGGCAATTTAATAGCATTAGTTAAAGGAATTTGCAAGAACAAAGGTTTCATCCACTCACAAAACTTGTTATAATGTTCTTCTTCTTTTGATTTGTGTTTCTTATTAGGATAAGGGCATTGGTTTTTGTACCCAAGGTTCTCTCTCATTACCATGTTTATTAGCAATAAAATCTTCATTAATGTACTTTTTATTTTTTAGTTTGCTTTTCCGGTTCCTCTTCAATTTCTTCTTTATCAGAAGCATTTTTCTCTTCATTACCACTTTCAGTTTCAGCATGAGAGATAGATATACTATTAGGATCTTTAGCAAGTTCAGAGGATTCTACACAATTTTATGTGTCTTCTTCTTTTTCTTCTTAGTATGAATAACATTATTATTAGTTTGCTGAGAATCTTGTTCAATTCTTTTAGGATGTCCCTTAGGATATAAAGGATCTTGTGTAGCAATACCACTTCTAGTTCTTATTTCATAAGCATGTTTTTCTTTAGAAGCATTAACTAGCAAATCTTTTTGCACTTTAGCAAGTTGATCAATTTGAGTTTGAACCATTTGAAAATGTTTAACAAGCATTTTAACATCATTAGAGGTTCTTTCTATAATACCATGCAAATTATCAATAGCTCTAGAGTTTTCCATAAGGTGATTTTGCACTCTCATATTAAAATTATCTTACTTAATAACATAATTATCAAATTCATCTAAACATTGATCAGGAGGTTTATTATAGGGAATATCTCTACTATCAAAATGTTGGAGAGAATGTACCTCAATGGTGGATGAGTGAGGGAGTGTCTTACATAATTCGTCTATAGGTGGAAGATTCTTCACATCTTCAGATTTAATACCCCTCTCTTTAAGAGATTTCTTGGCTTCTCTCAACACTTCATCATTTAATTCAAGCATTCCCCTCTTCTCTGGTGTTCGTGTTGATACTGGAGTAGGGGTCGGCTCAAGCTCAACCATAGGCCAATCGTCATGATTTTGGCTTATTTTATCCATCCCCCAGCTTTATCTGGAGTTCTTTGCTTTAAAACACAACCAACACAACTATCGAGGTATGTCCTAGATTCAACAGTTAGTCCATTATAGAATATATCAAGAAGTTCATTATTTTATAGCTTATGCCCAGGTGTAGCCTAACTAAAGAACAGAACCTTGCCCAAGATACAGTCAATTTCTCTCCTTCCAAATGCTTGAAATTAAATATATTTTGTAAAGTAGCATGTTGAGCACTAGCAGGAAAATATTTTTGAAAGAAAGCATTAACCAAACCAATAGGACTATCAGTAGATCCCGGAGATAAATTATTAAACCAAGTTTTAGCTTCATCTTTTAATGAGAAAGGGAATATTTTAGCAACAAAGTAGCTACGTTTCTGAAGATCATCAGAGAATAAACTACTCAAAGAGGAGAGCTCATTCATATGTTTCATAGCACTTTCATTTTCAGTACCATAAAAAGGTTCTTTCTCAACAATATATATAAGATAAATCAACAGAGAAATCATAATCCTTATCCCTAATATTAATGGGAGAAGTGGCAAACTTAGCATCAGGAGATAATTTATATTTAACAGCACGACTTTCAATAAGACTTATAACATCATCTCTATCCTTCATAGCATGTATTTCATCAATAAGATCATCATTAAGTTCAATATAGGAATCATCAAAATCATCACTAGGATTCTCTCTAAGCTCAGGTGAAACAGCAGGAGTAACATGATTTTTATCACGAGTTTCAGTGTTAGCAGTATTTTTAGCTTTAGCAATAGTAGCATCTAAGAAAGGACCAAGAGAACCACTCTCATCAAGCACAGTAGAAGCATCATCAAAAGTATCAGAAGTATTTTCATATTCAGCAGAAGTAGCATGTGTAGCATATGTATGTGGTGGTGTAAGCAGCTTACTCATAACAGACGGTGAATGAAGAGCAACAGAGGTGTTCAGAGTTGTACCTCTTCTTGTAGTGGATGGTAATATAGGAAACTTTCCATCACGAGTCTTACCCATGATGAATGATTTACAATAGATAATAGTACTCTCCGGTGAGCTCGCAAAAAAAGCTATGCTCCACGGCAACATCGCCAGAAAATAGTCTTGATGACCCACAAGTATAGGGGATCGCAACAGTCTTCGAGGGAAGTAAACCCCAAATATATTGATTCGACACAAGGGGAGCCAAAGAATATTTGTGGGCCTTAACAAGTGAGTTGTCAATTCACCTGCACCTGAAAGGGGACTTGTTCGCAGTGGTTTATCAGTAGTAACAGTTTTATAGCAACAGTAGTAGTGAAATAATATCAGCAGTGAAATGAAAACAACAGCAGTAGTGTTTGAAGTAAACAGCGGGATTAAATATTGTAGGCATAGGGATAGATGAACGGGCGTTGCATGGATAATATAGTTCATATAATAATCAAGACATGGGCATTGCAGATATATAATATAAAGCATCCAAGCACTAAGTAACCATAGGCATGTATGGCGTAAATAGTCGTACGTGTTCGTAATGAGAACTTGCACAACATATTTTGTCCTACCAGCCCGTTTTCAGCGGGGCCTCAAGGGAACTACTGGTAATTAAGGTGTTCCTTTTAATAGAACACCGGAGCAAAGCATTAACACTTCGTGAACACATGTGATACTCACATCATAGCCATCCCCTCCGGTTGTCCCAATTTCTGTCACTTCGGGGCCTCGGGTTCCGGACAACGATATGTGTAAACAACTTGCAGGTATGATCAAGAAACAATAATTATCATCGTGATTCAATAACATGTTCAGATCTGAGATCATGGCACTCGGGCCCAAAGTCACAAGCATTAAGCATAACAAGTTGCAACAATGTCAATAGCACTAATAAAGGATACTAGGCACTATGCCCTAACAATCACGGCATTATTACATGAACAATATCATCCAATCCCTACCATCCCCTTCAGCCTACAGCGGGGGAATCACTCATACATGGATGGGGAAACATGGATGGTCGATGGAGAGGCGTTGGTGATGACGATGGCGATGATATCCTCCAATTCCCCGTCCCGGCAGGGTGCCAGAACGGAGTTTCTGAACCTAGAAAAAGGATTCCCGATGGCGGCGGAGCTACGGACTTCTTTCTGGAAACTATCGAACCCTCTTGGGTACTAGGGTTGAAGGCAATATATAGTTGAAAGGGGAGCCCGATAGGGTCTCTGGGTTGCCCGCACCACCAGGTGGCACGGCCTAGGGGGCGCACCAGGGGGTGGTGTGGCCCCCCTCTGGCCCCTCTCCTGGCCCCCTTATGGCTCCCGAGGTCTTCTGGTGTTTTAAGACCAATGGGGTCTTTTCTGGGCAATTTCCCGAAAGTTGATTTTTCTGCACAAAAACGAGACACCAAGGTAATTCTGCTGAAAACAGCGTTAGTCCGTGTTAGTTGCATTCAAAACACACAAGTTTAGAGGAAAACAATAAGAAAAGTGTTCGGAAAAGGAGATACGTTTTTGACGTATCACTACCCATGTCTACCTTCCAATCATAGTAACTCTTTAACTCTTACATTATTTTGTGAAATTGATACTTGCTATACGTGTGAACTTGATACTACTGCGAATGAAACTTCTGAGAATGATATTGCTACTATTATTTATGATAATACTTGCTACTTTAATAAATCTTATGATAATGCTTTAGATGATGGTCCTATGTTACTTGATGTTAAAAATCATAATGCTACTGAAAATAGGATTGCTATAATGTGTCATATACCTTTTACGAGTGATCAATCATCTCTTTTTGATATTGCTAAAAGTGGGGGAAAAGAGGAGCTGATTTTAAATTTTGATCCCACTATTTTTGAGTTTGATATGAATTGTGTGCTTTTAGACCATGACAAACATGCTTTATGTGATAATTATGTTGTTGAGTTTGTTCATAATGCTACTAAAAATTATTATGAGACATGAAAATATGGTTGTAAGAATTCTCATGTTACTAAAACACCTCTCTTTTGTTGAAAGTTTTGAAGTTGCTCTTGTTCTACCTTCCCGTGATTTCTGGTTTGAGCTTCTTAAATTTATTTCTTTACAAGATTCCAATGCATAGGTAGTGGGTTAGACTTAATTTTTTTTATACTTTCTTCTTGATGCTCTCTTTTTCTCAATTCATATTTCTTATGTTAGCATATTCTTCACTTGGAAACACTTGATTCCACTTTTCTGGGTCTAGCTAAAAGGCGTTAAAGAAAAGCACTTCTTGGGAGATAACCCATGGTTTTATCTTTGCTTTGTTTTTATTTGTTTTGAGGAAAGGGGTTGTATAGTTCTGTAGAAAATCCTTTATATCTTTATTTTCATGTTTTACTTGTGCCAAGTAAAGTTTCTGGCGAGAATTGGAGTTGGTTTTGGATTTCTGCGCAGTAAACAGATTTCCGTTGTCCACCGTAAAAAAACATATAATTCACAGGAAAATCAGAATGACCTGAATTATTTTTGTTCTTATTCCTCAGATAATTCCTCAACTTCTTTGCTCTTTAAGTTTTTCGATCTGAGCAACGTAAGTGCCCCCAAAAAATTCTTCTTTACAGACTGTTTTGGTTTTGGCAAATTCTGCCATTTTTCTTGCATTTGCTCTTTTACGATGTCAAGTGGATTTCTTTGCTTCATGAAACATCATTGGTTGTAGCTAATGTTTAAAAGTATCAATAGCACTTGTGCCATATATAACGCATGAATTTTTATTATTGCACTAACCCTCTAATGTGAATTACTCTTTGAGTGTGGTGTGAAGGAAGTTTTCAAGGGTCAAGAGAAGAGGGGGATATATGTGATCAAGAAGAGTGCAAAGGAAAAGCTTGGGGATGCCTCCGTGGTTCATCCAAGCATATTTTAAGAAGACTCAATCATTTAAGCTTGGGGATGCCCAAGGCATCCCCTTCTTCATCAACCATCTATCAGGTCACTTCTAGTGAAACTATATTTTTATTCGATCACATCGTATGAAGTTTACTTGGAGCGTCTGTTTGTTTTTCTTTTGTTTTATCTTGTTTTCTTTTGTTTTCCTTGCTGCAATAATATAGTTGGACCCTAGCATTCCTTGTTTGGGAGAGAGCCACGCTCCGCTTTTTCGTTTGAATACTTACTATGCTCATATTCTTAGTTTTTCTTCTAGTTGCTGCAAAAATTCGTGTTTAGCTCTTGTTTTCTTTGCATCTCTTATTCGGAGCAGTTAGTTTTAGTAGTTTTGTGTGAGTACTCTCATGTTTTATTGTTGTAGCATTAACAGAGTTTTTGTTAAAGCATATTTTGTATGGTGCTTGTTGGGAAAAGAAACTGCTGCTTGTAGTAGAATTTATAACGGTGCAAGTAGAAGCTTGTATAGACTGTGGCTAGACTTTTTCATATCATGCTAGATGTTATTTTAATTATAAATCCTTGTGGTTATTTTGTACCATGATTAGCCTCAAATATCTGAGTGTTTAATGTGCCATTGGAAGAATCATGAGTAGTTCTTGTCGTATTGAAGCATAAATTTGTGGTGTTCTCCTTTGAATGTTTTATTTGGTTGACTTGGCGCATGATCACACCATGTTTATGACTACAAACCAGTCACGTATAGCCTCTATGATCATTTAGTTTTTGATCTTGTGGTACCACTTATTCTGATTAATGATTTTTATGTCGCTATGCATGATTATGGCTCTTATGCTCTCTTGATTTGTCGCTCCTAGTCTTTTGCTAGCCTCCACCTGTACTGAGTATGAGCTCTACTCGTGCATCCAACTCCCAAAAACCAAATTCTAGCCAATGTGTCCACCATACCTACCTACATGTGGTATTTAACTGCCACTCCAAAGTAAATTGCGCATGTGTTACCTTTAAAACTTTCAAAATTACTCATGTTTTGTGCTCCTATTTTAGCTCATGAGGACGTAAATAGAGAATCTTTATCTCACTTGTTGATTGGACTTTCACACCCTGGACTAGTGGACATAAGCATACACCTCTCTAAAAAACATAGACACTCCTCCATGGTATGTGATTGTTGGCAGGCACCCAAAGATTTGGTTAGCCATGGTTTGTGTAAGATGGTTGGGAGGAGTGTCAAACTTTTATACCTCTGTTTAATAAAATAAAATCTCTAGCACATGAGTGATCCATGCTTCCCTCTGCAAAGGGTGTTTCTCTTAGTTTTATGTTGAGTCTCCATCTTCTAATGACGTATACAATTCTTGAATTATCGATATAGATGCTACGTAGTGGGTTCTCATCCTTGAGAGACTACGAGTGTAATAGGATCATCCGTTGACAAAAGGATCACCCTAAGATAATCATCTCATGGCTATTGGGGACGAATCAAATCAGATGGTTCTATTTCTCAACCTTTCTGACTTGCTCCTCCGGAACCAAGGTCGAGAGAGCATAGGAGCCCAAGTTATGCTATTGATTCAATATGTGTTATTGCTTGTTCTCTAATTATTTTTTCTAGTCTTCCTCATGAACTTTGAAGGTGTCCTGGCATTTATGTTTTGCCCCACTCTTAAGGACTAGCGAATATCACTTTTCCATATTCTCTCTATGATTGAAACAAAAGTATATCTTTTGTTGCATTGTTATTCATGATCTTTTATTTGTGTTACTTCTCATGATGCAAGGTGATTGCTATCTTGTGTTGGAGTTCTATGATCTCAGCTTACTTATACTTTTACATTATTGATGATCAAGTTTATGTTGGTAGCATGTCACCTCAGAAATTTTGTGTTTTTATCGTTTACCTACTTGAGGACGAGTAGGAACTAAGCTTGGGGATGTTGATACATCATAAACATGTCCTTAATTTCTTATGTTCCATATTGTTTTCATGTTGTTTCCTACATGTTTGATATACACTTTATGTCAAGTTTATCGATTTTCCGGACTAACCTATTGACAAAATTCCATAGAGCCAGTTCCATGTTTTCTGTTGTTTTTAGTTTCAGAAAAGTTGTTCTGAAAATATTCTCGGAATTGGAAAATTCGAAGTCCAGAGGTCCTACAATTCCCTAAGGTTCCTCAGAGTCCGGAAGAGGCCCGGAGGGGGGCCACACCATAGGGCGGCGCGCCCCTGGCTGCGCCATGGGGTGGTGTGGGGACCCCTAGGCCTCCACCGCCTTTGCCCTTTCGCCTATTTATACCCCCCGATACGACAACCCTAAAAAGATACCACTTCATCCCGAGAAACACCGGAGGCCGCCGTCATCGTCATCCCGAGATCGGGAGGGTTCTGGAGCTCTCCCCGGCACCCTGTCGGGAGGGGAATTCATCACCGGAGGGGTCTACACCACCATGCCATCCTCCGAAGTGATGCGTGAGTAGTTCACCACTGAACTACGGGTCCATATGAGTAGCTAGAAGGTTGTCTACTCCACTTTGTACCTCATGTTTAGATCTCGTGAGCTGCCTCACATGATCGAGATCATCTTTATGTAATGCTACATGTTGTGTTTGTTGGGATCTGATGAATGTTGAATGCTATGTCTTCTGATTATCAATCTATCATGTTATCTTCATGCATATGTTATTTATGATCTTGTATGCTCTCCGTTATTAGTAGATGCTCTGGCCAAGTAGATGCTAGTAACTCCAAGAGGGAGTATTTATGCTCGATAGTAAGTTCATGACTCCTTTGCATCTGTGCTCGAGTGACAGAAACGTGACGGATGGAGGATGTCATGTTGCCATTAGGGAGAAAACAACGGTGTTTACCTAGTTTACATTGTTTCATTACACACTTTGCTTACTGCGATAATATGTTGCTTGCAACTTAATACCCAATGTTTGTTCGGATGATATTCGGAGGGTGGATTGTTAGACATAGATCTAGTTGGATGACGGTCTATGTCTTTTGTTGTAATGCCCACATGAATCACATAGTAATCTTGATGTCTTCCATATGCACTACGGTGCAGCCTTCATTTCTGTCATTTGCCCAGTCGTAATATGTTCACCACGCATGTTATTTATCTTTAACGGAGAGACGCCACTAGTGAACTGTGTACTCCGATCCTTTTTCTCATACTGATAATACACACACTGCTTTCATACTGTTACTACTGCTTTCATACTGTTCTCCTACTGTTTTCCACACCATACGTTTAACCTCTTTGTGTTTAGCAAAATCGGTGAAATTGACAACCTCACTGCTTTGTTTGGGCAAAGTGAGTTGATTGTGTTGTGTAGGTTCCATGTTGCTGCTGAACCGGTAGTGCGCCCTGCCATCTCAGCTGCAGCAACCTTCGGAAGTTACTCCTTCCTCCTACAGGTCGATTCAACCTTGGTTTCTTTCTGAGGGAAACTTGCTGCTGCACTCTTCATTCCTTCCTCTTGCGGTCTCCCAACGAACGTGTGTTCACACGCATCAGTGCAAGAGACGATTGCATTAGTAAAGTGCATAATGTAACCAATGGTTCTCGTCTGTAGACAAGAGCACCTATGTTTTCTCCCTAGTGGCAACATCACATCCCCCTCCCGTCACATTTCTGTCACTCGAGCACAGATGTAAGGGAGGCATGAACCCATTATCTAACATATAAACCCTCTCTTGGAGGTGAAAACAACTACATGACCAAGATAATCATAAACAGTGGAGAGTATTGCCAGACAACATTAAAACTCTCTATAAGTGAATTATCTCAGTTTGACATGAATAAAATAATCATAATCTCATGGTTCATCGGAATCCAGCAAACACAACATGCACAATTACATAACGGTGATCTCAATCATGTGAGGCAGCTCACGATACTAAACATGGAGGTATAACGGAGATTACTACCAACTAATTACTGCTATAGACGCGTAGTCCCGAGATGAACTACTCACACATCATCGTGGAAGAAATCATGGCGATGAAGAGGCCTCCAATGATGATTACCCCCTTCCGGCATGGTGCAGAAACAGGGCTATAGAAGCCCTAGATTGTACTTTCAAGGTGACAGTGCCTCTCTGTATGTTTTGTGGAAAATATCTCCGTTCCCTAACATTTTATGGTTAAGGGAAATTTATAGGCGATGAGGCGACGAGAGGCGGTGGCCAGGGCGCCCAGGATCCCACCAGAGGCGGCCTAGGGTGGAGCCGCGCCTGGCACCCCTTTGGGGGCTTCCTGGATCCCCTCCGGCTCTCCTTTGGACATCGTCTTCATTCTGGGTAAAAAAATGATCTTTGTGGATTTTAGCCCATTCCGAGAATACTTCTTTAATAACTTTTCTGAAATGCAAAACAGCCAAAAACATCACGTGGCCTGGGGCATCTTGTTAATAGGTTAGTGTATGAAAACATCCAGAAAACATGTGAAAACATGTGGAAAACATAAAGGATTGGATAGAAAACAAGCAGAGCATAAAAAATTATAGATACGTCTGTAATGTATCAGCATCCCCAAGCTTAACTCCTACTCGTCCTTGAGTAGGTAAGTGATAAAAAATAATTTTTGAGGTGACATGAATCCAACACAATCTTGATCTAAGTTATGTAAAAGCACTGTGAGCCGAGATCAAAGTATTTTAACAAAGGCATGATAAATATTATTTGAACTAATGTAAACTTAGCAACTATGTTGCACATGAAAAGTAACACAAATAATTAACAATGAGCAATAATGCGTTGAAGGTAATACATTAGTTTAAATCATAAAGAAAAACATAATAAATTGGTATCCATATTGTCTTTCATGGAATAACAAAACATAAATTCTAGGACACCTTCAAAGTTCAAATGGTGACTAGACACAAATAATTTGAGAGCAGGCAATACCATAATCATGAATCAATCAATAATAAATCTTGGCACCATGCACATTATACTCAGAATGACAACTATGCTCTCTTAACTGGTGCATAAAGTAAGAAAGTGAAGACTCAACAAAAAAGTAGAAGAAAGGCCCATCGCAGAGGGAACCAGGGATTACTCATGTGCTAGAGCTTTTTATTTAATAAAATAAAGGTATTGAAAATATAATTTTGAGAGAGGTGTATGTCTATGTCAATGAATGGTAATGAAAAAATTATCATAACCCATGTCAAGCAAAGTTCCTAGACTTATGAGAGTGGTTTCCATTAGCATTTCCCCCCTTTTCCTTATGGTTGGCACTTCCCCCACCTTGTCTTACACAAAACATGGCTAGCTGTATTCACGGGTGCCTACCAACATTCATCAATCCATGGGGAAGTGCCTTTTTTATTTTTGAGTTCATATTATTTTGCACTAGCTCTCGACAAATTTAGATGAGCACAAATGCCATACGCATCGGGTGAAATAAGGAAGAAGAACCTTTCTTGACATAAGACATGACAAACTTTAAACTACTTCCTCATGAGCTAAAAAAGGAACATAAAATAGGTTTGATAATTTTCAAGATTTAAAGGTAGCACACAAGAAATTTACTTGTAGTGGCAGTGAAATACCACATATAGGTAGGTATGGTGGACACATCGAAAAACTTTGGTTTTTGGGAGTTGGATGCATGAGTAGAGCTCATACTCAATACAGGGTGAAGGCTAGCAAGAGACTAGGAGCGACCAACTAAGAGAGCAATAGCAGCCATAATCATGCATAGAGACAAAACATTATTAATGAAAGCATGAAGTGATATTACAAGTCAAAAATTAAATGATCATCCAGGATAAAGGTGACTGGTTTATAGTCATAACATGGTGTGAGCATGCGCCAATTCAACCCAATTAAATCATCAAAGGAGAATACCACGATACCATGCTTAAATATAAGGAAATAACACATGATTTAATTTCAATGGAATATTAAGCACTCTCGGTTATTTGAGACTAGTCATGATACATCATATACTACTAAGCACACAATTAAAATAACATCTAACATGACATGCCAAAGTCTAAGCCACATTCAAAACAAGCTTCCTATTGCACCACTACAAGCATGAAATATTTTACTCTTCTCCAACACCAATCAACTTATTTGAAACAACTCTCACAACAAATAATAATTAAAGACCAGAGAGCTAATCATATATAACTGAAGCAAATTAGCAAGATCTGAACAAAATTTGAGCGGAAAACAAGAGCTAAACGCATTACTAGCAAAAACTGAACACTCACAGAACAATAAGAGTGAAGACTAGAGTGTTCTAGACAATGAAAATGGAGTGTGACTCTCTCCAAACTAAAATTTGCTAGGATCCAACCATTTATTATATCAAGAAAACAAAACAAAACAGAACTGAAAGCATAATAAAATGAATCTCCAAGAATAACACATATCATGTGAAGGAATAAAAATATACTCCCTATCCAATTTTATAAGGCACAATTCTTAACATTTCAATAGTAAGAAATGTGCCTTATAAAAGTGGATGGAGGGAGTAGTATTTCGAAATGAACCTGATATTTTTGTTGATAAAGAAGGGGATTCCTTGTCATCCCCAAGATTTGACGCTTGTACTTCATGGATCTGTATTGTGGTGAAATGGGCATACCCAAGCTTGAGATTTTGTCCATCCTTCATCTTCTCATCATCCTTCTCTCCCTACACTTGAAAACTTCCTCCTCCTAAAACTTCTCACAATCTTCATTAGCAACGTTAGTGCATCAAAATAATAAATCCACTTGGTTCAGTTTCAACATAAGTAAAGCACTTAATTTAAACATTGGCTACTGTCACAACTTCTTTTAAAGCTCTTCCCCGGAAAGAACACAAAATAAAAGGATTAAGAGGCAAATGCAAATATTGGCAGAAATCTGTCAAAACAGAACAACAGGTAAATATGAAATTTTTGAGGCACTTATGTAGCTAAAATCAAAAGGTGTGAAGCTAATGAAAGTTAGATAACAACATGGGGCATGTTTCTATTTTTTCAAAGCAATACGACGTTCTGGCTGAGAGAAATAATGTTTTTGGTGGAAACACGGAAATCTGTTTCAGGACAACAACTTTCCCAAATCACACTACCTCTCTATTAGAGGTTACTCTTGGCACAAAAATAAAATAAAAAGGATAAGGAGCGGTTGTTGCAGAGGTAAAAACTTCCAAAAGAAAAAGGGAAAACTAAAATAAAAAAAGATAATGGGTTGCCTCCCAAGAGTGCTTTTCTTTAATGCTTTTAAGCTAGGCAAACTAATTTTTAATATATGCTCACATAAGAATAAGAAATGAAGCAAAAAAGAGAGCATAAAAAGCATATATAAAACACATTTAAGTCTAACCCACTTCCTATGCATAGGAATCTTGTAAAGAAATAAATCAAAGAAGCACTAAGTAGCAAGCATAGGAAGGTAAAATAAAAGCAACTTCAAGACTGTCAACATAAAGAGAGGTGTTTTAGTAACATGAAAATTCATACAACCATATTTTCCTATCTCTCTCATAATAATTTTTAGTAGCATAATGAACAAACTCAACAATATAACTATCATGGAAAGCATGCTTTTAATGATATACTAGCACATAATTCATATCAAGGTCCAAAATAGTGGGATCAAAATTAACTAAAATCATGACCTCTTAATACCCACTTTTGACAATATTGTAACAAGATGATTGGTCACTCTAAAAGGGTATGGTACTCCTTCTAGCTAAATTTAAGACCTCTCCAATCCCATTTTCAGTAACATTATAATTTATATCATCAAGCAACATAGGACCACCATCTAAAGCATTATCATATAAATTTTCTAAACAAACTTCCTCATTATCATTCATATCACTAGTATAAATAAATAAAGGATTATCATAAGATTTATCAAAGTAGCATGGATTATCATAAATAACAGTAGGCAAAATATCAAGTTGTTTCTCTTTGATTTCTATTGAGTCTTGGAGGTTGTCACCTCTGTAGCAAGTATCAAGTTCATCAAACGTAGGTATTTCATAAGAATTCATAGGATCATCATGCTCATCATATAGCACTCATCCTCCTTTGGTAATCATCGAGGGTAATCAAGTAATGTATGAGTTAAAGAGTTACTCTCATTAGAAGGTAGGCATGGGTAGCTACTCCATTATTCCTCCTTTGGATCATCACTCTCCTCCTCTTTTTCATCCAATGAGTTTCCAATTTCAGCAATTTCTTCTTCCATAGGCTCCTGCAAAATGTGGGTATCCTCTTGTGAGAAAAGGAGTCTGTCTTTATAATCAATGATATAATCATTATTGCTCAAATTTTCTAAACAATAATTAAGAATGAAAGAGCTTGTAAATTTAAGACATTTTGAAGCAATACAAGTTTCATAATTCTCAGCCATAAAGGAATCTATTTCAGAAGCTGCCATAAATGTAATAACTTGTTCAACTCCCAGATGAGTATAATTTAACCAATGATAGGTTGCAATTAAAGTTTCTTTACTAAGGCGACATTGGAATTTGAAATTTCTATCATGTTGTTCAGAGCAACAATTTATATCATGCAGTTCAAGCATAAGTTCAGCAATCCTATTTAACTTATTTAACATGCCTCTCAATTATTTTCCTTCTTTTGATTCTCTATACTGTATATATCATTCACTAGACTCCATTAACATAGATGCTCTAGTAAGTTCATCCATAGCAAAAACATTAAAGCAAGTAAAAATGTAGAAACTAGAAAACTATTTTTTTGTTTTTCTGATAAAGAGAAAACGAAAATAAACAGAAGTAAACTAAGCAAGAATGAAAAAAAAGTGGAAGTGTGAGACCCTCCCTTGATGTAAGCTTGAAGTACCCGGCAACGGCGCCAGAAATTCTTGTTGGCGTGTAGTTGACGGGAGACTTCTTGCCGATGATGACTTTGAAATCCTCGGCAATGGCGCTAGAAGTTCTTGATGCTCTCAGACGTGATCACACGCTCATCGGGCTACCCCAAGAGGAAGGTATGATGTAATCTAGCGGAAATTTTTGCCAACTATGGAACCAGGGTTTATCGACCAGTAGGACTTCGAAGACTTGGAAAAGGTTGCTTGCCGTCTGGCGCGTCAACAAGAGTGGAACCTACACACAACACACAAACTCTCTCTTGTCCCCAACTTTCCAAGAAGGTTTTCAGTCTTCTTGTCTTGCTGAAAACTAGAGAATTAAACATATAGAGTAATGAAAAGTAATAAACGTAAAAATGGTGTTGCAAGGAAATAGTGATGAAAGTGCTTCTAAGAAGGTTGTATTAATGAGGAAAATAGGACCGGGGGGCATAGTTTCACTAGTGGTGCCTCTCCAAAGAAAAGAAACATGTTGGGTGAACAAATTACAGATGGGCAGTTGAAAAATCATGAACGTATAACAATACTATTATGACGAGATATAGTTCACGGGTTCTAAAATCATAGGCATTACGTCAAGGCATATGGACCGCTATCCAGCATGCATGCATATCTAATAGTCCACCTCAAGAAAGCTATCCAGCAAATCTATCTGGTATTAAGTTGTAGCAATGAAGTGATTGCTTTGTGTGAAACAGGTAAGTTCATTAGTAAAGTACGTAATGTAAGCAATGGTTCTCGTCCGTAGAAAAGAGCCCCGCTGTTTTATACCTAGTGGCAACAACACATCCCACACCAGTCACGTTTATGTCACTCGAGCACAGATGTAAGGGAGGCATGAACCCATTATCTAGCATATAAACCCTCTCTTGGAAGTGAAAACAACTATGTGGCCAAGGTAATCATAAACACCAGAGAGTATTGCAAGACAACATTAAAACTCTCTAAAGATATAAGTGAAGCATCTCAGTTTACATGAACAAAGTAATCATAATCTCATGGTTCATCGGATCCCAGCAAACACAACATGGACAATTACATAACGGTGGTCTTGATCATGTGAGGCAGCTCACGAGACTCTAAACATGGAGGCATAACGGAGTGAACTACCAACTAGCTACTTATATGTACTCGCAGTCCCGAGATAAACTACTCACACATCATCGTGGAGGTAATCATGGCGATGAAGATGCCTCCAGTGACGATTCCCCCCTCCGACAGGGAGACGGAACAGGGTTGTAGAAGCCCTAGGTTAGACTTTCGAGGTGACGACGCCTCTCTGTATGTTTCGTGGAAAATATCTCTGCCCCCAAACATTTTAGGGTTAAGGGCAATTTATAGGCAACCATGCGACGAGAGGCGGTGGCCAGGGCGCCCAGGTGCCCACCAAGCGCGACCTAGGGTGGGGCCGCGCCAGGAACCCCCCTCGGGACCTCCTGATTCCCCTCCAGCTCTCCTTTAGACTCCGTCTTTGTTCCGGGTAAAAAATGATCTTCGTGGATTTTCAACCCATTCCGAGAATATTTCTTTCAGAACTTTTCTGAAATACAAAAATAGCAGAAAACAACAATTGGCCTGGAGCATCTTGTTAATAGGTTAGTGATACGTCATAAACTTATCCTTAATTTCT
The DNA here is from genome assembly GCA_028641055.1 of Alopecurus myosuroides. Classification (NCBI taxonomy): domain Eukaryota; kingdom Viridiplantae; phylum Streptophyta; class Magnoliopsida; order Poales; family Poaceae; genus Alopecurus; species Alopecurus myosuroides. The sequence continues at coordinate 510,260,451 of CM054058.1, read as the reverse complement.
GATGTTCCATGTTGTTTTCATGTTATTTCCTACATGTTTGTTATACACTTTATGTCATTTTTATCGATTTCCGGGACTAACCTATTGACAAGATGCCACACAGTCAGTTCACTGTTTTCTACTGTTTTTAGTTTTAAAAAAAGTTGTTCTAGAAATATTCTCGGAATTGGAAAATTCGAAGCCCAGAAGTCTTAGAATTCCCGAAGGTTTCACGGAGTCCCGAAGAGGCCCAGAGGGGGGCCACAGGGGGACCACAACATAGGGCGGCGCGCCCCCGGCCGCGCCTAGGGGTGGTGTGGGCCCCTCGGGCGTGCACCGCCATCGCCCTTTCGCCTATTTATTCCCCCGATACATCAACCCTAAAAATATACCACTTTTTTCCGAGAAACACCCGAGGCCGCCGTCATCATCGTCCCGAGATCGGGAGGGTTATGGAGCTCTCCCCGGCACCCTGCCGGGAGGGGAATTCCTCATCGGAGGGGTCTACACCACCATGCCCGCCTCTGAAGTGATGCATGGGTAGTTCATCCCTAGACTACGGGTCCATATCATTAGCTAGATGGTTGTCTTCTCCATTTTATGCCTCATGTTTAGATCTCGTGAGCTGCCCTACATGATCGAGATCATCTTTATGTAATGCTACATGTTGTGTTTGTTGGGATCCGATGAATTTTGAATGGTATGTCTTCTGATTATCAATCTATCATGTTATCTTCATGCTTATGCTATTTATGATCTTGCATGCTCTCCGTTATTAGTAGATGCTCTGGCCAAGTAGATGCTAGTAACTCCAAGAGGGAGTACTTATGCTCGATAGTGGGTTCATGCCTCCTTTGCATCTATGCTCGAGTGACAGAAACGTGACAGATGGAGGATGTGTTGTTGCCACTAGGGAGAAAACAACGGTGTTTGCTTAGTTTACATTGTTTTCATTACACACTTTGCTTACTTTGATTATCTGTTGCTTGCAACTTAATACCCAACATTTATTCGGATGATATTAGGAGGGTGGATTATTAGTCATAGATGCAGTTGGATGACGGTCTATGTATTTTGTTTTAATGCCCGCTTGAATCACATACTAATCTTTATGTATTGCATATGCACTACGGTCCAGCCCTCATTTTTGTCAATGGCCCAGCTGTAATTTGTTCGCCTCACATGTTACTTATCTTCTATTGAGAGACACCACTAGTGAACTAGGGACCCCAGTCCATTTTCTCATATTGATAATACACATACTGTTTTCCCTGCTTTCACATTGATTCCACTCTTTTCACACTGCTTCTACTGTTTTCATACTGTTCTCATACTGTTTTCCACACCATACATTTAACCTCTTTGTGTTTAGCAAAACCGGTGAGATTGACAACCTCATCGCTTCGTTGGGGCAAAGTGATTTGATTGTGTTGTGTAGGTTCCACGTTGCTGCTGAACCCGTAGTGCGCCCTGCCATCTCAGCTGCATCAACCTTCTGAAGTTACTCCTTCCTCCTACTGGTCGATTCAACCTTGGTTTCTTTCCGAGGGAAAACTTGCTGTTGTACTCTTCATACCTTCCTCTTGGGTTCTCCCAACGAACGTGTGTTCACACACATCAAGCATATTTTCTGGCGTCGTTACCAGGGAGGAAGATAATTTCTTCAAGGGGAGTCTCTCACCTCCAATCTCTTTACTTGGTTTTTATTTTTCTTAGTTTATTTTATTTTGTCTTGTTTGCTTCTCTTTATCAAAAACAAAAAAATTAGTTATTATTCTAGTTGTAGTTTTTATCCTGTTTTTAATCTTGCTAAAATGAGTACCCCTGAGAACACTAAGTTGTGTGACTTTACTAGCACCAACAACAATGATTTCATTAGCACACCTATTGCTCCACCTGCTCCTACTGGTGATTTTTATGAGATTAAGCCTGCACTATTAAATCTTGTTATGAGAGAGCAATTTTCTGGAGTTAATACTGATGATGTTGCTGCCAATCTTAATAATTTTGTTGAACTATGTGAGATGCAAAAACATAAATATGTAAATATTATTAAATTGAAATGGTTTCCTTTCTCTTTGAGAGGAAGAGCTAAAGAATGGTTGCTATATTTGCCTAGAAATAGAATTGATTCTTGGACTAAGTGTAAATATGCTTTCATTGGAAAATATTATCCTCCTGCTAAGATTATATCTTTAAGAAGTAGCATTATGAATTTTAAGCAACTTGATAATGATCATGTTGCTAAAGCTTGGGAAAGAATGAAATCTTTAGTAAAGAATTGTCCCACTCATGGACTGACTACTTGGATGATCATCCAAACATTTTATGCAGGTCTGATTTTTTCTTCAAGAAACCTTCTGGATTCAGCAGATAGAGGAACCTTTATGTCCATGACCTTGGTGGCAGCAACTGTAAGGACCCCAGACCGGCAGTCTGAAACCCTCCGTATGCATACATTCACGATCCCAGAAAGATCAGTCGTGAACAACGTACAAAGTTGGCATACAGAAATACATCATCCATTACACGAATACATAAAGGTATTACATAAATGATCACATGATCAAGTTTACACAACTGCCACCTAGGGCAGGCAACTTATCAAACACAGCGGAAGACAATCAAAACACAACGTAGATGAGCCCAAGTCACGCCTTAACCTACAGGCTGCTGACCCGAAGACGATCCTAGTTCGCAAAGCCGTCAGCTCCGTACTTCTCTTCATAGATCTCCTTTGGAGGCTCCTTCTCAAAGTCTGGCAAGTAGATACCAGGGGCGAAACCATAATGAGTACATTTGAATGTACTCAGCAAGACATCCATCATGTCACTTACCAAACATGCAAATATGCTTATATGGTGGAATAGGTAGGCTATAAATAGGGTTCACTATCAATGGTGTTCATATATGATGACACCACAGTTGCAGTCAGGTTAATTTGTATCTTCGTTGAAGAAGATACTTCAGAAGAAAATAATATAGTTTTATTTATCTTGTAGATATCACATGTACAAGAGGTTTTGTAAAGCTTTGTTAAAGAATATTTTCTCTTTGCAAAACTTCTTGGAATCAGTTTCCAGAATTCTTGCTTAGAGTAGAAAAGGTTTTCTTTACAAAACATTTTGTTTTGTATAACCACTTCTGGCTTTTCATCATCGACGGTACCTCCACGGTATAAGTTTCCCTTCCTTTCCGAACTTCACAAGTTCAACACTTCCTTTCAAAAACTCCTTTTTGAAAACATTGACACAATGCTAGCTACATGGCCATTCAACTGTCCATATCCGAGGGCGCGGCTTCTTCGAAAAAGTTGTACTCTGCAGAGGTGTACAATCCACCAGATCCAGTACACCTACCATGAACAACCACGGACTGTAACAACAGTATGTAAACATCAGGTATCTGATCATAACCATCCACTATGTTCAAGCTAGAATATGCCTATCTCTTGATTGAGTTTGTTCTCCCCGGCACCAAGTCCCACTCTGCCTAGACGGGAGTCTCAATTAATGCATCCGGAGGGAAAATTAATCCCACACTTTATATGTCTCAACATTGGGAGTTTTGACGACATTCGGTTCGAGGGTACGACGTCCCTTATAGCAAGTGAGATAGCACACACTAATAAGAACAAACTTCCAGTTAAGCCCCGTGCCCATGTTGGGGTAGGGTGGCAGTATAGGTTGTCGGGCGAAGACTAGGTTATGTGTCATTTTTTAAAACACCAATTTCTCAAAAATGACCACTTCCACATTCCTCCGGAGAATAAGGATCCGCCTTTTCTCCGGGTTTTCCCGTAAAGCCTTTGTTTTGTAAAATCACAATTTTAGGGTGTCCACTTAGGGACTAGTATTTGTGATGGTAATAAATACCATATGGTGGCTTATGGGCTTGGTATTACCAAGTTTAACTACTGGCATGATAGTAACCTATAATATAGTATAGTAGTAATAGCCACATCAAAATTAGTTTTGATAATCAAGTTTTGGTAAAACTTCAGAGGTAAAACATGCATGATAGATAATGATAAGTATTGTATCAGGAAGCATCAGGATGGCTTGCCTGGTAACTCCTTGTGTCCCTGGTTTTGGAGTGACTGGAACTTGGAACAGAGCTTCACGACACTTCCTTCCTCTTCGTTTTTCTAACGTCGTAAAAAGAATAAAGGACACACATACAGACCCAATCAAGGCAAGCAACAAGGCATGACAATACATACAGCAAGGAAACTAATAATAACCAATCACCCAATTATTAATTGAGGCAAACAATCAAACAAACACACTTGGCAGAAATGCCATTTAATAAGACAGCTCAAGGTTGGAGGAACATATCTCACAACCTCAATGTCATGGATTTAGTGGGTGTGCCACTCTTATACCAAGATATTTAGAAACCCAAAATACACTTAGTTTCACATGGGTGAGACTACTAAAAGTATACAAAATATGCACAATAATAATCATGGCAATGGGTCTATCAACCAAACCACAAAAAGAACAAGGTAGCTATTCTACTAAGCCTAATTTCTCATCAAGAATAAATAAAACACATGATTTGCAAAAGTGAATTTTACAAATCAGTGAGCCTACACAAGTGCTACAAGGCAATAGACTCATCACAAAACACACAATTCTCATAGTGAGAACAATAGAAACAATGACTAAAAAGGAGGAATCCTATAGACATGCTTCTACTAAGGGTTTGCTATGCAAGCAAGCATAACAAGTAAAGTACTAAAATGCAAAACAAGGAACCATGTTATAATAATGGGAAATGAAAACATGTCCTCATGCTAGGATACACAAATATCTACCAAACACAAGTTGGCAGGAAAAATTCAATACAAAAATGCTAGGGAAACTAGTACTACTCAAACATGAAGAATCAATGGATGCATTTCAATCAAGTAATTGAAATACAACCAGAGGGTCCATGTCATAAAAACAGGAGTGAAAAACATCTATACTTTCTATAACAAAAATACCCCATTTAATAAAACAAGGCATCAATTTGCAAGGCAACTCCTACATACTAGTGGTAATAAAAAGGGCATTACTAGAGGAGTCAAACAACACTCCAAGAATGGGTTTTTCCCAACAAGCCATACATGATTACAACCACTTACAAACAGAAGCATACACATTTTCATTTAGCACTCAAAAGTGCAAGGCAAAAATACTAGGCACTCATTAGTTAGAGAACTATATAAAAGAAACACATCTAGTGTGGGGGAAATAATGTTTCCACCAAAAATGCAATGACACCAGTGGGTGTTCCACTAGCATATAAAAGCATTAAGAGGTCACAAGGCCTCTGGTCACACTTGCTAAAAATTAACAAAAGACTAAACTAGCATCTAGTGCAATAACCATACTAGTAGAAAATAATAGGATGCTAAAATAAGCAAGGTAATGATACTCATGCTATTATTCCCACACAAGTGAAAACTTCAGGGGTCAAGTACTTATAAAAACATCATCAAAATTCTATTGGTCCTATGAACACAACACAAAAATATGTGGCTACACAACCACAAATTTTTATGCCAAAAATTCTACACATGAGAGAATTTTTCCAACATTTGCATAGTGATGACTAAACTACTCATGCTTCTCTACCAACTCAAATGCAAGATAGAAGAGGTGATACCAACCAAAAATAAGTACCAACGTGGTACTGGATCCAAACTCTCAACACAACAATCCAAGTGCTTGCACATAAGTTCATCACTCAAAAATTCTATGCAAGTATTAACTAGAGATAAAACATTTGCTATTCTCATAAATCCTATTTCTTCTCCACTCAAGTCCACACTATCTAACATGCTAAAATAGCTAAGTAAACCTTAGAAAACAAGTTCACACAACTTGTACATGCTAGAAAACAATATTGCAACACAAAAATATGTTCACACAAATTAATTACCTAAAATGCCAAAATGGCAGAAACACGCAAAATAAAGATCCGTCCACCAAATTTTCTATAATGCTCTAAAAATTAAACCCAGATAGGTATGGATATCCCTAAACATATACAATACCATCCAATTGAGTTTGTATCAAAATTCAACTTTAATGATTTTATAAAAATCACCAAAGTGCTCTCTGGTGTTTTACCAAATTGCATGCCATTTCAAAAATATTAGGAATTTGGAAGAAAGGTTAATTGCTCCTGTTAGGAAATCTCAAGGGCTTTCCAATGCAATTGGATACAGCTCATTCAGAGTCGTGGATTTAAAATGGTGCTCATTTTTCTGTTTCTGGTACCTGTTGCCAAAACATTTTTCATGGCAAAAGTATTCGTCCAAAAGTAGATCTACAAATTGGAGATGGTTTATATTTAGTTGATTTACCACTGTGAATTTTTTCTTAGTCAAATTCATCTTTTAGGTTAGTTTTTAAGGCCAAAAGTAAACAGGTACATTTCTGTAAAAAAAATTAAAAGGAAAAAAGATGTGGATGGGCTAGATCCACAACTGGGCCGGCCAGATCCGATTTTAACGCGAGCAGATCTAGCCGCAGTCGCTGACCAGCGGGCCAGCGAGCCACGGTGGCAGCCACGTGGGCAGACGCGCCCCACCCGCGGGTTTGACTGCACCAGCGCGCGGTCAAGCCACGCTGGCGTCACCCCGACGTCACCCACCGGCGGGACGAACTCCGGCGAGGTCCAAATCGACGATTCCGGCCACCAAACTTCGATCCAAAAGTACCTACGCGTTGTCCTCGACGCGGGCAACCAAACGAGTGCAGTCTCGCTTCCAGGCGACCACCGGAGAGCGGCGGCGACGACGGCGCGCGGCGGCCGAGAGAGGAGGACTGCGCGGCGAGGGATCCAGAGGGCAAGGGAGAGGGGAAAGGGGACGGTGAGGGGCGCACGCTCACCCTAGATGCGCGGGGACAGTCGGCGAAGGCCGAGGGGGCTCGAGTCGACGACGATCTCCCGCCGGAGTTCGCCGGACCCGAAGAAGAAACCAGACGGCGCGGGCTCCTCGAGGCATCCCGCCTCGATTCCTTCTGCCCACACGACCAGCACAATGAGGCGGAGAGGGTGGTGCCAACGGCGACTGCTCGCGAGCTCTGAATCGGCCGAATCGACGGCGAGCTATTCGGCTAGGGTTTCGGTTTTGGGGATTTTACACAGAGAGAGAGAGAGCTCGAGGGGAGAGAGAGAGGGCATGTAGCAGACATGTGCACATGGGGGGGGGTTCTTATCCACAAGAAAGCTTCCACTCGAAGGCAATGGAGTAGGGGCACTACAGCTACAGGGAAGCTAGGAAGAAGAAGGAGATGACTCGGATTACAAACAGGTCCCTGGCCAATTTGTGAAAATTACAAAGGGACCCTTTTCCTCTCTGAAAAATGGTGTTTTCACTAGGAAAACAAAGTCATAATTAGAAATCCTTTTTTCCAAAATTCTTAATAGTTGAGATGCACAACATCTTTGAAAATTGGCTCAATTGGATAAACTTGATAGTTCAAAGTTGTTCAAATTTCAATCCTGACATAAATGGACATTGAATTTATTTGACTACTTAGGAGTTTCCAAAAATGATAATTTTTGGCACACATTCCTTATTTGGTGTGTTCCTTGTGTGGTAGAAAGTTAAAGTCATTTTGAGTTACTTCATAGAACAAACTTGTTCAAATTTCTAAAAGGTGTTGTCAAGAAAACAGGGGTTTGGGGCAACTTAAATTATTCAAAAACTTGTGCCCTTTTGGTTTTCATCCTTATTTATGACATAGAGCATGTGGTATTTATTTCATGGCATTTAAAAAAGTTTGTAGAACAAACTTGTTCAAAATTCCAAATGTTGCTATGGAGAAAAAATCATGTTTTCAGGACTTTAATGGATTCAATTTTTGGTCTCCTCTTGTGTGTGTTCCTTATTTGATATAAGTAAGCACTGGTACCAATTTCAGATCATTTGAAGAAAGTTTCCAATAGTAACTTGTTTGAGTTTCCTGTTTCTGGAAATATTGGAAATTCAATTTAATAAGGCACTTGGCTTTTCTTTAACAATGCTTTGCCAAAATATTTATGTGACTAGGGATAGCAAGTCAATGCTCTCCAATACTTTTGTTTTTAAGCTTGAAAGGTTGGAAAAACATTTGATAAGATTTTGGTGAAGCATCTAAGAATGCCTCTTTTTCCTGATAATCTTTTAGGGAAATTTATTAAGTGTTTCCTCTTTCTTAAGTTAGGCATTGGAATAATATTCAACAAGTATGGGATTCATAAGATAGTTTTGGAAAACTCTTTGATCAATATTTACTTTAGAAAATATTGCCAAGGTCATTGGAACAATATGTTGAATATTTTTAGTTTACTGCTTTGCTATATTTTTAAGTTTTTTTTCAATTTCTTAGCCATGTAAGATTATATAATTAGTTTGTTTAGTTGCACTTAAACAAACACAACCAAAGTTTATTTGTCAAGCAATTAGCAAAACAACTGTGTTTTCAGGTATTCCAAAATTGGGATGTGACAGGTCTTCCCCCCTTAAAAAGAATCTCGTCCCCGAGATTCGCAAGCGAGGACTAAGGGAGGGCCAACAAACACAATGTTAGTGTTGGAGTGCAGGTGCTTCCCCCCTTTGATTTTTCTTGGGAGGCGGGGTACTCCCCTAAATTAGCAATTCTTTTCACGGGAGTTGGGTGTCATACTCAAAACCTTAGATCCAAACACGCGTCTTCAAAAAAAATTCTCTAGCTATCAATTTACTCAACCGCCAATTTTAAAATTTCTGATAACGTCACTACCGCCAACTAGCTCCTTTTGTGCTAACTATCTTTTGAGTCTTCATACGGTATATCTTCCCTTGGGTTTTTAGGAAAGAGTGAGTCAGGGGTTATTCACTTCATAAAAAGTACACCAGTACTGTTTTAGGTCCAAAACTTTTGTTTCCTAGTTTGACGAGACCTGACCAGGGTCTCCTCACCTTGGGTTTTGGACGATTTAGAAACAAACAAAATTAAGGTTAGTGCAGAACTACCTGGAAACGTACCGTCAATTATTACATGAGTTCCTAGCTATATCCCACATCTTACCTACCACATATGGAGTGGTGTACCACTCTCATAACAAGGTATATAAGAAGCTGAAAATATAGCTTGTGGGTGCAAAAGTTAGGTTGCTAAGGTAAAACAAACATACAGAACAATACCCACGGGAGTGGGTGTTACTCCCCACAAGCAACTATCACTTAATATGTTCATGATTTTAGTTGGATGTTTTAGTTTCATAAGATACTCTTAAGCACAATCATAACACAAGTATAAACTCATGCTAAGGTAAAAATTTTAAACAAAATCCAATAAGCAAGCAAACAACACCACAGATGAATAGACTATTTATTCACTAGGTTATTGTTTACTAGAGGTTTTGGAATCCATCAATCATGAACAATTGGCAAACAACCAGTAGCTAAAAACCAATGAATCCAATCATAAAGATACTCTAAAACACCATCTTCACACAAGATAAAACTCCTATTACACAGGCATAAAAAAAACAGGACTGCACAAATAACACACTAGTATGAAAATCTACATCAGCATGCTATAAGAGATAATCATATCCTATAACCATAGAACATGCAACTAAATAATTCATGGCATGATAACAGAAGTAATAACTTCCTAAACATGCTATATCAACACATATACTCATAAAATAAAAAGAGGGTAATACTAGAGCAAAAATCACCATTTTCTAGTGGTGAAACTGGTTTCACCCTAGAGAAGCAAGCAATGCTATCATGATGTTTAAACCTAAACAAGCAAGTCATGAATATAAGTGTACCTAATAACAGTACACCAATCCTACTTATGTTAGTAAGCACAAGCACCAGAGTAATTTTATGAATCAACCATTAAGCATGCAGAAATTTCATCTAGCAATTTCTGTTTTCTTTAACCAATTACTAGAAAACAAGCAAGGTATAACTCACACAACCAGTAGCTATGCAATTAATGAAAAGTTATCTATACCTTTTCAAAAATCCATACACTCAATTTAAAATTATTCGCAAACAATCTACCAATCAAGAGGAATTTATTTTATTTGCGAACAATTTAATTTTAGCACACGATAGTGAAACATTTCTTAACATGATACCCCTAAGGAATATTATGCTAACAAAAGGATCACACCTAGACATACTAGTATTTACTAATAAGAAATAAACTTCTCACTTGCATAGGTGAAAATAAACAATTATATTTTCCATGGTGGAAAATAGAAATCAATCACATAGTGAAACATGCTATTTTCACACATGTGTATGGTTGGGGATTTTCATCCTCAAGCCAAAATGCAATGGTACCAGTGGGCTATGGCCTACTAATACCAAGGAAAAATAGGTACTAAGCCTCTGGTTACTCATGAAAAACTTTGCATACAAGATAAAAATATAAGGCTATTTAATCTAGTGAAACAATACTAGTGCATATTGATAGCAATGCTTACACATGCTTTACTATTAAGAGACATGCAAGCTAACAGAGGTACAAGCATCAAAATAACAGTACCTAAATGGTACTGGACTCAAAGAAAACATAGCGCAAAATCTACTAAGAAAGTATACACAGATCTAGCTCTCACAATACTGCCAAGTAATAAACTAGAAGGTAACAAATGCTATTTCATTTTTATTCGAGTTTACAATCATGCACACACTTTCTAGGGTAGATTTATTGTAAGAAAACAACATAATAACAGGTCCTAACAACTACATATAAGTTAGGAAGCAAGATTGAATAAAACACAAATTCATTTCAATCAAGAGCACACAAAGAAACAAAAACAGGAAAACTGTTGTTTTCTAGATCTATCATAACCAATCCATCATGCACTTAATTTCTAAACCCCGAATTTCATAGTACCTACAACGTCTACTAAGATTTGGTTTCCAAAGTAGATACACCCGATATCCTATTGACTAGTAAACGAATAGGTCATCATCTTATTTTCTCGTGACTTCTCCTTTTTACCAGCTAGATTAAAAAGGTGTCCTAAGTCACTTAATTCCTTGGTTTAGAAAGAGTTGTCAGTAGTTCGCATGCTTTGGTTAGGTGTCAACCTAAGATTAGGCAAAGCATGTTAGTCTTGTTAGCTTTCTATTTAATCATGTTTGTCCGACAAGATACGACTAGCGTCGTCGTACGTCGAATATTGAATCGTGCTCTTCGGATTGGCTTTTGAGGGGGTTGCGCATCATGGCATGTGAAGACTTCTTTTGCACCTTTCTCCAGAGGAGGGAGGTATATAACTTTTAAAAGGGGATCTCTCTAGTTTGGTATTTTAAAAGGGGATATAAAAAGGTGCAACGTTTAGCCAACAAGGAAAAACGAGTCTTTTGCAAACAGACAAACACATAGGTGTTGGTCAGTAGTGGTTGGTGCCTTCACGCCTTTTCTTCTTTGAAGGCTGTCGTTGTTGGAGCTTTATCTGTTGGAGTGCAGCATTGGTAGCAACGCTATCAGTTCGTGTGGCTTGATGGTCCTCCATTATTAAGCCCAACGGTGCTTTCATTGATTGTGGGGGAGATGGTGGTGGTTCACGACGGGTGGCATTTCGAAGCGAAAAACAAGTATAAGCCTAAGCAACAAATTTTTGTTTTTGAATATCATACAAACATTTTTGCTTGCAAAAACCTAACAAGAGGCGACTCAAAAACAAGAGCGGGGCAATCACAAATTTGCAAATTTTGGGCACCCCACAAACATATATAAACCTAGATGAACCAAATTCTACACCACACAATAGCACAAAATCTTACGGACACACATATGCAAGCCATAACACACAAGCAAGGCTCCATTGGAGCTACGTCGGGGGAGGTGACTCATGGGGTCATCGCTAAATTACTCCAAACTAGACTGATCCAAAATCCTAGAAGTGGCTGAAGAACTATATCTACTTCTGACCATCATCACTGTAGAGCTAGGCAATTATTTTGGTCTTCTCGGGACATCGGCAAGTATACCAGTTTTTAGATGGAAACAAGATAATAGAAGTAAAGTTTTGGTAAACTTTTAACTGAGAGAGGTAAGACTATGCAACAATTTGTTTTTGAAACCCCAACTATTTTCTGGACAGAAAACTTCAAAGACGAGAGATGTTTCAAAAGCAGAGCGGAGCAGTTGCAAACAAGTAAGAAATAAACTCTTAACCGAGAGAGATATGCCTTTAGAATCTTTTGAAAATATAAGAAGGAGGGAAAATATACTAAAATCCCCTTAGATAAAAATAATTTAGATAGTAAATAGGTTTTTACTCAAACACTTTCCTTTCCTATCTAACGTCCCTGCTAACTAAGGTCTCCTAAGGTCAGGATGGCTCTGATACCAACTCTGTAAGGACCCCAGACCGTCAGTCTGAAACCCTCCATATGCATACATTCACGATCCCAAAAAGATCAGTCGTGAACAACATACAAAGTTGGCATACAGAAATACATCATCCATTACACGAATACATAAAGGTATTACATAAATTATCACATGATCAAGTTTACACAACTGCCACCTAGGGCAGGCAACTTATCAAACACAGCGGAAGACAATCAAAACACAACGTAGATGAGCCCAAGTCACGCCTTAACCTACAGGCTGCTGACCCGGAGACGATCCTAGTTCGCAAAGTCGTCAGCTCCGTACTTCTCTTCATAGATCTCCTTTGGAGGCTCCTTCTCAAAGTCTGGCAAGTAGATACCAGGGGCGAAAACATAATGAGTACATTTGAATGTACTCAGCAAGACATCCATCATGTCACTTACCAAACATACAAATATGCTTATATGGTGGAATAGGTAGGCTATAAATAGGGTTCACTATCAATGGTGTTCATATATGATGACACCACAGTTGCAGTCAGGTTAATATGTATCTTCGTTGAAGAAGATACTTCAGAAGAAAATAATATAGTTTTATTTCTCTTGTAGATATCACATGTACAAGAGGTTTTGTAAAGCTTTGTTAAAGAGTATTTTCTCTTTGCAAAACTTCTTGGAATCAGTTTCCAGAATTCTTGCTTAGAGTAGAAAAGGTTTTATTTACAAAACATTTTGTTTTGTATAACCACTTCTGGCTTTTCATCATCGACTGTACCTCCACGGTATAAGTTTCCCTTCATTTCCGAACTTCACAAGTTCAACACTTCCTTTCAAAAACTCCTTTTTGAAAACATTGACACAATGCTAGCTACATGGCCATTCAACTGTCCATATCCGAGGACGCGGCTTCTTCGAAAAAGTTGTACTCTGCAGAGGTGTACACATCCACCAGATCCAGTACACCTACCGTGAACAACCACGGACTGTAACAACAGTATGTAAACATCAGGTATCTGATCATAACCATCCACTATGTTCAAGCTAGAATATGCCTATCTCTCGATTGAGTTTGTTCTCCCCGGCACCAAGTCCCACTCTGCCTAGACGGGAGCCTCAATGAATGCATCCGGAGGGAAAATTAATCCCACACTTTATATGTCTCAACATTGGGAGTTTTGACGACATTCGGTTCGAGGGTACGACGTCCCTTATAGCAAGTGAGATAGCACACACTAATAAGAACAAACTTCCAGTTAAGCCCCGTGCCCATGTTGGGGTAGGGTGGCAGTACGGTAAAGGTTGTCCGGCGAAGACTAGGTTATGTGTCATTTTTGAAAACACCAATTTCTCAAAAATGACCACTTCCACATTCCTCCGGAGAATAAGGATCCGCCTTTTCTCCGGGTTTTCCCGTAAAGCCTTTGTTTTGTAAAATCACAATTTTAGGGTGTCCACTTAGGGACTAGTATTTGTGATGGTAATAAATACCATATGGTGGCTTATGGGCTTGGTATTACCAAGTTTAACTACTGGCATGATAGTAACCTATAATATAGTATAGTAGTAATAGCCACATCAAAAATAGTTTTGATAATCAAGTTTTGGTAAAACTTCAGAGGTAAAACATGCATGATAGATAATGATAAGTATTGTATCAGCAAGCATCAGGATGGCTTGCCTGGTAACTCCTTGTGTCCCTGGTTTTGGAGTGACTGGAACTTGGAACAGAGCTTCACGATACTTCCTTCCTCTTCGTTTTTCTAACGTCGTAAAAAGAATAAAGGACACACATTCAGACCCAATCAAGGCAAGCAACAAGGCATAACAATGCATACAGCAAGGAAACTAATAATAACCAATCACCCAATTATTAATTGAGGCAAACAATCAAATAAACACACTTGGCAGAAATGCCATTTAATAAGACAGCTCAAGGTTGGAGGAACATATCTCACAACCTCAATATCATGGATTTAGTGAGTGTGCCACTATCATACCAAGATATTTAGAAACCCAAAATACACTTAGTTTCACATGGGTGAGACTACTAAAAGTATACAAAATATGCACAATAATAATCATGGCAATGGGTCTATCAACCAAACCACAAAAAGAACAAGGTAGCTATTCTACTAAGCCTAATTTCTCATCAAGAATAAATAAAACACATGATTTTCAAAAGTGACTTTTACAAATCAGTGAGCCTACACAAGTGCTACAAGGCAATAAACTCATCACAAAACACACAACTCTCATAGTGAGAACAATAGAAACAATGACTAAAAAGGAGGAATCCTATAGACATGCTTCTACTAAGGGTTTGCTATGCAAGCAAGCATAACAAGTAAAGTACTAAAATGCAAAACAAGGAACCATGTTATCATAATGGGAAATGAAAACATGTCCTCATGCTAGGATACACAAATATCTACCAAACACAAGTTGGCAGAAAAAATTCAATACAAAAATGCTAGGGAAACTAGTACTACTCAAACATGAAGAATCAATGGATGCATTTCAATCAAGTAATTGAAATACAACCAGAGGGTCCATGTCATAAAAACAGGAGTGAAAAACATCTATACTTTCTATAACAAAAATACCCCATTTAATAAAACAAGGCATCAATTTGCAAGGCAACTCCTACATACTAGTGGTAATAAAAAGGGCATTACTAGAGGAGTCAAACAACACTCCAAGAATGGGTTTTTCCCAACAAGCCATACATGATTACAACCACTTACAAACATAAGCATACACATTTTCATTTAGCACTCAAAAGTGCAAGGCAAAAATACTAGGCACTCATTAGTTAGAGAACCATATAAAAGAAACACATCTAGTGTGGGGGAAATAATGTTTCCACCAAAAATGCAATGACACCAGTGGTTGTTCCACTAGCATATCAAAGCATTAAGAGGTCACAAGGCCTCTGGTCACACTTGCTAAAAATTAACAAAAGACTAAACTAGCATCTAGTGCAATAACCATACTAGTAGAAAATAATAGGATGTTAAAATAAGCAAGGTAATGACACTCATGCTATTATTCCCACACAAGTGAAAACTTCAGGGGTCAAGTACTTATAAAAACATCATCAAAATTCTACTGGTCCTATGAACACAACACAAAAATATGTGGCTACACAACCACAAATGTTTATGCCAAAAATTCTACACATGAGAGAATTTTTCCAACATTTGCATAGTGATGACTAAACTACTCATGCTTCTCTACCAACTCAATTGCAAGATAGCAGAGGTGATACCAACCAAAATAAGTACCAACATGGTACTGGATCCAAAATCTCAACACAACAATCCAAGTGCTTGCACATAAGTTCATCACTCAAAAATTCTATGCAAGTATTAACTAGAGATAAAACATTTGCTATTCTCATAAATCCTATTTCTTCTCCACTCAAGTCCACACAATCTAACATGCTAAAATAGCTAAGTAAACCTTAGAAAACAAGTTCACACAACTTGTACATGCTAGAAAACAATATTGCAACACAAAAATATGTTCACACAAATTAATTACCTAAAATGCCAAAATGGCAGAAACACGCAAAATAAAGATCCGTCCACCAAATTTTCTATAATGCTCTAAAAATTAAACCCAGATAGGTATAGATATCCCTAAACATATAAAAGACCATCCAATTGAGTTTGTATCAAAATTCAACTTTAATGATTTTATAAAATTCACCAAAGTGCTCTCTGGTGTTTTACCAAATTGCATGCCATTTCAAAAATATTAGGAATTTGGAAGAAAGGTTAATTGCTCCTGTTAGGAAATATTGAGGGCTTTCCAATGCAATTGGATACACCTCATTCGGAGTTGTGGATTTAAAATGGTGCTCATTTTGCTGTTTCTGGTACCTGTTGCCAAAACATTTTTCATGGCACAAGTATTCGTCCAAAAGTAGATCTACAAATTGGAGATGGTTTATATTTAGTTGATTTACCACTGTGAATTTTGTCTTGGTCAAATTCATCTTTTAGGTTAGTTTTTAAGGCCAAAAGTAAACAGGTACATTTCTGTAAAAAAAAATTAAAAGGAAAAAGATGTGGATGGGCTAGATCCACAACTGGGCCGGCCAGATCCGATTTTACCGCGAGCAGATCTAGCCGTAGTCGCTGACCAGCGGGCCAGCGAGCCACGGTGGCAGCCACGCGGGCAGACGCGGCCCACCCGCGGGTTTGACTACACCAGCGCGCGGTCAAGCCACGCTGGCGTCACCCCGACGTCACCCGCCGGCGGGACGAACTCCGGCGAGGTCCAAATCGACGATTCCGGCCACCAAACTTTGATCCAAAAGTACCTACGCGTTTTCCTCGACGCGGGCAACCGAACGAGCGCAGTCTCGCTTCCAGGCGACCACCGGAGAGCGGCGGCGACGACGGCGCGCGGCGGTCGAGAGAGGAGGACGGCGCGGCGAGGGATCCAGAGGGCAAGGGAGAGGGGAAAGGGGACGGTGAGGGGCGCACGCTCACCCTAGACGCGTGGGGACACTCGGCGAAGGCGGAGGGGGCTCGAGTCGACGGCGATCTCCCGCCGGAGTTCGCCGGACCCGAAGAAGAAACCGGACGGCGCGGGCTCCTCGAGGCATCCCGCCTCGATTCCTTCTGCCGACACGACCAGCACGACGAGGCGGAGAGGGTGGTGCCAACGGCGACTGCTCGCGAGCTCTGAATCGGCCGAATCGACGGCGAGCTATTCGGCTAGGGTTTCGGTTTTGGGGATTTTACAGAGAGAGAGAGAGAGAGAGCTCGAGGGGAGAGAGAGAGGGAAGGTAGCAGACATGTGCACATGGGGGGGTTCTTATCCACAAGAAAGCTTCCACTCGAAGGCAATGGAGTAGGGGCACTACAGCTACAGGGAAGCTAGGAAGAAGAAGGAGATGACTCGGATTACAAACAGGTCCCTGGCCAATTTGTGAAAATTACAAAGGGACCCTTTTCCTCTCTGAAAAATGTTGTTTTCACTAGGAAAACAAAGTCATAATTAGAAATCCTTTTGCCCAAAATTCTTAATAGTTGAGATGCACAACATATGTGAAAATTGGCTCAATTGGATAAACTTGATAATTCAAAGTTGTTCAAATTTCAATTCTGACATAAATGGACATTGAATTTATTTGACTACTTAGGAGTTTCCAAAAATGATAATTTTTGGCACACATTCCTATTTGGTGTGTTCCTTGTGTGGTAGAAAGTTAAAGTCATTTTGAGTTACTTCATAGAACAAACTTGTTCAAATTTCTAAAAGGTGTTGTCTAGAAAACAGGGGTTTTTGGCAACTTAAATTATTCAAAAACTTGTGCCATTTTTTCATCCTTATTTATGATATAGATCATGTGGTATTTATTTCATGGCATTTTGAAAAAGTTTGTAGAACAAACTTGTTCAAAATTCCAAATGTTGCTATGGAGAAAAAATCATGTTTTAAGGACTTTAATGGATTCAATTTTTGGTCTCCTCTTGTGTGTGTTCCTTATTTGTTATAAGGAAGCACTGGTACCAATTTCAGATCATTTGAAGAAAGTTTCCAATAGTAACTTGTTTGAGTTTCCTGTTTCTGGAAATATTGGAAATTCAATTTAATAAGGCACTTGGCTTTTCTTTAACAATGCTTTGCCAAAATATTTATGTGACTAGGGATAGCAAGTCAATGCTCTCCAATACTTTTGTTTTTAAGCTTGCAAGGTTGGAAAAACATTTGATAAGATTTTGGTGAAGCATCTAAGAATGCCTCTTTTTCCTGATAATCTTTTAGGGAAATTTATTAAGTGTTTCCTCTTTCTTAAGTTAGGCCTTGGAATAATATTCAACAAGTATGGGATTCATAAGATAGTTTTGGTAAACTCTTTGATCAATATTTACTTTAGAAAATATTGCCAAGGTCATTGGAACAATATGTTGAATATTTTTAGTTTACTGCTTTGCTATCTTTTTAAGTTTCTTTTCAATTTCTTAGCCATGTAAGATTATATAATTAGTTTGTTCAGTTGCACTTAAACAAACACAACCAAAGTTTATTTGTCAAGCAATTAGCAAAACAACTGTGTTTTCAGGTATTCCAAAATTGGGATGTGACAGCAACAAAGCTTCTTGATAATATGATGGTAAATTATTCTGAATGGCACACTAAAATAGTTACAACTGGTAAGAAGGTAAATTCTGTTGAAGAAACCTCTTCTTTGAATGATAGACTTGATGCGATTATGTCTATGCTTGTGAATGGCCATGCTCCTATTGATCCAAACAATGTTCATTTAGCCTCTTTGGTTGCTCAAGAAGAGCATGTTGATGTGAACTACATTAAAAATAATAATTTCAACACCAATGCTTATAGGAATAATTTTGGTAGAAACAATTATAGTCCATATCCTCCCCATAATAGTAATGCTTATGGTAATTCCTACAACAACAATAAAAGTGTACCCTCTGAGCTTGAAAACATGCTCAAGAATTTTATTAGTACACAAACTGCTTTTAATAAATCTGTTGAGGAAAAGTTTGACAAAATTGATGTTCTTGCTTCTAAAGTTGATAGCCTTGCTCTTGATGTTGATTTTCTGAAACTGAAGGTTATACCTCATGATGTTAAAGAAAGCAAAACTTTGAATGCCATCCAAATTTGAATTGATGATAATGTTAGGATGTTAGCTGAATTGCATGCTGGATGGGAAAGAGTATGCCCGGGCATAAAAAACCGAAACCGAAAAAACCGGGGCCGAACCCGAAAAACCAAGAAATTCGGTCTCCGGTCACCACTTCGGTCTTGCACAAGAGATGACCGAATTTTTATCGGGCTGTTCGGTCGTAGCTAGCTGGAAACCGAAGCGACCGAGAAGACCGAGCTTCTTCCCAGAACATCCCCACGCGCAGCCAAAGCCTTGTTCCTATCTCGATTCCCCATCTTTCTCACTTCCTTTCCCCTCGACCTAGGGACAGAGGCGACGCGCCGCCGACACATCTCCAACCTCGGCCCATCAGCTCCAACGATTACTGCCGCACCACCTTGCCATGAGCCCATGACCCACCCTCGTTGACCCCGCCTGCCTCTCGAACCATGGGCGTCAGCAGTCGCAAGACCACAAGATGCAGCGCCGCCGTGCCGCGACCCAGCTGAACTACCTCGTCGCCGGTCGCCAACCACCCTGCAAGCTCCAGACCTCCGACGGCCGCAACATGCCCACAAGTCTGGCGACATGGCGAGTGGCACGAATACACGGTGAACTGCTAAGAATCTTCCGCTGTCTCCTACTTTCTCTGCTCCGCTCTACTAGTACTAGAATTATGGAGTGGTAGTTAACTAGTTATTAGTTGATCGCTAAGTCTCCGTGTTGCATTTGTATGCTAGTTATTTTTCATTTGGTCAGATCTGAGAAATATTTGTTGTTGATAATGGGATCTGATGCATTTTTCCTGCTGCTTTTTTGTAGATGGGATCTGAATCTGAAGATGCAAATTGGGATAACCAATATGTAGATGTGCTGCCATTTTTTATATACTTGTCCTTCAAATATAAATCGGTGGCAATTGAACTGTATGTTGTGCTGCCATTTTGTATATACTTGTCCTACTAGTACTATTATGGTGCAAACTGTAAATTGAAATCTCTGAAATGAACATTGAGTTGTGCTGCCATTTTGTATATACTTGCTGCCATTTTTCTCTATTTGGTCTATATGGTCATGACCGAAGACCGGACCGAAAAGACCGAAGACCGAATACATAAAGACCGAAAAAACCGAAGGTAATACGGGTATCATTCCTAGATGACCGAAATTCTCAAAGACCGAATAGACCGAACCGAGCAAACTGAACAGACCGAACGCCCGGGCTGAGGAAAGAGAAGATGAAATAGCTAGAAAGAATAATATAGCTAATGTTTGCACCATTACCACCACTAGTAAAACTGAAACTTCTCATGCTAGTAAACCTTCTACTATCAATGGTAAAGTAATTGGTGTGGTCAATACTCCCACTTCTGCTATTAAAAATGCAAAACTGCCTGAAACTGCTAAAAATGTTCCTGGAAGAAGTGCTGAAATTTTTAGAAACATGGGAGACAATGTTCCCATTACCTTTGATAAAAATGATCTCGACTTTGATGATTGCAACATAACTGAAGTGATTAAGTTCTTACAAAATCTTGCTAGTTGTCCTAATGCTAGTGCTATGAATATGGATTTCACAAAACATATTACAAATGCTCTCATGCAAATTAGAGAGGATGAATTAAGATGTGAAGCCTCTATCACTAGGAAGCTAGATGAGGGTTGGGAACCCATTATTAAAATGAAAGTGAATGATTTTTATTGCAATGCTCTATGCGATCTTGGTTCTAGTATCTTTGTTATGCCTAAGAACTTTATGATATTCTTGATTTGCCACCTTTGGAGCACTGTTATTTGGATATTCGTCTTATTGATAATGTTAGAAAGAAACCTTTGGGGAGAGTTGATGATGTTCTTATCATGGTTAATAACAATCTTGTCCCCATTTATTTTTTTTGTCTTGAATATTGAATGCAATGCTTCTTGTCCAATTGTTTTGGAAGACCTTTTCTTAGAACTGTTGGTGTTGTTACTGATATGAAAGAGGGGAATACTAAATTTCAATTCCCACTCAAGAAAGGTATGGAACACTTTCCTAGAAAGAGAATGAAGTTTCCTTTTTATTCTATTATTCGAACAAACTATTATTTGGATGCTTCTTCAATTGAAAACACTTGATTCCACTTTTCTGGGCCTAGCTAAAAGGCGTTAAAGAAAAATACTTCTTGGGAGATAACCCATGGTTTTATTTTTGCTTTGTTTTTCTCTGTTTTCTTTGAGTCAAGGGGTTGTATACTTCTGTAGCAACTCCTTTGTATCTTTATTTTCATGTTTTAGTTGTGCCAAGTAAAGTTTCTGACGAGAGTTGGAGTTGGTTTTGGATTTGGATTTCTGCGCAGGAAACATATGTCTGTTGTGCACTATAAAACATCGTATAAAATCTGGAAAGATCAGAATCATCTGAAACTTTTTGTGCTTGTTCCTAAGCTAATTCCACAACTTTTTTGTTCTTTAAGTTTTTCGATCTGAGCAACATAAGTGCCCCGAAAAATTTGACTTTCAAACTGTTCTGGTTTTAGCAGATTCTGCCATTTTTCTTGAATTTGCTCTTTTACGATGTCAAGTGGATTTTTTTTGCTTCATGGAACATCAATGGCTGTAGATAATGTTTAAAAGTATCAATAGCACTTGTTCCCATACATAACCCATGTATATTTTATTGTTGCACTATCCCACTAATGTGAATTACTCTTTGAGTGTGGTGTGAAGGAAGTTTTGAAGGGTCAAGAGAAGAGGGTGATATAATGTGATCAAGAAGAGTGCAAGGGAAAAACTTGAGGATGCCCCGTGGTTCATCCCAGCAAATCTTAAGAAGATTCAAGCATCTAATCTTGGGAATGGCCAAGGCATCCCCTTCTTCATCAACATAGTGAAACTATATTTTTATTCGGTCACATCATATGAAATTTACTTGGAGCGTCTGTTTGTTTTTCTTTTCTTTTCTTTTGTTTTGTTTTGTTCTATTTTACTTGCTGCAATAATATAGTTGGACCCTAGCATTCCTTGTTTGGGAGAGAGTCACGCTTCGGTTTTTCGTTTGAATACTCGTTATGCTCGTATTCTTAGTTTTTCTTCTAGCTGCTGCAAAATTCCTGTTTAGCTCTCGTTTTCATTGCATCTCTTATTCGGAGCTGTTAGTTTTAGTAGAGTTGGGTTAGTACTCTCATGTTTGTTTGCTGTAGCATTTAGAGAGTTTTTGTTAAAACATATTTTGTATGGTTCTTGTTGGGAAAAGAAACTGCTGCATGTAGTAAAATTTATAACAATCCAAATAGAAGCTTGTATAAACTGTGGCTAGAATTTTTCATTTCATGCTAGATGCTATTTTAATTCTAAAGCCTAGTGGTTATTTTTGTAGCATGATTTGTCTCAAATAGCTGAGAGCTAGTCCCAGTCTTTTGATTTGTCGCTCCCAGTCTTTTGCTAGCCTCCACCTATACTGAGTATGAGCTCTACTCGTGCATACAACTCCCAAAAACCGAAGTTTTCCAAATGTGTCCACCATACCTACCTACATGTGGTATTTAACTGCCACTCCAAAGTAAATTGCTCATGTGTTACCTTTAAAACTTTCAAAATTACTCTTGTTTTATGTTCCTGTTTTAGCTCATGAGGACGTAAATAGAGAATCTTTATCTCACTTGTTGATTGGAGTTTCACACCCTGGACTAGTGGCTTCATCCGCTTATCCAATTGATAGAAGAGCTGGCAGCGGGGTGCCTAGTCCCAAATTAATAACAACAAATTCTCTTCACTATGTTTGCCCCTTATTTATCAGTCAAAGCATAATTGTGTAAACAAAAGAGAAAGAGCGACGACCTTCTACCCAGATGCGTCCTTCTATCGGAGCTGCTCTTGTGAAGTCTAGTTGGCTTGTGACGTACTGTATTTTCTGTTTACCATTCATTAACATAAGCATACACCTCTCTAAAAAAAGACACTCCTCCACGATATGTGATTGTTGGCAGGCACCCGAGGATTCGGTTAGCCATGGTTTGTGTAAGATGGTTGGGAGGAGTGTCAAACATTTTATACCTCTGCTTAACAAAATAAAAGCTCTAGCACATGAGTGATCCCTGCTTCCCTCTGCGAAGGGCCTTTCTTTTACTTTTATGTCGAGTCTCCATCTTCTAACTTTATGCACAGTTGAGAGAGCATGGTTGCCATTCTGAGTTTAATGCGCATTTGTCCCAAAAACATTATTAATTGATTCATGATGTGTTATTGTTTGTTCTATAATTATTTGTTCTAGTATTCCTCATGAACTTTGAAGGTGTCCTTGCATTTATGTTTTGCCCCATTCTTAAGGACAAGCGAAATACCACTTTGCCATGTTATTTCTATGCTTGAAACAAACGTATATCTTTCGAGTGAATTATTATTCATGATCTTTTATTTATGTTACTTCTCATGATGCAAGGTGATTTCTATGCTTTATTGTTAGAATTTTTTTATTATGCTTGTGTTGAAGTTCTATGATCTCAGCTTACATATGGTTTTATATTATTGATGATCAAGTTTATGTTGGTAACATGTCACCTAAAAAATTATGTGTTTTTATCGTTTACCTACTCGAGAACGAGTAGGAACTAAGCTTGGGGATGTTGATACGTCATAAACGTATCCTTAATTGCTGACATTCCATGTTGTTTTCATGTTATTTCCTACATGTTTTCTATTCACTTTATGTCATTTTTATCGATTTCCGGGACTAACCTATTGACAAGATGCCACAGAGCCAGTTCCTTGTTTTATGTTGTTTTTAGTTTCAAAAAAGTTGTTCTGGAAATATTCACGGAATTGGAAAATTCGAAGCCCGGAAGTCCTAGAATTCCGGAAGGTTCCACGGAGTCCCGAATAGGCCCGGAGGGGGGCCACACCATAGGGCGGCGTGCCCCCTATCCGCGCCTAGGGGTGGTGTGGGCCCCTCGGGCGTCCACCGCCATCGCCCTTTCGCCTATTTATTCCCCCTGATACATCAACCCTAAAAATATACCACTTTTTCCTGAGAAACACCCGAGGCCGCCGTCATCGTCATCCCGAGATCGGGAGGGTTTTGGAGCTCTCCTCGGCACCTTGCCGGGAGGGGAATTTATCACTGGAGGGGTCTACACCAACATGCCCTCCTCCGAAGTGATGCGTGAGTAGTTCATCCCTGGACTACGGGTCCATAGAAGTAGCTAGATGGTTGTCTTCTCCACTTTATGCCTCATGTTTAGATCTCGTGAGCTTCCCTACATGATCGAGATCATCTTTATGTAATGCTACATGTTGTGCTTGCTGGGATCTGATGAATGTTGAATGGTATGTCTTCTGATTATCAATCTGTCATGTTATCTTCATGCTTATGTTATTTATGATCTCGCATTCTCTCCGTTATTAGTAGATGCTCTGGCCAAGTAGATGCTAGTAACTCCAAGAGGGAGTATTTATGCTCGATAGTGGGTTCATGCCTCCTTTGCATCTATGCTCGAGTGACAGAAACGTGACGGATGGAGGATGTGTTATTGCCATTAGGGAGAAAACAACGACGTTTACTTAGTTTACATTACACACTTTGCTTACTGTGGTTATCTGTTTCTTGCAACTTGAAACCCAACGTTTGTTCGGATGATATTCGGAGGGTGGATTATTAGTCATAGTTGCAGTTGGATGACGGTCTATGTATCTTGTTGCAATGCCCGCATGAATCACATAGTAATCTTTATATCTTGCATATGCACTACGGTGCAGCCTTCATTTCTATAAATTGCCCAGCTTAATTTGTTCACCACGCATGTTATTTATCTTTTATGGAGAGACACCACTAGTGAACTATGGACCCCGGTCCATTTTCTCATATTGATAATACACACACACTCTTTCCACTGTTTTAACACAACTCCTATTGTTTTCATACTGTTCTCATACTGTTTTCCACACCATACGTTTAACCTCTTTGTGTTTAGCAAAATCGGTGAGATTGACAACCTCACTGCTTTGTTGGGGCAAATTGATTTGATTGTATTGTGTAGGTTCCACGTTGCTGCTGAACCGGTAGTGCGCCCTGCCATCTCAGCTGCATCAATCTTCTGAAATTACTCCTTCCTCCTACTGGTTGATTCAATCTCGGCTTCTTTCGGAGGGAAAACTTGCTGCTGCACTCTTCATACCTTCCTCTTGGGGTCTCCCAACGAACGTGTGTTCACACGCATCAGTTTGTGTATGAAAATATCCAGAAAACGAAGGCAAACATGTGGAAACTATAAAGACATTGGATAGAAAATAAGCATGTAACATCAAAAATTATAGATAAGTTTGCAACGTATCATATCCCACCTTCTGAATCTAGCAGAGTGAGGGTACCACATGTTACCCCTCTGAGGGCTCGCACACATACGTCCGTCAAAATCCTACAGCGCTTCGCCGTTCAGGACTAGGCACCGCAGGTTTCAAATTGAGGTGGAGAAGTCCCAACACATGGGGAAGAGAGGAGATAGATTAGGGCTAGGTCTAATAGGTAGAGACAATCATCATCTCCCAATTAGAAGAGGCACTAAACCAATTAGAGGGTCTCTAATCAGAAGCTCTAATTTAACTAAAGATATTCTAATTACACCCTCTAATCCAATTAGGGAGGTTCTAATTAGAGGCTCTAATTTAATTAGAGGGTCTCTAATTAGATCTCCAATCCAGAGAGTGAGAATTGCCCGAAGGCCAATTGTGTGTCTAAACAATTAGGATGGGTGGGATTATATAATGGGACAAGGGAGGGAACCTGCCTTGGGGGAGGTCGGTTTCCTCTCTCTCCCTTGGTCGCACCAATCCTCCTAGAGGATTTCAGATTGGACTCCTACATGGAATCCAATCCCCCTCCCTTGTTTTTTCTTTTTATTTCCCCCACTTTTCCACCTCATTTATTTCTCAAATAAATTAAGGAAATTCTCAGGGAAAGCTAGTGCAATTTGTGAAACCATGGGTCCCACCCGACATCCCTAAAATTAGGGTTTGCCCACAAGAGGAAATCTGCCCCCTCCGGCACTGCCTCCTTATATGAAAAGTCCTTCAGAACCCGTGACCCTATAGATAAAATCATCAAACTTATCAAACGATGTCAGAAACATATTTTCGACGCCTCAGACATCTCATATCCTTCGTTATATCTCATATAACATTCTGACTTACACCGACATCATTTATCTCTTATGTTAACTTTCCCGAAACGATTCTGATTGACACCAGACTTGTTTATGTGATATCTCAATGACATCGGCCATTACCTATTGATGTTAGAAACATATTTCCACATCCCTGGACATCTCATGTCCTTGTTAATTTCTCTTTAATATTTATTGTATCACGTCGGAATTACCCGAATGATACCCTACTCTCCTCCGAACCATGCAATGCAAGCAACAGACTTTGACGTCTTAAGTGTGTGACCCCTAAAAGTTCGATAACTAGTAGACATGATTAGAAAACCATTTTCCTAATCAATAATCAACTCAAGACTGTGAACTTCCATATTGATTCCTACAAGTTATATGAAGAAAACTGCTAAACCTATTGGTTGTTAAGTGAGTACCTATTATTTCGCGATACCAATCAATACCTCGGGACGAGATAAATGATAAGACCATGATTAAACTCTTTAATCACCTTATCATATTCCCGATATCCGGTATGATTCTTTTTACTCGTTACCGTGGCATAGTATCCCCATGACTAGTTTAATGTCTTTGTTTGCAGAGACTTATTTACTGATACTATTTCACCGAATGGATCTTGGATGTATCTCTCTATTAATTAGAGGAGTAATTCACAATCTTGAACTATCACAATGAATGAATATTTTCGTGACCACCCAGTGTTAGCCTTTTTGATCACCCAGTTTACGGCGTGATACTTGACTATACCAAAATTATTCTTACGGTAAACATCATTGAATATTAACATGGTCTAAGGAAGCAAACAAAATGACCATTCCGTGACGATACTATTTAGCAAAACTAATCTGGTAGTATCTCAACTACTCGGGTCTACGCAACCACAATGTTGAAACATTATTGTGCTCCCATTAATATTGACATAACAAATATCCATGGCCAGAAAAACGTGGTCATCTAATATTAACAAGTTTGTCCATGAGACATGACAAAGGGTTATAACAGTGTGTTTATGTTTCTACACGTGCGTATGCGGTCTCCTCTGAATCTCATATTCAGTAACCATAGCAGCCATAGCATAAAAACATAATACATTAATCATGAAACTGATGTATTTTATTGTCTCTTGGGCATACATCCAACATGTGGGCGATCTGTGCTAGACTGAGCCCGATGACGCGCTTAAAAAGGGCCCAATCGATGGGACGGGACGTCGGGAGACGCGGATGTAGGCAAGCGAGGCGACGTGATAGAAAGCGAGGCGACACCGCCACTTCCCCACGCGTCCACGTCCCAAGGCGTGGCGGAGACCGAGGAGCCGACACTTCCCCACGCCGCCCATGTCTCAACGCCACCACACGTCCTTTTTCCTACTAGTGAGCATGAGTCCCGCGGAAGGACCACTCCAGCAACATCACCACCTTGATGGTGCCGAGTCAGAGCAGAAGGCACCATACGCGGTAGATCTGATCTAGCAACGAGCTTCATTGAAAGGGACGCCACTGCAAATGTCGCAACACGCTTCCAACTCCACCCTCAGAAGAACCACATGCAACAACAAAACCTTAGCTAGCCACCAGCACTAGCAGCAACTCGCAAGCTCCAGCTGCCAAGATTCTGACAATCATCTTTTTTCTCATATGGCGTCCCTTTGTCATTGAGCGACAACTAGAAAGATACCCCGCGCGTAGCTATGGGGACCGCTTTAGAAATTACAGGATATTATAAACAAAAGTTTATAAGAGATGTAATACATATGTTTTCTAAGTGAATATGCAAATTTTAATTTACCATAGTATATATTTTTTAAAATTATTAATATAAATAATTTGATGATTTAAGAAATGAATGATGTGTAGCTTGCATGAAGTGGATAATAATTATTAGTGAAGATGACATGGCCAATTGATTGGTTAGAAAAATGGATGATGTGGATAGCTTGCATGTTGAGATAGAAAAATCATTAATGCATGTTAATGAGTTTTGCTTTATAAGAAGTACTAGAAGGATACCCCGCGCGTTGCTGCGGGATCGCTTGAGAAACTATATTATAAATAAAAGTTTATAAAAGATATGATACATTATGTTTTTTAACGGAATATGCAAAATTCAATTTATTATAGTATATATTTTAAATTGTTAATATGAATAATTAGATGATTTAAGAAATGGATGATGTATAAATTGCATGTAGTGATTACTGCGGGGATCGCTTTAGAAACTACAATATAGTATAAACAAAAGGTTATTAGAGATGTAATAAATTATGTTTTCTAAGTGAATATGAAAAATTCAATTGATCATAGATATATTTTAAATTGTTAATATGAATAATTGGATGATTTAAGAAATAATGCATGCAATGATTAATAAATATGAGTGGAGATGACATGGACAATTGATTGGTTGAGAGAGTGGATGATGTGGATAGCTTGCATGTTGAGATAGAAAAATCATAAATGCATTTTAGTGTGTTTCCTCTTATAAGAAGTATAGATAGATAGATAGATTATACCTACCTAATTCTCCACCATATGCCCTTTATTTTGAAAAAAAAATTAACACTTACAAAATTTCCAGATTTTATTATTTTTGTATAGCTCAAAATATGATTTATTTCTATTTGATCTTTTGCATGTTGACATTGTAATATATGACTTTTTTGTTTTTCTTAAAACTTCAAAATACAATTTTCGGTTATTTAAATAAAGAGCTCATTAGAGCTAGACCTCCATTTGTGTTTTCCGTGGTGCCACGAGCTTCTACATTGCACCTTGCACCTTCTTCCCAACAAAATTGATTGCGGTTGGTGTTTTTCTAAAAAAACAATATCTTTGGCTGGACAAACTTGGCCCAGAAAAAAAAAACAACTTGGGCCGTTACTCAAAGAAGGGTGTGGTCCATTAGTTGCCCAAGGAGCCCGTGGAAGATCAAATATCTAGTGCACTGCTTTTGGTCCCACCAACCACGGCTCGTCAGGTCACGGCCACGTGGGTCCAGCAAACAACCTTCCATATTCGCAGGTATAGGTGGCCAAACGGGCCGTGCTTTTTGGGCCGGCCCGAAGCACGGCTCGGAAGCACGGCCCGAGCACGGCACGGCCCACGACTAACGGGCCAGGGCACGGCACGGGCCCGCTAGTGCCCGTGCCCGTTTTCGTTTCGCGGCACGCGGGCCGGCACGGCACGGCACGGCTTAAATGGGCCGGCACGCGGCACGGCACGGGCACGACATGGCACGATTAAATTAGAGGGGTGTACATCCTTTTTATAGGAAAAAATGCGATTTTTTAGACTAAACAGACGAAAACTGACACAAATCACACTTTAAATGGGCTAATTGCCCCCTAATTACTCCCTAACGGTGAAAAAACAGCATTCCCGCTATTTTTGGGCCCAAAAAAAACTTGAAATTCGAATTTCTGCGTGCCTAACGGGCCGTGCCTTAACGGGCTGCCGTGCCTGAAATCGGCACGCTGGGCCTCAATCGTGCTAACGGGCCGTGCCCAAAACAAAACCGCAGCCCGCGGGCCGGCACGGCACGGCCCGTTTAGCGCCGTGCCTTAACGGGCCGTGCCCTGGCGGGCCGTGCTTCCGTCAGGCACGCACGGGCCGTGCCGTGCGGCACGTTTGGCCACCTATATTCGCAGGTTGCAATACTGCCACGTCGCCCTCGTCACGATACGCCGACCTCGGAGCCCACCGAACAGTGTCATGCCCTTCCAAAAGCTACCCCACGTGTCAGTTGCTTTTTTACTTTTCTCACCGCCATTTGCACCCGCTCCACCCTAGCTAGCCCATCCCCTCCGCGCACCCCTGCACAGCCGCCACGCCACGCCCCCCACTCCTCTCGACCACCACCGCCGCCTCTCTCTCGCCGGAGCCGGAGGTCCTCATACGCGCGAAGCGCCCGCGGAAGCAGAGGAGGCGATCCCTCCCCCGCCTGGACGCTCGAGCCCGCGGACCAACGGACCGGGGGGGTTTGATGAGATACACGAGCCTGCTGCTGCGGCGGCGCGGGTGGTGATGCTCCTGGCCTCCTCGGTCCTGCGGGGTCGCCTCCGCCCCCAACGCCGGCCCCGGCCCCTGATCATGCCCTCCCCTCTCTTCCTCTCCCGAAACCCTAACCCGAGCACCATCGGCAGCCCCCACCTATCACCCTCCCCGTCCGCCACTGCGCCCATGAGCAGCACCAGCAACGTCTACGTGCCGCCGATGCGCCGGCTCCGCTCCGTCATCGCGTCTACCAACGGGAACCTCGCGCCGCCGCCCTCGGTGCAGCCCGCCTGGACGCCCGAGTGGCGTGCGGACGGCCGCTCCCTCAGCCCGCCGTCTCCCCCTCAGCCGCAGCGGCGCGCGGCCCCTCTCCCGCCCCGTCCCCCTCCGCCCCAGACGCAGCCCCTGCGCCAGCAGAGTGCTGGCTATTCCCGGTATGCCTATGACGACTTCTCTGAGGAGGAGTCCGACCGGGAAATGGACCGCACGTCAGTGTCGTCGAGTAAGGTAAACAACGAATTGCTCTTCTCCTGCTGTCAAATGCCGATCTCTGCCGTTAGTCCATGACATAGTTCGAATTCAGTTCAACTTATTTTACAGAGCTTAAGCATGCGTGTATGCTTGGTGTAACGATATGCTGAATAACTTCTGACAATAAATAATCATATGTGAAGAAACCATGGATTGTGTGATATGTGCTCAGTTTATTCATGTATAGCAAAGTAATAAGACCTCATTTACCGATGCTGTAGCGAATGAAACGGTTTGCGCAAAAAAATCTTTCTTAGAAACGTGCACTGAGCTGTATGCATCAATAAATTTCATTTTTTTTTGAACATTTTACCGTAGGGCAAAAACCCTACGGTGTAGATTTTATATATGAGATTGAATGAAAGCCAGGGGCTTACAAGAGGGAAAATACAGAGAGAAAAGAGAAGGGGGGAGAGGTACAAAGGGAGATACAACTAAGGAGGGAAGTAATGGAGTTGGAAGTAAATAAACATTAGGAGAAAATTTCTAAAACCCAATCAATAATGTCTTGGGCCACCAAAGGGGACACCCTATGTTGATGGATTAGCAGGTCACTTTGGAAAGTGACTTTCCATTTGTTGAAAGATGGAGTTAAACTGTTAAACCCTTGAAGATGTAGTCGTTTCTGCCTCTCCAGATATTCCAACAAACACAAACAAAAATCTTCACAAAGCAGGGTCCAGCGAAAACCCTTTTGGCTCGAAGAAGTCGTTGTGAGATGGGAAGGGAACAATCCCAATTTATCCTTGTCACGGACCAACATTGGGCAGCAAAGGGGCAGGTAAAAAATAGGTGATCACGATCTTCCCGAGCTCCTTGGTCACATAGAATGCAAGATGGGCCTCCCTCAAACGACCAGTGTTTTCTGAGCATTAGATCTTTAGTGTTGAGTCTATCCATGTGCAGAAGCCACGCAAACACAGACAATTTGGGAAGGCATTTTGACTTCCAGATCGCAATGATTAGATTTCATTTTAAGATCATAAATTGGTGGGGATGAGATGAAATGGACGTTCTCTGCATATTCAGTTTGTACATTGTGTGTGTTTGCCTTCTATCCACCCCATTGTCCATGTAGCATGAATGCATGATTCTGGTTCCATTCTGGAGAGTACAATATCACTTCCCGGAATATATTTATTGAAAAAACCATGTATAAGTTTGAGAAATGCAAAGCTCTGAGTGTTAAAGTTAAAGTCAGTATATCTAAATGGTACTCCCTCCAATCCATATTAATTGTTGTTCAATTGGATGTATCTAACACTAAAACATGTCTAGTTACATCCGATTCAGCAACAATTAATATGGGATCTGAGGGAGTACTATACTAGTACTTTTTTTTGGCAACACTTAGAATCATGATACTTTATAGTAAAACTAGCTTTGCTTGTCACTACTACTTGGAAAAAGTTTGGCAACTGCAAATATTTTATTTGTGAAGAATCTTGAGATGGCACTCTTCTGCAATTTTTCGCCTGTCAAAAATAATTCATGGAAAGAATTAAGCTTCATTTTTGTTCCTGGTCAATACTATTTTAGTGTGATGTTTACTAAAATAAAGGAAACATTGGGCGTACCAACATAACATGCTCTGGTGTATCTTTTGTTCCCGTTTTGGTTTTGCGTAATGTTAAGTTCTTTGCAGTTGCACTATTAAATTTACAGGGTGCATTTACTTTATGGAAAGAATTAAGCTTTATTTTTGTTTCTGGTCAATACTATTTTAGTGTGATGTTTTTCTAAAATAAAGGAAACATTTGGCGTACCAACATAACATGCTATGGTGTATCTTTTGTTCCCGTTTTGCTTTTGCATAATGTTAAGTTCTTTACAGTTGCACTCAATTAAATTTCCAGGGTGCATCTACTTTAGATAATGTTGACGAATGGAAATGGAAATTGCATATGCTTCTTCGAAACGAGAATGAGCAAGAGATCATGTCGAGGGAAAGAAAGGACAGGCGTGATTTTGAACAACTTGCCCAACTGGCAGAACGAATGGGTTTACACAGGTAATTCATTGCCACTTTGACATCCTGGCGTTGCATATTCTTTGTCCCCTGTCTGATGATAATTTATGTTATGGCAGCCGTCAGTATTCCCGAATCATTGTGTTCAGTAAGGTCCCATTGCCTAATTATAGATCAGACCTTGATGACAAAAGACCTCAAAGAGAGGTATGCTGAATTGCTGATTGTCCTATGTAGCTTAGATATTTGAGTGTGTATGACTTGTGGATTGATTGGCCAAAGTATTTGCTTTATAGGTATCTATACCATCTGGCTTGCAAAGAGAAGTTGATGCATTGCTCGCAGACTATCTTGCACGGAAGAGAACAGACACTGGGAACTTTCCTAATGCTGCCTTCTCAAGGTCTAGCAGCACAGATAGTTTTATGACTGATGAAAGCTTCTATGAGCAGCAGGATAGTCAGACAACCAATGTTGTGATGGAGAGAATCCAAAGAAAGAAAAGCTTACAGTTGCGTAACCAGCAAGCTGCTTGGCAGGTTTGATTATATTGCAGTAGTCCACTTGTTAGTTTTTCCTGTTGGGTTGAAAGTTTCCTGTCATGACATTTACATTATGACGAAGATATACCCATGCATCAAAATTTAATGTTCAATGTTAAGTCTAAAAAATGGTATCGCACTTTGCAATATTCTTGTCAATCACAGTTTGGTATCATTTCCCTCAGTTTCATATTGCGTGTCACTGACCTGAATAAATTATACTTAAGGAAGTACTTTAGATAACTGATATACCATATCGTCTTCATGCGACCAATCTATTGGTATGTAGTGAAACGAAGGTGCTATCAGTTGACGTACCCCGTCCTACCCAGATACACTATTGAGATTTGCGGTTGAATATGTTTTACTCACAGTTTCATGGTGTCCTTTTAATGTGCTTACTAATTTTTTCTGTATATTTTCTTTGGGTGTATTCTATATTCCTATGTAATACTGTGCCAATGTTGAATACTTGATTATTGATTTGATCATCTAATTTAAGGCCGCGGGTGAATTACTGACCTGACGTATTGGTCCTAACATACCAAAAATCTACCTTGCCACACTTAGAACTTTCTACTTTTGCAAGTAGAGACTTAATTGACTGGGTAAACAGTTTGCAGGCAAATCCTAAACTATTGCATTATTTTTTTAAGAGGTCACACTTAACAAGCATTTGGTAGATTATCCAACCTGAATTATGGCGAAAAGACTTGAATTATAGGACTACTATATTGTGGAGGACGACAGACCACGATCTACTAAAAGGATAAATTGTGATCCGAGTCCACATTGTGAGATGGCCAGGGCCATTAGGAGGTTTTTCGGGCGGTGCCCCGTCGTCGTAGAGTAGTAAAGGTCCCCACGAAGCTTTCGGGAAGAGGGGTAGTCTTGTGCATAAGCAGAGCAGGACTTTGATGCATTTCAAAAAAATTATCACATGAATGTTGTAATTTCTGACAAGTTTGATTAGCACTGCTAATTTGATATTTCTTTTCCTAATGTTTGGGCTTTGATATTTGTTTGAAGGGATTAATGATCAATTCTGATTATTGCCCCCTGTTGATTAACATTCTCTCTGTTTTTCAGGAATCAAATGATGGTCAGAGCATGATGGAGTTTCGTCGCAGTCTTCCTGCCAATAAAGAAAGACAATCACTACTGGAAGCTATATCTCAGAATCAGGTCCTGTTTTTTTCTAGATTATTTTATGTGACAAACATAACTACTAACACTCCTCAAATGCTTTTGCTCTTTTGACGAAAATGTTGTCACAAATACTTTCCATTTCCCAATCTTCACTGAATACCCATGCGCCCCCACCCTCACACTCACCCACACATCCACCCATTTTTCTACATTGTTGCTTGTGCATTTGGTTTTAATGAAGGTAATTTTGGTTACAGTTTGCTAAGGTTTGATCTCCTTGGTATATGTGGCAAGTATTGAAAAACATAGCTAAATATAGTTTGTTTTTGCAATGCCCCAACTCATTTATTTGTGACAGCAAATAGGAAGTAATCGAATCATGACATACAGGAAAGCAAGCATTGAACAAGATAGCAGTTTTTCATGTGAAAAAATTAGTGTACCTTTCATGCGAAAAATTTGATATCTTACACGTAATCTTTGAATGTTGAATAAATATTTATGTAATTGATTTGCCCCTTATTTTTTAATTGTCACACATAGTTATCAATTTTAATTTCTGTATTTGTAGGTGTGTATTCTTCCATATATCTGGGAAAGCTACTACTATTGTTTTATTATTTCTTCAATTAAGAGCATTTTAGTAAAATACCTGATAAATTTGTTACTCCCTCCGATCCATAAAAAGTGTCGCTCAATTAGTACAAAATTTGTGCTAACTTAATACAAAATATGGGACACTTTTTATGGATCGGCGGGAGTAGTATTTGCTACTCAGTACATGGGATAAAAGCCTAAAATTTCTGAGTACCTCTATTGAGATAACTGACTTGTAACTTGATTGAACAGGTGGTTGTAGTTTCAGGTGAAACTGGCTGTGGTAAGACAACACAGTTGCCACAATATATTTTAGAGTCTGAAATAGAGGCTGCTCGTGGCGCTACTTGCAGTATCATTTGCACTCAACCAAGACGAATATCAGCTATTTCTGTTTCTGAAAGAGTTGCTGCTGAAAGAGGTGAAAAAATTGGGGAATCGGTGAGCTACTTGCACCTATAGAGTCAGATATTTTTCATTGCTTGGATTATGGTTTTGTGGTTGCCAATGGTACTCATGGTTATTTTAGTCCGAGGATGTTGTCCTGCAGAACTTTTCTTAACTTTACTTTTGTGATCTGTTGAAAATGGGCTACACTCCTTAACAATTTGTGCAAAACTTGTTGAGGTTATTCTGTTTTTTTTTTTCAGTTCTGATAAATCGTTACATTAGGTTGGCTACAAAGTTCGATTGGAGGGAATGAGGGGAAGGGATACACGCCTTCTGTTCTGCACTACTGGAGTCCTGTTGCGGAGATTGCTGGTAGACAGAAGCTTGAAAGGTGTTACCCATGTTATTGTGGATGAAATCCATGAACGGGGCATGAATGAAGGTCTGCATTAATCATAATAATTCTGAAATATTAGTTATGTTGCTAGGCATCCAGGAGGTAGACAGTGTTAATTATTTTTGTGTTTCTGTGCTAGATTTTCTCCTTATTGTCCTTAAGGATCTTCTTCCACGCCGGCCCGAGCTAAGACTTGTATTGATGAGTGCAACCCTCAATGCTGAGATGTTCTCTTCATACTTTGGCGGAGCACCCATGATACATATACCTGTAAGATATTTCGTTAGGATTTCTTCACTCATATTTGCTGTGCTCATCAAGTTACTCTATTTAATTAAAATCAGTACATGTTCATGGAGTACCTGTTTGTGGTTACCACAAATGCCTATGCATAATTTGAGCTAAATTATACACATATTATGCTTAGTTACTCTTATCTATCTAGCAACATTCAGATATGGATCCCTGTTTGCAATAATTTCGTGTTTCTAATTGCAATGGTAAATCTTTTTCTGGTATTTCGTATCCTTTCCATATTGTGAAAATTAGACCAATTGTGTACGGAATGAAACTCCATGTCCAGGCTGACATCAGGAAGGTTGAGAACGGCCTTTGAATCACTTGCTATTGTTTTGGAGCTTTCTGTATATATTGAGTTGACTTGAATCTTAACCTTGTTTTTCTCTAAACCTGCAACTTGTTTGTGTGTATCTGTGGTGTCCATACTCCTCCTGAAGGTTTTATTAAGATGTCCCTCTTAATACTCCATGTATATCTCATTTTAGGGTTTTACATACCCTGTTCGGAGTCGTTTCCTAGAAGATATCCTTGAAGTTACTGGGCACAGATTGACCCCGTACAATCAGATTGATGACTATGGCCAAGAGAAAAGTTGGAAGATGCAAAAGCAAGCTCTAAGGAAGAGGAAGAGCCAAATTGCTTCTGTTGTGGAAGTACGGTAGTCTGTTTTTTTCCTATTAATTTCTGCTCAGATATTTGGTTTCTAAGCTTCTATTTTTTAACAGGATGCAGTTAAAGCTGCTGATTTAAGGGATTATAGTCCGCAGACTCGTGACTCGCTATCCTGCTGGAATCCTGATTCAATTGGTTTTAACTTGATAGAAAATGTCTTGTGCCATATTTGCCAAAAGGAAAGAGCTGGTGCTGTTCTTGTGTTTATGACTGGGTGGGATGACATTAATACATTGAAAGAGCAGCTGCAATCAAACCCATTGCTTGGTGACCCTAGCAAAGTTTTGCTGCTTGCATGTCATGGTTCAATGGCTAGCGCAGAGCAGGTATTACTAAGGTGTTCTCGTTTCCTCTTTGTAGTTAACTTAGCACAACCATGGTCAGTTCTTTTAAAAAAAAAATACACGTACCTACAATTACCTGTACTCATAAGTTATTGAAATTTGAATTTACTACTCCATACATGATTTTGGTAGGGCTGCCAGTTTGAGAGAAGGCCTTCTTTTGGCTGACATTGATTCACACTTGACTTATCTAAACATCATGATGCTGTCCGTCCATTTATATGTGGCAATGCTCCTTTGATTCTTGAAACCTTCTCCAATCACCTAGTGCTTGTTTTTATGTTCTGCGGACGTGCGAAGTTGATAGATTGTGAGTCTGTCATGTATTCATTTTGTGTTGATGTGCTTAACATACTCTCGAGATCAGATATTTTCCTCTTGTTTTATTGCATGATAACTTCAGTATTCATCCACATAATTCTGGTATAGACCTATGGTGTTGCGTACCATGTAATGTATAGGTTACCCATAGGCTGTAGCGATGGGTAGCAAGCAGTACAAAGTTAAAATGTATTCTCTTATAACAATGATTTTATGTTTATATTATTTTATTTTTTGTGTGCAGAAATTAATATTTGATAAGCCTGAGCCTGGTGTAAGGAAAATAGTTCTTGCTACCAATTTGGCTGAAACAAGCATTACTATCAATGACGTAGTCTTTGTTGTTGACTGTGGAAAAGCAAAGGAGACATCTTATGATGCACTGAATAATACCCCCTGTTTGCTTCCGACCTGGATCTCCAAGGCTTCTGCGAGACAAGTAATATTTTCTTTCTTATTGGAATATGTCTAATTTTATTTTGGTGCAATTCACGTTTTGAATGTGTCAAGTAACTTTTGTGATTTACCTTTAAAGTGTATTTGGTCATCACAATTCTATCATGTCATTTACCCCTTCTGTTTTGCTATTTAAATGTCTGATTATTTAGAGACGAGGAAGAGCTGGCCGAGTCCAGTCAGGGGAGTGTTTCCATCTTTATCCACAATGTGTATACAATGTCTTTGCTGACTACCAGTTGCCTGAACTTCTGAGAACCCCTCTCCAATCCCTATGTTTGCAAATAAAAAGTTTGCGGCTTGGGAGCATCTCAGAATTTTTATCCAGAGCTTTGCAGTCGCCTGAGTCTCTATCGGTACTTTTCTTTTTCACTTTTGTTACCTCCAATCATTTTTTCCCTTTGTGCCTTCAGATGATCTGACAAATTAATCTATTTTGCTTCAGGTACAAAATGCAATTGAATATCTCAAAGTCATTGGAGCATTTGATCAGAATGAAGAGTTAACAGTTCTAGGTACCAGATACATTTTCTAAATTTGTGGATTATCACCTCTTTACTACTCCCTCCGTATCAAAATATAAGATGTTTTACCACTTTCTAGACAAAACGTATTTAGACATGTTTTAGTGTATAGATTCATATGCATCTTACACTAAAACATGTCCAGGTACATTTTGTCTAGAGAATGCTAAAACATCTTACATTTCGATACGGAGGGAGTACATGATACTGGAACTTTTGGAGCTTGTGCACTAACTATGCTCACTGTTTGGCATTCTCAGGAAAGCACTTGTCTATGCTTCCAGTTGAACCTAAATTGGGCAAGATGCTTATTTTTGGGGCTATTTTTAATTGCCTTGATCCCATATTGACCATAGTTTCTGGACTTAGCGTTAGAGATCCATTCATGACACCGTTTGACAAGAAGGATGTAAGTAATGTCAAACTCCAATATCTGTCTGTCTCTCCCGTCTCTAATGCATTTAAATATATGTTGTGTTGTATACTTTAGTATTGAGGTCTTGTGTTTTGCTTTCCTCCATGCAGCTTGCTGAGTCCGCTAAGTTACAGTTTTCATGCCGTGACTATAGTGACCACCTTGCGATTGTTCGTGCATATGATGGATGGAGGGAGGCTGAAAGGGATCGCAATGGCTATGACTACTGCTGGAGAAATTTTCTGTCTGCGCAAACCTTGAAAGCCCTAGATTCTCTCCGGAGGCAGTTCCTCTTTCTTTTAAAGGACACTGGCTTGATCGATGAAAACATGACTATGTGCAACAAATGGAGTCGTGATGAAAATCTAGTTAGGGCAGTCATTTGTGCGGGACTATACCCAGGTGTTTCATCTGTTGTGGTGAGTTGCTTCTACTCCCTCCGTCTCATATCGTGTCGCAAAAATAGATAGAAATTGATGTATTTAACACTAAAATATGTCTAAATACATCCATTTTTTATTTATTTTTGTGACACTTAATATGAAATGGAGAGAGTACATAAATTTCTATTCCATCTCATGTATATATCACACCCTATAGTATAGTTTGGTTTTGTCTAGGAAAAAATATTTTGCATGCAAACTACTTGGGTCCTATATTCGAGCAATTTAAATTCTCTGATATGTGATCCTAATGTGCTTCTTGGATACTCAGAACAAGGAGAAATCAGTTTCTCTCAAGACAATGGAGGATGGGCAGGTCATGCTTTACTCGGTAAGTTATTACATTGATTCGGTGTATCATGATTGGTGATCATGTTGCTTGTTGATTTTGGTTGGTGGCTGTACATTACATAGCTTCATCTTGTTTCGCTGTGTTGTTTCCAGAGTTCAGTAAATGGAAAAGAAGTCAAGATCCCATTCCCCTGGCTAGTGTTTAATGAGAAAGTGAAGGTGAATTCAGTGTTTCTCCGGGATTCAACAGCAATATCTGACTCTATATTGTTGCTCTTTGGAGGAAACATAAAACAAGGGGGTTTGGTAAGTTCTTTTGCTTGTCTGTCTTTTCAGTCTAGCAAATTACCATAGAATAATATTTACTCCATGCTGCAGGACGGACACTTGAAAATGCTTGGAGGATATCTGGAGTTCTTTATGAGTCGTGATCTTGCATCGACTTACTTGAATCTCAAGAGTGAACTTGAGAATTTAATCCATTGCAAGGTATTTATTTTGAATGTCATTGCAGACGAATGTGCTTCACATTATATGTTCTGTTGTTCTAGTTACTACTCCCTCCGTATCGAAATATAAGATGTTTTAGCATTTCCTAGACAATATGTACCTAGACATGTTTTAGTGTAAGATGCATATGAATCTACACACTAAAACATGTCTAGATACATTATATCTACAAAATGCTAAAACATCTTATATTTTGATACGGAGGGAGTAGTTGACATTTGAAGTATTCATACAATAGAGCAAACATGTGAATCCATATGCAATAATATCGTTTCTTGATTTATATGTTGGCTGGTCAAGTTTGGTCCACTTTAGCTGTAGATGTTCAACTTGTTGCCGTGACCAAGTTCTTGGATATCACCCTTGGGGTCTGTGGCCAGGGACATCTGTATTCTAATCTTTACGAAATAAATCCCATAAGTTCCCAAAAGAGATGCCCTCATCCATACAGTCGTCAGTTCTAAGTGGTGAACATCGATCTGACGAACCTGACTAGCATTTATTGAAAAACTAGGGTTTGTATTTATGTAAAAAGTTATTCATGTTTGTATTTGCCAACTATTGTTCGAGACTACCTCAGTGGTACTGATACTGCTATCGTTGACCAACCAACTCTTTCTTGACAGCTTCAAAACCCAAAAATGGACATCCAAAGCAGTGAGGAGCTTCTGTCAGCTGTACGGCTGCTGGTCACGGAGGACCCATGCAGCGGTCGGTTTGTCTACGGTCGACAAGAACCAAGATCAAAGAAAGCAAAGATGATGCTCACATCAGCCTCAGTCCCCATGGATCGTGGAGGCGGTGGGCACGGAGGGGATAACCCCAAGAACCAGCTCCAGACTCTCCTAACAAGGGCTGGGAACGACAACCCGACCTACAAGACAAAGCAGATCAAGAACACCCTCTTCAGGTCGACAGTCGAGTTCAATGGCATGGAGTTCGTAGGGCAGCCGTGCGCGAGTAAGAAGCTCGCGGAGAAGGACGCGGCGGGAGAGGCCATCAACTGGCTAACGGGTGGAGGAGCTCCTCCCCCTGACCCGAGAGACGAACGACGGGACATGGACCACATGTCCGTGCTGGCGAAACCGCCACGCAGGAAGAGGCACCACCATAGGAGGCCCTAATTAGCTCACAAGGTTTTTGTTTCCTCATTGAAACAAGGCGAACCGCAAAAATATACATTGTAGGTTAGCTTAAGAGGAGCAGCGATTTTTTTTGTATGGTCTCCGAGGCTTTACATGGGGCGCTGGAGCCTGTGCGGCGATGTCTGGCTGAGGTAACAGCAGAGAAACACGAGGGCTGTGATAGTGCAAGATGGGTGATCATCCCCATCTTCATTTTCCGATTTTGGGGTCTATTCATAGACGAATTACTACTGATGTGCAGGAGTGTAAAACTATTTAGTAAAATGGAAGAACATGGTGCGGCGCGACAATAAACAGAAACAGCAAAGGTTATCCCAAGAATGCGTCGAAGATAGTTAGATTAGATCTCTCTCCTTTTTTATTTCTTTGTTTGAGATAACTCCATCTCTTTATTAATCAGTGTTATGAGATATAGGGGCTGTTTGGATTTCGCCTGAGTTAGCCGCGCCAAAAAATTGGCGACCGATTTTGCAGCCTGCACCTCGCCAACGCGTGGGCGTGGAATCTGGACAGGTCTTCCAAAGATATGGCGTCGCTTCAAATCTCTGGCGCTGATCCAAACGATGCCCCTGGTACCGGTCAACGAACAAAAAATTGGCTGGGCAAGATGCGGATGCAATCCAAACAGCCCCATACATACACCCTCGGGTGGAGATCGTAGCCCGACATGCCTACCTACTGGCGAAGAAACAGAACTTCTCGCAAGGCAATTGCTGTAGGTTGCTTTCGCTCCTTGCGCAGCGTAGCCAGCTTCTGGGCCTTCTGTGCGTACGTAGCTGGCCCATTTAGCTTTAATTTCGTTTGTGTAGCCCATTTGCGTGCGTAGATAGCCCAGCGCAGTAACTAGGAGTAGTCACATGCACTAAGTGTTTTTACCATGTTCGGACAATGTTGCGTACGTACTAAAATTTTGTAACAGTTTTGCCCAAAATTTGTTGAGAATGCACAAACAAGATGTTGCAATGTTTTTTCTAGACAAATACATGTGTATTTATATTTCATTTTTGGAATGATATGTTTATGCGCTCATTCACATGTTGTAAATATGTAATTTTTTTTGTTGCTATCGATTTAACTTTTTGTTGAAATAGGTGATGATTTTTGTTGCAACCGAAACAGTGACAAATTTTTTTGTTACTTACCAACTTTTCTATTTGGTGCAAATAATTTTTTTTTGCAATAGGTTGTGATTTTTGTTGCATTATTGTAACTTTTTTGCGCAATAACATATTGTTTAACTATTATTTGTAACATTACTTATTTTCCGAAAAAGTTTTGAAATTTTTTGTTG
Source organism: Alopecurus myosuroides (assembly GCA_028641055.1). Lineage (NCBI taxonomy): Eukaryota > Viridiplantae > Streptophyta > Magnoliopsida > Poales > Poaceae > Alopecurus > Alopecurus myosuroides. The sequence goes on along the minus strand of CM054058.1, from coordinate 510,218,074 downwards.
CAATATTTTTTTTTTATACACGGAGCGATAATTTTTTGTTGCGACGCAAGTGAAATTGTTGCAATGGCAGATTTGCTGTAAATATCGAGATGACCGGGGGCAACACAATATACCTTTTCGTTTTAAGTGGGCTGATGTGGACTGCGGGTTTTATATGCGAAAAGTAGGGGGGCTAAAGTGTAAAACTGGATTTGTGCTGTTTTGAGCCATCAGATGAAGATCGGACGGCTCGCGAGGGGATCTAAAACGGGGCGCTCTAGGTCGGCCTACGCCTAGCGTGCGCCTATCTATATTGCACTTGTACCTTCATGGTCGAACTCCGCTACTCTGAAGCTAAGCAGCTTGCGCGTTTATTTCTTTGACGATGTGCCTGGATCCAATTGCTAGTCACTCACCACAAGTCGAACCATCCAAGTACACCACCATCACAACAATGCATGGAAACCATTCGTCGGCCTCCTCTTTGGCGTCTTTGCCCTTGCCTTCCTCTCCTCCGTGATGTGTCTTCTTTCTTCGGTGATTGTCGGTGGCCATGATAAAATACTCCTTGTTTCTATATGTGCCCTTCATTTTGTGCTTTTGCATGCCGAAGTATGTGTTTCACATTTCTTGTTTATCGGTTTGCATCTTAAATTTTGTAGCTGAGAACGATCCGACCTCCTTCACATACATGGCAATCGAATCTTGGATGGAGACCCATGAGCCGCCTTCTTTTTCCGGCTTGCTTTCTTGTTCCCAATCGGCCATTCTGAGCCACCCCTGGCATCCGAAGGTCATCTACATCGCCGCCCACCTCCCCTTGACCGCTCAAACCAAGTCGACATTTTCCACTTTGGACTATCTTGAATCTTGGTCCAACAATGCATCAATTTGAAGGGCTTCTTACTGTCGACATATAAAGAGATGTACATGACATGAGCATCCTTCAACTAGATAAATCGCACACGCCAAATATGCATGCAAATCATAGCAATTTCATATGCATGCCAAGTAGACAAAAGTTTATAGCATCTTAATTTTCATGTCGTCCTTGTAGCTACTCTCATTTCTCAAGATTATTTGTTCATGGCACACATGAAACTTATTGCAAAACGCATGTATGACGCCCCACCGGTTTTCAATTGCCTCCGAATGCGAGCGACCGGTTTATCGTTTTGGCGGATATGACTTTCTCTTCAAAGTCTTTGTGAATACGTTTATAATATGACTCACAAGTTTGTTGCGTGCCACGCATGGGGTCTAGGCTTACAGTCGTCCAAGAGTCGTACACCAACTCATCCTCCTTGCATGCCGATCCACGACTTGCCTCTTGAACCGCCAAACTTCGGCCTCTTGATGTCCTCACCAGTCTCAATGTTATACACGTCCACATCATCGCTGAAAGCTAATGTCTCCTCTAATGATTTTGGTGATGATAACAATACGGGTATCCCCTATACTAACAATGTGGTTTAAGTGTCTAGATCTGGTCTCTCATATGATCAACAATAATATCCTCGTAGAGATTCACAAAGTTGTTCTGAAGATACATCTCTCTGCAGCCGGATTATTCAGGAAAATGTACCGGAATTTCCGGTGGATAAAGGCCGGAATATCCGGCCCCAGCACCGGAATATTCCGGTTCACTCAAGGCTCTAAACGATGAAGTGATGGATTTCTACTTCCCGCTCTCGGATGCTGGGGCGGAAATTTGCCCGGAATATTCCGGGGGAAATTTCCGGCCCCTTGGTCCTTAGAAGATTTTCGAAGAAGTTGCTGGTGCCCGCTCACAGAGGCCCGGAAATTTCCGGGGCAAATATCCGGCCTCCTGGTCCTTAGCGAAAATCAGGTTGCGCTGCTGCTGCCATCTTGCAGAGATGGGGGCGGAAGTTTGGCCGGAAATTTCCGGCCCCGGATTTTTCAATATTCCGCCCCCCGGAGATTTCAAATATCCGTCCTGGCAGCCCCGGAAATTTCCGGTCGTTACCCCCGGAATATTCCGGCCTTGGAGAGCAGCAACAGTCAGATTTTGGGGGAGGCTATAAATAGCTGTCTTCTTCCTCTAGAAAGCTAGTTCGTCCATTCCCCTCTCTCCTCCATTGTTCAAGAGCTCAAAACGCCCCGATCTCCCTCCTCCTCCAACCAAACTCGATGCCCTTCAAGGATCTAATGGAGGAGGCCTAGATCCACCTTTCTATCAAGCCAAAACTGTTTTCCAATACCATACCCCTTGGGATCTTGTAATCTCTTGGTTGGTTTGTCATCCTAGAGAAACCCTAGTGCTTGTAGCTTCCACCTTGTAGCAAAAAGTTTCGGATTGTTGAGAGCCTCCATCTCACTTGTGGAGTAGCCTCAACCCCCTTGTAAAGGTTTGGTCAACACCTTCAAGTCGACCTCATAGTGGAAACGAGAATCTCCCTCACCGGAGAAGCTCAAGGAGAACAACGTGTGCACAATCGTGCTATTGAGGAGTGCCTAGGTGGCTCCCCACCTCTCCAACGTAGACATACTTCTTTTAAGAAAGAACTACGAGAAACATATCCTTTGTCTCCGTGTTTTCACTTGTGGTTATCTTGTGCCTTGCATTTGCTTCCGTTGCATACTTGTTTCTTATCACATAGGGTGTATACCTAGTTGCACATCTAGATAACCAAGTTGTTTACTTGCTAAACCCCATCTAAAATTGAAAAAAGGATTAAAATTTGTAGGTCACTATTCGACCCCCTCTAATTGACCATTGTGTACATTCAATTGGTATCAGAGCCTTAGCTCTTATATAGGGCTTAACCGCCTACGAGTATCATGGTCAGCGGAGATGATCCCGAATCCTCTAAGGAGGAGCTCTCCAAAATGGCCGAGACTATAGCTAACCTAGAGACAACGGTTGTGACCATTCAAACCCAATTGTCAAAGGTTAGCTCTAGTGTTGGTTCGGAGGTTTCCTCCATCAAGAGGATGTTGGAGAACATGATGGGTAAACCTAAGGGGCACACGAGCTCTCCCCATGTTTTCGATGAGGAAAGTTCGAAAGACTAAACTATTCCGGACGATACCGAAATCAAAGCAAACATTGCCAAAGCCAAGGCGAAAGCCTCACAAAAGGCTAAGGCAAAGGAGAGTTCCGGTGGCTCCAAGTCTCAAACGGCTAATGGTTCGGGGTCCAACTCAAAAGTTCCACCACCTCAAAACTATGACTCCATTCACCCAATTGTTTCCATGCCACACATTCTTAATGTTGGACTTCCTCCCATGCTTAACACTAATGAATTCTCTTCTTGGAAGTTTGAAATGGAGTCACATATTTCCGGCTCGTGTACCGCCTTGTGGATAAGTGTGATTCATGGGTTTGATCCTCATGACCCAAGCAACTTGACTCCGAGAGAGGATGTGGAATCACAACTCAACAAGACAGCTCTTGTCATCATTCAGAAGGCTCTTCCAAGAGAGCATATCACTCACATTCATGGTTGCAAGACCGCCAAGGAAGCTTGGGACAAGCTTGACACTTTGTTTCAAGGGAATTCTAGCATCCAATCATCCAAGTATGATGTGGCCATTGACAAGTCCGAGAACTTCGTTATGCAAGAGGATGAGTCTCCCGAAGAGCTATATAGAAGAGTTGTCACCCTTGCCAACCAATTGAGGGACTTTGGAAAGGAAGAGATCTCCGATGACTGGATAAAGAGGAAATTTGTCAAAGCAATTACACCCTTTGAGAAGAACCTCTCCACTAGCATCCGGACAAGAGCGGACTACGATTCTCTCAACTCCATTGGTGTTCTTAGTGAGTTCATCACCATATCCCTACCGCACAAGAGTGCGGATGATGCTCTTGCTCGTTCTAGAGGAATGGGAAAGTCACCTAATCTTGCATTGAAGTCAAAGGCAATGGCTCGATTTGAAGAAAGTGAAGAGGAGGATGATGATGAGGAAGACTATGAGGACACTTACACCAGCGCTCACAAGTGCATTGCCCTTTCCATGCATGGATATTGGAAGAGATGGGAAGCTCACAAGGCCGGCTCTCCAAGACCTCCACGAAACAAGAACTACAAGAAAAAGGGGGAGCGACCTAGGACGTGCTACAATTGTGGAAGTGCAAACCACTTCGTGAAGGAGTGCCCTTTCGAGCCAAGATAATAAAATGAAGGCAAGGTTGTTCGCAAAAACAAGGCCAAGGCTCCACAAAACAAGAACTTCGCTAGGAGAGTGCCAAGGGATCTTTACGTCCAAGAAGGGGCGGTGTTGGAAACCTATATCTTCGGAGTTGAAGGAGAAGATGAAGTGGTAGGTGTGGCCCACGTTGCCATAGATACCGCCTCATCTCCATCGGTCTCTCTATTTGAATCCCCCAATGAGAATGCGTCTATCCGACCTACATGCCTTATGGCAAAAGCCACTTCGGTATGCTCTCCCAACTCCAAGACCATTGTCACTAACCGTCCTTCATTATTGAATTGTGTTGAAAACATTTGTGAGGAGGATGGTGAGGCAAAGGATCTAGGCACTTGGTTAGCTAGCCTCAAAGGTGAGACCAAGGAGAAAGTGAACGCCCTTTTGCGGAAACTTGATGATGCTAACTCTCTTGTAGATGAAAATGAGGAAATTATCATGACCTTGTAAATCCATGGAGGTCACTCTTGCAATGATAATGAGCTTGAAAAGGCTCTTGAAAATGAGCGTTCCATTAGAGCCTCTCTTGAGGAGAAATTATCTAGTCTTGAAGAGAATTTTGCTATGAGTGTCTCTAAGCTTAGGAAGGAAAATGAACAATCTCTTTCTCTTGTTAAAACACTTGAAAATAAAGAGTTGAAGCTAGTAATTGCTCACGAGGCACTCGTTGCTCGTCATGAAAAACTAGAAAAGGAGTTCACGTCTCTTAAAGAAATTCATGAAAAGCTAACCAAATCTCGTGACAATCTCCTAGCTCAACAATCAAATAAGCAAGTCATGTCCTCCTCATCTACTAGCATTAGTATTTTTCCTAGCAATTCTTTTGGTGCAACTAATCTTGTAGGAAGCGAGAAGACTCTCAATGAGGTGGTTCCTCAAAGAGTCAAAAAATGGAAAGGAAGGACTTGGCTATGTAGCTAATTCAAGGAAGAAGTACAAGAAGAACAAGAAGAAGGTCACCTCTTCCTCACAAGAAGTGAGATTTGTGAAGGATGGAGAGGTGATCAAAGAGAAGGAGACCAACACCGTTGTGGGTGGTGAAACCTCTAGGGGGAGCACCACTCATAATAACTTTGCCAGGAAATACAACCCATCTTATGTTCTTATGAAGTCTAGAGATGGTCATGTGTATGCTAAATATGTTGGCACTTCTTATGGTGATGATTATGATTGGAATATTTGGGTTCCAAAGACCCTTGTTGCTAACAAAAGAGGACCCATTCAACAATGGGTACCTAAATCAAGACACTAATATATTGTAGGGAAGTGCTTCCGGATCGAGCAAATGGACGATGGATAGTGGTGCATCCCAACATATGACCGGAAGCAAGGACGCAATGAGTGATCTTAATCCTCCACTACCTCATATCAATTGCGTCACTATTGGTGATAACTCCGAGCTAAAGGTATTGGGACGAGGCAAGGTAGCTATCTCAAATGATTTATCAATTGAGAATGTTCTCCTAGTCGAGTCCCATGGTTACAATATCATCTCGATTCTTCAACTTGCAAAAAGTGGTTTTACCTCATTCTTTAATAAAGAGAATGTGATTGTCACTTGGGAGACGACTCTTAAAGTAGCCTTTGTTGGGCATGCCGAGAACGACATGTATGTAGTGGACTTCTCTAAAGGAGACATGTGTGTTGCGACATGCCTAATGGCTAAAGTTGATGTGGGTTGGCTATGGCATCACCGGATAGCTCACACCAATATGAGGACGTTGCATGACCTTCAAAGTGGAAATAATGTTATAGGACTAACAAATGCTAAGTTTGCCAGAGATCGTGTGTGTAGCTCTTGCGTTCTTGGAAAACAACATGGAGAAGCTCACCCCACCAAGACCAACATCACCACCTCAAGAATCCTCGAGCTCATTCATTTGGACCTATTTGGTCCCCTATCATATGATAGTCTTGGAGGCAAGAAGTATTTCTTGGTGATTGTGTATGACTACTCAAGATATTGTTGGGTGTACTTCTTCAAGAGGAAGAGTGAGACTCAAAAGAGGGTCATCGAGTTCGTCACTTCGGTAGAGCGCCAACACAATACGAGAATTATGGCGATCCGAAGTGATAACGGCTCCGAGTTCAAGAACTACACCGTGGAGGGATTTCTTAGCAAGGAGGGGATTTCTCATCAATATTCCACTCCCTATACCCCTCAACAAAATGGTGTGGCGGAGAGGAAGAACCGGACACTAATGGATGCGGCAAGGACCATGATTGCGGAATTCTCTTCTCCATACAACTTTTGGGCCAAGGCCGTCTCCACCGCTTGTCATGCTAGCAACCGGTTGTATCAACGCAAGATCTTGAACAAGACCCCCTATGAGATTCTCACGGGCAAGAAGCCGGATGTTTCATACTTCAAGGTCTTTGGTTGCAAGTGCTTCATTCGTAAGAGATGTAAACGCTTGTCAAAATTTGAGATCAAGTCATATGAGGGTATTTTTGTTGGTTATGCCGCAAACGCTCACGCCTATAGAGTCTACAAAAAGTCCACCAGACAAGTTGAAGAAGCTAGGGACGTGGTGTTTGATGAGGATAATGGGTCCCAAGGGGGCCGTATAGATCATGGTGTTGTAGGAGATGCAATTCTTCCAATCGTCATAAGAAGAATGGGGATTGGTGAAATAATCCTCATTGAGGGTTACGGGATGACGGAGGGATAAGGACTATGCTCTACTCAAGTGGAGCCATTGACTACACCCATTGATACACAAGATACCCAACAATATGCACCAAGCCCTCAAGCTACGAATCAAGGCCAAGCTAATGATCAAGATCATTCCATCGATCAAGGCCAAGCTAACGATCAAGGCCAAGCCAACACTCAAGGCCAAGCTCATAATCAAGGCCAAGCTCACAATGAAGGACAAGGACAAGACACTCATGTTGGTGATAGAACCCAACACGTAAGAGATCCATCTCCTATTGCGGATCAAGATCAAGGAAGAGATGGACATGACTCCGATGATGAAGGAGATGATCAAGACATATCCAAGGAGTCTTTGGAGGAGTTGCTAGCGCGTAGGGCAAAGAGAAGGCTATAAAATCTTGCTCGTGCCGGTCACACAGAGGACATGATTCTTGGACAAGTTCGTGGAAGGGTAGTCACAAAAAGACAATTGGCGGAATTTAGCAAGGCTCATGCTTTCGTATCTCACATTGAGCCCAAGAAGGTCTATGAAGCGCTTGAAGATCAAGATTGGCTTGAAGCTATGCATGATGAGCTCAACAACTTCAAGCACAATAAGGTGTGGAAGTTAGTGCCAAGACCCAAGGATTGCAAGAACGTCATCGGCACCAAGTGGATCTTCAAGAACAAGGAAGATAAAGATGGCATCATCATTCGCAGCAAGGCGAGATTGGTGGCTCAAGGCTTTTCTCAAGTCGAAGGTGTCGATTTCGGTGAAACTTTTGCTCCCGTAGCTCGTCTCGAATCAATTCGTATCTTTCTTGCATATGCTTCTCATCATAATTTCAAACTACAAAAAATGGATGTTAAAAGTGCTTTATTAAATGGTCCTATCCATGAGTTGGTATATGTCAAGCAACCTCCGGGTTTCGAGGATCCAACCATCCCGATTATGTCTACAAACTCGATATGGCGCTCTATGGACTTAAAAAAGCTCCACGTGCGTGGTACGAGCATCTTAAAGAGTTTCTAGTGGATCGTGGGTTCAATGTTGGTTTAATCGATCCCACCCCTTTCACCAAAAAGGTTGGAGGTGAATTGTTCATATGCCAACTCTATGTGGATGATATCATTTTTGGTTCTACTAACACCGCATTCAATGATGAGTTTTGCAATCTTATGAAGGATAAATTTGAGATGTCCATGATGGGAGAGTTGGAGTATCTTCTTGGCTTTGAGATCAAGCAACACCCCGAAGGCACCTTCATCAAGAAAGCCAAGTATACTCAAGATATGCTCAAACGATTCAACATGCATGATGCCAAGCCTATGAAAACCCCCATGTCCCAAGCCTATGAAAACCCCCATGTCCATGACTATTGACTTAAAACCCGACCCGAATGGTAAAGAGGTAGATCAAAAGGGTTCAAGCTTTCAGCTCATCGGGTACTCGGATGCGGACTATGCGGGAGAAAAGACGGATAGGAAGTCTACATCTGGTGGTTGCCAATTTCTTGGTTTCTCTTTGGTATGTTGGTCTTCCAAGAAGCAAAATTGCATCGCTCTCTCAACCACCAAGGCCGAGTACATCTCCGCGGCAAGTTGTTGTGCCCAATTGCTATGGATGTGGCAAACTTTGTGAGATTATGGTATCGACTTCGACAAGGTCCCCCTCTTGTGCGACAATGAGAGTGCTATCAAGATTGCCTACAATACCGTTCTTCACTCTAAGACGAAGCACATTGAGATTCAGCATCACTTTATTCGGGATCATGTTGAGAAGGGCGATATTGATTTTTCCTATGTGCCGACCAAGGATCAACTTGCGGATATCTTCACGAAGGTTCTTGATGAACCAAGGTTTCAGGGTTTGAGGAATGAAATAAATGTGATCGATGCGTCTAACTTCACTTGAACCCTTGCATAGATAGCTTCACTACACTTGTTATCTAGGTTTAGATGTAGGCATGCACATAGGGGGAGCGTATTTACACTCATGAACCAACACTCCTCCTATCATGCGCAAAACAATCAAAACTTCATGCATATCTAGTCATTTTGTGACTTATTGTGCTTTAACGCGAGTCATGATTTTGGGTCCAAGATATATCTTCGCGGCTCCTTGGTATACACTCAAACACGGTGGCTCCGACCACCAACATTTCTCTCTTTGTTATGTTGTGCGTTTCTTTTGCTCTTTTCTCGTTTTTGTGTTTGCCATTGTTTTTGCTTTTCTAATTTTTCGAGGCTCATATCTTATCTCTTGTTTTGAGACTCTGTGTGTGTGGGAACCCCGGAAATTCCGGCCTAAGGCCCGGAAATTTCCGTCCCCATGATACTTGTCTTGAAAATTTCCCTCATTTCCTCTGTGCCAGCTCTCAGATGGCACTCCGGAAATTTGGACGGAAATTTCCGGGACAAATATCCCGGGGCCGGAATATTCCGTGTCTTAAAGCTCGAAATTTTTTGGGTTTTGAGATTTCCCCTGGAAACTCAACCCCAATCCGTTGTGCCCCATCACAGAAGGCACCCAGAATTTTTGGGGCGGAATTTCCGGATGAAATCTCCGGCCCCCGGAAATTTCCGGCCTTAACACCGGAATATTCCGGGGTAAGCGGTTGGCGCCTATAAATAGGCGACGGGAGGGGCTCTCCAAGATTCATTTGCCCTCCCGTCGCCTCCCCTTCATCCCCAACCGCGGCCGCCGCCTTAGAGCTCTCCGGGAGGCCCCATCTCTCCCTTCCTCGTCTTCCGGCTTCCCTTTGCGGATCAAGAGACTGCACATCCGTACCCATCCATGGATCCCAGTACGTGTCATGTTTTCTCCGCATTCTAGGGTTTCTCGGTCGATTAGATCTCGGTAGATTTGATCTCCAACGAGTTTTGGGTTGGAAATTCCCTCTACCATTCTAGTTTATCACTTGTTGTTCCTCCCATTGCACTACCATTTTGTTTTAGATTCGTTGCAGGCCTGGATTCGTAGCCCTAATGCGATTTTTTCCAGGGCCGTAAATTTCCGCCCCCCGGTCCGGAATTTCCGGCCTGCTTTGAATCTTTTACAGAGATCTCTAATTCCACTCCTCAAAATATACGAGCCCCCATTTGATGATTTGTTGATTTTCTTTGCGTTTTCTTTCGCTTTTCTCGCAGATGGTTCAAGCTCTAGGCCCGCCAATGTTACTAGCTCTTGCAAGCGGTGGCGCCACTTTAGGGAGAATGAAGATGGAGTGTATGTCGATGAGACCGTGACTCGTCAGCGTCAGCGTGATGAACATCGGGAGTTTGAGCGTCAGCGCAATGCCGACAGGGATTCTCGTCGTGCGGCCAAGCAACAGGGCAAGACTACTGTCGAATCTGTAACTCGGCAAATCCCTCAGGTGAACCCATAGGGTTTCGAATAGGAGAACCCATGAGCGCTGGTGACGATCGTCGGCTAGACAGGGGGCAAGATTTACCCAGGTTCGGGGCCCTCGTAGAGGTAAAACCCTTACTCCTACCTCTGTCGATCTGTATTATCGAATAGATCGGTTACATTGATGATTGCTCAAGTCGAGAGTACAATATCGAGCTCAAGGCTTTGGTGGTGCGGTATTGCTTGGTCTCTTCCCGGTGGCTCTCTTGGGCTTATATAGATGGGCAGGTCTCAAACCCTACCCGGGGGGGATTCAAACTCTAACCCTATGTCGGTTACAAGTTTCCTACCTTAGCCCGCAAGGCATTGCGGGTGGGCTTCAAGTGGGCCTTCCAGAATACTCCAAGGGCCTCTCTTCTTGGGCTTTAGCCTTGGGCCTAAGACAGGGTATCCTTACTCGCAGGGTCCAAGGTCCATCCCTTCGTCAGTAGCCCCCGAGCGTTTGCTCGATTGGGATTTTCCAGTCGAGTAGACGGTCAAATTTTTCGTCTTGCATTTCTTCGGATAACCATTATGGTTGTTTTCTGCTTGGAGGGTGTATACCCTGTGTGATGGGCTTTTATACCCGAGTATCGAGCAAGTGAAAGTGCCTGTGTTTTAGGGCTGTTTTTCGCAGAAGGATGTGGTGCAGCAGCTTGGCTCTCCCAAAAGATCAGGGCCAATTAATTGCAACTAGGGCAAAAACAGTTCTGGACTACACATATTCGAGACCTCTGACTCGAACCCGATGAGGTGATCATTGCGACTGGGCCGTGGAGGTCTTACCGAGTCGAACTTAACCTATGGGGGTACCCGACGCGTCCGCTAGGATTTTTCTTCATGTTGTTGACACGTAATTGTACCAGAGGACGCAACTTGAGTGCGATTCCAGGCCCTCAAGAGAGATCTTTTGGATCTTACCTTCATATTCGAAACAATATGGCATCCGGATGTACCTAGTCGGCTGAACAATCCAGATCTATGATGTGTAGACATCGCGCGAATGAGTGGCAGGATCTGCCTACTCGCTTAGTTTTGAGTTTGTGGTTTCCTAGATATGAAAACCAAGCTATCTTTGTCCATACGAAAGAGTTTTCGTGTTTGGAGTTATATGCCCATACGAAAGAGTTTTCGTGTTTAGGGTCTTTTTTCCTGTGAAAAAGATTTCACGCTGTAATTTGTCCATACGAAGTTGTTTTCGTGTTTTGAACTTTCCATTCAAAATATTCTCCAGCTTGATGATGCACGCTGTGACGTCATGGCGCACTTTTATCCTCCCGATGGGACGTGAAGGAACGAGAGCATAAGTGCTGGCCCACCTTGTCTGCTTTTTGACCGGAAACGATACGTTGTTCCCGGTTTTTACGCGAAATGCGCGCAGTAAATGTGCACGATCCACTGTTAGGATCGTGGCACGAAACAGCATCCGCCGCTCTTTCGTTTCGCCTACGCACGCGGCGGCCGCGATGGATGCCATGTGGCTCAGTGAGCGGTCAGGATCGACTAGCTCTGTGTATAAATGCAGGCCTTGGGTGAAACGGTGAAAATTTCCCCTGCCTTCGTCTTCTTCGTTCTTCGTCTTCCTTGCTCTCCACCTCCTCTCTCCTCGAGCTCGCACTAGTGCCAATGGCGAGAGGCAAAACACGCGGCGCCGCCGTTTCTTCATCGAAGGCGCCAGAGGAAGTTCCTGCGCCACCCGCACGGCGCTCGGGCGACTGTCGCTCGCCCAATACCACGATGAAGAGCGTTAGGAAGATGCAGAGGGAGGGCTTGCTGCCTCCGGAAGCCGACAAGCAGGTGCGCCTTGGCAAGAAGGAGGAGGTAGCTAATCCCCGCGCGAACGAACGCGTGGTTTTTGCGGACCATGTATCGCGCGGGCTTTCTTTTCCTCTTCACCCCTTACTCGTGGCGTTGCTGTATGTTTACGGCATACAGCTCCACGATCTGCCTCCGAATGCAGTGCAGCACATATCGTGGTTCATTGTGTTCTGCGAGTGCTTCTTGGGCATTCACCCGCATTGGGGCCTCTGGAAGGCCCTCTTCAAGGTTCGAGTCTTCCGCGAGAAATCGCGAGCAGAGAACGAGCCTAGCGAGCCGCTGCGCACCGGCGGTTTCGGAATCCAGGCGAAATCGGACACCATCTACTTCGGGATGCACTTCATCGACTCCGCTCAAGGGTGGAGAAAGAAGTGGTTTTACATCACCGACAACAGCTCTGGTGGAATTCAGGAATTCCATCCGTTCGCTGTCCTGAAGAGGCGAAAGTCCTGGGCGCATAAACTGTCGGCTAAAGAGAATCAGGTTGTTACGCCGCTACTCGCCAAGGTGGCCACCCTTAGGGACCAAGCTGCTGGAGTTGTGCTGAACGGGCTGCACCTGGCGAGCATCTTCCTCAAGCGAAGGATTCATCCCCTGCAGGACAGGCCTTCCGCGATATGGGAGTATCGGGGTGCTGAAGATCCCAGTCACGTGAGCCGCGAAGAGCTCTCGAACGTCAAGTTCGAGAAGAAGATCGCGGCCATTACTAGCTTGAAGGTGGGCGAAACCTTCCCCGACTGTACTGTTGCAGCTTTCGAGGCGTCAAGGCCTCCACCACCTGAAGTAAGTTTGTGTCGTCTTTTGACTTCATTTTCTTTTTCTTGTTTTCAAATTTGGTCGACTGAGATTTTATCTCCCTTTTCTTCTGTCTTCTTTTGTAGAGCCTAGCCGTGGCCACCTGCTACCCGCCGATGTCTGGGGAGGAGGCTTCGGATTTGTTGGCGAGTAACTTGGACGGCCCTGCCGACACCAGCGTTGCTAACGCCTCGTCAAGTTACGAGCACGACTCCTCGGATGGCGCGGAGGAGTCGGACGGTGATCTTCTTTATCGGAAACGCCATCGAGTGGAGAATGATGAGGCCACTTCCAAGGATAACTCTTTGGATAAGGAATTGCCCGGGAAGGGACCCCTCATCGTGACCCCGCTACGCACGCGCGCTCCTTCTCCCGCATTTCCAAATATCCAGACTGCCTGGAATGCGGATGACGAATATATGGATCCTGGACCCTGCGAATAAGGACACCCCCTCTCAGGCCCAAGGTTAAAGGCCCAAGAAGAGGAGCCCTTGGAATACTCCAGAAGGCCCACGTGAAGCCCACCCGCACTAACTTGCGAGTTAAGATAGGAAACATGTAACCGACCTAGTTAGAGTTCGAGTCCTCTCTGGGTAAGATTCGAGACCTGGCTATCTATATAAGACCATGAGAGCCCCCCAGGGAGAGGACCAAGCAACAGAGCACCATCGAAACCTTGAACTCGAGATCTTACTCTCGATTCGAGCACCACCATTGTAACCGATCTTTCCGTCAATACAGATCGACAAGAGGCAGGAGTAAGGGTTTTACCTCTACGAGGGCCCAGAACCTGGGTAAATCTCGCCCCCTGTCTAGCCGACGATTCCACCAGCGTTCATGACTTCTCCTAGTCGAAACCCGATAGGGTCACCTAAGGGATTTGTAGAGTCAGAGATTCGACAATTGGCGCCGACCGTGGGGACGACGGGCCCTGGATCACCGGCATCTTCGGCTTCATCGACAACGCACTCTCGTTGGAAACCATCGACTACGGCTCCGAACAATCCTATACGGATCGGATCTGTCGTGGTCACACCTCACTCGCCGGAATCATGCCCGGTATTCGAGGATCCGGAGAAAAGCGTCACCTTGACGTTCGGGAGCCTAAAATTCGTGACCAACCGGGACGGAATCCTCCACTTCTCGGATGAATCGGAAACTGAATCTGGAGCTGTCGACTCACGCCGTCATCTGGAGAAAAGCGGCGAGTCCATCCGCTTCAACGACAACGACTACCATACCCTCTCGACAGAGGAACCATCAAGAATTCGAAGAAACTTTCGACCTACGCCTAGGACGCACGAGCCTCGACTGGCTCAAGTCTGCATGGCAGGATCGGAACAAGCCTCGGAAACAGAACACAGCGCGGCAGAGCGCAACATAATCGGCGTCTCACGGGAATCCTGGAACCGAGCAAAGGAGGCTATGCGAACGAGCAAGCCACCCGCATCCGGGGCTTCACACGAAGGCATGGTTGCCTACCACTATCACCTAGTGAGAGCAGCCGCGACTATCAAGGACGCTCGGATAGATCTGGCTCGCCGAAGAAGAGCGGCGGATGAGTCGAGCCAAAGGCGAGCCGGACTGTCCATAACACCCTCGGTTGGAACCCGACCCGCGAGGAAGGGACACGCATCTACATCCAAGAACAATGAGTCCCTAGCCGGAACCAGCAGATCAGTCACTCCTTCTCTCATGCGAGTCGACGACGATGGCAATATCTACCCGCAAACTCCTGCCGCCGCGGTTCTGGCCGCAGCAACTTACATGCAGATGAACCAACCGACGGAAAGTGATCCTCGGGCAGAACAATATAAACAAGTGCGCAAGGGATTAGGGCTGGCGGCCGCAAGGCTTGCCGCTTATGATCGAAAGAAGGCCGCAGAGCAGCTGGAGAAGGAACAGGAGAAGGAGAAGGACAAGGATAGGGAAGCATCCCGCAAACGTAGGAGTTCTTCGCCAAGAAGGGACAGGTCACCGCGTCGTGGTCGAGGAAAAGAAGCACGGCGCCGTGATGACAGTCGAAGTAGCAGCGAAGGCAGTCCGAGAGACAAGAGCTCGCGGCATCATAGCAGCCGCTCGCGAAAGCGAAGCAAGGAGCCAAGGAAGGACATTGACCGCGACCGGCCAGAGTACGACGCGCGATCAGATCTCGCGCAAAAAAGGGTGGATAAGGCGAGGGCTTCGCGATATCGCGAGCGCTCCTCGTCTGGCTCCTCGGATGACGAAACCTGCGGAGCTCTCTGCTTTGCCCGTAGTATCCGCGAGGCGCCCCTACCCAAAAGATTCAAGCTTAGCACGGAAGTAACGAAGTACGACGGCTCACTCGAGCCCTCTCAATGGTTAAGCGATTACCTCACGACAGTAAAATGCCAACGTGGGAATAAAAACACGGCTATGCAATACCTCAATTTGCATCTCGCCGGCGCGGCTCGCAATTGGCTAGAGAGACGACCAAAATCTTGCTACGCATCATGGGATGATCTGCACTGCGATTTCTGCAAAAATTTCCAGTCGACTTACAAGAGGCCAGCCACCATTGAAGAACTGCGAGCATGCAAGCAGAAAAGTGGCGAATCCACCCGCGAGTACATCCAGCGATGGACTACGCTCAGGAATACCGCAGGAACCATTTCAGAGGAAGTAGCGATTGAAGCCTTCGCAAAAGGCGCCCGAAGAACGGCTTTCAGAGAAGAACTGGGCAGAGCCACACCCAAGACTATTGGGGAGCTAATGAACATAGCCGAAAAATGGGCTAACGGAGAAGATGCGGTGCGCAATGAGAGGGCATCATCACCTGCGCATGATGAAGACCGTCATAGTCGGAGGAAGAGGAGAAAATATTACGATCACGAAGACAGAGAGGAGTTGGTCGCAGCGGAATTCACGCGAGGCCGCGACTCCGGTCGCCGTGGGAATCACGAGTGGAGACCAAAAGCTGAAGAAAAATCACCCGAGGAAGACCTCGATGGATACTGCTCGCTACATCTATTTACAGATAAACACACGGGCAAAACTAAGGCAACGCACCTTCTTAAGGATTGCCGAAAGTTTATTGATATCTCAGAAGCACTCGCCAGGAAAAGAGCTGCACACACGCAAAATTACCCACCGCTTCCAGGAGGAGGCCACCAAGGATTCCAGCCGCCACAACCCCCACCTCCACCAGCAAATCCAAACATGGCATTAGCCGCGCTACCTACACCGCCAGCTCAAAACTCCGGGGCCAACGTGTACCCGAATCCAGCAGGGCAACTCGCGATGATCCAGAAGGTATGTCCATCCCGCAGAGCTCAAAAGACTAACACAAGGCAATTGTGCATGGCCGTGCAGACACCGCCAACAAAAACAGAATACTTGAAGATGGCGGACCAGCCAATAACATTCTCGATGAAGGACCACCCATCACGAGTCTATCGACCAGGACACGCCGCCCTTGTCATCCAAGCACAAATTGGCAACTACGACTTGGCCCGCGTATTCATGGATGGTGGCAGTGGCATCAACATTATCTACGCGGATATACTCCGTCGGATGAACAGGAACTTGGACGGCCTCCAGGAATCAGAAACATCCTTCCACGGGATAGTTCCAGAAAAAGCAATCCGTCCACTCGGAACAATCAACCTAGAAGTTGTGCTGGGCACCAAGAGCAACTACATAAGAGAATTTCTCGACTTCGAAGTTGTCGAATGGCCTTCGCAGTACCACGCCATTCTTGGTCGAACAGCGTTCGCCAGATTCATGGCAGTACCGCATTACGCCTACCTGAGGCTCAAATTACCTGGAGAACATGGCGTAATCACCATCGACGGAGACTTTCAGAAATCCAACAAATGTGACATTGAATTCAATGAGATCGCAAAATCTTTTGGGATGCAAGAAGAACTTCAAGAGCTGGAAAAAACCACGGATCACTCTGTGATGCCCCTCACGAAGAAAAACGCGCCTGAACTGGAGTTCAGCGCTAACAGCGACACTCGAAAGCATCAAGTGCACCCGACAGATTCTGCGAAGACAACGCTGGTTTCCACCACCCTTCCGCAAGCATAGGAAAGCGCGCTCGTCGAACTCCTCCGTGAGTACTGAGAAATTTTCACCTGGCAGCCATCAGATATGCCAGGAATACCCAGGGAGTTTGCCGAGCACTCACTCGAAGTCTTTCCAGATGCCAAACCCATCAAACAAACTACTCGACGATTTTCAGAACCCAAGCAGAAGGCGCTTGGAGAAGAAGTAAACAGATTGCTAGCAGCAAAATTCATCAGGGAGATCAAGATATCCACTTGGTTAGCAAACCCGGTGCTGGTCCCCAAAAAGAACACGGACATCCTTCGGGTATGCATCGACTACACGTCGTTAAACAAGCACTGCCCCAAGGACAACTTTCCCGTCCCGCGAATCGACCAGATCATGGACTCTACGGCAGGCTGCCAACGCCTCTCTTTCCTGGACGCCTATTCGGGATATAATCAGATCCGGATGAAAAAAGAAGACGAAGAAAAGACAGCATTCATCACACCTCATGGTGTCTACTGCTACACGACAATGCCCTTCGGGCTCAAGAACGCAGGCGCAACATACCAGCGCTGCATGCAAAAATGCCTCGCCAAGCTCATTGGCAAGAACGTACAAGTGTACGTTGACGACATAGTCATCAAGACTCGAGTTGAAAGCACACTCCTCGAGGATATTAGAGAAATATTCGATGCCCTCAACGCATACATGATCAAGCTCAATCCAACAAAATGCGTCTTCGGCGTTCCAGCAGGGAAACTTCTCGGGTACCTGGTATCCGCCAGAGGCATCGAAGCCAACCCAGAGAAAATACAAGCAATCTTGACAATGAAGGAGCCAACCAATCTACACGGAGTCCAACAGCTTGCAGGGCGATTGGCCGCCCTGAGCAGGTTCATCGCACGATTGGGAGAGCAAGCGTTACCCTTCTACAAGCTGCTGAAGAAGACAGAAAAATTCGAGTGGACACCAGAAGCTAAGCAAGCATTCGCAGACTTAAAGCGATCGTTGCAAAGTAGGCGAGTTCTTGCAACGCCGCAAGAAAGGGAGCCACTCTACTTGTACCTAGCCGCCACAAACCAGGTCATCAGCACAGCAATCGTAGTCGAACGACCTGAGGAAGGCAAAGCGTACGGAGTTCAGCGACCAATCTATTACATTAGCGAAGTACTCTCGCCATGCAAGCAACGATATCCTCATTACCAGAAGCTCGCATGCGGAGTTGTTCTTACAGCCCGAAAACTCAAGCACTACTTCCAGGAGCACGCCATCAGAGTGGTTAATGATGCGTCACTCGGGACAATCATGAACAACCCCATGGCATCCGGAAGAATAGCCAAATGGAGCATCGAGTTGGGCGCCTGGGACATCACCTATGCAGGGCGCAACGCAGTCAAATCTCAGGTACTCGTGGAATTCCTAAGCGAATGGACAGAACTACAAACGCCCGGACCACCTGAGTACACGAGCAATTGGATAATGTACTTTGACAGGTCCAAAAGAAACGAAGGAGCAGGAGCTGGAATTGTCCTCATATCGCCTCAGGGGGACAAGCTGCAATACGTCCTACGATTAGACTTTCCTCCAGATGATCCAGCATCGAACAACGACGCAGAATATGAAGCCCTGCTGCATGGGATGAAGATGGCAGTCGCCTGTGGAGCTACCCGATTAATGATTTACGGCGACTCCAATCTCATTGTGCAGCAGACAATGAAAGAATGTGATGCAATTGCTGAAAACATGGTCGCGTACCGCGACATGTACAATCTACTCGAAGGAAGTTTCAAAGGGTGCGAGCTGAAGCACATTGCAAGATCAAGCAATGAAGAAGCAGATAGGCTGGCAAACATGGGTTCCACAAATACACCCATACCACCAGGTATATATTTCGAACGGATGATCAAGCGATCGGTCAAAGTGAAGAAAGCTGCAGGAACACCCGCAGCGCCAGAAACAGAGGTCAGCCCGCAAGTCGCCATTATCTAGCTTACCCATAATATATCACGACAGGTTTTTCTGGTTGAGCCAGTCTGGACGCAGAAATATCTCGACAACCTGATCAACAAACAGCTCCCGGCCGATCCACGCGAGGCTCGACAAATAGTGAGACGCAGCAAATCCTTTCGGGTAGTCAACGGAGAATTATACAAGCAAAGCATCTCGGGTATACTTCAGCGTTGCATCGCACCCGAAGATGACAAAGAATTACTCCGGGACATCCACCAAGAGACTGCGGACATCACGCTAGCTGGAAAACAATCATGGGAAAGGCTTTCCAAGCGGGATTCTACTGGCTAACAGCAGCTACCGACGCAAAGGACCTGGTCGAACGATGCGATGCTTGTCAACGATTCGCACCAAGACCACATGCACCTGCTACGGAATTGCACATGATACCCATTGCCTGGCTCTTCGCACAATGGGGGATGGACATGGTTGGACCACTACGCAAGTCCACACCGGGTGGGTATACACACTTGCTGGTCGCAGTCGACAAGTTCACCAAATGGATCGAGGCCATGCCAGTAACTTCGGCTAGCGCCCAGTGCGCCGTGAAGTTCATCGACTCCATCGTATGCAGATTTGGTGTGCCACACGACATCATTACAGACAATGGTACAAACTTCACAGCAAAGGAAACGCAACAGTTCTGCGAGGAAAAGGGCATCAACTTCAAGTTTGCTTCAGTTGCCCACCCGCAAACGAACGGTCAAGTCGAAAGATCAAACGGCTTAGTTTCGGCCGGCATAAATAAACGCCTACTCGATCGTCTACACCCCACCGCAGGACATTGGGCAGAAGAGCTACCCTCCGTACTATGGAGCCTCCGCACAACTCCAAACCGATCCACAAAATACACACCATTTTTCATGGTATACGGAGTAGAAGCAGTCCTTCCCGAGGATGTTAGATTCAGCGCCCCACGAGTTGTGGCTTACAGCGAAGAAACCTGCAACAAGGCACTCGCGAAAGATATGGATGCACTCGATGAGATACGTGACATCGCGCTCGCAAGATCAGCAGTATAACAGCAATCACTGCGAAATTATCACAGTCGCCGCCTGCGCCACAGAGCATTCGCGGTTGGAGATCTAGTGCTGCGGCTCAAGCAGAATGAAGGACACAAGCTCGAGCCACCCTGGGAAGGACCCTTCATCATACACGAAGTCATCCCAGGCGGAGCCTACAGGCTGAAGAATCCGTCGACTGGAGGAATCTATTCCAATCCTTGGAATATCGCACACCTCCGCAAATTTTATCCCTAGGTTTACCTATTATCACAACAAATAAGGCTATACTGACCACTCTTGTAGCCCGAATACATGACTTCTCAGTCATAGCAATAAAATACATGGTTTCTCAACCATATTTACTCGAAGATTATCTCTTCTTACATGCTAAATAGTTACAGGTACACACCCCATAAACACACGGGGGCTAAGCCTACAACTAAGCATCACAAGAAAACTTATACACACAAGGTTACACACCTTATAAACAGTTTTTACAAGCTATACAGTATGACAGAATGTACACATTCAACAATCAGTCATGGCGATAAGCATTCTCAGTCGCCAACACTCTATCTACCTCCTCAGAGGTCATTCGAATGATTTTCTTCGCTGCAGGACGAACATCATCGTAATGCGGAGAAATATCATCGATTGGTCCATCTGGGAGCCTAGCTACGGAGTTAAAATTTACTTCAGGATGCCATATTCGGACAAAGGAGAGAGCCACCACCGTGCCGCAAATCATCTGGTTGCGCACGCACTCGCGAATTTCTCCCTCTTGCCCGAAGAGCCCAAGGAGATACCTCCAATCTTCAGGACCCCTTTCAAGCGGGTAGAATGCAGCGTTTATCGCGATCAAGACCTCGTGAAAAGAAATCACGAGAACTTTTACCTGGGAGACACGGAACTTCAATGTAGCTAACACAAAACCTCGGCTGCGATCAGACCAAAAATTATTCGCATGAGGCCTTGAGCTGCTAGCTTCTTGAAGAATGTGGTTTTCCTCCCACTGTTTTTCCTCCCTATCATCCGGCTTAACAACTGAAGAAAAGAATGCGTGATCAGATAAGGAAGCAAGACAAAGAAGACTTGGGGTCTGTATTACTTACACAACAGTTCCCTAGCAAGGGAAGCCAGCTCGTCCATCACAAACTGTTCGCGTTCAGTCGCTAGTTTTTGCTTGGACTTCGCCACATCGGCTACCCCACGCAACACTTTCAGTTTGCGCTCGCCATCGGCTACACGATCACGAAGACCCGCCAAAGTCCCAACAGCTGCAACAAGTGGATCAGCTCGGGCAGCAAGTCCACCTGAGGATTCTGCGACAAATCCAGTAGCCTGGAAGAGTACAAGGAAAGAAGTAAGAAGCCCTATTCGAAGTATCTCTAGTCGCACATTTGACGAATGCTCGGGGGCTACTCCCATCGGGAGAGAATACACAAACTACCAGAAGCAATTTCCAGGCAAACATTTCGATTAAAGATAATACGGGAATACATCTCAAGGTTCATTACATTCAAAACGGAAAAGGAATACAAAACTACGAAGCTACAATGGTACTCCCGCTAGCGGCAGTCGCCCCTCCTGTGAGTCGAGCAAATAGCTCAGACAGCTTCCGAGCAAGGATGGCGGCTTGCTCGCCAAAACGAGAGAGCCGTACCTTTTTGCCCGTGGAGGGGTCGACTGGAAGAGCCGAGTAGGCTTCCTCCAAACCGGTGACTCCATGCGCCAGCGCGAACTGGATCGCAGTCTTTGCGCCAGACTCCGACTGGGCGACCGCGTAGGCATCCAAGAGATTGCTCTTCGAAATGATCTTCAGCAAGTCGTCTAGCGCAGATGGAGGTGCAGCGTTGGCGAGGAAGCGACTGTGCAGTTGCGTCAACACATGAGTGGCATCGCCAATCAAGGAGCAAACTCCTTCGACGTGCCTCTTGAGTTGAGCAAGAGTGTCGGTTAGCACGTCTACCCGTTGGATCCCAGGGATCTCCAGAGGAACATCCAGAAGACCTGCAAAAGAAAAGAATGTCAAGACTTGGCAAGTTCAGCGGGATAAAAGATGAAATCCCGAGAGCTTAAATTACTTACCCGCGAGACGCTCAGCAAGGGGACGAAGGAACGTGACAAGGTCAGCATCGGCCTTATTGCCAGCATCCTCTTGATCCTTTAGAGCTTTTCGCGCATCCGCGAGTTGCCTTTCAAGATCCTCGATCGCATGCGGGAGGTCTCCAGTTCTTGTCGGATGGCCGCCAGATCAGCTCCCTGAGAGGTTACCCGCTCAGAGAGACTGCCCTTCTCGGATTCCGAAAATTCGAGTCGAGCTGCATAGTAACACTTGTCAGAAATCAAGAATTGAAGAAAGAATAGGAACAAAAAAAGATGATAAGACTTACTCTTAAGAAGCTCGTTCTCGATGCAGAGCCGACTGCGGTCTGATCGAAGCGACTCACATTCCGACTCGGCAAGAACAACTCGGCGACCAATCGCCGCAAGAGAGTCAACAAGCGACTACAAAAAATACAGAGGTAGAAGAATTAGAAGATATAAACTGGAGCCTGTACCCGATTGAATTCAAGAAGAAGAAAAAGACTTTGAGCCTCGGGGGCTACTCCCATCGGGAGCACTGCCGTGCACCCGATAAAATCAAGAAGAAGAAAAAGACTTTGAGCCTGTAGCCGATCGCACGCGATCGACTACAGCCTCGGGGGCTACTCCCATCGGGAGCACTGTCGTGCACCCGATAAAAATATCATGACGAATGGAAAAGTTTACCTGGCCCGTGGCGCGGGAGAGGGGATCTACGGAGCTGTCCGTCACTTCTTTCGAAGCTGAAGTCCTGGCGGCAAAGCTAGGAGCCTCACGTTCCACAGTCGCCGCATGGGGGGCTACGCTGGGAGAATTCTGGACAGTGCCAGCAGTGGGATTCTCACCCGCAGCTCCTGCTCTATTCCTCTTTTCGGGAGGAACGGAAGAAGCATACCTGCGAGGACTGATGGTTTGCAAACTGCAACAAATAAACATCAACATAGGTGTGAAGAAAAAAGTTCGACTAAAGGACAAGGAGAAGAACTTACTCATCATCTTCATCTTCATCCAGCAAATCCACGTTCCAAGCAGGCGCGATTACTGGGAATGAAGGGGAAGGGGCGAGTGAGCGAAGTGGAGTTGCGGAGATAGGAGCCTTCCCAGGCGATTCTTCCAAGGAGTTATCCTTGGAAGTAGCCTCGTTATCATCCACTCGACGATGCTTGTGGTGATGAAGGCCGCCATTCGAGCCATCCGCACCATCCGAAGAATCGTCCTCGGAGCTCGAAGAAGCATCGGCTACACTGGTATCGGCTAAGCCGTCCAGGTGACTCGCCAATAACTCCGAGGCGTCCTCTCCCGCAACTGGCGGGTAGCAGTTTGCCACTGCTAGGATCTACAAAGAAGGCAGAAGAAGGCAAGAAAAAATTCAGTCGACTAAAGCTCAAAGCAAAGAAGAAAATAATAGAAGACAGGAAGGGTAAACTAACCGCGGCTGGTGGAGGTTTCGAAGCGTCGAAGGCTTCGACTGAGCAGTCGGGGAACTTCTCCCCCACCTTCAAGCTAGTGATAGCCGCGATTTTCTTCTCGAACTCAACGTTCGAAAGCTCCTCGCGGCTCACTCGGCTAGGATCCTCAGAGCCTTGGTATTCCCACATGGTGGAAGGCCTTTTCTGCAGAGGTTGGATCCTGCGCTTCAGAAAAATACTCACCAGGTGCAGCCCGTTGAGCACCACTCCAGCAGTTTGATCCCGGAGAGAGGACACCCTTGCGAGTAGGGGCGTAACAACCTGAGTTTCTTCGGCTGACAGCTTGTGCGCCCAGGACTTCCGCCTCTTCAAAACAGCGAACGGGTGGAATTCTACGACTCCACCCGAGTTGTTGTCGATGACGTAAAACCACTTTTTCCGCCAGCCTTGGGCGGAGTCGATGAAGTGCATACTAAAGCAGCTGCTCTCCAGTCGCGCTTGGATCCTGAAGCCACCTGTGCGTAGCGGCTCGCCAGACTCGGAGTCCACCCGCGATTTCTCGCGGAAGATGCGAACTTTGAAGAGGGCCTTCCAGAGCGCCCAATGTGGGCGAATGCCAAGGAAGCATTTGCAGAACACGATGAAGCACGATATGTGCTGCACCGCGTTCGGAGGAAGATCGTGAAGCTGTATGCCATAGACATACATCAACCCGAGAAGGAAAGGATGGAGAGGGAAGGAGAGACCCCGAGACACGTGGTCCGCGAAGACCACGCGCTCGTTCGACTGCGGGTTTGGTACCTCTTCTTTCTTCCCGAGGCGCACCCGCTTCTCAGCTTCCGCCGGCAGCAGCCCTTCCCGCTGCATCTCTTTGACGCTCTTCGTGGTGGTGTTGGGCGAACGCCAGTCGCCAGCTTGGGGCGCAGGTTGCGCGGAGACTTCTCCGGTTGCGGAAGTGGCAGTGCCACGTCTTTTGCCTCCGGCCATGGTTGACAGCGCGAGCTTGAGCACGAGGAAGAAGATGGGCGCGAGGAAGGAGATGGATTGAAGACGAAGGCTGGGAAGGTTTTACCGCAGCGCTAAGTCCCGTATTTATACACGGAGCGGATCAGCCCCATCCATTCGATGCGCTACGTGGCGCTTATCGCAGCCACCACGTGTGAAGATGAAACGAAGAGACAGTGAACGCTGTTCCGTGCCACGATCTTAACAGAAGATCGTGCGCATTTACTGCACCGTTCGCGTAAAAACCGGGAGCGGTGTCTCGTTTCCCGGTCAAAAAGCTGACTAGGTGGGCCAGCCCATCTGCTACCACTCCGTCACGTCCCATCGGGAGGAGAAAAGTGCGCCATGACGTCATGGCACGCATCATCAAACTCAAGAACCTTCGAATGGAAAATTCAAACACGAAAAACAGCTTCGTATGAAACTCCTTCGATTAAAGGCAATTCTTTTGCGAACAAATCATGGAGCAAGACCTCTTTAAAACAAGAGAGAACTACCCTATACACGAAAACTCTTTCATACGGGCACAACAGTCCAAACATGAAAACTCTTTCATATGGGCATGACTCTCCTCAGTACGAAAACTCTTTCGATTGAATCTCAAACAATCACTCGGGTAGGAAGAACCTACCTCCATTCACACATGATATTTTTACACCATAAAAACCTGGATTGTTCAGCCGACTAGGCACATCTGGATGCCATATTCTTCGAATATGAAGGTAAGACCCAAAAAGATCTTTCTTAAGGGCCTGGAATCGCACTCGAAAGCTGCGTCCTCCGGTATGATTCCGTGTCAACAACACGAAGAAAAATCCTAGCGGACGTGCCGGATACCCCCATAGGTTAAGTTCGACTCGATAAGTCCACAACGGCTCAGTCGCAACAATCACCTTATCGGGTTCGAGTCGGAGGTCTCGAATCTGTGTAGGCCAGGAATGTTTTTGCCCTAGTCGCAATTAATTGGCCCTGATCTCTCGGGAGAGCCAAGCTACTGTGCCGCATCCTTCTGCAATAAAATCTGCAAAAACAGGCACCTATGCTGCTCGACACTCGAGCATGAAGACTCGTTGCACAGGGAACACACCCTTTAAACAGGAAACAACCAAGCTGGTTATCCATAAGAAAGACAGACCAAGAAAGGTTTGATCGTCTACTCGACTGGAAAAATCCCACTCGAGCAAACGCTCGGGGGCTACTGACGAATATATGGATCCTGGACCCTACGAATAAGGACACCCCCTCTCAGGCCCAAGGTTAAAGGCCCAAGAAGAGGAGCCCTTGGAATACTCCAGAAGGCCCACATGAAGCCCACCCGCACTAACTTGCGGGTTAAGATAGGAAACATGTAACCGACCTAGTTAGAGTTCGAGTCCTCTCCGGGTAGGATTCGAGACCTGGCCATCTATATAAGGCCAGGAGAGCCCCCCAGGGAGAGGACCAAGCAAAAGAGCACCATCGAAACCTTGAACTCGAGATCTTACTCTCGATTCGAGCACCACCATTGTAACCGATCTTTCCGTCAATACAGATCGACAAGAGGCAGGAGTAAGGGTTTTACCTCTACGAGGGCCCCGAACCTGGGTAAATCTCGCCCCCTGTCTAGCCGACGATTCCACCAGCGTTCATGACTTCTCCTAGTCGAAACCCGATAGGGTCACCTAAGGGATTTATAGAGTCAGAGATTCGACAGCGGATATGTTAGATGACGAAGATGACGACGAGTGTAACACCTGGGGTGTTACCCTAGATAGAAAGTTGGTTGTTGCATTGCATCACATGCATCACATAGGCATTGCATCATGTTTTCCAAACCACTCAAAACTCCAAAACAATTTAAATTGTTCAAAACCCTAATGGTAAATGCAAACAACACATTCAAATCAAATCAACTCCTACTTGGCAATATTTCAAATGGGAGTTTTAAAATTAAAATCTTGCACATAAATTAAAGCTAATAATGTTTTCATAATTGCTTAAACCTATGTAATATAATTTGTTATTTCCAAAAACTCCAAATTAAACCTTAATTGGAACTCAACTAACACATTAAAACTCAAATTAATTTTGAAGTTAATATTAACATTACTTTTAGGTGCTGTTTTGCAAATCAACAACATTTAATTATAAAATAAACCCCCCCTATTTCTTTCCATCTCTCTTTCCTTTCTATTTCCTTTACAAAAAAAAAAGAATGTTCCTGAGGAAAAAAAAAATAGAAGAGAGGGGTGAGCTGAGAGGCAGGCCAAGCCCACCTACAACCAGCCCACCCCTAAGCCCAGCAGCCCACGACCACTGTCTTCTTCGTACGGACGCGAGGGGGAGAGGTCGCTGTCACCGAGCGCCTCCCCCCATGTGCCCTGCTCCTCCCTTTCTCCCCCCTACAAGTAGCCCCTCTCCCCCAGGAACCCTAGCCCTCTCCATACCATCTTCCCCCTCCGCCGCCACCCCTCTCTCCACTCCCTTTCTTCTCTGTTTCTTTCACCACATCCACCTCCATGGCCGGAGCTAGGAGGACATGGAGCCACGGCCGTGAGCGACGAGAAGGGCCACAGAGACCGGGAACCGAACCCTCACGCCGCCCTCCACGTTCTCGCAGAAGCTCGGGGGCCAGGGCTGCCCGAGCCAACTGTGCCGTCGAAGCCTTTCCCGCCCAGGTCCCTGTCGCCACCTCGCCGCGGCTGCCTCGACAGCAGCGCCTCCTCAACGGCGCACCGAGGTGAGGCCCCACCTCTCGCCCTAGGGCCACTCCCCCCTCTGCTCTATGATGTATGGCCGCATCCATCGCCTCCGGCCGCCGCTCGCTGGTCGCTGCCGATGTCCGATCGAGCGCTGCCATGTTCCGTCTGCTGCAGAGAACGATCGTTCTGTTCGGTTTCAGTTACCGCAGTCTAACACAATATCCTCTGTCAGTTCCCTTTTCTATCACAACCACACGACCAGCCCAGTGGTACTGCGACCGGCGCGCGAGCCATCAGCTCCTGGGTTCGATCCCCAGGGAGCGCACCCCCTTTTCCCTCTTATTTTCCCACCGCGCGCGGGGGTTTGGGCCCACATGTCATGGACCCTGCAGGCCACATCACCCCCAGCACTGCCACCTAGGTTCCACGCGGGCACTGGGCCCATCTGTCATCCAGCATGGGTCCATTCCCCCCGGGTGCATAAAATTTCCAAAAAAAAAACCCCTTTTTCTATTTTCCAAAAATTCCAGAAAACGAGTGAATCTTCTAAAAAATCATAACTTTTAATTGGTAACTCCAATTTGCACAAATTTTATATGTATTCCAATCAAAATTCCATGAACTTTTCAAATATAACATTTGTTATCTGTTTTGCACAATTCAAATTGTTTCAAATTTCAAATTTAAACAATTCATCTCAAAATTGGTTAATTCCATAATTAATTCATAATTAATTCAAATCACACAAATCAAATATGTTTTTCAGTTCAAATTCAATGTACTTTCTGTTTATCAACTTTCTTTTGCAATTTGGGCAATTAAAATTAATGTTATTTAATAACCCTTAAATTGGTTAATTAATTGGCATAATTAATAACTTGCAAATGGTTGCTCCAAATTAAGTACTCAAAACATGTTTTCCATCCAAAATCAAATGCCACACTTGAATATCAACTTTGTTTTCTGGTTTGCAACAATTAAATTGAATAATTGTTTCACCTCTTATTTAATGCAATTTAAATTACCAAAATTCATAACTAATTCATTTCAATTCCAAATCAAACAAATAAAATATGTTTTCCAATCAGTTTCATGTCTTTAACATGTTCATGCCATCCATAACTCTGTTTGCATCTTATCCTGTGCATTTTAGATCTTGTTATGCATGTTCATCTATATGACAACATATGGAATGTGTGGGCTAATTAATTCCAACTGTTGCCCCATTCCATTTAAATTGCCTAACTCATCTACCTTATTGTTTGCCATGCTAAACAACATTTAAAGTTGATGGTTAGGTAAAAAACTTGAACCAATTCCTATTTCTCCAGACTCCGGTTCCGATTAAATTGCTTAAGTTGTTTTCCCTGTTGCATCTTGCCATGTCATGCATGTAAAATAGGATCATGCTGGATCTTTTACCGTAGTAGTAATTGTTGCATCCGGTGTTTGTTCGAGGTTCGTTGCTTCTTCCCGGATAGGACGCTGAGATGATGTGAGCAACGACAAGTTCTGCTACCTTGCGGGATCTCAGGCAAGTATACTCACTTGTTGCCGAATGGCTGCCTTTCATCACTTGTTACCGATGCTTTCCGTTGTTCTTATTCTAGCCTGTTGATACGATGCTTGTGTCTCGATCCTATTATATGTTTACCTTGCAGCCATGATATAGCTTTCCCTTCCACTTCCTATCAACTGTTGTTTGTTTACCCTGTTGGCCCTCGTGTCGTAGTTGCATGCTTAGGTTTGTTTGTGCTCGAGTCTTGTTGTCCTTTGTCGTATCACCTGTGTAGTTGATAGTTGGGTTTCAATTCAATCAACAACATGTTAATGTTTTGGGTAATAATAATTTGATGGTAAGGCACCGGCAGGAGGCCCGGGTTAGGGTTTTGGAGCCTGCTAGTGTCGAAACTAGGAAAAGAGTCTTGTCTACTGATCCATGATGAGCGTGCTCACCGCATCTGGGTGGTAGTATGGGACCCCCCTCGACTTAGACCTGATCTGCAGCTTGTCCGAAGAGCCACACTTAGTTCGGGTGTTCCATTTGCTCCTTGCATAATGGGTTGGCCCCCCTTGGTTACTGATGATGATGATGGTGATGCATATAGGGTGAGGCCCGTAGTGCCGGGGTGTTGTGTCCTGCGGGAGTTTTGCACACCTGCGCTGAGTATTCGGCTGCGTGGCTGGGACCTTATAGCTCCGTGGCTCCTAGGATGGGTTGTAGAGATGGTTTGGGTCGTGTCGAGCCAACCTGAGTTTTAGTTGGTGGCTCGAGTGTGTACGGGTACTGGAGCACACCCTGCAGGGATAAATCTTCTCGAGAAGCCGTGTTTTCCGCGGTTATGGATTACTTGGTGAAAGTACTGGCTAACAAGTACTCAGACAACTTACACCTAATGATAATAACTTGACTAGTAATAGTCTTATTGACACAATAACTTGATCCATCATTAATCCAACCGTGTGAGTTATCCTTGGGTTGCTTCCTTAGTAGGGGGTGACATTGGATGGGTATTGTTTGGTGAGTAGTTGTAGATGGTTACGATACGCTATCTTATCTTCTTTCTGTTAGCCGGAAGTTGTAGTGTGTTTCTGTAGTTGGTTAGTGCAGCCCGCTGTCGCTTATTTGCAATAATCCCTTCCTTTCGTTGTACCCAAAGTATCTGTATCTTGTGATGACTGGCTACGCCGGTATCTTGTGAGTATGGGTTTTTCCACTTGCCAGTACTTAACCGTACTGACCCACGAATCTCTTTCGTGGCTGCAAATTCCAACTTGCAGTCAAACAGGTTTGAAGTCTGACGACGTTAGCTTGGGAATCCCTCCGGCTTGGCCTGGGCAGGGATTGGACGCCTTCGGTTATCTTCAGGACTCTTAGTCCAATTTGGATCTTGTCCGTAGCCGGACGTTTGTTTCTTCCGCTGTTATTTGGATCTTTGTATTGTATCAGTTGTATCCCTGACTCGTTTGAGTCATCATGTAAATCTCTTTTCTGTTGTTGTTCTGGATTAATCGTGAACTGTTGTAATGTTATCATAAGTGGCAACCTGGAATCGGTTATTATGTGGATTTTGGTGGGAATGCTGAAATCTGCATAGTGCCCGATCTCGGGGCGTCACAACGAGTAAGTTTTTCTTCTTGTTCTTAGTCGAACATTTTCCTTTCGCGTCTTTTGACATACTGTCTTCATTGTAGTCTGCAAGTTATCAGCCCTCGTATATTCGTCTCTTCCCTTCCTCTCGAAAAGAGGAAGAAGGTTGACACCGCGGGTGGGAACCCTACCGCCGACACCGTGCAGAATTCGCCGAGTGTAGCCCCCACTACGGCGACTACGAAATACAGAATTCCTAGTTTTGCTGCTGGGGCCTCGACTCCGAAGGAGGTGTCAGGTAGCTCAGCGGATCCCCTTTCCTTCGCCCAAGGCCAGGTAAACTTTTCTGCTTGCTTCTTCAGTGCTTTGTCAGTTTGGATCTGTTTTTTATCGGGTGCACGGCAGTGCTCCCGATGGGAGTAGCCCCCGAGGCTGTAGTTGATCGCATGCGATTGGCTACAGGCTCAAAGATGTAGACCTTGTCCTTTCTTCTTGCTTTATCGGGTGCACGACAGTGCTCCCGATGGGAGTAGCCCCCGAGGCTATACTCGAATGTTTTCAATCGTGTATAGGCTCAAATTTCTCTTTTCTGATTCTACTATCTTCATGTTCTTTGCAGTCCCTCATCGACTCCCTTGCGGCCGTTGGTCGCCGTGTCATTCTTGCCGAGGCGGAATGCGGGACCCTTCGGGCGGATCGTGATCGACTCGCCAGCAAAAATGAGCTCCTTCGAAGTAAGTTTATCGCCTTCCCTCATCTTTATCTCTTTATTTCTGCCAATTTCTTTGTTTCTGATAACCATTGCTGCGCAGCTCAAGTTGAGTTTATGAAGGCCGAGAAGGCGGATGCCTCCACTCCGGCAATTGCTCAAGAGGCTCAGTTGGCAGCTACTCGACAGGAACTTGAGTCCTCCCGCATGCTGTCGGCTGACCTTGAAGGAAAGCTTGCGGCCGCCCAGGATGCTCTGAAGAATCTGGAGGAGGCTGGCACCAAGGCGGACTCCGACCTTGTCGACTTCCTTCGTCCTCTGGCCGAACGTTTTGCGGGTAAGGTGCCTATTGTCGTCTTCTGGTTGTCTAATAGGTCCTTGGGTTTTAATATTTTCCTTTGCAGGTCTTCTGGGCGTCCCACTGGATCTTCCTGGGGTCCAACGGGTGGATGCGCTGACCGATTCCTGCGCCCAGCTCAGGAGACACGCCGAAGGGATTTGCACCCTGATTGGCAATGCCATTCGAGTGCTGACGCAGCTTCACGGTCGCCTTCTAGTCGACGCCGTGTCTCCACCAGCGCTGGGTGATCTTTTGAAGATTTTCTCGGAGAGCAATCTTCTTGGCACCTACGCGGTTGCGCAGTCGGAGTCTGGAGCGAAGACCGCCATCCAGTTCGCGCTGGCGCATGGAGTCACCGGTTTGGAAGAGGCGTACTCGGACCTTCCCGTCGATCCTTCTACGGGCAAAAAGGTAGGGCTTCGTCGCTTTGGCGAGCCAACCGGAGTCCTTGCGCGGAAGTTATCCGAGTTGTTCGCCCGTGCTAGGGGAGGCACCGTCGCGAGCGGCATCACAACTGCAGCTCCTTAGTATATTTTCTTTGTATTTCGCTCTTTCGATTGTAATGAACTTTGGGATGCATTCCCGTATTTTCATCGTTTAATCGAGATGTCTTCCTGAGATGCTTACTGTGACTGATTTGTTGTGTGTTTCCGCCCGATGGGAGTAGCCCCCGAGCACCTGTCGAATAGGTGATTGTTATATCTCGAATGGGGCATCTTATTCCTTCAATTTCCATGCATTCTTCCAGGTAGCCGGGGTTGCTGTGGAGTCTTCAGGTGGACTTGCTACCCCAGCAAATCCTCTTGTTGCCGCTGTTGGGACCTTTGCAGGCCTCCGTGATCGTGTTGCGGATGATGAACGCAAGCTAAAAGCATTGCGTGGGGTGGCGGATGTAGCCAAGTCCAAACAAAAGCTGGCGATTGAACGCGAGCAGTTTGTGATGGATGAATTGGCGTCCGTTGCCAAGGATTTGCTCTGTAAGTAGTTCAGACCCCTAGTCTTCTTTGTCCTATATCTTTCTTTGATCATATACCTTTGTTTTTCAGTTGTTCAGCCAGATGATAGGAGTGAGAAACAGTGGGTGGAGAACCACATCCTTCAGGAAGCTGGCAGCTCAAAGCCCCATGCGAGTAACTTTTGGTCCGAACGTAGTCGAGGCTTTGTGCTTGCTACCTTGAAGTTCCGGGTCATCCAGGCGAAGATACTCGTGAGTTCCTTTCACGAGGTTTTGATTGCAATGAACGCTGCTTTCTATCCGTTGGAGAGGGGTCCTGAGGATTGGAGCCATCTTCTCAGGGTGTTCGGGCGAGAAGGAGAAATTCGCGAGTGTGTTCTCAATTAGATGATTTGCGACTCGGTAGTGGCCCTCTCTTTCGTCCGGTTGTGGCATCCTGAGGTGAATTTTAAATCCGTAGCTAGACTTCCTGATGGTCCAGTCGTCGACCTTTCTCCTCATTATAGAGCTGTTCGACCTGCGGCAGAGGAAATCATTCGATTGACCTCTGCTGAGGTAGATCGGGTTTTGGCGGCTGAGAATGCTCATCGCCATGTGTGATTGTAGGATGTATGTATCCTGTTGCGCTGTGTAGTTGTAAAAAACGGTTGTAAGGTGTTTACCTTGTATACAAAATTCTTCCTGTGATGCTGTGTTAGGTGTAGCCCCCGTGTGTTTGTGGGGTGTATACCTGTTGCTTTTAGCATGTAAGGATGGAGAACTCCAGTATCTATGGTTGAGAAACCATGTATTTTATTGCAATGACTGAGAAGTCATGTGTTTTTCTTTCGAGCTACAAGATGGCTAGTATATCCTTATTATGATGAGTAAAAATGAATCTAGGGATAAAATTTGTGGAGTTGTGCAACATTACAAGGGTTTGAATAGATGCCTCCAGTCGTCGAATTCTTCAGTCGATAGGCACCACCTGGGATAACTTCGTGTGTTATGAAGGGTCCTTCCAATGGTGGCTCGACCTTGTGTCCTTCCTTCTGCTTGAGCCGTAGCACCAGATCTCCTACTGCGAAGGCTCTGTGGCGTATGCGGCGACTGTGATAGTTTCGCAGCGACTGCTGGTATACTGCGGATCTTGCGAGTGCAATGCCGCGCATTTCGTCGAGTGCGTCCATATCATCCGCGAGTGCCCTGTTGGAGGTTTCTTCGCTGTAAGCAACAACCCGTGGGGCGCTGAACCTGATGTCCTCGGGAAGGACTGCTTCGGCCCCGTATACCATGAAAAATGGTGTGTAGTTTGTGGATCGATTTGGAGTTGTGCGGAGGCTCCATAGCACGGAGGGTAGCTCTTCTGCCCAATGTCCCGCTGCCGGGTGTAGGCGATCGACTAGACGTTTCTTGATGCCAGCCGAAACTAATCCGTTGGATCTTTCGACTTGGCCGTTGGTTTGCGGATGGGCAACTGAAGCGAATTTGAAAGTGATGCTCTTTTCTTCGCAGAACTGATGTGTTCCCTTTGCCGTGAAGTTGCTACCATTGTCAGTAATGATGTCGTGTGGTACTCCAAATCTGCATACGATAGAATTGAGGAATTTGACAGCGCATTGGGCGCTGGCTGAGGTTACTGGCATGGCTTCGATCCATTTGGTAAATTTATCGACTGCGACCAGCAAGTGTGTATATCCACCTGGTGTGGAATTGCGTAATGGTCCGACCATGTCTAGCCCCCATTGTGCAAAGGGCCAGGCGATGGGTATCATATGCAGTTCCGTAGCGGGTGCGTGTGGTTTTGGTGCGAATCGCTGGCAAGCGTTACACCTATCAACCAGTTCCTCTGCGTCTCTGGCTGCTGTAAGCCAGTAAAATCCTGCTCGGAAGGCTTTTCCCATGATTGCTTTCCAGCTAGCATGATGTCGACAGTCTCCTTGGTGGATGTCTTGCAGTAATTCCTTGCCATCTTCGGGTGCTATGCATCGTTGCAGTATGCCTGAGATGCTCTGTTTGTATAGCTCGCCGTTGAGCACCCGAAAGGATTTGCTGCGTCTGATTATCTGTCGAGCATCGCGAGGGTCTGCTGGGAGCTCCGTTTCTAATGCCGCGGGTGTTCCTGCAGTTTTCTTGACTTTCACCGATCGCCTAGTCATCCGCTCGAAATATATCCCAGGTGTTATGGGTGTATTCGTGGAACCCATGTTTGCCAACCTGTCTGCTTCTTCGTTGCTAGATCTTGCAATGTGCTTCAGCTCGCACCCTTTGAAACTTCCTTCGAGTAAGTTGTACATGTCACGATAGGCAACCATGTTCTCGGCGATAGCGTCGCACTCCTTCGTTGTTTGTTGCACGATGAGATTGGAATCGCCATAGATCATCAGTCGGGTGGCTCCGCACGCGACTGCCATCTTCATCCCGTGTAACAGGGCCTCGTATTCTGCGTCGTTGTTTGATGCTAGATCATCGGGTGGGAAATCCAGTCGTAGGACGTACTGCAGCCTGTCTCCTCTGGTTGATATTAGGACGATCCTAGCTCCTGCTCCTTCATTTCTCTTGGATCCGTCAAAGTACATGATCCAGTTACTCGTGTATTTCGGCGGCCCGGGCGTTTTTAGTTCTGTCCACTCGCTCAGGAATTCCACGAGTACCTGGGATTTCACTGAATTGCGCCCTGCATAGATGATGTCCCAAGCGCCCAGCTCGATGCTCCACTTCGCTATTCTTCCAGATGCCATTGGGTTGTTGATGATTGTACCGAGTGATGCATCATTAACCACTGTTATGGTATGTTCCTGGAAGTAGTCCTTGAGTTTTTGAGCTGTGAGAACAACTCCATATGCGAGCTTCTGGTAATGAGGATATCGTTGTTTGCACGGCGATAGCACCTCGCTGATGTAGTAGATTGGTCTTTGAACTCCATATGCCTTGCCCTCCTCAGGTTGTTCGACCACGATGGTCGTGCTGATGACCTGGTTTGTTTCGGCTAGGTATAGGTATAGTGGCTCCCTTTCTTGTGGTGTTGCCAGAATGCGCCTACTCTGCAAGGATCGCTTCAGGTCTGCGAATGCCTGCTTAGCTTCCGGTGTCCATTCGAACTTGTCCGTCTTCTTCAGCAGTTTATAGAAGGGTAACGCCTGCTCACCCAATTGTGCGATAAATCTGCTCAAGGCGGCTAGTCGGCCTGCGAGCTGTTGGACTCCGCGTAGATTGGTTGGCTCCTTCATTGTCAAGATTGCTTGTATCTTCTCTGGGTTGGCTTCGATGCCTCTGGCGGATACCAGGTACCCGAGAAGTTGTCCTGCTGGGACGCCGAAGACGCATTTTTTCGGGTTGAGCTTAATCCTGTATGCGTTTAGAGCGTCAAATGTTTCTCTAATGTCCTCGAGGAGTGTATTCTCTACTCGAGTCTTGCTGACGATGTCGTCAACGTACACTTGTACGTTCTTGCCAATGAGCTTGGCGAGGCATTTTTTCATGCAGCGCTGATATGTTGCGCCTGCGTTTTTGAGCCCGAAGGGCATTGTCGTGTAGCAGTACACACCGTGGGGTGTGATGAATGTTGTCTTTTCCTCATCTTCCTGCTTCATCCGGATCGGATTATATCCCGAGTAGGCGTCCAGGAAGGAGAGGCGTTGACAGCCCGCGGTGGAGTCCACGATCTGGTCGATTCGCGGGAGGGAAAAGTTATCCTTGGGGCAGTGCTTATTCAACGACGTGTAGTCGACGCACACTCGAAGGATGTTGGTGTTCTTCTTTGGGACCAGCACTGGGTTTGCTAACCAAGTGGATATCTTGATCTCTCTGATGAATTTTGCTGCTAGCAATCTGTTTACTTCTTCTCCAAGCGCTTTCTGCTTGGGTTCTGTGAACCGTCGAGTGGTCTGCTTGATGGGTTTTGCATCTTTAAAGACTTCGAGTGAGTGCTCGGTGAACTCCCTGGGTATTCCTGGCATATCTGAGGGTTGCCAGGAGTTCGACGAGCGCGCTTTCTTATGCTGGCGAGAGGGTAGTTGAAACCATCGCCTTCTTCGCAGAATCTGTCGGGTGCACCTGATGTTTTCGAGTGTCGCTGTTGGCGCAGAATTCCAGTTCTGGCGCGTTTTTCTTTGTGAGGGGCATCACGGAGTGGTCCGTGCTCTTTGCTATCTCCTCCAGTTCTTCTTGCATCCCGAAAGATTTTGCGATCTTGTTGACCTCGATGTCGCACTTGTTGGATTTCTGGAAATCTCCGTCGATGGTGATTACACCATATTCCCCGGGTAGCTTGAGCTTCAGGTACGCGTAATGTGGTACTGCCATGAATCTGGCGAACGCTGTTCGACCAAGAATGGCATGGTACTGTGAGGGCCAGTCGACTACTTCAAAGTCGAGGAATTCTCTTCTGTAATTGCGTCGATTGCCCAACACAACCTCTAGGTTGATTGTTCCGAGTGGGCGGATCGCCTTTCCTGGAACTATCCCGTGGAAGGATGTTTCTGATTCCGCAAGTCCATCCAGGTTCCTGTTCATCCGGCGGAGCGTATCCGCGTAGATAATGTTGATGCCGCTGCCTCCGTCCATAAATACGCGAGCCAGTTCGTAATTACCAATTTGTGTTTGGATTACCAAGGCGGCGTGTCCTGGTCGATAGACTCGTGGTGGGTGGTCCTCCATCGAGAAGGTGATCGATTGGTCCGCCATCTTCAGGTACTCGGGCCTTGTTGGCGGGGTTTGCACAACCATGCACAGTTGCCGCGTGTTTGTCTTCTGAGCTCTGCGGGATGGGCAGGCTTTTTGTATCATCCCTAACTGTCCAGCCGGGTTCGGGTACGCGTTGGCTCCGGCGTTTGGTGCAGGTGGCGCAGGTAGTGCGGCTAGCGCCATGTTTGGATTTCCTGGTGGAGGTAGGGGTTGTGGCGGCTGGAACCCTTGGTGTTCTCCTCCTGGAAGTGGCGGGTAATTTTGACTAGTTGCTGATCTACTTTTCTTCCAGAAGGCCTCGTGGATGTCGATGAACTTTCGGCAATCCTTGAGGAGGTGTGTTGCCTTAGTTTTGCCCGTGCGCTTATCTGTAAATAGATGTAGCGAGCAGTACGCGTTAAGGTCCTCCTCGGGACTTTTGTCTTCAGCTTTTGGTTTCCACTCGCGACTTCCGCGGCGTCCATTATCGCGGTTTCGCGTGAATTCCGCCGCTACCATCTCTTCCCGATCGTCGTGATCATAGTATTTCCTCCTTTTCTTTTGACCATGGCGGTCGTCCTCGGGCGCGGGCGATGATGTTCTCTCGTTGCGTACCGCGTCTTCTCCGTTAGCCCATTTGTCGGCTATGATCATCAGTTCCCCAATAGTTTTGGGTGGGGCTCGGCCCAG
Organism: Alopecurus myosuroides; assembly: GCA_028641055.1. NCBI lineage: Eukaryota > Viridiplantae > Streptophyta > Magnoliopsida > Poales > Poaceae > Alopecurus > Alopecurus myosuroides. The sequence continues at coordinate 510,180,640 of CM054058.1, read as the reverse complement.
CTCTTCTCTGAAAGCAATTCGTCGGGCGCCTTTTGCGAAGGCCTCAACCGCTACTTCCTCTGAGATATTTCCTGCGGTGTTCCTGAGCGTGGTCCATCGCTGAATGTACTCGCGGGTGGACTCGCCGCTCTTATGTTTACAGGCCCGCAGTTCTTCAATGGTTGCTGGTCTCTTGTAGCTGGCCTAGAAGTTCTTGCAGAAGTCGTAGTGCAGGTCGTCCCACGATGCCTAACAGGATTTTGGCCTCGCTTCCAGCCAGCTACGTGCTGCGCCAACCAAGTGTAGATTGAGGTACTGCATAGCCGTGTTCTTGTTCCCACGTTGGCATTTTACTGCCGTGAGGTAGTCGTTTAGCCACGACGAAGGTTAGAGTGAACCATCATATTTGTTACTTCCGTGCTGAGCTTGAATCTCCTGGGTAGGGGTGCCTCGCGGATGCTGCGGGCGAAACACAGCGCGCCGCAGGTCTCGTCGTCCGAAGAACTGGACGAGGAGCACGCGCGGTTCCTTGCAGCTCTTGCCTTGTCCACCTTATTTTGCGTGATATCTGACCGCGCGTTATATTCTGGCTGGTCGCGATCAATTTCCTTCCTTGGCTCTTTGCTGTGCTTCCGTGAGCGGCTGCTATGACGTCGCAATCTTTTATTTCTCGGGCTGCCTTCGCTGTTGCTTCGACTATCACCGCGTCGCCGAGCTTCTTTTCCTCGACCGCGGCGAGGTGATTTGTCTCTCCTAGGCGAAGTGCTCCTATGCTTGCGCGATGCCTCTTTTTCTTTTTCCTTCTCTTGCTGTTCGGCCGCTTTCCTGCGGTCGTAGGAGGCGAGCCTTGAGGCTGCCCTGCCCAATACTTTCGGAACCTGTTTGTACTGCTCCGCTCGAGGGTCGTTCTCCCCTGGTTGGTTCATCTGCATGTAGGTTGCTATGGCCAGGACTGCGGCAGCAGGAGTTTGCGGCTAGACGTTTCCGTCCTCGTCAACCCGCATAAGGTAAGGTCCGAGTGACCTGCTGATCCCACCCATGGACTCGGCGTCCATGGATGTTGTTCTTCATGCATATCCCTTCCTTGTGGGTCGAGTTCCGACCGAAGGTGTTAGGGATAGCTCGGCTCGGCGTTGACTCGATTCATCCGCCAATCTTTTCCGATGGGCCAGGTCTTTCCGAGCTTCTTTGATAGCTGTGGCCGCTCTCACTAGATGATAGTGGTAGGCGACCCTATGTTCGTGTGGCGCTCCAGCCACAGGCGGCTTGCTTGTTCGCAAGGCTTCTTTGGATCGGTCCCAAGCGTCCCGCGAGGCGCCGATCTCAGCGCGCTCTGCAGCGCTTTGTTCTGTTTCTGGGGGTTGTTCCGATCCTGCCATGCAGACCTGAGCTAGTCATGGCTCGTGCGTCCTAGGCGTAGCTCGGAAAGCTTTCTGGATTTTGGAAGGTTCCTCTGTCGAGAGGGTATGGTAGTCGCTGGTGTTGAAGTGGATGGACTCGCCACTTTTCTCCAGATGAGGGCACGAGTCGACGGCTTCTGACTTAGATTCTGATTCTTCAGGGAAGTGGAGGATCCCGTCCTTGTTGGTATAGAACTTCAAGCTTCCGAACGTCAAGGTGACGCTCTTCTCCAGATCGCTGAATACCGGGCGTGATTCCGACGAGTGAGGGGTAACCACGACAGATCCGATCCGAATAGGATTGGTCGGAGCCGAAGTCAAAGGTTTCCAACGTGAGTTGGATGATGAAGCCGAAGATGCCGGAGATCCAGCGCCCGCCGTTCCCACAGACGGCGCCAATTGTCGAATCTGTAACTCGGAAAATCCCTCAGGTGAACCCATAGGGTTTCGAATAGGAGAACCCATGAGCGCTGGTGACGATCGTCGGCTAGACAGGGGGCACGATTTACCTAGGTTCGGGGCCCTCGTAGAGGTAAAACCCTTAGTCCTGCCTCTGTCGATCTGTATTATCGAATAGATCGGTTACAGTGATGATTGCTCAAGTCGAGAGTACAATCTCAAGCTCAAGGCTTTGGTGGTGCGGTATTGCTTGATCTCTTCCCGGTGGCTCTCCTGGCCTTATATAGATGGCCAGGTCTCAAACCCTACCCGGGGGGATTCGAACTCTAACCCTATGTCGGTTACAAGTTTCCTATCTTAGCCCGCAAGGCATTGCGGGTGGGCTTCAAGTGGGCCTTCCAGAATACTCCAAGGGCCTCTCTTCTTGGGCTTTAGCCTTGGGCCTAAGACAGGGTATCCTTACTCGCAGGGTCCAAGGTCCATCCCTTCGTCAACTACTCTCAATCTTTCCACCATGTCAGTATCTGAGTTCAATGCATGGCACTCTAAGGCCTGGTACACTGAGGGTCCTCAAGACCCGTCTATTGATTCTTGCTTCTGGCATGTGGAGCAGGAGACTCTGTTCAAGCAAGTATACACTGTGATGAGCAAGCCAGTGTGCCCAATGAAGTACATCAAATTTGCACACATGGCTACCAATCCTGCAGACCCAATGCTTCTTCAACATCACTTTCATTCAGCAGTTCTTCGCCACCCTGGTTATTGATGAGTCTGAGGAGATTGGGATGTCCTGGATGTCTGGCCCTCACTTGCTCACTGCCACATTCCATGGTTTTTCTGCTGAGCTTGGATATCCGTTTGCTGGCCTCAATGTCCCTCAGGGTGCTCGCATGCACATCCATGGCATGGAGTATGAGAAGAACAAGTTGATGGAGCTGTATGGTCCTCGTGGTACTGTGGGTTCGGCTAAGGGTCTCTATGGTATCTATCATATCCTTCTGCGTATGTTCCGGGAGACCATTGCCCCTAGCGGTGGCAAAATCGATGAGATCCGTGGCGGCTTGGTGAACCTCATGCACCATGACTTCCTGACTTTCACCGATGGCCATCTTGAGGATACTGAGCGCCACAAGATTGATGTGATGGATGTCATCTTCAACGAGATCCACTACGCTCTCTTCCATCGCAAAGTGCCACCTTATGCACCATATATCATGAAGCTCATCAAGTCCCGGTACCCTGCCGATCTTCGTGTTGATCTTGAGTTGGACTGTGAGACTCACAAGGATGTGAAGTTATACCAGAAGAGTGCCCACACTCAGCAAGCTGCACATGATGTTGGTGCTACCGGTCAGGGACACCGTGATCCTCGCATGAGACAGGCTCTTCCTGGTACCAAGAAGCTCTCTTGGTTCGTTCGTGCCATTGAGAAGGTGATGTGCATGAATGTGTGCATCTACAAGGAGAACTACGATGCCTATGTCGAGCGCCGCAACATTCAAGAGAATCAGCACGACATCATGACTGCTCTCAACATTCCCAATGTCCCTGCTCCTCTTCCTGCCAAGATTCCTTACCGCAACTGGAACAATGATGGTGCAGATCTTGCACTCATTGAGAGACCCCAAGAGGAGGGTGTGATGAGCACATCGGTAGGAGTTTTCCCCTTAGTTAAGAACCAAGGTTATCAATCCAGTAGGAGAAAGAGGATCTTCAGAAGGTTGATGCCACTGACGGTGGTGATGGCGCATCACCGATGTCAGCAACAACGCGGAACCTGCACACAACACAACCAAAATACTTTGTCCCAACGGTACAGTGAGGTTGTCAATCTCACCGGTCTTGCTGAAAACAAAGATTAGACGTATAGTGTGGAAAATGGTGTATGCTCGCAATAAGTAAAGAAAGCAGGAAATTGTAGAGGTTTGTTTAACAGTGTAGGAAAATGGACCGGGGTTCATAGGTTCACTAGTGGTGTCTCTCCATAAAAGATAGCATGCTGGATGAACAAATTACAGCTGGGCAATTGACAAATAAAGATTGCACCATAGTGCATATTCATGACATGATGACTACTATGGTATTTAGTGCGGGCATTACAAAAATATACATAGACAGTAATCCAACTGCATCTATGACTAATAATCCACCCTCGGATTATCATCCAAACCCCCTTAGGTATTAAGTTGCAAGCAACAGATAATTGCATTAAACAATGTATGTAAAGTAAGCAATTATTGTACACGCGGGCACTCACACCGCTGTTTTCTCCCTAGTGGCAACAACACATCCTCCCCCGTCGTATTTCTGTCACTCGAGCACAGGGGAAAAGGAGGCATGAACCCACTAACGAGCATAAATACTCCCTCTTGGAGTCACTAGCAACTACTTGGCCAGAGCAACCACTAGAAACGGAAAGCATGCAAGATCACAAATAGCATATGCAATAAAGACTATAATCAACTTGGCATAAGTTCAATATTCATCGGAACCCAGCAAACACAGCACATAGAATTACATAAGAACAATCTCGATCATGTTAGGCAGCTCATAAGATCTAAACATGGAGGCATATGAGGAGGAGACAACCATCTAGCTACTTCTATGGACCCGTAGTCCAAGGATGAACTACTCACGCATCACTCCGGAGGCAGGCATGGTGGTGGAGAAGCCTCCGGTGATGATTTCCTCTCCGGCAGGGTGCCGGGAGACAGCTTCAGAACCCCCCCTGATCTAAGGACGTTGACGATGACGGCGGCTGCGGAACTTTTCGGGGATATTTGATCAGGTGCCTAGGGTTTTCCATCCGAGGGAATAAATATGCAAAAGGGCAGAGGGGGTGGATCCCTAGGGGCTCCACACCACCCCCTGGCGCGGCCAGGGGACGCCACCCCATGGTGTGCCCCCCTGGTACCCCTCTTTGACTCCTCTTCAGTCTTCTGGATGCTTCCGGGCAAAATAGGCACTTCGGGATTTGTGGGGTCCAATTCCGAGAATATTTCCAGAACAACTTTTCTGAAAGAAAAAACAGCAGAAAATAGGGAACTGGCACTTGGCATCTTGTTAATAGGTTAGTCCCGGAAAACGTGTAAAAATGACATAAAGAAGGGAGAAAACATGTAGCAATAGGCATAATATTATCATGGAGCATCAGAAATTATAGATACGTTGGAGACGTATCAAGCATCCCCAAGATTAGTTCCTATTCGTCCTCGAGTAGGTAAACGATAAAACAATAATTTTTGAGGTGGCATGCTACTAACATGAACTTGATCATTATAATGTAAAAGCATATGTGCGCTGAGATCATAGAACTTCAATCACAAACATGATAAATAGAACTTTAATAATAAAGCATAGCAATCACTTTTCATTATGAAGAGTATCTCAAATAAAGGATCATGAATAATAATGCAAAGAAAGATAAACGTTTGTTTCAGGTATAGAGAAAGCATGGCAAAGTGATATTTCGCTAGTCCTTAAGAGTGGGGCAAAACATAAATGCCAGGACACCTTCAAAGTTCATGAGGAAGACTAGAGCAAATAATTTAAGAACAAACAATATCACATCATGAAGTAATTATTGATGTTTATGTGACAAATGCACATAGAACTCAGAATGGCAAAAATGCTCTCTCAACTGTGCATAAAGTTAGAAGATGGAGACTCAACATAAAAGTAAAAGAAAGGCCCTTCGCGGAGGGAATCAGGGATCACTCATGTGCTAGAGCTTTTATTTTATTAAACAGAGGTATTAAAAGTTTGACACTCCTCTCATCCATCTTTCACAAACCATGGCTAACGAATCCTCGGGTGCCTGCCAACAATCACATACCTTGGAGGAGTGTATATATTTTGGGAGATGTATGCTAATGTCAACGAATGGTAAACAGAAAATACAGTACGTCACAAGCCAACAGGATTCATAAGAGCGGCTCCGATGTGAAGCACGCATCTGGGTAGAAGGTCATCCCTCTTTCTCTTTTTTTTACACAATTATGCTTTGACTGATTAATTAGGGGAAACAATAGTGAAGAGATTTTGTGTGTATTAATTTGGGGCTGGGCACCCCGCTGCCAGCTCTTCTATCATTTGTATAAGCAAAAGAGAAAGAGGAAAAACAAGTCCAGGGTGTGAAATCCAATCAACAAGTGAGATAAACATTCTCCATTGACGTCCTCATGAGCAAAAACAGGAACATAAAGCAGGAGTAGTTTTGAAAGTTTTAAAGGTAACACATGAGCAATTTACTTTGGAGTGGCAGTGAAATATCACATGTAGGTAGGTATGGTGGACACAATGGGAAAAACTTTGGTTTAAGGGAGTTGGATGCACTAGTAGAGCTCATACTCAGTACAGGTGGAGGCTAGCAAAAGAACGGGAGCCACAAATCAAGAGAGCATAAGAGGCATAATCATGCATAGCGACATAAACATCATTACTTAAAGCATAAGCGGTATCACAAGTTCAAAAACTAAGTGTGTTGGAACACGTAGAGATAAACAAAAATTTCCTACGCGGTACTTCCAAGATCTAGCCGAGGTAGAAGGCCACGATGATTACCACTAGATGCGCGGTTGCGGATTATCGATGAAGCGCGTCGGGGCAGTGCAGTCCCACGATCCGATCCAGCCGATCCTCGAAGTGCTGAACGTACATCACCTCTGCCGGTATCCACACGTACGAGGAGGAGCTCCGACGGCAGACTGCTAGGTCTGGTGCGACGGCTGGACTGAGTGGGGCTAGGGTTCCCAACGCATGGGGGTGGACTAACGTGCCCGCTGGGCAACCTGCGCCCCTCTTTATATAGCGAATGGTATTAGGCTTCACAACACTTGTGGCTCATTCCCTCTGTGAGTCCGACTCACAAACTCAGTTCATTTCCGGTTCGGGTCCAACCCGACCAATACTTGCTCCCGCTCTTAAGTGTGCGACCCTGCAGACTCATGGCGACTTGGACACGATTGGAGTCCAACTCCCAATCGATCAATCGGTAGCGGCTCCTAGCAGAACGTGCCGACTCCCAAGTGCCATAGAGTCATGACGACATACCTTTCAATGTGATATTCATCTTAGTCCTTTTTGCCTCACGATATACCTTGTCGAACTATAGGCGATTTATCGTCATCCCTTAAATAGTTCGAATCTCTTCTCGATCCGTGATATGTGATTCATGTGACTAACTCTTTAGTCAACAGACACAGTTAACACTTAACTGAGTCGTGCATGGCCATGCTTCCTGAATCATATCACTCGAGAGGGCCCAGAGAATATCTCTCCATTCGGAGGGGCAAAATCCCATCTTGATTATCCACATCACGCAGTTTGTTTCTCATTCGACCCGAACTCTGCCTTTATAACTTCCTTGTCACAGAGCAGCGTTTAACAGAACCTAAGTCGGTGATCCACAATTCAGATTGTGCGCCAACCTCAGGTCTAAGGATTACATTGATTGAGACATGCGAATGACGACTTGCTCGTTGCATCTCAATGTGGGTCAGTCCGACTTGCTAAACTCTTTAGTCAAATCCGTGAACGTTGGAATGGCATCACCATGCCCATGACAAGTGGAACCGTGTCATCAGCCAACACTCACATTAGTCTAGGGTGTGTGTCCAGCACAACCTAAATTACCAAGGACAATCTAGTATGAGCAACATGAATACATAGTTCCACAATCGAATCACATATTCAATGACATGTATCAGATGTTCAAAACAAGGACAACTTAATAACTTTATGAATACATTGGGAATTACATCATACATGATTGCCTCTAGGGCATATTCCCAACAAAGTGGTCATGGAGGCTATTCGTGCCAGGTTCATAGTCATAAACATGGTGTGAGCATGCGCCAAGTCAACCAAATAAAACATTCGAAAGAGAATATCATACATTTATGCTTCCTTATGACAAGAACAACTCATGAATCTTTCAATGACATATTAAAAACTCTCATGACATGAAAAAGTTCTAGCCACAGTCTATACAAGCTTCTACTTGTACTGTTATAAATTCTACTACAAGCAGCGGTTTCTTTTCCCAACAAGCACCATACAAGATATGTTTTAACAAAAATACTCTTTATGAATTCAGCAAGGAAACATGAGAGTACTCACATAACACTAGTAAAACTAACAGCTCTGATAAAATATGCATGCAAAACATGGGCTAACTAAATGCAGCAGCCAGACAAAGATTAAGAATACAAAGTATTCCCAAGAAAAAGCGGAGCGTGTCACTCTCCAATAAAAGAATGCTGGAGTCCAACCAAACTTATTGCAAAAATAAAAATAAAACTGAAAGAAAAAATTAAAGACGCTCCAAGTAAAGCACATAAGATGTGACCGAATAAAAATATATTTTTACTAGAAGTGACCTGATAATTTGTCGATGAAGAAGGGGATGCCTTGGGCATCCCCAAGATTAGACGCTTGAGTCTTCTTGGAATTTGCTGGGATATACCACCGGGGCACCCCCAAGCTTAGGCTTTTCACTCTTCTTGATCACGTCATATCATCCTCTTCTCTTGACCCTTGAAAACTTCCTTCACAACAAACTTCTCATAATCTTCATTAGCAACGTTAGTGAAATCGAAATAATAAATTCACATGGTTCAGTTTCAACACATGCCTAACACTCAAAAACACATTAGCTACTGTCACAACCTCTTTTAAAACTCTTTTTCTCAAAAGAACACCAAAAGAAAGAGATTAAGATGTAAATGCAATTATTGGCAGAAATCTGTCAAAACGGGACAGCAGGTAAAGATGATTTTTTTCGAAAATCTTCTGTTGCTCAAATAAAAAAGTGGTCAACTAAGAAAAGTTGCGTATACAGACCAGGATTAAGTATAAAAAACTCAGGTCATTTTGAATTTTCTGTGATTTTATAAGGAATAAACAGTGGACAACAGAAATCTCTTTCATGCGCAGAAATCCGAAATATGGCCTCAACTTTCCACTAGAGGCTTTACTTGGCTCAACAAAAACATAAAAGAAAAGATACAATGGGTTTGCTAAGGAAATAGACAACACCCAGGTGCAAAGCACACAAAAGAAAACAAAGGAAAACTGGTTGAAAACAGAGAAATAAAACGGGTTGTCTCCCGGTAGCGCTTTTCTTTAACGCCTTTCAGCTAGGCATAGAAAGCAACTCAAGTATTTTCAAGTGAAGAAGCATCAAAATGTATACCAAGAACTCTCCTTTTACTCCTCTTACCATTCTTCTTAGGTTTGGGGAATATGTGGCCACATCCTGGTGCGAAAGCAAAATTTAACGTACCTTTCCCCACATCTATTACTGCCCCTAGGAGTTTCAGCAAAGACCTTCCAAGTGTAATTTTTCCTTGTCCTACACATTCAATAACAAGATAATCAGTGGATATTGTCCTTCCCATGATTTTTGTAAGCACTCCCTCAGCTATCCCAATGGGAAAAACAGCGGTATTATTGATAGGGGGTATTTCTTCTCCCCATTCAGAAAGTTTCCAAAGATTCAAAGACTCGTAGATATTTCTAGGCATAAGACACAATTCAGTCATAATATCGCAATGAGCATGAAACGTTTCACCATTTATAACAACTTTTACTCTAGAGATCCACATTGAAGGTTCAAAGTTTATTGGCACATAATCATAACAAGCACGAATCTGGTTATAGGCTTCTTTTAAACAGGATATATTTGTTTCAAGAGTATTTAATCTAGCCTGAAAGCTCACAAGGGATGAATCAAATTTACTAGTGGAGCTAGAAGTTGCAATCAACTTTTTAATGGCATTGAGAGCTTGATCCCCATCACAATGTAGGAAGTCTCCTCCTACTGCAGAGGCTAAAGCATATCTATAGCAAAGAACAAGACCAAAGTAAAAACTATTAAGAAATAAATTCAGGGTCATCATGGGTTCAGTTTTACTATAAGAATAAAAAATCCTAGACCAAGGTTCCTTGAAACTTTTCTCACTCCTTTGCTTGAAAGTGAAGATTGTTTCTTCCGGTGACATAGTGACAGGAACAAAACTAGACATAAAAGCAAGCAATAAAAATAACAATTATAAAGTAAACTATTTTTTTTGTGTTTTTGATAAAGAGAAGCAAAACAAGACAAAAATAAAAACAAGACAATAAACAAAATAAAGAGGTTGAGAGTGAGAGACTCCCCTTGCCAGAAGACTTCTTTCTCCCCGGCAACGGCGCCAGAAAAAATCCTTGATGGTGCAGATCTTGCACTCGTTGGGAGACCCCAAGAAGAGGGTGTGATGAGCACAGCGGTAGGAGTTTTCCCCTTAGTTAAGAACCAAGGCTATCAATCCAGTAGTAGAAAGAGGATCTTCAGAAGGTTGATGCCACTAATGGTGGTGATGGCGCCTCACCGGTGTCAGCAATAACACGGAACCTGCACACAACACAACCAAAATACTTTGTCCCAACGGTACAGTGAGGTTGCCAATCTCACCGGTCTTGCTGAAAACAAAGATTAGATGTATAGTGTGGAAAATGGTGTATGCTTGCAGTAAGTAAAGAAAGCAGTAAATTGTAGAGGTTTGTTTAACATTGTAGGAAAATGGACCAGGGTTCATAGGTTCACTAGTGGTGTCTCTCCATAAAAGATAGCACGATGGGTGAAAAAATTATAGCTGGGCAGTTGACAAATAAAGGTTGCACAGTAGTGCACATTCATGACATGATGACTACTATGATATTTAGTGCGGGCCTTACAACAATATACATAGATCGTAGTCCAATTGCATCTATGACTAATAATTCACCCTCAGGTTATCATCCAAACCCCCTTAGGTATTAAGTTGCAAGCAAAAGATAATTGCATTAAACAATGTGTGTAAAGTAAGCAATGATTGTACACCCGACCCCTCACACCGCTGTTTTCTCCCTAGTGGCAACATCACATCCTCCCCCGTCACATTTCTGTCAGTCGAGCACAGGCGAAAAAGAGGCATGAACCCACTATCGAGCATAAATACTCCCTCTTGGAGTCACTAGCAACTACTTGGCCAGAGCAACCACTAGCAACGGAAAGCTTGCAAGATCACAAATAGCATATGCAATAAAGACTATAATCAACTTGGCATAAGTTCAATATTCATAGGATCCCAGCAAACACAGCACATAGAATTACATAAGAACAATCTCAATCATGTTAGGCAGCTCACGAGATCTAAACATGGAGGCATATGAGGAGGAGACAACCATCTAGCTACTGGTATGGACCCGTAGTCCAAGGATGAACTACTCACGCATCACTCCGGAGTCAGGCATGGTGATGGAGAAGCCTCCATTGATGATTTCCTTTTCGGCAGGGTGCCGGGAGACAGCTTCAGAACCCCCCCTGATCTAGGGTTGACGATGACGAGAGCTGCAGAACTTTTCGGGGATATTTGATCAGGTGCCTAGGGTTTTCCATCCGGGGGAATAAATAGGCGAAAGAGCAGAGGCGGTGGAGCCCTGGGGGACCCACACCACCCCTGGCGCGGCCAGGGGACGCCACCCCATGGTGTGGGCCCCCTGGTGCCCCTCCTCGACTCCTCTTCGGTCTTCTGGGTTCTTTGTGGGAAAATAGGCACTTCGGGCTTTGTGGGGCCCAATTCCGAGAATATTTCCAGAACAACTTTTCTGAAAGAAAAAACAGCAGAAAACAGGGAACTGGCACTTGGCATCTTGTTAATAGGTTAGTCCCGGAAAACGTGTAAAAATGACATAAATAAGGGAGAAAACATGTAGCAATTGGCATAATATTATCATGGAGCATCAGAAATTATAGATACATTGGAGACATATCAAACAACCGTGAGGTGGACTGGGATCTGGATGTTGCTGATGAGGACATCGCCAGTGCTAGCGAGGAAGAAGTATGCGCAGAGTATGCCGACGACGATGACGCCCAGGCTTAGAGCTTGTTCCTTGGGACGTAGTGCATTCTTCTCTCTTTTTGGTATCCTGATGCCAAAGGGGGAAAAGATCTAGAGATCGCGGGGATTTGCTAGGGCGGGTTGTTCTTTTTATCGTTTTTATCTCTTGTGCGTTTTTCGAACTTCGTTTTACTCGTGCTCGTTATTCGTGGATTTGTATTTGTGAACTCATATTATTGGGAGGCATGTCTCCTAGTTATTCTTATCTGTGTTGTTTATTTCCTTTCGCATTGTTAGATTATCACTATGCAAATACCCGTGTTATCATCACTCACCAAAAAGGGGGAGATTGAAAACTCATGTCTCCTCTAATGATTTTGGTGATGATAACAGCACGGGTATCCCCTCTACTAACAATGTGGTTTAAGTGTCTACAGCTAGCCTCTCATATGATCAACGATAATATCCTCCGTAGAGATTCACAAAGTTGCTCTGAAGATACATCTTTGTGCAGCCAGATTATTCAGGAAAATGTACCGGAATTTCCGGTGGATAAAGGCCGGAATATCCGGCCCCAACACCAGAATATTCCGGTTCATTCAAGGTTCTAAACGATGAAGTGCTGGATTTCTACTTCCCACTCTCGGATGCTAGGGCGGAAATTTGCCCGGAATATTCCGGGGAAAATTTCCGGCCCCTTGGTCCTTAGCAGATTTTCGAAGAAGTTGCTTGTGCCCGCTCACAGAAGATGGGGAGGAAATTTGCCCGAAAATTTCCGGGGCAAATATCCGCCCCCTGGTCCTTAGCGAAAATCAGGTTGCATTGCTGCTGCCAGCTTGCAGAGATGGAGGCGAAAGTTTGGCCGGAATTTTCCGGCCCCAGATTTATCAATATCCCCCCCGGAGATTTCAAATATCCGGCCTGGCAGCCCCGGAAATTTCCGGTCCTTACCCCGGAATATTTCGGCCTTGGAGTGCATCAATGGTCAGATTTTGGAGGAGGCTATAAATAGCTGTCTTCTTCCTCTAGACAGCTAGTTCGTCCATTCCTCTCTCTCCTCCATTGTTCAAGAGCTCAAAACGCCTGATCTCCCTCCTCTTCCAACCAAACTCGTTGCCCTTCAAGGATCTAATGGAGGAGGCCTAGATCTACCTTTCTACCAAGCCAAAAATTGTTTTCCCATACCATACCCCTTGGGATGTTGTAATATCTTGGTTGCTTTGTCATCCTAGAGAAACCCTAGTGCTTGTAGCTTCCACCTGGTAGCAATAAGCTTTGGATTGTTGAGAGCCTCCATCTCACTTGTGGAGTTGTCTCAACCCCCTTGTAAAGGTTTGGTCAACGCCTTCAAGTCGTCCTTATAGTGGAAACGAGAACCTCTCTCACCGGAGAAGCTCAAGGAGAACAAGGTGTGCACAACCGTGCTATTGAGGAGTGCCTAGGTGTCTCCCCACCTCTCTAACGTAGACGTACTTCTTTTAAGAAGGAACTATGGGAAACATATCCTTTGTCTCCGTGTTTTCACTTGTGGTTATCTTGTGCCTTGCATTTTCTTCCGTTGCATACTTGTTTCTTATCACGTAGGGTGTCTACCTAGTTGCACATCTAGATAACCTGTTTACTTGCTAAAGCCCATCTAAAATTTAAAAAAGATTAAAATTTGTAGGTCACCTATTCACCCCCCCTCTAGTTGACCATTGTGTACTTTCAATCGCCCTGACCGATGTTGTCATAGTAGACACCGTGGATATGGTGACGACTAATGGCATCGAAATCCGCCACCTACGATATTGAACGCATAATTTAAATACGCAATTCACATAGCCGGCTATAATGAATGCACAATTCACATTGACGCCTACAATTAATTCACAATTCACATTGGAGGCCACAATCGATGCACACATGCAGAAAACACGCATCTCGCCAAGCTCGGACATTTCACGGATCATGTTGGCGCCGGAATGACCGAAGAGTTGGCCCCGGGAAGCCCTCGAGTCGCTGTTTGTGAATCCCGTTCGACGTAGCGTCAGCGTCTCGTTGTAGACGGCCTCTTGGTTGAGGTCTGTGCCACAACCAGAGTTGGCGCCCGCAATCGTTGAGAAGACTGCGACCTTCGGGTCGTTGTACGAGATGGCAAAACGTGTATGTGTGGTCGGAACCATGCTTGGGTTGGCGAAATGGTGGTGCTACCTTGGCTCAAGTCAAGTAGTAGTCGGTGTTCGATGACTTGCTCTTGCGTCGCCTTTTCCTTGGCCCATTCTCGTTGGCCTTATCGACTCACCGCATCGAGCTTGCGGAGCTGCGCATATGTAAATTTTAGTGGTCGATCCTCTTGCTCCCGTTTCATCGTCCTCTTCAACGACCCTAATTATGCCCGGGTTGGTGTCTTGTGAGGTCGCGAGAGGCCAGGGTTGTTTGGCTGCATGGTCGAGGAAGGCGAGGAGGTTGCGGCAGCGGCTGCAAGGTGTGAAAATAAAGGGAAGACTTGTGTTTTTTGGGGTTCAGCACAACAATGTAGAGTGAGGGAGAGAGAGAGGGGGGAAAATTGGATGCTCGGTCTTTGTCGATCTGTGTCTACGACGAGTGGCCCCGCCTCTCGAACGGAATGTCTTAGCGTTGTACGGCGCTCCCCAAGCAGGCCCCCAACTTTGGAGGGTTGCTCGAGACTGCCGATATATTTCGACTCGGTCCGGACACTTGGATGCCGTTGTGGCTATTTTTTTAATGTTTGGACTCACATGGGAGCTTTTCGGGGTCATTTGGGGGTGGAAGTGGAGATGCCCTTAGGTTGGGCCCAATGCTGCTGCTGGGCCTAGCCGGGACTTGCACCTCAAATATCTTTAAAAAAAAAATAGACGGCCTCCCTCGAATTTGTTTTTCACATGCACGTCGATGCTGGAGGCTCCAACTCGCAAGATGTATTATACTCGATAATTGTGGATTTATGGCGATGCGTGCATGTTCTCTCTGGTTCTTGGATTCTCTCGCCCCCTCATTTTGTGGGAGCACGTAAAGTCAGAAGTTGACCTGACGCAGACATACACGTAGCAAGAGATATGCTATAGTAGTAGCCTATCTTGGGTGGGCCGGTTAATTAGGCGTAGTACGTGTCTAACTAACATGCGACAGTACTGGAATCTCTGCCAGCTTGCTTTGTCAAGCTTACTTAATTACTAGTACTTGTAACTGTCCCGTCAGTATTACTACGTGATGCCATCCTTTGAACTTTGAACATCTCAACATGCAGTGCATGCTGTCTCTCCGTGCTCTGTATATGTACGTCTGTCATTCATTGAACATGCATGTTTGTATGCTTGCTTGGTCAAAATTCTTTTGGATCTAGATGGCCGAATATATATCGCCAGCGGCATATAGTTCATCAGCGTGCACGTTCTGCTACCCCTGCTCCGACGGCCCGACAAGCTAGCTGTGCTGTCCAGCTGGTTAATTCAACTCATGCACCAAAGGCCAAATGTAGGAGTACTTAATGAGCGAGCGAGCATATATAATTACCACTAAGAAAATTCAGCAGCAGGCCACTCCTAATCAAACACGCACGGCGTGCTAATTGATCGGCCTTGTTCAAACTTAGCGGCAGGCCGGCCGGCGCAGACGTGCAGCAGGGCGGTGCCCGTGCGTATAGCGTGCAGGGTGAGCTGCTGCAGCTGAACTTGCATGCATGCACAGGACTGACAGGCCACTAGCCAGCCACCGGTGGTACACCTAAGTACGTACGGCATCTAGCTTCATCCAGCGCCCCGTAAAATTCTGGCGGCATACGGGGTGCGGGCCAAAACGGCCGTCTAGCAGCCCCCGTATGCGGCCTGGCCCCTACGAAAATTTTACGGGGCCTGCCAAACCGCCCCCGCCGCCCCGTACTTATAGTGGGTGAGGGTTGTGGTGGGGGTCCAACCCCCCACCCGCAACCCTAGCTCCGCCGCGCGCCGCCGCAACTCCGGTGAGCGATTCCCCGCGCGCCGCCGCCCCATTCCAAGCGCCGCCCCATTCCAAGCGCAGCGATGAGTTCCCCAGACGGCTCCGGCTCCTCCACCGCCCGCTCCAAGCGCCGCCACGAGCCGGAGTCGCTCGAGGAGGCGTGGCGGCGCCACTGCAAACATTCCGTTGCAGGGAGCCGCCGCGCCGCCTGGAAGTACGCGGCGTGGCGTGGCGGAGGAGGAGGTTCCGGCGACAGCGGAGGAGGAGGAGGCGGCGTTCGCGGCGACCGTCGAGCTTTCGAAGAAGGAAACGGAGGCCGCGGCGCGGGCGGAAGCGGAGGAGGAGGCGAAGGCCGTCGCCGACGTCGAGCAATTCAAGGCGATGGAGGCTTCCGGCCCCGTCGTCTTCCTAGACTAGACTAGGTTAGGACGAGCTCGAGCTCGATTTCATGTAAGCAATGGTGATCATCAATAAAATCGAGTTCATCTATTCTCCCGCGAAGTTTAAATTCAAACATACAGGGTGGCGATACGGGGTCTGCTAGATGAACGCGTAAATCTTAGCACACAAATTCCTCGATTTCGTTTGCAGGGCCCTCTACACGCGATTTAGGGGGCGAAATTGTAAGTGTTCTGTTAGACATGATCTTACAAGGGAGCGCCTCTGGACCTCAAAATCTGGATCCGTGCCAAAACATTAAAATATTCTAAACAATAAAATAAACAAAGACTAGCGTCCAATTTTCTCTAGAGAAAAGGGGAAATGAATGTGCTCACTACGACATCTTCCAGATTATACTCACCCTTCTTTCTCAGCAAGATTTTATTCAAGGTAGGCGTATTAGCAATATTGTCATAATATTTCAAAATAAAAGCAATAAATATCATAACTGCTCACGCAATCTTTCTCCTTATCTTCCTGGGACAGCCACAATTCCATTTTCATGTTCAAAATCGACTTGGCAAAAGCTTTTGACAGGCTAGAAATCGAATTTTGTTGATTCCGCCTTAGCACGAAAGGGGCTTCACCCTCACTTCATAAGTCCGATTCATGCTTGCATCTCTTCGCCGACCTTCTCTGTCATCACGAGTTAAATACACTAGCGATACCTCAACTTTAGGTCGAAGCACAATACAGTACCTGTAGTTAAGAATGCAATCTCAATATGGTCACTATACTTGAGTTGAGGTGATTATACGGTCACTCCTGCACCGTATAGCTCCGTATTTTGACTAGTTGACCGGTCAAATTAGTGAGTCCCACATGTCAGCCCAATAAAAAAATCAACTAAATGATTTACTAGTTTGTTTTGAACTTTATTTTGTAGTCGCTGTAGTAAGCTCATGGTAGATTTTTACCATGTATTATCTGCTATCTTATATATATCGTGGTATTGATTTTAAAAAAAAAGTCCATCCCTAGTTACATACTACCTCCCATCCAAAATACTTGGTCGGAGAAAAAGTATAGGGCTTTGATTGGGCCCAATGTGGCTACATGGCCGAGAAGATGGTGAGGACCGCTTGCTCGAGCCTGGACGCCAAATTTGTTTTTCACATAGCCATGGCATGGCGCCGCTCCCATGAAAAAAAATAAGGTAAATACTATGTAACATGGTCCGATATGTAGCATAACGCCGGACCAGCATCTAGTCGTTCGTTTGGAATGAAGCATCTAACGACGCGTGGCTAGTCTATATAAAGACATGCACGACGCCATCGCTCATTCCCGTTCCCAACCAGCCAGCCATAATCGTGGCCGCCATCATCGTCAATCATCCCCTCGTCTCAGGTCACCGTTGCCGCCTTGTACATGTTGGAATTTTACATGGGCTCCATCATATGGGCTCACTTGGCTAGCCCATTAAGCCCACTAAAAATCCTGAAATTGTCATGGCCCATTCATGAATAATAAGTGGAGTGAGTGGGACTAAAGTTTAGTCCAACATTGCTAGTTTGGAGAGAGTGGGAGCACCTTATAAGGTGAGCCATTCTAGCTCATGTATGAGTAGGCAAGGCAAGAGGAGAGGTGTGCCACACGCGCGCTCCTCCTCCTCCGCCGCCCGCCTCGCCACGCCTCGCCACGCCGCGCCGCGGGTTGCGGGAATGAGCCGAGCCGAGAGCGTTTATTTTGTCGATTGGGAAAACTTAATGAGTCATTAATTTGGTAATTTCTGGATCGTGGAGCCGAACCGACTCAGACGTGGAGTTACGCCCACGTCTCTCCCAGCCCGCATATAAATACGCGCATACGGTAAACCCTAGCCACCACTTCGTCATACCGTTCCAAAACACTGCGCCGCCAATTCAAGTCTTCTCCATCCCTCCTTCCGGCGTGCACCGCGAGAAGGGACAGCAGGCCTCCGGAACCCCGCCTCTTGTGATCCTGTACGGGAGAGGGGCGATCAGGTTTTTGGGGAGCGCATGAGCGCGACTGCTGACGGCGACCACTTCCCCAACGACGATTTCTTCCCCGACATCGGCAACCTCATCATCAACGACATGGCCGACACCGGGAACAACAACAACGGCGGTGCCGCTACCGCTCCATCGTACGTATCTCTCTTTCATCTGTATGAGATGTTACTGGAATTCATATGTCTAGTTCTTGCAATAGATTGTATCAATCTGTCTACTGTACTAGATCTAGACGTTTGTATGATTACTGTATTTGCTACTGTCGCAATTCATCTACTGCTATTTCGAATTAAATCATGTGCTAAATTGCTAATATATTCAACAGTACAACCCTCCTTACGCCGCTCGACGTTCCAGGGGAGCTAATTGATGCAGCATATGGTTCATGGCCCAAATCTTGAGAAGGTCTCTCCAGGCCAGCAAGGGAGATAATGGAGCAGCAACATCGGCATCGTCACATGGCGGCAGAGCAGCCTAGCGCGTGGCGAGGAAGCATTGCACGCGGTCCCAGACCTCAAGCAGGGCCCTCCAGGATGCAGATGGAGAAAGCGGAACACCAACGGCGGCATCGGCGCACAGACGTGGATCAGCCTGGCGGATGTCGAGGAAGGATTGCACGCCATTGGTGTCGTTCATGGTTCTTGTGTCTCATCCGCGAGGTTTTGTGGATATGGCTCGATCTCGACGAACATGTGGACATGCAGGCCGCTCCTTCTAGCACCATTATTTAGTTCGCCGCTCCGTCACAGTTGCAGAAGTGTTTGTCCATTGAAGCCGCCATACAAAAGTAGGAAGCAACTATTAATTCACTTGAAGCACAAGTATTGAAAAGAATTGTTTGTCCATAGAAGCAAGATGATCCGTCCATTGAAGCGGACATTGTGTCCATGGAAGCAAATTATTTTACATCAAAGTTAGAGAGCACGGATTAGCCCGTTTTGTATTTTTTGAAAGCACACTCATATTCTTTTGAGAGAATTCCTTATTTGACACTCTCTTAAAACCATGTTCCTTATTTGACACTATAGAAAATTTGCTTCCCTATATGATCTATAGTCTAAATTTGTTTCCCTATATGACACTCTAGTGCATTTTGTGCACGTGCAAAGACCTTTTTACCCCTCTGTATAATGTGACCAGAAATATATATAAGATAATAGTTGTGCACAAGAAATTTGTCGTGAGTCAGACAACACTGAGCCTAATTGGTGTTCGACGTGATTTTGTACAAAGGAATAATTTAAATACTTGCGTATGCTAGTAAAAGAAATTAGGGTATACGTAATAACTTCTATATAGATATACATGGATGTGTTGTTGGAGATTTGCTTTAGTCAGGTATATTCATGCACAAGGTACTCGTATTGACATGTATAACAGTGGACAAGAAAACAGCTAAGCCACGTACGAGACCTTCCTAGCCAGCGTCTCTTGCGCAGTAGGATTTAGTTGCCAGTCGGATCGTACGTACACATACATACCTGAATACATAACGTGTCGGCCGGCCGGAGGGCAGGCCCAGATGCATGCATCCATGCAACTAGCTAGGATCGTTTTCCTTTTTTAGAGCAACGGAAGCGATAAGCAACAGGACATTTGATCTCTATCGAGTCCAGTAAAATCGGTACCAACAAAACATATTAGCTAGCGTCTGTTGTCTGACCCACGACAGATTTCTTAGACACAACCATTATCGTGCAGACATTTCTGGTCATATTATGTACATGGGTAAAAAAGTCTTTTGACGTGTATGAAATGCACTAGAGTGTCATATAGGGGAAAATATTAGCACATGAGGTCATATAGGGAACAAAAATTTCTTCGATGTCAAATAAAGAATATGATTTTAAGTGAGTGTCAAATAAGGAATTCTCTCTATTCTTTTTGAAGCATGTGTACTCATGATAATGGTTCTTTCTAATACAAAGAAGTTTGTATTTTCTTAGAAGCATTTCTAGTCCATGGTTGTTTTGGGAATGAAATTTCCGGTTACATGATACATATCTTATAAATTAAAGATTTTTTTAATAATTAAATAGAAGCAATTTAATTTACCATAGAAGCAATTTCATCGGAGGTAGACGTAAAGCATGAAATTGTTGAAGACAGAAAATAATTACATTACAAATATTGTCCTATCATGTCGAAGCAAATTCTTGTCGCATTGGAAGCACGTTGAATAGCATTGGAAACAAGTTCAATGCCTAAAGAAGCAAACAAAAAAAATATTTTTTCTAAGGAAGCAAATCGTGTGAATCTATTGCCTGAAAATCCGCAAGTTGTTTCCTAAAAGAACGAGATCATAGATTCATTGGGCATTAACCTTACTACGCAATTAGCTCCCACATAATTACTTTTAAGAATTGACGTAATTTATGGAAGCAGTCACGGAAACCCCACGTAATTGGTGCAAATTCTAACCAACTACACATGTGCTCTAAGCATCCGACGCTCTTAATTAACCGAATCCTACGGCAGACAAGTAGTCCGATGGGAAGCAAATGTCGGACGCCGATTCCTAGTGATGCCAAAAAAAAAAGGCACGGCGCTATGCTCCAACTCGCAAGATTTATGGCGATGCTAGCATGTGGATCTTGGATTCTCTGCCCCCCTGATTTTGTGGGAGTAAAGATAGAAGTTGACGTGACGCCGAGCGAGTTATTGTGCGGGGACACACGTACTACATGTAGCCATGTAGGGATATGCTTAATTTACTGTACCGTCAGAGCTAGTACTACGCGGTTGAATGGTGAACATCGGAACATGCACATTGGTGGTGGGTGCAAGACAGCGCGAGAGATCCATTATCGTGTCATGTACGTACATATACGTCTGTGGTCTGTCTTGCCAAGGCCGGTCTGCCATTCACTGAACATGGTCCTCCAGCTCCAGCATAGTTAATCAGCGTGCATGTTCTGCTACCCCTACCCCGACGGTCCGACCGTTGCATATTGTATTTCCACCCCGTCTCTCACGCAAAGAGCTGTTTGAACCAGTCTGCCTGGCTCGTTAATTAAGCTCATGCACTACGCTTTACTTTCATCGAAAGGCCAATGTGGGTACTGCTAATGACGGTCGAGTATAACAAAACTAAGCAGGTCCACACAGCAACGACTGCATCGATCCACCTTGTTCAAACTTGGCGGTCGCGGTCGGCCGGCGCAGACGTGCAGCATCCGTACCCGTGCATACAGCGTGCAGGCATGCATGCATGTTTGCACGAGACTAGCCAGCTAGCCTCTGGCGGCAGTGGTGGTACTCATAAGTACGTACGGCATCTAGCTTCATCATCCGTCTGCCGCCACCAAAGCCAGACTCGCCTAGCGAGCCGGACCCCTACACGACATCGCTTAACAAGGGACGGTCTTTGTCTTATTGACAAAATCTAATACTCCCTCCGATCTTAAAAAAGTGTCGTGAGCTATGCCTATAAATTGTATAGGATTAGTTCATTAATAGCGACACCTTTTTAGGATCGAAGGGAGTAAAATTTTCAAATTTGAACTTGTTAGATCCACATATTTATTCTTTTTTTGGGGGTCAGAATAGGAAGTATTTCAAATTGATATTTTGCATGTTTATCACATACATCATTCGCTACATCCGAATATTTTTTTTTAACTTATAATTATGATTTTTGAATTTAAAATCATTATCACATAATAGAAAGTATTTGAAATTAATATTTTGCATGTTTGTCGGATACACCATTGGCTACATCCGTATAGTTTTTCATTTTTCTTTAAAACTCACAACTGTGATTTTTGGATTTTAAAACGGAACATTATCACTGAAAATTGGGAGCCACAAAACCACTGAGGCCCTTCTCGTCTACCTAGACACACTTCTTTTCCCCGGTGATTAAAGAAACTACTCACGGTAGTCAACTCTCCTATTTTGCTGGTTTTCTCCAAAAATCAACATGGTACAAACTATTTTTTTTCCTTCTCAATAACATAGCTTTCTCTCCTGCTTAAAAAAACAAGCACATTACATGGCACTTATATCCACGCATGGATCAACATGATGTATGTGTGGCATGACTAAAAATCCGACTAACTAACGAGAAGATTAGCTGTTAATTTTCTGCAGAGAAAAGGGAAATGTGATTACCCCTAGCGAATGTATATGCATGCGCCTCCACTGCCTGCGTTTGCAAAGTAAGAGCATCTCTAGCTTATCTCTTAAAAGGGGAGGAAATGGGAAATAACACGAGTACAGTTTTTTCGTCGAGAAAACGTCCCAAACAGACCCCACATACGTCACGGAAAACGTCCCAAACAGACCCCAGATCCACCGCGCCCCACCCATTCGGGAGTCGCCGCCGTTCCGGATTCGTCGGTGAGTGCTTCTCTGTTCGATTAAGCTTTATCGATGGTTTTCATAGATTCGTAATTTAGAAGCGTTTCCTCCCTCGTGTACTTTAGATGGATTTGAGCCAAGATTTTTTTTTGCTCGATGATGAGGGATCTGTTAATGCTCTAAGTGCGGGCCAGACTCACTAGTAGCCAGATCTGCCCCATGCATGCATGCATGCAGCTTCATGCATCGATCCTCCAGCTCACCAGGTACTTAAACTAGGACACGGCCGGTTAGAGGATTACTAATCGAGATCAATGCGCGTCTATAGATTCTCCATATTACTCACGTACGGCCGGAGCCCAAGGAGTGATCGGCGATGTCAGTAGCGGGCAGCCGCACGTGCTATGAAGCTATAGTTTGCTGCCGCCCGGCCGATTAGTGACCACCATGTGTCAACCTGAAACAAGATGATCGTACTAATGGACATGGAGGAGATTATCTGAACTCTGAATTCACGCGAAAACTGGTTTTCCAACACGTACGGAGTGTCTATGAACCGCGGTACTCCATGCAAAGTAGCGTGGACGACAGGCGTGGCCGTGGCTCTTGACCGGACGCCCTTGCTCATCTCTGATTGCTCCGCTCTCCTGTGCGCGCGCGCGTGTGTCAGTCAAGCAAGCTGCTGCACAACAGGATCGATCCACATTTGCAGCTAAGCTAAATAATGTGCACGGGCGGCATGCGTGCGTGCGCTGGCCGTCGCGTTGCGCGGGCCAGCGGCAGCTTCCCTTGCGCGCGCTCGTGTGCCCCTCTCGGCCGGGCTGTGCGTGTCGGTGTCGCCGGTGCTGCCGTGGCAGCCGAAACGACTGTTTTTCTGCCGCCACGGCAGAAATATGTGCGCGTCACCGGCAAAACATTTACTTGCCAACATATGAAAACGTCGTTCCTCCGCGGCATCATCCTTTGGTTAACCTTCTCGTATTGTGAGGTTACCTACGATCTCTTTTCTCTCTTTATCAAGAAAAAAAAAAACAGTAGATCCAGCTAGCAGCTGTTTTCTTTACTCGATCCGGTTAAAAAAAAATACTAGTACGCTTACAACAGTTTACGCATGAGCGGGCGGATCTATGATTATTATTCGGGCGCTGTTTACGGACGTGCCACTGCGAGCGATGTTCCCCAGCTACCGGCCTACCCGCCTGTCTCCAGTCAACTAGCTAGCTTGTCACTCCTTATCTGCTCTGCTCGGACAATCTCTACTGTACTGGCGGACTGCTGCACCTACTCCATGTATCACAATAGTTACCGTACAATCAAAACAAATTTTCTTTCTTCGTGCATGAACGCGTACGTGCGCACGCTCGATCGATGTGATATATACCTGTATACATACAGATGGTGTGCATTATTGGCTTCTGATCGATGTTCGCACTGTTATTATCGACAGGAATTCGTGGCACGTTCGTTCGTAGGACAGGCATGCATGTTCTTGTTGACTCTCTCCCCTGGATCTTCATCCCAACTAGCTAGCTAGCTAGGCTCTAGGGTAAGTCCGCTAACTGTAGCTAAAATACACTACACCACTGTAAGTACTGTCTGTCTGAAGCTTCTAGGGCGGGTTAACTGGATCTGCGCCCTTGCCTGCCCGTGTCGTTCGCTATATACAGTTTGACCGGAGCAGGAAGTCTTCCTGACAGACCAATCTTGGAACAGCAAGACTTATTCAAGTACTGGTATAATTAGGCCGCCATGCACATGCACGCACTGTTAGTTCTAGTTCCGATCGAGCTAGCTAGCTAGCTAGGCTGTCATCGATCCAATCTCTCGTGCACGCATTCATGCATTTGCTCGTACGAACTCATTTTGGTCCTTGTCAATTACAGCACGCATAGGGCGGTTTAGTTTCGTGGATGCGTAGAGTCGGCTGTTGTATCTTGCTTAGGGCCGTCGCGTTCGAATTCGGCCCGTCATATACGGAAACGCCGCCTCGATCGACAACAAGCTCTACAGCTCTCTGAATCACTGGATTGATCTGTATATATGCAGAGTAACAGGAGATCCAGGAAGGAGCAGTCTTTAAGAATGAACAAGTGAGCTGCTGTGTACCTTGCATTATTTGCATATACACATGTGCAGTGCAGGATTACAAGAGTGAATGCATGCCTTACGTGTCCCCCAGAGTGTATATCAGATAAATAGTACTTGCAGAGACCATGAGAACTCGAGTCGAGATTGATTTTTCACCCTACACCCCCCTGTCTATATATCGAAATCGCACACAGTTCATTCAACGGACCATTGCGTAACGGTTATGCGTGACATTGCAGTGGTTTTGCACATGTGGTGGTCGATCAGGTCAGCGTGACAGCGTGCACGTAGAAAATCAGAATACCAGTGGAATTTCAAACTTCAGAAAAAAATAAAATGCGACAGAGAAGAAAAGTTCAGGAAAACAATAACAGGAACAAGTACGAGAAAACTAATAATATTACAGGACAATCTGAAAAGCCGAGGGAGTGTCTAGTATGAGAAAAGCCGCATTCCAGCATTTTACACCCCTTTCTTGAACTTATCAACCATCTACTGTAGGCATGGCTGTGCGTACGGTCCCAGTAATCGGCGGCCACTCTTAACTGTCTAATTTGGTCTGAATTCGTTGTGTGGGTTTTTGTTCTTGTTCTTATTACCATCCTGCTTCTACTACTTCCATCGTGGCTAGGGTGACCTCGGTCCGTAGCCACACATGAACTAAATAATGGAGTAGCATCTAAAACTTATATACATACATATACCTTGATTGCAGGGTCGACCACTACATCAATTGCTTAATCACCAAGTTTTGGCAGCCACACACATACACGAAACCAGATGCAAATGAAAACATTGCCCTCAAACCTTGACCCTCAGTCTCCTCATACCGATGTGCGCGCGGCTCAATACTGTGGAAGCTTCCCGGCATCCAAACAATATAGCAACTTTGCAAATCTAGTGGAGGAACATGGAACAAGTAGCAATGCAATAATCTAGTACTACTAGCTAGTAGAGTAGAGGTGACTCCTGGAGAGAAGCAAGGGCCTCAAACTCTTATGCTAATTAATATTTTTTAATCCTATACAGAGCATGGCACGGTGTGGCGTTGTCTCCCTGATCTTCCACTAATTTTGTTTTGATTCTGTGTCAGCTCTAACTTCATGCATGTGAGATTTGATTGACTTGGCCTTCTTCTGCTCCCTCCGGAGGAATAAAACAAATGGTGGACGTGATCTTCTCCTTTTTATGGCCAGAGATCTTGTTCTTAGTCGCAGCTGATCCGTGCTCCATGCAGGGTTGCTCCCGGCGACTTGAGAAGATGATAATAATGTTTGCGAGATCATGCATCGTCCCATGCATGATCCGTGAGACAGGGAAAGGAGATAATGTTAACTTGACGAGATGAGGTGTGGTGTGCCAGGCATGCATAGCTCAAATTTCTCCGGTCATCCCCGTCGATCATCGCTGCATTTTCCATGTATTTTAGAGAGAGAATTGTATCCCCTGTTTTTCTTTCTTGGAACACAACTATCCCTTTCTCTCTCTCTCTCTTCATGTAATCAAAGTCAAAGGGAGAAACTACTACAGTACTGCTTGTGAGATTATACTAGTAATTTATTAATTAATTACCACAGTAGAAAATTAATCTAAGCACGCAGTGGAAGGCAGGCGGGGCACAGAGAACCCTGCAGGAAGGCATGCACATGCATTGACTGATACATTCTTGTTCGTACTGAAATATGAGCGAGAGCTCAAGTGAAGTGAAGTGATGCCAGCTAGCTAGCTAGCTCCTAGCTAGATAGCTGCCATGGTTTGCTAGCTGCAGAGACGCAGTAGTGGAAGGGGACCTGATTAGGTTTTGGCTCCCTTGTGTTTGGACTCAGTGCAGGGCCAAAGTACTTAGCTTCAGCCTTAAGAGATGTATGTGTGGAGCCGTGATTACAAAGCTTGAGTACTGCACGCCCAGCTGCATGCACCGCCTGAAATTGTTTATGGAGAACAACCACCGTCCAATTCTGACAATTAATTCCAATTTTGTTTCTTTTTTACGAGGACATAAATTGCCTGAAATTTAGTATCTTCTTTCTTTTGAAGCATTTCCATGCAAAATGGCTCATGGTATGTCCTGACTTTGAGGCACATAATATTACGAGTACTCTGATTTTTTTTAATTTCTCGGGACTTATGATAGGATCATATGCCAGCAGCAGACGGCAGACCACATGCAGGGGCACATGCCTGTATATTTTCGTGCAAATAAAAATAAAATGGAGAGATTATTTAACTGCTTAAATTGGTAGCTGCATCAGGAGACATGATAACCAGAGCCTAATCCAATAGCGCCCCAAGAGCCAGATGCCAACAAATTTGATGTGATTTTGTCCAGCCAGATGCAATGGGAAAAACGTGAATCGGTGGGGCCTGCTGGTCGGCGTGAGAAAAGGGTCCTGTCTGTACTGATCGATTCGGAGCCTCAGCGCTCTCTGGGTCCCATTTGTCGTTTCTCCACTTGATCAATGATCTTGAGTAGTATTCACTTTGCAAACATAATTTTTTTTATTGTTTCCTAGAAATATTTTTTAGAGATTTCTTTTGGGCAAAGAATTTTCAGATGCTTGGCTATTTTTTTCTTATCATCTGATGCTAAGTGGGGTCTCGAACTCTGCTGATTGACTGAGTGATAGTGTCCCCACTATGAGGATAAATTACTTAAAAGTAAATGAAAACAAAACCAACACTAGTAAGCTAGCTAATCCTTGACAGATGGAAGTACAAACTTGGAATATAATTGAGCCGAGGAATAACGTGGCATGAAACTCCTCACATGCATGTCTGGTCGGAATATAATTGAGATGAGAAATAAAAAAGGCAACAACTTTTCCCCTCCCTGTGTACGCAGTTTTTTTTTTTTGGATAAAATATATTAATTTCATGGAGTTTGCAAGAGAATATGGATTTATTTAGCTAGCAAGATTTTTTTTTATACATATTTAGAAAATTTCCTGGTACTCAACTTCAATTTTGATTCGAGCTGTACGAGACGGCGATGATAATTCAGGAGGAGAATATTCTTGAGCCGCTGGACTACACCGTGCAGCAATTAAGGGGAAATGAGCATGCAGCAGGACAGCAAATTTAGGCTGGGAGTAAGAATTATCCATCCATTCCCACTTTTCCCCCCGAAATGGAATCCATTCGCATACATATTCATCTGTTTTATTTATTTATTAATTTATTAATAACATCCTGTCACTGGTAGGGTACGAAAACAGTACAGGTATAGCAGCAGTAGTACCAGTGTACGATGCATGAGTGAAGCAAAGTGACAGGGATCACTGACATGCCTCTCACTTCTGCTCAGTCAGTCACTCCTTGCGTCCTTGACCCTCTCCGGTTTCAAAACTGAGAGTCACCCAAGCCCAATCATTGGCGCCATGAACCCCTAGTTTCGTCAACACGGCCTTGATTTTTTTTTTTTTTACTTTTCTCAAAATTCATCGGTTCATGACTAATCAAGTGTTTTTTCTTTGGTAACAAGCCACTCCATTTTTTTAGAAATGTCGAAAAGATCGGGTGAGCGTATGAAGAACGAAAAGTATGACACGGGTACTTATATTTGTGGCATTTGAACTCACAAAGTTCAAAATTGAAACAAAATAAAAATTCGGTGCAAAAAAAGTATTACAAACTACTGAAAAAACAAAGTGATAATGAAAAAAGGAAAAATAGTAGGTGTTTTTCACCGAAATTTCTCTTTTTCTAGTCCAAAATATTATGTTTTTTACGAAACTTTAGATGTACGTACATAATATCTATATGTAGTTGTATACTTTATTTCAGATTTTTAGGTACTGAAAATATCATTTTTATTTTTTTTGGAAAACGGACACCAGTGTGCTCGGGAGCCACTTGCACTTTTTGCTCAGAATTGTGCTATATTATAAGAAAATTATGGAAAAACTGACGATACTATTTTATATTTGACTCAAAGTTAAAAAGGGATCACACTTTTTTTTACCGTATTTGCAAACAAGTTACTCATACATAATTGCCAGAGAGAGTATATTCACATAGTCGCCACGTAGAACTAACCTAGTTGTAAGAGCGTCTCCATCGGCACACACCAAATTTGCATCCGACACCCCCAATTATATCTCTTTGGGGGTGTTGGACATGTGTTCGCCATGATGGTGGGTGCTGCCCCAGCGACGACCCCTCATACGGCGACCCGGTTTTAATTCATGTCTCGCATATTTCCTAAATTTCGAAAAAAATATTGATTGCATAGCTAATAAAATAGTTCAATAATTATGCTAGCATACAAATTATATAGTTACTACAACACTTCAAAATAATTTCGAATTCGTCAAGTTTCCGAAAATAAAACGTGGTGATCAAACTGCCCAGTAGCTTTGAGCGCCCACAACTATGCGACTAGATCATTTTTAGTTTCTCGTGAGTTTTCGCATCACGAATTAGCTGATAAATATTAAGAAAATCTCTAAACTTGACATGTACACCCGGATGTTGATCTGCACGAGGGCACTAGAAGTCAAACGGCTCACCCAACACCCCACTCATGTCTCGCTATCATTTTGTGTGTGTGATCTATCGACCACGATAGAGAAGGGTATCTGACAACAGCAAACTAGGCTTGGAGCACATCAAATGACCACTCCACATCTTTCTGGACATCCTCTTGCTTCTTAACAAAATGTTCATTTCCCTCACCAACAGGGTTGCGAACTGTCTTCACAAATATCGACCAGTTGGGATAGATGCCATCGGTTAGGCTGGTCCCAATGGGGAGTAACATAAGGTAGGAACCTACACACTTTTGTATACTATGTTCCTACCTCCACAATGGGGAGTAACATGTACGTAGTGTCATGCAACAATGCATTTATTAGGCTATAGACTCATTGTTTCTTGGAGTGTGTGATGTTCCGGTAACTTAGCTAGTTACCACAAGCACCTCTCTCTTCATTAAATACGTGCCACATAAGCAAAGTTGTATTAGAGTGTGTGATGTTACTCCTAAGTTCCTCCCCATTGTGACCAGCCTTAGGTAGTACCATTTCTTGTACTCGTGACCATTAATACAATACTTGCACTCCGGAGCGTGGCCTTCAGCAAGTCCCTCAAACACCGGAGAGCATTGCAGCATGTTGATATCGTTTTGAGAACCGGCCATGCCAAAAAAATACATGTCAAATACAAAGATCGTAATATGCCACAGCCTGAAGTACACCATTGCACTTTCCATGATGACCTTACTGGGTTGCGTGTACGAGAGTTTAATTTTTTTCCCATGCATGCTACGGAACTGCAAATATCTAGCTACGTAGATACAAGTGAATAATAATTTCAATATCTAATTCTTGAGATCGTGTATCAAACACCAAAGAAACGGAATAGGTGTTGATGACGATGTCGATGAAGTATGTAGAAGATCCTCGCGCACAAGTCTATGGGTGAGGATGTTGTCGACTTCCCGTATCCAGCTGGCAGCCCCTGAAATTAGGTGCGGCCATGAGGGGGCATTCATGCCCCCTCCAGCACTCCCCCCTTCTCGGTTTTTGCCCGAAACTCTTCCGGAACCCTATGAAACCTTTAGATAAAATCATTGATATTATACCACGATGTCAGAAATATATTTCCAACCCCCCGGGACACCTCATGCCACCTTGCACTTGCTCCATCAAGTGCGCAGCCTCAATTTCTCTCTCAAAACAACTCCGAAATAAATTCCGGTAGTAATAGAAGTTGTTTCTATTACTCTGGGACATCCAATGCCCTCAATATAAATTATCTCTAATATATATAATATATCTATCACGCAGAAACACCATTTTGATGATACTCCTAGTTGATCCAGACCTACCGATATACACAAAAATCAGACAAACTTAAGTATGTTTCCCCTACAGGTTCGATAGTGTGTGGACATGAAAATGGAAACTATTTCCTTTCCAATAATCAATAGAGGGTCCATGGATTCCCATATTGACTCTCAAATACTATATGAATAAACTGCTGAAACTTTTGGTCATTATACAATTTTCCCATTACTCACGATACCAAACTTACCCGAGACTATGGATTCTGGTATTGTCGTGAACCAATCTCTGGTTTACTATACCTTTGTCTTGCCTTGTTAATCGGTAATTCTCCTTTTACTCGTTACTGTATTATGATATCCCACATGATGTAGCATCATCATGCATTTATCTATAGAAATTATATATATCAAGAATACCGAGTGGGCCCAGGCATGTATCTTTCTTTTTACGGAGGAGTAATTCCCATCTCAGAACATCGAGGCAATATACTCCTTTAGAATTACCCAGTGACTACCTTTATGTTCACCCAGTTTACCTGTGACTCTTGATAATACAAAAGTAAAACTTCCAGAATATATTACCCCGATAACCTCATGGTCAAAGGCCACATTGTAATATAACCTTGTTGTGATATGACACTAAGGACAAAATATGTCTTAATGGAATCTCTTAGCATATCAATCTACTTAGAAAATACACAAAAATATTTTCCCCTTCCAATAGTATGCTATTCATTGATGCTGACATAAACAATGTCCATGACCAGGAAAAGACAACCATCAAGCATCCGATGAATTAGTCGTAAAAGGCAAGACTAGGGTTTGATATTGTGTTCATGTTACTAAACGTGAGCATGAGTTCTCATCTGAATCTCGTATTAAGGAGTCATGTCGGTTATAGCATAGTAACTTGAATCATAATTATGAAACAGATGTATACTAATTATTACTGTTTGGGCATACATCCAGCAGTCTCCCACTTGCACAACTGTAATAATGTGTTTGTATAAGTCCATCAATCATCTAGAAGATATAAGTGAACACTCATGAAAATATTGTGTTAGAGACATTTGTCATCAACCCCTTATGAGTTTGTATGAACCATATTATTATGAAGAAACTATTTCTATCATAATACCCTTTGATCATATGATCAACTGCAGTCTAGTCTATTCTAGGTGAAACCTTTGTATTTTAGCTAAGAATACAGTTTCACCGTTTATCACAGATCATCCTGCATCCTTTCTAAATTTTTTTTTGAAGATTGTACCGTAGGAAAAAAATCTCTACGGTTAGATTTTCAAATTTATATATGAGATCAAAAAGTCTCCAACACAATTACAAGAGTGGTTACAAAGATGGGGGTTCAAGGAGGAAAAAAGGTAAGATCAAAAAACCATCTTAAGTAACTAATGTTCTAATCCAAGCAATGAGGTCCTTAATGGTACTCTTGACTCTAAATTGATGAAGCATGACATCAGAGCAGAATCTAACGTGCCAACGACGGAAAGATGCTCCTTTCTAAAATATCACACCTAGTCCATCTAATGAACGACAGCCAAATACTAAGTATTTAAACTTCTACCCTTTACTGCTATTGTCGCAATGTTCGTAAATTTGTTCTCAAAATCAATTAAGCACTTTAACCCTTGCTATTCATATAATCACATGACTATATCTTAATCCTTGGTTAATACTTATATCATAAGCATTTCTTCACTTTATGTACTTATCTCATAAGTCATCTCTTATAATGTAACTTTTACATTATAAGTCTATTATCCACCTCTCTTGAAGAAACATCTTCAAAATAACTTGTGGAGAATATTTATAATAATTTGAAGTTTCATTGAACTTTTGCAAAATTTAATTTTCTAGCAATTATTATTTTACATGTGTTGTCAAAATGCATCGTTTGGGGAGTTTCTTCTATGATCATAATTATAAATCATTTCATCATGCTCACCATTGTTTTACAACTTTGGATCTTGCACTTGAAATCCATATTTCTTCTAAGAACCTAGTTCTCCCAAGTTCCAAATTTTCATTTAAAATTTAATGCATATTTATTTGATAGCATTATATCAATTCACACCTAGGATTTAATCCTCTGAGAATTAATGACCTTGATATCATATCATTTGTCAAAAAAATCCTTCAATGATTTCTAATTACTTAGACATCATCGAATAGGTCCCACAAACTTTCAAGAAAACAAGACTTCTCTAATTTTCCATGAAGTCAAAACAAGTCTTGTTTTACTTCATAAATTACATTGCCACTCCAAACTTTATACCAACCGGATTTTATTCGTACAAAAAAATTTAGCCCTTTTATAATCAGTATTGTATTTAACAAAACCACTCAAGTTGTACTTTATACACAAACTTGATCAATTTTCCTTCAAAGGCATTTGTTTTATTAATTTCTCTTACATACTTATTATATAGATCGACAAAGCTTTGCTAGAGATGACAAGATCTTTAGTAGTCAACTCTTGATTTTGTCATAAAACTATTTAAGACAAAACAAGCTTTATGATCTTTTTATTCCAACGTGAATTTCTTGAATTTTTTCAACTTTAACTCAACAGTATAAAATACTTTTGACTCCAAGTCATTTGGATATTCTATCCCTTCTACTATCTTTACTAATTACATGCACATCCTTTATTTAAGTTGCCTTGAAACTTTTATGTGCAAATATGGCTAAGTGTTTTCTAAATAAGTAACCATGCCTTAACCCGCAATGGCTCTCGGTATTAGTCTAAAAGACTTTTCAATTGGAATTGCTCCTGCTTTCATAAATTTGATAACTATTTTCGGAGATTCATTAATCTCTTTAAGAAACACCATCCTCTCAATGAATTCAACAAGGAACGAACTACTTAAGAATCACATATCTCTAGTAACAAAACTTTGTACTTATGTGTTGGTTTTACATAAGGGTTTCCAATGTGAAATTGGAACAACCAACAAAGTATAATATTTTTTTCCAATCTTAGGATCAAGTTTCAAAATTCTAGAAACTTAGATTCTAAGACTAATGTGTCTCTTTATAGTTTATCTTTCAAAACTATGACACTTAGCAAAATAAAATGATTTTGTGCTAGAATTAAAACTTAAGTTACTATACTATTCCATGGGTAACATCAAGTACTATTTGCAAAAGAATCCTTCGTAGTGTTGACTTTATCTTACTTTAACCATATTATGACTTGAAAACTTTCAAGACATCACTAAGAAATTATTTCTAATTTTTGTGTGAAGTCCTTTTGTTATTGACATGAGTATGATCAATAATCTCCTCTTATTGACTTTTCTATATGCTCAAAAACTTCAAGAAGTTCACCCTTCAAGAAGTGTGAAATTCATTAAGTTTTTCACTCGATATCTCAAACTTTGATCATGTATATGATGTGTTTGAAATCATAGTGCCACTCGAAGGTGGTGTCAACCCAATCACAAAATATTTCAGAGCAAATGATATTTCAGTAATTCAAAAGATTTGTAACTTGATCATCCACAAAGGGACTGATCCATAATATATTAATAAGATTACTAGGACTTCGTCCTGTTAATCCACAAGAGTATTATGTCGCCAAACATGCGACCTTATTACAGTAAATTGAGCCAAATCTCAAAAATCTTTCAAACTTATGAAAATAATAGTGGAGATGACTTCATCCTTGGATGATCCTTTATGCGCCAAACTTGATGCTCATCAATATCTTTTATTATTCTGTCTCCTGACTTTTCGCTGCTCCTATATCTAATGGATAAAATAATTTTAGCAATCGATACACTAGAGATACTAGTAAGAATGACAAATATCATTCAGGTATACTCTTATACCTTTATCACTCTTGGGGAGCTTCTTTTACCTGATGAATTTCTACCAGTTCCTATTCCGGCGTCCTTTTCCTTTAAAAGAAGGAACACTCGGGTTTTCCATCAGCTGAAAATTTAGGCTTATCTTGTGCGTTAGCACCTTTGCCAATCATGTTCTCTTCATCCTTGAACTTTGTAATTTGGGAAACAGCCAGAGTTTGATTGTTATCCCTCTTTACAATAGTTTCAACAGTTTTAAGCATGGCGAGGAGTTCATCTTGTGTTTTATCCATCCCATTAATGATGTAATTTGTGACAAAACTGTTGTAACACGGGGGTGAGTGAATTTAACACTAAAACCATACTCCGCTCTTATGGGATGGTAAAACCAAGAGCACAAAGCCTTGTATTGTAACCAAACATTTTGATTACATGCTCACTCCTCGAGCTTCCTTTTGCCATCTGACATGTCCATAAAGCCTTCGTTATTTCATAACGCTTAGTTCTAGCCTGAGTACGGTATATGGTTTTGAGTGCAATGATCATACCATATGCGGACGTACAATCAAATATTTCTGCAATTCAGGATCCACGCATGTCAACAAGAGACATTGAACAATTATTGCATCATCACTCAACAAGGTGTGAGCATCATTTTCATCATCGGAAGAATCTTCATCGAGATCCCTCAAAGGAGGAGCATCAAGGACATACTCTTTCTGGATACCCCTTAGAACAATTCTCATGGAACATACCAAATTCTCATAGTTACTTCCATTGGCAGCAAGTGGTTTCTTCTCAAGCAGTGGACCAAGGTTAATAGGCGGTGCATTACAAGCCATGGATCTACGACAATTTTAATAGTTCACTTAGACATGTCCATAATTATTTCCAAGCACTTGTTAAAATAATTAACTATTCTCTCCCACTAAATCTGACATTCCTCGCGATCAGAACCTAGTGTATTACAGAATGCAAGCTCAAATCATAACCAAAGTATGTATCCACCTCAGTGGTTACAAGCTTACAACGGGTAGGCCAACTTGCCAATCACTTCCACTGTGACTTCCACTTCACCTTTCGGTGTATGTGCTCTGAGCTCATGACTTTCATGTCTGGACGAAAAGACAACCAACTAATCCTGGTGCAACAAGTGATTACATGTTGACCCATGTATCCAGGTGATGAACATAGAGTATCTTGTTGCCCGTCTTCTGATCATAAGAACATGTTGATCCTTGTATCTAGGTGATGGATGTGAACCCCAATCAGCTTGATGGTGCTATAGTTGGGAGAGCTAGAACTACCTTGATATTTTATGACGAATCATCCTAATAATCATGTCTACTTCACAATCAAAGGACAGAAAAAAAATAACATGCAAGATTAAAACTAGTGACGTAGTAGAGTCTTCCGTCATCTCCAACAGATCCTGCATTGGTGGTGCCATGTCAAGGTTCACGACAAGTGCAACCCTTCTCCTTCCCATCATCACCATGATCATTTTTAGCATGGTTGCTAGCTACAAAGCAGTGTTAGGTAAAGCATCTCAAAATTCTAAACTTCGAGATTATACCACATCACGTTTCTTGCAAAACAGGATTAGACACCTCTAACATTCGTTTGCAACTTTTAGCATGGCTGCAGGATGTACAAAACGAACCGTTAAGTAACCTACCTTCCATAAGGCTTGATTATTCATGTTCCTAGATTGATATTGCAGGGTGATTGAAACACAAATATTAAAAAACGTCTATAACCTCAATATAAACTTATCCATAACCATGACCCCTGTGTGGATCCAATCCACATGCACTTTCCATGATGTTGTTAACGAGATCAACTATGAAGAGACCCAAATCTACTAAAGCACTTCTTCGGACTAAACGATATATGCCAGGGGAAACTTGAAAGTTCTAGGATTTCCAAAACTTTGTAAAATTCTCAATATATCGTTGGAAAAAAAAAACAACAAAACTTATTGGGAAGTAATCATAAATAATCTTAATGTTGAAAAACTTTCCAACGTACTTGCAAAAACTTATGCAGTCCCTGCACTCACCGGTGCTCTACATCAAATCTTGTATCTATGCATAGACCGCTCTGATACCACTACCGGGTTGCATGCACGGGAATTTAAAATATTCACCATGCATGCTACGTAACTGCCAAGATCTATCTATACATATACATGTGAATAATAATTCCAAGATCTAGTTCTTGAGATTGTGTACCAAACACCGTAGAAGCGGAAGAGGTGTTGATGACGATTTCGATGAATTCTTCAGAAGATCCTCACACACAAGCCCGTGGGTGAGGATGTTACCGACTCCCCGTATCCACCACCTTGATCCAGCAGAGTGACGGTCTCACGTGTTACCACTTTGAAAGTATGCACACATACGTCAGGATCAATTCTGCAGCGCTTCGCCGTCCAGGACTAGACGTCGTAGGTGTAGATGAAGGTGGAGATCTCAACACATGAGAGAGAGAGAGATTAATTAGAAGCTAGATCTAACTGGAAGAATATGCCTCAAATCCAATTAGAAGAATCTCTAATTCAATTAGAGGGGCTCTAATTAGACCCTCTAATTCTACTAGAGAGAGAGAGAGAGGACTGCTCTCAAAATTATGATTTGGCTCTTGCCTTGGGGTCCTTTTATAGATAGAGGAGAGGGAGACACACCAAAGGGGGAGGAGGAGTCCTTGTTGGGCTAGGAGGAGGGTCTAGCCGCATCAAGCAGGTGGCCGCACCCCTCTCCTTGCCCAACCTGGATTAGACTACATGTTGAGTCCAAGTCCACCTCCCTTTTTCCTTTCCCCCTTTTTCTTTTCTCATTTTTCTTTGCAATAAACATTCAGGAAAAATACTTGGACGTCAAGTACCAATATGTGGTGTACTAGGGCCCACATGACTGCCCCTAAAATTAGGTGTAGCCATGAGGGGCATTCCTGCCCCCCTCCGGCACTTCCCTCCATTCTCGGTTTTTGCCCGAAACTCTTCCGTAACCCTATGAACCCTTTAGATAAAAATCATAAATATTATCTAATGATGTTAGAAATATATTTGTGACACCCCGGGACATCTCGTGCCACCCTGCACTTCCTCAATAAAGCATGCATCCTCAATTTCTCTCTGAAAAACAACTCCTAAATGAATTCCAGCAGTAATAGAAA
Organism: Alopecurus myosuroides; assembly: GCA_028641055.1. Classification (NCBI taxonomy): domain Eukaryota; kingdom Viridiplantae; phylum Streptophyta; class Magnoliopsida; order Poales; family Poaceae; genus Alopecurus; species Alopecurus myosuroides. Next base: position 510,143,458 of record CM054058.1, on the reverse strand, counting down.
TTGTTTCTATTACTCTAGGACATCGAATTCCCTCAGTTTAAATTCTCTCCTATATTTATAGATTATATCTATCATGTAGAGACACCATTCTGATCATACTCCCAGTTGATACGGACCTACCGATATACTAAAAAATCATCCCTAACTTAAGAGTGTGTTCATTTATAATTACCCAGTGGCTACCTTTATGTTCACCCAGTTTTCGGTGTGACTCTTGATAGTACCAAAGTAAAACTTTGAGAATATATTATCCCGATAACCTCATGGTCAAAGGACACACTGTAATATAACCGTGCTATGATATGACACTAAGGACAAAAGATGTATTAATGGAATATCTTAGCATATCAATCTACTTAGGAAATACCCAGCCATATTGTTCCCTTCCGAAAATGTATTATTCATTGATGCTCACATAAAAAATGTCCATGACCAGGAAAAAACGGCCATCAATCATCCAATGAATTAGTCGTAAAAGGCAGGACTAGGTTTGATACTGTGTTCATGTAACTACACGTGAGTGTGAGTTTTCCTCTAAATCTCATATTCAGGAGACACGTCAATTATAGCATAGTAATATGAATCATAATTATGAAATAGATGTATAATTATTATTGCCTTTTGTACATACATCAAACAGACGTGATAGTTACATTCCATGCGAGGCGAAGGGGCAACTCTTCCAATGCTAATACATGCAATCAGTGCTCCCAAGAATCTAGGGAATTCATCTTGCTTCGCCTTGTGCCACCCTGTCTTCTTCATTGGGTGCTCTCAGATAGAAGGGACAAAACAGTACCACTACTTCCTTGCAAAACTTGAATTTCACTTCAAGGGCGATGCTCTCAGACACGCGGAGATAGTCATCCAATGAATCTACGGGATTCCATATGCAAGACACCGTGCATCTGGAAGCCATGCATTTCGAATGCATGAAAATCCAAGAAACCCGGTGCAATCCCTCTTCGGCTCGAAGTAGTCATCATAATCCCAAACACAATGCACGATTCTCCTGAACACTTCTCTCGTCGTCCTAAAACGCCAGAAAAATTCATGAGGTAGGCTTATCGACTGCCGCAAAAATAGTCGTTGAACAAAAGGATGTGACCAGTTGTACTCTAACGATTGTTGTTCGACTTTGACCTTTGTTTAATCCTCCATGCTTAGGCTTAGCTTTCTCCTCGGCGAGCGCCTCTAAAGGAGTGGACATGACCAACTGATTCTTGTCGTCTACAAGGGCGGCCTCCTCTCCCATCATATCGAAAAACATGATCTCATCGTCCCTATCCATATCCTATTGGAAACAATGAATCAATGAGCATTGAGATAGAGAACTAAGCGGCGATCAATGAAATTTTGATAAATGTTTGAAAACCTTATGTACGGGCGGCAGGGCAGAAGAGGCAATTCCGGCTGAATGACCTGTGGTGTCGCATTCCTCTGTACGGGAACTGGCGGCGAGTGGCGGCAAGCCGGCATGCATGGTCACTGCAGAACTACGACGGGGCGTTGGCGGTGAAAAGGGCCACGACGGTTGTGCTAATCACCGGCGCGAGTAAACACCGGGAAAGGTGGGGAAAATGACTATCGACCTATGCTACTATGTGTCTATGACGAGGGGGCCCACATGTTGGATGGGCTGTCTAGACAATGTTCGGAGCACCCAAGCAGGCCCCCCAAGTTTGTCGGGTCTCCTGCAGGTGCTGGACATTTGTTTTTCTCGATCCAGACACTTGGGGTGCTGTTAGGATAGTTTTTTTTGTGTCTGGACCCCAAGTGGGCCATTGGGGGGCGTTTGGGGGGGTGCCGGTGCAGATGCTATAACTCATGTCATGTGCCCCAAGAACTATTTTAGGGGGTGAAAGGATCGTATGGGCACCTAGAAGGGGGGGTGAATAGGTGCTACTCCAATTTTTAATATTTTTTCGATTTAGGCTTGATACAAAGGTAAATTATATAGATAATCAACTAAGATGAATTTACCTATATTACAAGTTTAACATTAAGAAATGTACACACAAGAATAAAAGCTAGAGGATATAAGTAGCCGAAATGGAAGCACGCGGACACAATGATGTATTCCCGAGTTCCTATTTTTTAGGGGAGTACATCTCCTTTGAGGGGTGTGAGATCCGCCACACCAGGCTTACTCAACGCCATAAAGGCCTCACTTTAATATCCAATGAACCTCTCCATAAAAGTCTTGGTTCACCTTCCACTATTGGAATCCTTCAAGGCGGAATCTGGAGCCTTCACAGTGAGTTTGGAGCACACACCCACAACTTGATTGAGGGCTCCCAAGTCACCATGAATCTGTCACAAGAGACAACAAGTAAGCAAAAGGAGGCCTAAGTTTTCCACAAGGAAATCGTAGACATGAATCCCTCAAGTGAATGAGGGGGAAATGTAAATCGCTTTCGTAGGCTTGTAGATCTTGGACTTCGCCTTCGAAGCCCCCTCGTCATAGACACATAGTAGCATAGGTCGATAGTAATTTTCCCCACCTTTCCCGGTGTTTACTCGCGCTGGTGATTAGCACCACCGTCGTGGCCCTTTTCATCGCCAACGCCCCGTCGTAGTTCTGCAGTGACCACGCATGCCGGCTTGCCGCCACTCGCCTCCAGTTCCCGTACAGAGGAATGCGACACCACAGGTCATTCAGTCGGAATTGCCTCTTCTGCCCTGCCGCCCGCACAAAAGGTTTTCAAACATTTATCAAATTTTCATTGATCGCCGCTTAGTTCTCTAGCTCAATGCTCATTGATTCATTGTTTCCAATAGGATATGGATAGGGACGATGAGATCATGTTTTTCGATATGATGGGAGAGGAGGCCGCCCTTGTAGACGACAAGAATCAGTTGGTCATGTCCACTCCTTTAGAGGCGATCGCCGAGGAGAAAGCTAAGCCTAAGCATGGAGGATTAAACAAAGTTCAAAGTCGAACAATAATTGTTAGAGTACAACTGGTCAGATCCTTTTGTTCAACGACTATTTTTGCGGCAGTCGATAAGCCTACCTCATGAATTTTTCCGGCGTTTTAGGACGACGAGAGAAGTGTTCAGGAGAATCGTGCATTGTTTTTGGGATTATGATGACTCCTTCTGACGAGCTGTAGCCTTTTTGTGATACACATGAGCCTCATACATGCGCTCCTCGAGGTCAATCTTGAAGCAAAAGGCCCTTTTTTCCTTGGTCTGAGACTCTTGAACCAAGATGGTTCAACCATGAGAGAGTCATCTTCCCTTCCACTAGCCCTTACACCTACACGAGATGTAGTGCTTTCTTCGATGCTTCATCTTATTCTTTGAGAATCAACTGCTTCTTGGGCCTTAATTGTTTCACAACTGTCTTGACAATTGGGCTTCCATCTCTCATTATGTCCTCCTCTGTGGATTGCCACCACTTGTTACGAATGAGATTCATAATAAAGGATCCATAGATGGGATCCCTCTTATCAATCATAGTCAGCCAAAGCTCTTCATGGATCCAATCCATGACATCCAACTTATCCCTGGTGCCTTGGTTCTCCTTAGATTTATGGATCAAATCAAACATAACGCCATGGAATTCATCCCAAATTCCCACACGAGGTGCAAGAGTCCCATAGAATACACGGTGCAAAATCTCAAAGGGACAAATAAGATGAGCACCTTTCCCGGGGTACCTCCCTCCATGGTGATATTAGCAATCACATTTTTGTTGCTTAAGAGCTCATTGCCTAAGTTGGTTTATTGGATCCTAGGGAACCATCACAAGTATGGCCGGCCTATAGAACGAGAATGCCGTGTCATCCAGAAGAGCTTAGAGAAGGTGACTCAGAGCCTAAGGAAGGTCATGGTTCCTCCATCCACTTGGAAAATGAGCACCCTTGTCTTCATAGCCCAAGGGATATCCAAATTCCTTCTAAGTGGCATGAAACATCCTATCCTTAGTCATCCACCTCATAGTCCTCTTCTCATCTTCACCAAAATGAATTGTGGCAAAGAATTGCAAGATGTGGTACTTAATAAACGGTCGGTTGATCTTCATAAGAGGAATGAGACCGAACTCCTCACACATAGCAAGTGTCTCATCAAAAAAGCCCTTGTGGCTTGGATTATTCATGTGGTTATTATTAATGGTGTGTTGAGGAGTGACAGAGTAGTCCTTGTGCACAAATATTTCCTTGTAGACCTTGCTTCCTCTGTCATGTAGAAATGAGGATTGTCAAAGAAAGACCTTTCTTCAGCATGCGAATTCTCTTCTTGGAATTCTTGATAGGATTTGGGATTCCATTTGTGGAATGGCTTCCAAGCAAGCTTCTTTGTTATTGTATTGAGATAACCTGAACCACCACCATGAGTTCTTGCGGTGGTCCTAGCATGCATGATCTTAGCCTTTTCACTAAAATCGGCTAGTATGTCATCTTCCTCAAATCTTGCTTGCTTGTCTCCCGGAGCTACCATGCATTTTTCTATAGAGCACCTAGGGTTCAAGATTTAGAACCAAAAAATGGCATGGAAGAGATAATACCGTAGGCCATTGGAGGAGGTCAAGGTGGGGAAGGTCCCCACTGAGCAGATCAGGCCGAGGATGACGGATTTTGGTCATGCCAAGGAGGTTGTACGGAGGAGGGAGAGAAGGGGCGACACTTTGGATGTGTTCGTGCGGGTTGGGAATAACCCTCCACCCCGTACCACTGGGATTTAAGTCAAATCACGCTCGCCCGGTAGTACCATCTTCACGCGTACCATACATGCAAGTTTTCGCAGATACGAAATCATTTTCAACTGTGCAGGCGGTAGTACCGCTCGACGTTCGATAGTACCAATGTTCCCTTTCTCTTCCTGAAGTTTTCAAAGATGATCATGTGCTAGAACTTTAGAAGTGTCTTATGGGGAACGAATGGCTTAGGTTTTAGAGATCTCTGAGAATGGTACTTCACACCCATACTTGTAAAAACCAAACATGCATAAAATCAAATTAGGGTGTGTTTCTCATAAAACAAAAAGATAAGCAAATAAAACCAAAAGGAACCAACAAAACACCTTCTCTTCATGGAGAAGGGATTGGTGGCCTAGGCCACCATGCAAGAGTGTATGGCATGACACCGCGAAGATGTATCTTGGGTGCATAACCAATACTCAACATTTTAAGCTCACAATTCATGGAATGAAAATAAAGATAGAAATGAATTTTTACTATTAGCATAATGGGGGGAGGGAGGCCCAAATAATTAGGACAACACTCCCCCTATTTCCATGGCTACACCTAAACCAAATATATAGTCAAATTATAGGTGTGTATGCAAGATAATCAAGTCAAGTTCCTTGAATCAATGATATTTAGCTCATTCCTCAAATAAGTGAATAATGTGTCATCAAGTGGCTTCGTGAATATATCAGCAAGTTGGTCTTTGGTGGGAACATAAGCTTGCTCAATATTTCCCTGGGCAACATGATCTGTAATGAAGTGATGACGAATCTCAATATGCTTCATTTTTTAATGTTGCACAGGGTTGTAGGAAATCTTGATAGCGCTTTCATTCTCACACAAAAGAGGTACTTTGTCACAAGTGACACCATATTTCCTCAAAGTTTGCCTTATCCATAACAACTGAGTGCATCCACTAGCTGTTGCCTGTTGTGTAGTTGACACATGTTCATTGGGAGACCCCAAGAGTAAGGTATGATGAGTACATCAGCAAGTTTTCCCTTAGAAAGAAACCAAGGTTTAATCGACTGATACGTCTCCAACGTATCTATAATTCCTGATGTTCCATGTTGTTATTATGGCAATTGATACATGTTTTCTATACACTTTATATCATTTTAATGCATTTTCTGGGACTAACCTATTGACAAGATGCCACAGTGCCAGTTCCTGTTTTCTGCAGTTTTTGGTTCAGAAAAGTTGTTCTGGAAAAATATTCTCAGAATTGGACGAAACAAAATCCCAGGGTCCTATTTTTAAGTCACGTACATGGAGTCCAGAGGAGACCCGGAGGGGGGCCACCAGGTGGCCACATCATAGGATGGCGCGGCCCCCCTTGGCCGCGCCACCATGTGGTGTGGGCCCCTCGGATGCTGATAACCCACAAGTATATGAGATCGCAACAGTCTTCGAGGGAAGTAAAACCCAAATTTATTGATTCGACACAAGGGGAGCCAAAGAATATTTGTGAGCCTTAACAAGTGAGTTGTCAATTCACCTGCACCTGAAAGTGGACTTTCTCGCATTAGTTTATCAGTAGTAACAGTTTTATAGTAGAAGTAGTAGTGAAATAATAGCAGCAGTGAAATGAAAACAACAGTAGCAGTGTTTGAAGTAAACGGCGGGATTAAATACTGTAGGCATAGGGATAGATGAACGGGCGTTGGATGGATAAGATAGTTCATATAATAATCAAGACATGGACATTGCAGATAAATAAGATAAAGCATCCAAGCACTAAGTAACCATAGGCATGTGTTCCATAAATAGTCGTACATGCTCGCAATGAGAACTTGCACAACATATTTTGTCCTACCAGCCCGTTTTCAGCGGGGCCTCAAGGGAACTACTGGTAATTAAGGTTTTCCTTTTTATAGAACACCGGAGCAAAGCATTAACACTCCGTGAACACATGTGATCCTCACATCACAGCCATCCCCACCGGTTGTCCCAATTTCTGTCACTTCGGGGCCTCGGGTTCGGACAACGATATGAGTAAACAACTTGCAGGTATGATCAAGAAACAATAATTATCATCGTTATTCAATAACATGTTCAGATCTGAGATCATGGCACTCGGGCCCAAAGTGACAAGCATTAAGCATAACAAGTTGCAACAATGTCAATAGCACTAATAGAGGATACTAGGCACTATGCCCTAACAATCACGACATTATTACATGAACAATCTCATCCAATCCCTACCACCCCCTTCAGCCTACAGCGAGGGAATTACTCACATATGGATGAGGGAAACATGGATGGTCGATGGAGAGGCGTTGGTGATGACGATGGCAATGATCTCCTCCAATTCCCCGTCCTGGCAGGGTGCTAGAACGGGGATTCTGAACCCCAAAAAAGGATTCGCGGTGGTGGCGGAGCTACGGACTTCTTTCTAGAAAACGGTCGAACCCCCTCGGGTTTTTAGGTTTCGGGGCATATGTAGTCGAAAGGGGAGTCCGAGGGGGTGCCCGAGGTGAGCTCACCATGCCCAGGCACGGGCCCACCTTGGCCGCACCTGGGGGTGGTGAGGGCACCCCCTTGCCCCTCCCAGACTCATCTTCTGGCTCTGGGAGTCTTCGGGTAAAATATGGACTTTCCCTTCGTTTGCGGGTATTTTCCTAAAAGTTGATTTTCTGCGCAAAAACGAGACACCAAAGTAATTCTGCTAAAAACATCATTAGTCCGTGTTAGTTGCATTCAAAACACACAAGTTTAGAGGGAAAACACCAGCAAAGTGTTCGGAAAAGTAGATACGTTTTTGACGTATCAACTCCCCCCAAGCTTAGCTTATTGCTTGTCCTCAAGCAATTCAGTTAACAACTGAGTGCGATAAAAGAACTTTTACGAACACATTTGCTTCATATGATGTAAATATACTCACTATATGATCAAATACTTAATTATGCTCATGATAAGATACATGCAAGATACTGTCACTTAATAGCTATGCAAACCATGAAGATATAACAACATATTAGTAATAAACAACATGAAGCATAACTATTTGCAAGATTGTAACATTCATAATAGGATCTGATAAAGTGGTATCTCGCTTGCCCTTATGTGTGGGCAAAACATAAATGCCAGGGCACCTCTGAAGTTCAAGGGGATACTAGAAGTAAAGATATCAAAAGATGCAAGTATCAAGATTATAACACAATCAACCGTGCTTTGGGACAAACACATCACACTAAGAATGATAATTATGCTCTCAAGAAGGTTCTCAAAGAATATGGTGGAGACTCTTCCTATAAGTAAACGATTGGCCCTTTGCAGAGGGAAGCAGGGATTCACATGCGCTAGAGCTTTTCATTTTTCATGAAACAGAAGTAAAACAATTTTGAGAGGTGGTTGTTCATGTCAAAAAATGGCAATAGAGTGCTTATTATCTTCCATACTAAACAAGTGAGAGCGGTTCCGAATTAGGCAATTATATCATGCACATATATATATATATAGCTTGACACTCCCCCCAACCTTTGCTTTCACAAACCATGGCTAGCCGAATCCTCGGGTGCCTGCCAACTTTCACATACCATGGGGGAGTGCCTATTTTTCATTATTTTTCTGTTATAGTGGTCTAACCAGCTCTTTGCAATATTAATGACGAGTAGATGAAGCATGCAAGTCAGGTGGGTACTTAATTTAGCATGGAAGATAACAAACACAATAGTACTTCCTCATGAGCTAAAACAGTGTCACAAAACGAGAAGTATTTTGAAGGTTTCAAAAGTAGCACATGCAAATTTACTTGAATGGCAGGAAATACCATGCATAGGAATGTATAGTGGACTATGTGGAATAACTTGGTTTTCAGGGATTTGGAGGCACGAGTAGAGCTCATACTCAGTGCAAGTGAAGGCTAGCAATAGATTGGGAAGTGACAATCAAGAGAGCAATAATTACCATAATCATGTTTGCGACAAAGTAAAATTAGCCGAGGCATAAAATTGATACTAGAACTCTGTGGCAAAATAGATCATCGAGGCTCATTGACTTTTTGTTTTTAGTCTTAGCATGCGTGAGCATGTGCCAAGTCGATTCAAATGAAACAGACAGAGGAGGCTACCACAATGTTATACCCTTCTACGAATAGAACAACGCGAACAAATATTTATACGACAGGTCATTTACTATTAATAAATTGGAACAAAACATGAGAGAGAATGAACTATTAAGCAGCCATTCAATCACATATATCTTATATGAACAAACTAAGCATGCTCACATGGATGGGTATATGTAAAAAAATGAAAACAAATAGAGTTCATACCAGCCTCTCACCACAACTTGAATTGTCATAGATCGTCATTATTGCTCTTCACTTGTGGCTCGAATAATATATAATGAAAACCAAGCTCCAATGGAGTCACGGAAGACTGTTGAACTCTGCAGCAAACTTTACAAAACAAAAGAAGAACAACAAATCTTTTTGGGTTTTTCAAATTAAAACAAGAACAAAAGAAAACGAGCAAACAAAGAAAAATCTTTTTGGGTTTTTGAATTAAAAAGTGCAATTAAAAGATAAAGCAAACCAACTAAAGAAACAAATAGATATAAACAACAAAAATATTTTTGGTCTTTTTATGTTTTGGAAAGCGAAACAATATAGCGATAACAAAAAGGGAGGAGAGAGAAACTGAAAATATGAATGTACAAAGAACCGACTGAATACGATATATATATGAGTGTGTGATGTCGGTATACCTCCCCCCAAGCTTAAGCTTTTGGCCTAAGTGGGGCTCAATTCCAGCCCCGCCATGAAGTGACGTCTCCAAAGTGTGACGATGAGGGGCCTCCTCCCTGGCACGAGATCGATGCGCCTGGATAATGCACGGTGTAGTTCTCATGGGGCTCCTCGTCGCCCTCCTGCTCCTCGGGGTCGTGCTGCTCGTGGAAACCAAGCAACTACAGCTGCTCGTCCAGCACCTCCTTGGTGTGAGGCCATAATCCCCTGTTAATACTGAACCAACCAAGTTGTGCCATGGGGATTTCCCTCTCATCCCCGTCAGCGAAAAACATCCTATTAATTAATTTTCCCTGGCGAGAATCAGAAGTAACAAAATGATGCAGTTTCATGTAAGCAAGGTCAAGCCTCTGTACGGGTAATATCACTTCATTAGGACTAACAGGAAGACCTAAATCAGCTACAATACGTGAAGCAGTAATGCCTCCATAAATAGGTCCTCTGGCCGCTAAACGACGTGCAATAATAACACCAAGATGATAATTATTAACACCAGTAAGAGCATCAGCTAGGAAAGCTAGATGGTAGTGAGAAATGTTGCTAGTGTTTTCTCTTCCTAGAACACTAGTAGCAAGATAATAGGCAAAATAACGAATAGCTGGGAGTTGTATGTTTCTTATCTTGCCACGCTAAGCTAGGCGGTCATCGTCGTTGCTTATTGCCCAGTAGAGTTCCACCAAATCTCGAGGGCGATCTGAAATCTTCTTTGTTGTCCCAGACGAAGGAACACCTATTATCCTGCAAAATTCTATCAGTGGCAAAGTATAGCCCTTATCATAAATCTTAAACGAAACAGTTGGCCGATAGGAACGATTTTGGAGCTCAAAACTTTCAACGAAAGTCTTTGTGAGGATAGCGTATTGAGCATGCTCCTCCTGCATATAAGTAGTTAAGCCAACATTGTTAACAAGAAACTTGAAATCAATTAGAATCCCCGCTTCCTGCAAAAATTCATAGCATGGAAAAGTGGATGGATTAGCGTCTCCATCATACCTCTCCCCAATATCGGAGGCAAGAAGATTTTCGTTATATGATGGTCTTGCTCTCGCAGCTGATCTTGAGGGCCTAGATTCCATTGGTGCATCACTTACAAACATCTCTCCAAAGGTATGGTTCTTCATCCTCCTATTCTGAAATTTTTAACAAATATCACAACAAAATTATTTGGAGCAACTATATGATAGCAACTACTATAGGGACTTGTATGAGTACTAAACATGCATCAAAACTAACTTAATAAAGCATCAAAAATGCATTCAAGCTCACATAACCTGTCACCTACGGCAGCAAAATACGCAACAAATACTCCACTAAACAAAATTCTATTTGGATCATCGGAGGAGTCACATACCGGAGAACAACTGCCCCCAAATCTCAGCTGAAAAGATGAGCTGAGCAAGGAGATCGAAAATCGCGAGAAGAACAGCAATAACTCGGGTTTGGATGAACTGGGTGAGTTTCTACGGGAAATAGGAAGGTGTGGTAGGTGGAAGAGCAAGTGGGGGGCCAGGGGGCCCCCTCACCATAGGCAGGCGCGCCCTAGGGGCAGGCCGCGCCTGGCCATGGTGAGCTGGCCTGGGTTCCCCCATGGGGTCACCCCAGGTGGCTTTCTGCCCCTTTTTGCGCAAAAACTTTGAATATAAACTTTTCGGGATTTTTCGAGAAGCTTTATTTTTCGGACTTTTCCAGAATTTTAAATAATAATAATATCGCTGGAAATCGAAGATGGAATGATGGAAAATGTCAGCAAAACCAAACATACATAAGTTCTAAGACACTCTACTAAACATATACCCACTGAAAATGGAGGAAACATATGGAAACCGTGATTGGGGATAGCGAAAACGTGAGTAGACGATGGAAAACGAGCGAAAACGAGGTGAAAACGTGCGTGGGCATGAGTGAATATGGTGAAAACAATATGAAAATATGATATAATTTATGGAAGCACAGAGAAAACGAGCATATGGATAAGAAAACGTAACAAACACGTAGACTTCATTTAAATTCACTTTGTTAACAAGGTTGATCAAGTCTTGCTACCAAAATAATTTTATATGAAATAAAAGTTTGTTTCTCACCAAATATTTATGTTACCTCAACCTTGATTGATATAGTCCAAACCATGACGGTCTCATATTCTTTGGATGGCTTTGGAATAGGACAATAAAATTCTCCAATCTTGATGGTCTCAATATTTTCAGAATTTAGACCATATTTCTTATCAATCTTCTTGGGAAAATAAACAGTGTGCTCTTTATCATTAACATTAAAAGTAACTTTTTCCTTGATTGTAATCAATAACAGCCCCTGCAGTATTAAGAAAAGGTCTTCCAAGACTAATAGACATATTATCATCTTCAGGCATTTCCAACACAAAAAGCTAGTTAATATCAGACAATTATTAGCAACTTAAACAAGAACATCCTCACATATACCCACAAGAATAGCAATGGATTTATCAGCCATTTGCAAAGATATATTAGTTGGTATCAATTTTTCTAGGAGGATTCTTTTTTAGAGAGTAAAATGCATGACCCTAACTCCAGCTCCCAAATCAAACAAAGCAGTTCTAACATAATTATTTTTAATAGAACAGGGAATAGTTAGTATACCAGGATCTCCAAGCTTCTTAGGAACCTTGCCATTAAAAGAGTAATTAGAAAGCATACTGGAAATTTCCTCATTAGGAATCTTCCTTTTGTTAGAGACGATATCTTTCATATATTTTGCATAAGGAGGCAATTTAATAGCATTAGTTAAAGGAATTTGCAAGAACAAAGGTTTCATCCATTCACAAAACTTGTTGTAATGTTCTTCTTCTTTTGATTTGTGTTTCTTATTAGGACAAGGAATTGGTTTTTGTACCCAAGGTTCTCTCTCATTAACATGTTTATTAGCAACAAAATCTTCCTTAGTGTAGTTTGTATTTTTAGTTTGCTTTTCAGGTTCCTCTTCAATTTCTTCTTTATCAGAAGCATTATTCTCTTCATTACAACTTTCAGTTTCAGCATCAGAGATAGATATACTATTAGGATCTTTAGCAAGTTCAGAGGATTCTACAGAAGTTTTATGTTTCTTCTTCTTTTTCTTCTTAGTATGAATAACATTATTATTAGTTTGTTGAGAATCTTGTTCAATTCTTTTAGGATGTCCCTTGGGATATAAAGTATCTTGTGTAGCAATACCACTTCTAGTTCTTATTTCATAAGCATGTTTTTCTTTAGAAGCATTAACTAGCAAATCTTTTTGCACTTTAGAAAGTTGATCAATTTGATTTTGAACCATTTGAAAGTGTTTTACAAGCATTGTAACATCATTAGAGGTTCTTTCTATAATACCTTCCAAATTATCAATAGATCTAGAGTTTTCCATTAGGTGATTTTGCACTCTCATATTAAAATTATCTTGCTTAATAACATAATTATAAATTCATCTAAACATTATTCATGAGATTTGTTATAGGGAATATCTCTACTATCAAAATGTTGGAGAGAGTGTACCTCAATGGTGGATGAGTGAGGGATTGGCTTACATAATTCTTCTATAGGTGGAAGATTCTTCACATCTTCAGATTTAATACCCCTCTCTTTAAGAGATTTCTTGGCTTCTCTCATCACTTCATCATTTAATTCAATCATTCCCCTCTTCTTGGGTGTTGGTGTTGGTGTTGATACTGGAGTAGGGGTCGGCTTGGGCCCAACCATAGTCCAATCATCATGATTTTGGCTTATTTTAGCCATTAATTCCTCAGCTTCATCTGGAGTTCTTTGCCTAAAAACACAAACATCACAACTATCCAGGTATGTCCTAGATTCAACAGTTGGTCCATTATAGAATATATCAAGAAGTTCATTATTTTCTAGCTTATGCCCAGGTGTAGCCCTAACTAAAGAACAGAACCTTGCCCAAGATACAAGCAATTTCTCTCCTTCCAATTGCTTGAAATTAAATATATTTTGTAAAGCAGCATGTTGAGCACTAGCAGGAAATATTTCTGAAAGAAAGCATTAAGCAAACCAATAGGACTATCAATAGATCCCGGAGACAAATTATTAAACCAAGTTTTAGCTTCATCTTTTAATGAGAAAGGGAATATTTTAGCAACAAAGTAGCTACGTTTCTTAAGATCATCAGAGAATAAACTACTCAAAGAGGAGAGCTCATTCATAAGTTTCATAACACTTTCATTTTCAGTACCACAAAAAGGTTCTTTCTCAACAATAGATATATAAGATAAATCAAGAGAGAAATCATAATCCTTTTCCCTAATATTAATGTGAGAAGTGGCAAACTTTGCATCAGGAGATAATTTATATTTAAGAGCACGACTTTAAATAAGACTTATAACAACATCTCTATCCTTCATAGCATGTATTTCATCAATAAGATCATCATTAAGTTCAATATAGGAATCATCAAAATCATCACTAGGATTCTCTCTAAGCTCAGGTGAAACAGCAGGAGTAACTGGATTTTTATCAGGAGTTTCAGTGTTTGCAATATTTTTAGCTTTAGCACTAGTAGCATCTAAGAAAGGACCGACAGAACCACTCTCATCAAGCACAATAGAAGCATCACCAAAATTATCAGAAGTATTTTCAGATTCAGCAGAAGTAGCACGTGTAGCATGTGTATGTGGTGGTGTAAGCAGCTTACTCATAACAGACAGTGAACCAAGAGCAACAGAGGTGTTCAGAGTTGTACCTCTTCTCGTAGTGGATGGTAATATAGGAAACTTTCCATCGCGAGTCTTACTCATGATGAATGATTGGCAATAGATAATAGTACTCTCCGGTCAGCTCGCAAATAAAGCTATGCTCCCCGGCAACGGCGCCAGAAAATAGTCTTGATAACCCACAAGTATAGGGGATCGCAACAGTCTTCGAGGGAAGTAAAACCCAAATTTATTGATTCGACACAAGGGGAGCCAAAGAGTATTTGTGAGCCTTAACAAGTGAGTTGTCAATTCACCTGCACCTGAAAGTTGACTTGTTCGCAGTGGTTTATCAGTAGTAACAGTTTTATAGTAGCAGCAGTAGTGAAATAATAGCAGAAGTGAAATGAAAACAACAACAGTAGTGTTTGAAGTAAACAGCGGGATTAAATACTATAGGCATAGGGATAGATGAACGGGCGTTGCATGGAAAAGATAGTTCATATAATAATCAAGACATGGGCATTGCAGATGAATAAGATAAAGCATCCAAGCACTAAGTAACCATAGGCATGTGTTCCGTAAATAGTCGTACGTGCTCGCAATGAGAACTTGCACAACATCTTTTGTCCTACCAGCCCATTTTTAGCGGGGCCTCAAGGGAACTACTGGTAATTAAGGTGTTCCTTATAATAGAACACTGGAGCAAAGCATTAACACTTCGTGAACACATGTGATCCTCACATTACAGCCATCCCCTCCGATTGTCTCAATTTCTGTCACTTCGGGGCCTCGGGTTCCAGACAACGATATGTGTAAACAACTTCCAGGTATGATCAAGAAACAATAATTATCATCATGATTCAGTAACATGTTCAGATCTGAGATCATGGCACTCGGGCCCAAAGTGACAAGCATTAAGCATAACAAGTTGCAACAATGTCAATAGCACTAATAGAGGATACTAGGCACTATTCCCTAACAATCACGACATTATTACATGAACAATCTCATCCAATCCCTACCATCCCCTCAGCCTACAAAGGGGGAATTACTCACACATGGATGGTCGATGGAGAGCCGTTGGTGATGACGATGGCGATGATCTCCTCCAATTCCCCTTCCCGGCAGGGTGCCAGAACGGATTTTCTGAACCCCGAAAAAGGATTCACGATGGTGGCGGAGCTACGGACTTCTTTCTGGAAAACGATCGAACCCCCTCGGGTTTTTAGGTTTCGGGGCATATGTAGTCGAATGGGGAGTCCAAGGGGGTGCCCGAGGTGGGATCACCATGCCCTAGGGGTGGTGAGGGCACCCCCTTGCCCCTCTCCGACTCATCTTCTGGCTCTGGGAGTCTTCGGGTAAAATATGGACTTTCCCTTCGTTTGCGAGTATTTTCCTAAAAGTTGATTTTCTGTGCAAAAACGAGACACCAAAGTAATTCTGCTGAAAACAGCGTTAGTCCGTGTTAGTTGCATTCAAAACACACAAGTTTAGAGGGAAAACATCAGCAAAGTGTTCGGTAAAGTAGATACGTTTTTGACGTATCAGGTGCCCACCGACATATCCCTTTAGCCTATATAAAGTCTTCCTAGGGAAAACCCTAAAGACTCGAGCATCCATCCATGAAAAGTTCCGTAGCCGCTCTCATCATCAACCCTAGTTCGGGAGGGTTCTGAAGCTCTCCCCAGCACCCTGTCGGGAGGGGAAATCATCACCAGAGGGCTCTTCATCACCATGCGTGCCTCCAGAGTGATGCGTGAGTAGTTCATCCTTGGAGTAAGGGGCCATAGAAGTAGGTAGATGGTTTTCTTCTCCTCTTTATGCCACCATGATTAGATCTTGTGAGCTGCCTAACATGATCAATATCATCTATTTGTAATGCTACATGTTGTGTTTGCTGGGATCCGATGAATATTGAATGTTTTGTCAAGTTGATTATAGATCTATCTTTTATATGTTATTCATGTTCTTGCATGCTCTCCATTACTAGTAGATGCTCTGGCCAAATTGATGCTTGTAACTCCAAGAGGGAGTATTTATGCTCGATAGTGGTTTCATGACTCCAGTTATGTAGGAGAGTGACAATAACTTCTAAGATTGTGGATGTGATGTTGCCACTAGGGAGAAAACAACAATGCTTTGTCTAAGGATAATTTTATTGTTTACATTACACACTTTACTTAATACAATAATCTATTGCTTGCAACTTAATACCCAAAGTCTGCTTGGATTACGTTCTGAGGGTGGATTATTAGTCATATATGCAGTTGGATTACGGTTTATGTATCATGTTCTAATGCCCAAACAAATCTCATAGTAATTATCGTGTCTTGCATATGCACTACAGTGCAACCTCTATCTGTGTCAATTGACCAACTATAATTTGTTTACCCAACATGTTATTTATCTGTTTCGGAGAGACACCACTAGTGAACTGTGGACCCCGGTCCATTCTTTAGCACTGATAACACTGTTTGTAGTAAAAAAAAGAACAATGCTTGAAGTAGGTTGTCTTATCAGTGTTAAAGAATGGACTGGGATCCACAGTTCACTAGTGGTGTCTCTCCATAATAGATAAATAACATGTTGGGTAAACAAATTACAGATGGGCAACTGATAGAAATAGAGGTTGCACCGTAATGCATATGCATGACATGATGATTACTATGATATTTATTTGGGCATCACAACATGATACATAGACCGTAATCCAACTGCATCTATGACTAATAATCCACCCTCAGGACGTCATCCGAGAAAACTTTGGATATTAAGTTGCAAGCAATGGATTATTGCATTAAGTAAAGTGCGTAATGTAAACAATAGAATTATCCTTAGACAAAGCATTGCTGTTTTATCCCTAGTGGCAACAACACATCCACAATCTAGGAACTTATTGTCAATCTCCCAGATAACTGGAGGTATGAACCCAATATCGAGCATAGATACTCCCTTTTGGAGTTACAAGCATCAACTTGGCCATAGCATCTACTAGTAACGGAGAGCATGCAAGATCACAAATAACATATAAAAGATAGATCTATAATCTACTTGACATAACATTCAATATTCATCGGATCCCAGCAACCACAACATGTAGCATTACAATAAGATGATCTTGATCATGTTAGGCATCTCACAAGATCTAAACATGATGACACAAAAGGAGGAGAAGACAACCATCTAGCTACTGCTATGGACCCATAGTAAAAGGATGAACTACTCACGCATCAGTCTAGACGCAGGCATGGTGATGTAGAGCCCTCCGGTGATGATTTCCCCTCCCGGCAGGGTGCTGGGGAGAGCTTCAGAACCCTCCCGAACTAGGGTTGACAACGACGGTGGCTACGGAAATTTTCGTGCATGGAGGCTCGGGTGTTTAGGGTTTTCCCGAGGATATCAATATATAGGCGAAAGGGCGATGTTGGTGGGCGGATAATGGGCCCACACCACGTGGTGGCGCAGGCAAGGGGGGCGGCACCCTATGGTGTGGCCGCCTCGGAGCCCCCCTCCGGGTCTCCTCCGGAGTCCGTTTACGGGACAGAAAAATAGGACCATGGGATGTTGTTTCGTCCAATTCCGAGAATATTTCTAGAACAACTTTTTTGAAACCAAAAGAAGCAGAAAACAGGTCCCAGAAAATTCAATCAAATGATATAAAGTGTATAAGAAACATGTTGAAATTGGCATAATAACATCATGGAACATTAGAAGATATAGATACGTTGGATACGTATCAAGCATCCCCAAGCTTATGTCTACTCGTCCTCGAGTAGGTAAAACGATAAAAACAAAATAATTCATGAGGTGACATGGTGCCAATACAATCTTGATCATCATTATTATAAAAGCGTTGTAAGCTGAGATCATAGTACTCTAAACACAGGCATGATAGATATAATTCTAATAGTCTAACTTAGCAACTATGCTGCAACATGAAAAGTAACGCAAACAAAAGATCATGAATAATAATGCACTGAAAGTTATACGTTTGTTTCAAGCATAAAGAAAACATAGCAAAGTGGTATTCCGCTTGTCCTTAAAGTGATAGCAAAACATAAATGCCAGGACACCTTCAAAGTTCAAGGGGTGACTAGATACAAGTAATTTGTAAACAAGTAATAACAAAATCATAAGTCAATCAATAATAAATTTTGGGACTGATGCATGTTATACTCAGAATGAAAACTATGCTCTCTTAATTGGTTCATAAAGTTAGAATATGAAGACTCAACATAAAAGTAAAAGAAAGTCCCTTCACAAAGGGAAGCAGGGATTAACTCATGTGCTAGAGCGTTTTATTTGATTAAAATAGAGGTATTTAAAACAATTTTGAGAGAGGTGTATGTCTATGTCAACGAATGGTAATGAAAAACTTATCATAACTCATGCCAAGCAAGGTTTTTAGACTTTTTGAGAGTTAGTTTGGCACTTCCCCCCACCATGCCTTTCACAAACCAGGGCTAGCCATATCCACGAGTACCAACCAACTTTCATGAAACCATGGGAAGTGCCTTTTTCGTTATATTAATTGGCACCAGCTCTCTGCAAATTTAGATGAGCACATACTCCATACTCATCAAGTGAAAGAGGGAAAAGAACTTTGCTTGACATGAACCACAATAAACTTTAAACTACTTCCTCTTGAGCTAAAACAGAGAAAAAAAAGGTTAGTTTTGAAGGTTTTAAAGATAGCACATGAGAAATTTGCTTTGAAGTGGCGATTAAATACCACATATAGGTAGGTATGGTGGACACATTTGGCAAACTTTGGGTTTTTGGGAGTTGTATGCACGAGTAGAGCTCATACTCAGTACAGGTGAAGGCTAGCAAGAGACTGGACAGACAGATTAAGAGAGCAATAATGGCCATAATCATCCATAGCGACAAACCATTATTAATCAAAGCATAAATGATATTACAAGACAAAACTAAATGATCATAGAGGCTAGAGGTGACTGGTTTGTAGTCATAACATGGTGTAAAATGTGCCAAGTCAACCAAATAAAGCATTCGAAGGAGAATACCACAACGTTATGCTTCGATATAATAAAAACAACTCATGAATTATTTCAACGGCACATTAAGCACTCTCAGATATTTGAGACAAGTCATGCTACATCAATAATCACTAAGCATAGAATTAAAATAATATCTAACATGACATGTTAAAGTATAAGCCACAGTCTAAACAAGCTTCTTTTTGCACCATTATAAGCATGAAATATTTTGTTGTTCTCCAACACCAATCACTTTATTTCAACAAAAACTCTCCAAATAATTTATCAATGAAACAAGAGATTACCACTCTACAAGAACCAACAGCTCTGAATAAGAGATGCATGAAAAACAGGAGCTAAAATGATTGAAGTAGCTAGATGAAAATGAAGAATACGAGTATTCATATGAAAAAGCGGAGAGTGTCTCTCTCCTACACAAGAATGCTAGGTTCCAACCAAGTTTATTACAGAAAATAAAAACAAATAGACGCTCCAAATAAGGTACATAAGATGTGACCGGATAAAAATATAGTTTCACTAGAAGTGACATGATAAGTTGCTCATGAAGAAGGGGATGCCTTGGTCATCCCCAATCTTAGATGCTTGAGTATTCTTAGAATTTGCTGGGGTGATCTACGGGGGAATCCCCAAGCTTAGGCTTTTAAATTTTCTTCATCACATTATATCATCCTCTTCTCTTGACCCTTGAAAACTTCCTTCACACAAAACTAAAAGTAATTCTCATTAGAGGGTTAGTGCATAATCAAAAACTCACATGTTCTCCATGGACATAAGCATTACTAATACTTTCTAAACATTAGCTACATCCACTGATGTTTTGTGGAGCAAAGAAATCCACTCAACATAGTAAAAGAGAGAATGCAAAGTAAAAGGCAGAATCTGTCAAAATCAGAACAGTTTGTAAAGAGAATTTTTTCGAGCCACTTACAAATCCGAAAACTCCAAACTAAGAAAAGTTGCGTAAATATATTAGGATCATGCACAAAAAATTTCAGGATGTTTCAATTTTTCTGGAACAAAAGGAGGAAAAGACAACCATCTAGCTACTACTATGGACCCGTAGTCCAAGGATGAACTACTCACGCATCATTCCGGAGGTAGGCATGGTGATGTAAAGCCCTCCGGTGATAATTTCCCCTCTCGGCAGGGTACCGGGGAAAGCTTCGGAACCCTCCCGAACTAGGGTTGACAACGACAGCGTGTCACATCCCAATTTTGGAATACCTGATAACATAGTTGTTTTGCTAATTGCTTGACAATTAAACTTTGGTTGTATTTGTTTGAGTGCAACTAAACAAACTAATTATATAAACTTACATGGCTAAGAAATTGAAAACAAAATATTCAACATATTGTTCCAATGACCTTGGCAATATTTTCTAAAGTAAATATTGATCAAAGAGTTTTCCAAAACTATCTTATGAATCCCATACTTGTTGAATATTATTTCAAGGTCTAAATTAAGAAAGAGGAAACACTTAATAAATTTCCCTAAAATATTATCAGAAAAAGAGGCATTCTTAGATGCTTCACCAAAATATTATCAAATGTTTTTCCAACCTTGCAAGCTTAAAAACAAAAGTATTGGAGAGCATTGACTTGCTATCTCTAGTCATATAAATATTTTGGCAAAGCATTGCTAAAAGAAAGCCAAGTGCTTTATTAAATTGAATTTCCAATATTTCCAGAAACAGAAAACTCAAACAAGTTACTATTGGAAATTTTCTTCAAATGATTTGAAATTCATACCATTGCTTCCTTATATCAAATAAGGAATACACACAAGAGGAGACCAAAAATTGAATCCATTAAAGGCTTGAAAACATGATTTTTCTCCACGGGAACAATTGGAATTTTGAACAAGTTTGTTCTACAAACTTTTTCAAAATACCATGAACTAAATACCACATGCTCTATATCATAAATAAGGATGAAAACCAAAAGGGAACAAGTTTTTGAATAAGTTAAGTTGCCAAAAAACCCTGTTTTCTTGACAGCACCTTTTAGAAATTTGAACAAGTTTGTTCTATGAAGTAACTCAAAATGACTTGAATTTTCTACCAAATAAGGAACACATCAAATAAGGAATGTGTGCCAAAAATTATCATTTTTGGAAACTCCTAAGTAGGTTAATAAATTCAATGTCCATTTTTGTAAGAATTCAAATTTGAACAACTTTGAATTATCAAGTTTCTCCAATTGAGCCAATTTTCACATATGTTGTGAAAATCAACTAATAAGAATTTTGGGCAAAAGAAATTTAAATTTTGACTTTGTTTGATTAGTGAAAACAGCCTTTTTCAGAGATGACAGGGACCTATTTGTAAATGCGAGGGACCAAATTGAAAGCTGAGTCATCTTCTTCCCCTAGCCTCTCTGTAGATACAGAACACCTAGCCATTGCTTCGATTAGAAGGGATTCGAGGTGGATAAAGAGGCCCCCCATGTGCTTGGTCTGCCCACTTGCCCCCTCTCTCACCCCAAGAGCTCACTCTTCCTCTCTCTCTCAAAGAATCCCCAAAACCGAACCCTAGGCTAAGAGGTCACCGTCGATTTGGCCGCAGGCGAGCACGCCGGCGGCATCCGTGGTTCCCATCGTCTCCGCCTCGTCGGGTATGCCCTCTCTGCAGAAGGAATCATGGCGGGATGGCGCAGGGAGCCCGCGCCATCCAGTTTCTCCTTCGGCTCCGGGAGGACTCCGGCGAGCCATTCCCGCCGCCACGAGTCTCCTCCGCCTTCTCCGTGTCCTCCGTCACGTTCGTGGTGAGCAGGGGAACCTCCCCGTCGCTTTTCCCCTCCCTCTCCCTCTAGAACGACGCCGTGCCGTGGTCGCCGTCCGGCCGCCGCGGGCCGCCGTCGCCGATTGCCTTCCGGCGTCTCCCCGGAAACGCGTCCACCTCCGTTCGGTAGCCCGCGTCGAGAGCGACGTGTTGATGCAGTTTAATCGCGAAATAAGGCTCGGATGCGCCGTATTTTGCCTCGCCGGAGTGTCCCGCCGGCGGGTGACGCCGTCCTGGCGTCACGCTGACGCCAGCGCGCGCTGACCCCGCGCGTGTGAGTCAAACTGGCCCGTGGGGCCACAGAACTGCCGCGTGGCTGCCCGCGTGGCCGGTTGGCCCGCGAGTGAGCGGCTGCGGCTAGATCTGCCGCGGTGGAAGATGCCCAGGACGGCCCATTTAGCAGATCTGGCCCTGCAGCAGTTTTTTTTTCAATTTTATTTTTACAGAAACTAACATGTTTACTTTTGAACTTAAAAACCTATCTAAAAGATGAATTTGACCAAACCAAAATTCACAGATGTAAAGAAACTAAATCTAAACCACCTCCAACTTGTAGATCTACATTTGGATGAATATGTTTGAAATGAAAAATGATTTGGCAACAGGTACCAGAAACACAAAAATGAGCACCATTTTTATGTGCCAACTCAGAATGAAGTGAGGCCAATTGCATTGGAAAGCCCTTGAAATTTCCTAACAGGAGAAATTAACCTTGCTTCCAAATTCCTAGTAGTTTTGAAATGGCATGCTATTTGGTAAAACACCAGAGAGCACTTTGGTGATTTTTATAAAATTATTAAAAATGATTTTTGATGCAAACTCAATTGGATGGTCTTTTACATGTTTAGTGCTATCCAAACCTAGCTGGGTTTAATTTTTAGAGAATCCTAGAAAATTTGGTGGACAGATCTTTAAATTGCTTGTTTCTGCCATTTTTGGCATTTTAGGTATTTAAATTGTGTGAATATATTTTTGTGTTGCAATGATGTTTTCTAGCATGTATAAGTTGTGTGAACTTGTTTTCTAAGTTTTACTTAGCTATTTTAGCATGTTAGATTGTGTGGACTTGAGTTGAGAAGAAATAGGATTTTGTTATTAACATATGATTATTCTCTAGTTAATATTGGCATAGCATTTTTGAGTGTTAACTTTATGTGCAAACACTTGGATTGTTGATTGAATCCAGTACCATTTTTGTACTTATATTGTGTTGTTATCACCTCTGCTAGCTTGCATTTGAGTTGGTAGAAAATCATGAGTAGCTTTGTCATCACTATGAGAATGTTATGGAAAAATTCCCTCATGTGTGGAATTTTTGACATAAACATTTGTGGTTGTGTAGCCACATATTTTTGTGTTGTGTTCATAGGACCAGTAGCATTTTGATTATGTTTTTATGAGTACTTGAATCCTAGAGTTTTCACTTGTGTGAAAATAATAGCATGAGTAGCATTACCTTGCTTATTTTTGCACCCTGTTATTTTCTACTAGTATGGTTATTGCACTAGATGCTAGTTTAGTCTTTTGTTAATTTTTAGCAAGTATGACCAGAGGCCTTGTGACCTCTTAATGCTTTGTTATGCTAGTGGAACACCCACTGGTGTCATTGCATTTTTGGTGGAAACATTGTTTCCCCCACACTAGATGTGTTTCTTTTATATAGTTCTATAACTAATGAGTGCCTAGTATTTTTGCTTTGGGAATTTTTGTGCTAAATGAAAATGTGTACCCTTCTGTTTGAAAGTGGTTGTAATCATGTGTGGCTTGCTAGGAAAAAATCCATCTTGGGAGTGTTGTTTGATTCCTCTAGTAATGCCCCTTTTATTACCACTAGTATGTAGGAGTTGCCCTGCAAATTGATACCTTGTTTTATCAAATGGGATATTTTTGTTATAGAAAGTATATATGTTTTTCACTCCTGTTTTTATGACATGGACCCTCTGGTTGTATTTCAATTACTTGATTGAAATGCATCCATTTATTCTTCATGTTTGAGTAGTACTAGTTTCCTTAGCAGTTTTTGTATTGAATTATTTTTCCTGCGAACTTGTGTTTGGTAGATATTTGTGTATCCTTGCATGAGGACATGTTTTCATTTCCCATTATGATAACATGGTTCCTTGTTTGCATTTTAGTACTTTACTTATTATGCTTGCTTGCATAGCAAACTTTTAGTAGAAAACATGTGTATAGAATTCCTCCTTTTTAGTCATTGTTTCTATTGTTCTCACTATGAGAATTGTGTGTTTTGTGATGAGTCTATTACCTTGTTGCACTTATGTAGGATCACTAATTTGTAAAAGTAACTTTTGCAAATCATGTGTCTTATTTATTCTTGATGTGAATTTAGACTTAGTAAGATAGCTACCTTTTTCTTTTTGTGGTGTGGTTGATAGGCCCATTGCCATGATTATTTTTTGTGCATGTTTTATATACTTTTAGTAGTCTCACCCTTGTGAAACTAAGTGTATTTTGGGTTTATTAATATCTTGGTATGAGAGTGGCACACCCACTGAATCCATGATATTGAGGTTGTGAGATATATTCCTCCAACCTTAAGCTGTCTTATTGAATGGCATTTCTGCCAAGTGTGTTTGTTTGATTGTTTGCCTCAATTAATAATTGAGATATAGGTTATTATTAGTTTTCCTTGCTGTATGTATGGTTATGCATTGTTGCTTTCCTTGATTGGTTCTGAATGTGTGTCCTTTATTCCTTTTTACGACGTTAGAAAACGAAGAGGAAGGAAGTGTCGTGAAGCTCAGTTCCAAGTTCCAGTCACTCCAAAACCAGGGACACAAGGAGATACCAGGCAAGCCATCCTGATGCTTGATGATACAATACTTATCATTATCTATCATGCATGTTTTACCTCTGAAGTTTTACAAAATCTTGATTATCAAAACTATTTTTGATGTGGAATTTACTACTATACTATATTATAGGTTACTATCATGCCAATAGTTAAACTTGGTAATACCAAGCCCATAAGCCACCATATGGTGTTTATTGCCATCAAATATACTAGTCCCTAAGCGAACACCCTAAAATTGTGATTCTACAAAACAAAGGCTTTACGGAAAACCCCGGAGAAAAGGCGGATCCTTGTTCTCCGGAGGAATGTGGAAGTGGTCATTTTTGAGAAAGTGGTGTTTTCAAAAATGACACATAACCTAGTCTTCGCCGGACAACCTTTACCATACTGCCACCCTACCCCAACATGGGCACGGGGCTTAACTGGAAGTTTGTCCTTGTTAGTGTGTGTTCTATCTCAAACGCTATAAGGGACGAAATCCCTTGAACCGATTGTTGTCAAGAGTTGAGACATAAAAAGTGTGGGATTAATTTTCCCTCCGATCGCATCAGTTGAGGCATCCTGGCTGGCAGGGATTAGCTCGGTGCCGGGGGTGACCGGTAAAACTCAACTGAGAGATAGACACATTCTAGCTTGAACATAGTGGATGGTTATGATCAGATACCTGATGTTTACATACTGTTGTTACAGTCCGTGGTTGTTCACGGTAGGTGTACTGGATCTGGTGGATGAGTACACCTCTGCAGAGTACAACTTTTTTTAAGAAGCCGCGTCCTCGGATATGGACAGTTGAATGGCCATGTAGCTAGCATTGTGTCAATGTTTTCAAAAAGGAAGTTTTTGAAAAGGAAATTTGGAAAGGAAGTGTTGAACTTGTGAAGTTCGGAAAGGAATGGAAACTTATACCGTGGAGGTATCGTCGATGATGAAAAGCCAGATGATGTTATACAAAACAAAATGTTTTGCAAAGAAAACCTTTTCTACTCTAAGCAAGAATTTTGGAAAATGATTCCAAGAAGTTTTGCAAAGAGAAAATATTCTTTAACAAAACTTTACAAAACCTCTTGTACATGTAATATCTACAAGAGAAATAAAACTATATTATTTTCTTCTGAAGTATCTTCTTCAACGAAGATACAGATAAACTTGACTGCAACTGTGGTGTCATCGTATATGAACACCATTGATAGTGAACCCTATTTATAGCCTACCTATTCCACCATATAAGCATACTTGCATGTTGGTAAGTGATATGATGGATGTCTTGCTGAGTACATTCAAATGTACTCATTATGGTTTCTCCCCTGGTATCTACTTGCCAGACTTTGAGAAGGAGCCTCCGAAGGATATCTATGAAGAGAAGTACGGAGTTGACGGCTTTGCGAACTAGGATCGTCTCCGGGTCAGCAGCCTGTAGGTTAAGGCGTGACTTGGGCTCAACTACGTTGTGTTTTATTTGTCTTCCGCTGTGTTTGATAAGTTGCCTGCCCCATGTGGCAGTTGCGTTAAACTTGATCATGTGATATTTGTGTAATACCTTTATGTATTCGTGTAATGGATGATGTATTTCTGTGTGCCAACTTTGTATGTTGTTCACGACTGATCTTTCTGGGATCGTGAATGTATGCATACGTAGGGTTTCAGACTGCCGGTCTGGGGTCCTTACAGAGTTGGTATCAGAGCCATCCTGACCTTAGGAGACCTTAGTTAGCATGGACGTCAGATAGGAAAGAAAAGTATTTTTGAGTAAAAACCTATTTACTATCTAAATTATTTTTATCTAAGGGAATTTTAGTATATTTTACCTCCTTCTTATCTTTTCAAAAGATTCTAAATGCATATCAAGGGCGTCCTTGAACAGTGGTTCGAAGGGCGGGCCTTACAGAGCTGGTATCTCTCTCAGTTAAGAGTTTATTTCTTACTTGTTTGCAACTGCTCCGCTCTGTTTTTGAAACATCTCTCATTTTTGAAGTTTTCTGTCCAGAAAATAGTTGGGGTTTCAAAAACAGATTGTCGCATAGTCTTACCTCTCTTAGTTAAAAAGTTTTTATCAAAACTTTACTTCTATTAACTTGTATACTTGCCGATGTCCCGAGAAGACCAAAATAATTGCCTAGCTCTACAGTGATGATGGTCAGAAGTAGATATAGTTCTTCAGCCACTTCTAGGATTTTGGATTAGTTTAGTTTGGAGTAATTTAGCGATAACTCCATGAGTCGTCTCCCCCGACGTCGCTCCAATGGAGCCTTGCTTCTATGTTTTGGCTTGCTTATGTGTGTCCGTAGGACTTTGTGCTATTGTGTGGTGTAGAATTTGGTTCATCTAGGCTTCTATATGTTTGTGGGGTGCTCAAATTTTGCAAATTTGTGATTGCCCCGCTCTTGTTTTTGAATCGCCTCTTGTTAAAATTTTGCAAGAAAAAATGTTTGTATAGTATTCAAAAACAAGAATTTGTTGCTTAGAGTTATACTGGTTTTCGCTTCATCTTGCCACCCGTAGTGGACCACCACCATTTCCCCCACCATCAATGAAAGCACCATTGGGCCTATATAGAGGACCATCAAGCCACACGAACTGATAGCGTTGCTACCAGTGATGCACTCCAACAGATAAAGTTCCAACAACGACAACCTTCAAAGAAGAAAAGGCGTGAAGAAAACCAACCAATACTGACCAAAACCTCTGTGTTTTGTCTGTTTTCAAAAGACTCCTTTTACCATGTTGGCTAAATGTCGCACCTTTATATGTTCCCTTTTAAAAGACCAAACTAGAGAGACCCCCTTTTAAAAGTTATATACCTCCCTCCTATGGAGAAAGGTGCAAAATAAGTCTTCACATGCCATGATGCGCAACCCCTCAAAAGCCAATCCAAAGAGCACAATTCAATATTCGACGCACGATGACGCTAGTCGTATCTTGTCGGACAAACATGATTAAATAGAAAGCTAACAAGACTAACATGCTTTGCCTAATCTTAGGTTGACACCTAACCAAAGCATGAGAACTACTGACAACTCTTTCTAAACCAAGGAATTAAGTGACTTAAGACACCTTTTAATCTAGTTGGTAAAAAGGAGAAGTCACGAGAAAATAAGATGATGACCTATTCGTTTACTAGTCAATAGGATATCATGTGTATCTACTTTGGAAACCAAATCTTAGTAGACATTGTAAGTACTATGAAATTCGAGGTTTAGAAATTAAGTGAACGATGGAATGGTTATGATAGATCTAGAAAACAACAGTTTTCATGTTCTTGTTTCTTTGTGTGCTCTTGATTGAAATGAATTTGTGTTTTATTCAATCTTGCTTCCTAACTTATATGGAGTTGTTAGGAATTGTTATTATGTTGTTCTCTTACAATAAATCTACCCTAGAAAGTGTGTACATGATTGGAAACTCGAATAAAAATTAAATAGCATTTGTTAACTTCTAGTTTATTATCTGGAAGTATTGTGAGAGCTAGATCTGGGTATACTTTCGTAGTAGATTTTGTGCTATGTTTCCTTAAAGTCCAGTACCAATTAGGTACTGTTATTTTGATGCTTTTACCTATGTTAGCTTGCATGTCTCTTAATAGTAAAGCATATGTAAGCATGGCTATCAATATGCACTAGTATTGCTTCGCTAGATTAAATAGCCTTATATTTTTATCTTGTATGCAAAGTTTTTCATGAGTAACCAGAGGCTTAGTACCTATTTTTACTTGGTATTAGTAGGCCATAGCCCACTGGTCCCATTGCATTTTGGCTTGAGGATGAAAATCCCCAACCATACACATGTGTGAAAATAGCATGTTTCACTATGTGATTGATTTCTATTTTCGACCATGGAAAATATAATTGTTTCTTTTCACTTATGCAAGTGAGAAGTTTATCTCTTATTAGTAAAGACTAATACGTTTAGGTGTGATCCTTTTGTTAGCATAATATTCCTTAGGGGTATCATGTTAAGAAATGTTTCACTATCGTGTGCAAAAATTAGACTGTTCGCAAATAAAATAAATTCCTCTTGATTGGTAGATTGTTTGTGAATAATTTTAAATTGAGTGTATGGATTTTTGAAAAGGTTTAGATAACTTTTCATTAATTGCATAGATAATGGTTGTGTGAGTTATACCTTGCTTGTTTGCTAGTAATTGTTTAAGAAAACATAAATTGCTAGAATTAATTTATGCATGTTTAATAGTTGTTTCATGGGATTGTTTTGATGTTTGTGCTTACTAACATGAGTAAGTTTTATGTACTGTTATTAGGAACACTTATATTCATGACTTGCTTATTTAGATTTAAACATCATGATAGCATTGTTTGCTTCTCTAGAGTGAAACTAGTTCACCACTAGAAAATGGTGATTTTTGCTCTAGTATCACCCTCTTTTTATTTAATGAGTATATGTGTTGATATAGCATGTTTAGGAAGTTATCACTGCTGTTCTCATGCCATGAATTATTTAGTTTCATGTTCTATGGTATAGGATATGATTATCTCTCATAGCATGCTGGTGTAGATTTTTTCATACTAGTGTTTTATTTGTGCAGTCATGTTTCTTTTATGCCTGTGAAATAGGAGTTTTATCTTGTGTAAAGATGGTGTTTTAGAGTACCTTTATGATTGGATTCATTGGTTTTTAGCTACTGGTTGTTTGCTAATTGTTCATGATTGATGGATTCCAAAACCTCTAATAAACAATAACCTAGTGAATAAATAGTCTATTCATCTGCGGTGTTGTTTGCTTGCTTATTGGATTTTGTTTAAATGTTTTACCTTAGCATGAGTTTATACTGGTGTTATGATTGTGCTCAAGAGTATTTTATGAAACTAAAACATCCAACTAAAATCATGAACATATTAAGTGATAGTTGCTTGTGGGGAGTAACACCCACTGACGTGGCTATTATTCTGTCTGTTTATTTTACCTTAGCAACCTAACCTTTGCACCCACAAGCTATATTTTTAGCTTATTATATACCTTGTTATGAGAGTGGTACACCACTCCATATGTGGTATGTAATATGTGGGATATAGCTAGGAACTCATGTAATAATTGACGGTACGTTTCCAGGTAGTTCTGCACTAACCTTAATTTTGTAGTGACGTTATCAGAAATTTTAAAAATTGGCGGTTGAGTGAATTGATAATTAGAGATTTTCTGAAAGACGGGTGTTTGGATCTAAGGTTTTTAGTATGACACCCAACTCCCGTGAAAAGAATTTGCTAATTTAGGGAAGTACCCCGCCTCCCAAGAAAAGTCAAAGGGGGGAAGCACCCGCACTCCAACACTAACATTGTGTTTGTTGGCCCTCCCTTAGTCCTCGCTTGCGAATCTCGGGGACGAGATTCTTTTTAAGGGGGGAAGACTTGTCACATCCCAATTTTGGAATACCTGATAACATAGTTGTTTTGCTAATTGCTTGACAATTAAACTTTGGTTGTATTTGTTTGAGTGCAACTAAACAAACTAATTATATAAACTTACATGGCTAAGAAATTGAAAACAAAATATTCAACATATTGTTCCAATGACCTTGGCAATATTTTCTAAAGTAAATATTGATCAAAGAGTTTTCCAAAACTATCTTATGAATCCCATACTTGTTGAATATTATTTCAAGGTCTAAATTAAGAAAGAGGAAACACTTAATAAATTTCCCTAAAATATTATCAGAAAAAGAGGCATTCTTAGATGCTTCACCAAAATATTATCAAATGTTTTTCCAACCTTGCAAGCTTAAAAACAAAAGTATTGGAGAGCATTGACTTGCTATCTCTAGTCATATAAATATTTTGGCAAAGCATTGCTAAAAGAAAGCCAAGTGCTTTATTAAATTGAATTTCCAATATTTCCAGAAACAGAAAACTCAAACAAGTTACTATTGGAAATTTTCTTCAAATGATTTGAAAATCATACCATTGCATCCTTATATCAAATAAGGAACACACACAATAGGAGACCAAAAATTGAATCCATTAAAGGCTTGAAAACATGATTTTTCTCCACAGCAACAATTGGAATTTTGAACAAGTTTGTTCTACATACTTTTTCAAAATGCCATGAAATAAATACCACTTTCTCTATATCATAAATAAGGATCAAAAACAAAAGGGAACAAGTTTTTGAATAAGTTAAGTTGCCAAAAAACCCTGTTTTCTTGACAGCACCTTTTAGAAATTTGAACAAGTTTGTTCTATGAAGTAACTCAAAATGACTTGAATTTTCTACCAAATAAGAAACACATCAAATAAGGAATGTGTGCCAAAAAGTATCATTTTTGGAAACTCCTAAGTAGGTTAATAAATTCAATGTCCATTTTTGTAAGAATTCAAATTTGAACAACTTTGAATTATCAAGTTTCTCCAATTGAGCCAATTTTCACATATGTTGTGAAAATAAACTAATAAGAATTTTGGGCAAAAGGAATTTAAATTTTGACTTTGTTTGATTAGTGAAAACAGCCTTTTTCAGAGATGACAGGGACCTATTTGTAAAATGCGAGGGACCAAATTGAAAGCTGAGTCATCTTCTTCCCCTAGCCTCTCTGTAGAAACAGAACACCTAGCCATTGCTTCGATTAGAAGGGATTCGAGGTGGATAAAGAGGCCCCCATGTGCTTGGTCTGCCCACTTGCCCCCTCTCTCACCCCAAGAGCTCACTCTTCCTCTCTCTCTCAAAGAATCCCCAAAACCGAACCCTAGGCTAAGAGGTCACCGTCGATTTGGCCGCAGGCGGCATCCGTGGTTCCCATCGTCTCCGCCTCGTCGGGTATGCCCTCTCTGCAGAAGGAATCACGGCGGGATGGCGCAGGGAGCCCGCGCCATCCAGTTTCTCCTTCGGCTCCGGGAGGACTCCGACGAGCCATTCCCGCCGCCACGAGTCTCCTCCGCCTTCTCCGTGTCCTCCGTCACGTTCGTGGTGAGCAGGGGAACCTCCCCGTCGCTTTTCCCCTCCCTCTCCCTCTAGAACGACGCCGTGCCGTGGTCGCCGTCCGGCCGCCGCGGGCCGCCATCGCCGATTGCCTTCCGGCGTCTCCCCGGAAACGAGTCCACCTCCGTTCGGTAGCCCGCGTCGAGAGCGACGTGTTGATGCAGTTTAATCGCGAAATAAGGCTCGGATGCGCCGTATTTTGCCTCGCCGGAGTGTCCCGCCGGCGGGTGACGCCGTCCTGGCGTCACGCTGACGCCAGCGCGCGCTGACCCTGCGCGTGTGAGTCAAACTGGCCCGTGGGGCCACAGATCTGCCGCGTGGCTGCCCGCGTGGCCGGTTGGCCCGCGAGTGAGCGGCTGCGGCTAGATCTGCCGCGGTGGAAGATGCCCAGGCCGGCCCATTTAGCAGATCTGGCCCTGCAGCAGTTTTTATTCAATTTTATTTTTACAGAAACTAACATGTTTACTTTTGAGCTTAAAAACCTATCTAAAAGATGAATTTTACCAAACCAAAATTCACAGATGTAAAGCAACTAAATCTAAACCACCTCCAACTTGTAGATCTACATTTGGATGAATATGTTTGAAATGAAAAATGATTTGGCAACAGGTACCAGAAACACCAAAATGAGCACAATTTTTATTTCCCAACTCAGAATGAAGTGAGCACTTTGGTAAAACACCAGAGAGCACTTTGGTGATTTTTATAAAATTATTAAAAATGATTTTTGATGCAAACTCAATTGGATGGGTACATGTTTAGGGCTATACAAACCTAGCTGGGTTTAAGTTTTAGAGCATCCTAGAAAATTTGGTGGACAGATCTTTAAATTGCTTGTTTCTGCCATTTTTGGCATTTTAGGTATTTAAATTGTGTGAATATATTTTTGTGTTGCAATGATGTTTTCTAGCATGTATAAGTTGTGTGAACTTGTTTTCTAAGGTTTACTTAGCTATTTTAGCATGTTAGATTGTGTGGACTTGAGTTGAGAAGAAATAGGATTTTGTTATTAACATATGATTATTCTCTAGTTAATATTGGCATAGCATTTTTGAGTGTTAACTTTATGTGCAAACACTTGGATTGTTGATTGAATCCAGTACCATGTTGGTACTTATATTGTGTTGTTATCACCTCTGCTAGCTTGCATTTGAGTTGGTAGAAAAGCATGAGTAGCTTTGTCATCACTATGAGAATGTTATGGAAAAATTCCCTCATGTGTGGAATTTTTGACATAAACATTTGTGGTTGTGTAGCCACATATTTTTGGGTTGTGTTCATAGGACCAGTAGCATTTTGATTATGTTTTTATGAGTACTTGAATCCTAGAGTTTTCACTTGTGTGAAAATAATAGCATGAGTAGCATTACCTTGCTTATTTTTACACCCTGTTATTTTCTACTAGTATGGTTATTGCACTAGATGCTAGTTTAGTCTTTTGTTAATTTTTAGCAAGTATGACCAGAGGCCTTGTGACCTCTTAATGCTTTGTTATGCTAGTGGAACACCCACTGGTGTCATTGCATTTTTGGTGGAAACATTGTTTCCCCCACACTAGATGTGTTTCTTTTATATAGTTCTATAACTAATGAGTGCCTAGTATTTTTGCTTTGGGAATTTTTGTGCTAAATGAAAATGTGTATGCTTCTGTTTGAAAGTGGTTGTAATCATGTGTGGCTTGCTAGGAAAAAATCCATCTTGGGAGTGTTGTTTGATTCCTCTAGTAATGCCCCTTTTATTACCACTAGTATGTAGGAGTTGCCCTGCAAATTGATACCTTGTTTTATCAAATGGGATATTTCTGTTATAGCAAGTATATATGTTTTTCACTCCTGTTTTTATGACATGGAGCCTCTGGTTGTATTTAATTACTTGATTGAAATGCATCCATTGATTCTTCATGTTTGAGTACTACTAGTTTCCTTAGCAGTTTTTGTATTGAATTATTTTTCCTGCCAACTTGTGTTTGGTAGATATTTGTGTATCCTTGCATGAGGACATGTTTTCATTTCCCACTATGATAACATGGTTCCTTGTTTGCATTTTAGTACTTTACTTATTATGCTTGCTTGCATAGCAAACTTTTAGTAGAAAACATGTCTATAGAATTCCTCCTTTTTAGTCATTGTTTCTATTGTTCTCACTATGAGAATTGTGTGTTTTGTGATGAGTCTATTACCTTGCTGCACTTATGTAGGCTCACTGATTTGTAAAAGTAACTTTTGCAAATCATGTGTCTTATTTATTCTTGATGTGAATTTAGACTTAGTAAGATAGCTACCTTTTTCTTTTTGTGGTGTGGTTGATAGGCCCATTGCCATGATTATTTTTTGTGCATGTTTTATATACTTTTAGTAGTCTCACCCTTGTGAAACTAAGTGTATTTTGGGTTTATTAATATCTTGGTATGAGAGTGGCACACCCACTGAATCCATGATATTGAGGTTGTGAGATATATTCCTCCAACCTTAAGCTGTCTTATTGAATGGCATTTCTGCCAAGTGTGTTTGTTTGATTGTTTGCCCCAATTAATAATTGAGAGATAGGTTATTATTAGTTTTCCTTGCTGTATGTATGGTTATGCATTGTTGCTTGCCTTGATTGGTTCTGAATGTGTGTCCTTTATTCCTTTTTACGACGTTAGAAAACGAAGAGGAAGGAAGTGTCGTGAAGCTCAGTTCCAAGTTCCAGTCACTCCAAAACCAGGGACACAAGGAGATACCAGGCAAGCGATCCTGATGCTTGCTGATACAATACTTATCATTATCTATCATGCATGTTTTACCTCTGAAGTTTTACAAAAGCTTGATTATCAAAACTATTTTTGATGTGGAATTTACTACTATACTATATTATAGGTTACTATCATGCCAATAGTTAAACTTGGTAATACCAAGCCCATAAGCCACCATATGGTATTTATTGCCATCAAATATACTAGTCCCTAAGCGGACACCCTAAAATTGTGATTCTACAAAACAAAGGCTTTACGGAAAAACCCGGAGAAAAGGCGGATCCTTGTTCTCTGGAGGAATGTGGAAGTGGTCATTTTTGAGAAAGTGGTGTTTTCAAAAATGACACATAACCTAGTCTTCGCCGGACAACCTTTACCGTACTGCCACCCTACCCCAACATGGGCACGGGGCTTAACTGGAAGTTTGTCCTTGGTAGTGTGTGTTCTATCTCAAACGCTATAAGGGACGGAATCCCTTGAACCGATTGTTGTCAAGAGTTGAGACATAAAAAGTGTGGGATTAATTTTCCCTCCGGTCGCATCAGTTGAGGCATCCTGGCTGGCAGGGATTAGCTCGGTGCCGGGGGTGACCGGTAAAACTCAACTGAGAGATAGACACATTCTAGCTTGAACATAGTGGATGGTTATGATCAGATACCTGATGTTTACATACTGTTGTTACAGTCCGTGGTTGTTCACGGTAGGTGTACTGGATCTGGTGGATGAGTACACCTCTGCAGAGTACAACTTTTTCGAAGAAGCCGCGTCCTCGGATATGGACAGTTGAATGGCCATGTAGCTAGCATTGTGTCAATGTTTTCAAAAAGGAAGTTTTTGAAAAGGAAATTTGGAAAGGAAGTGTTGAACTTGTGAAGTTCGGAAAGGAATGGAAACTTATACCGTGGAGGTATCGTCGATGATGAAAAGCCAGATGATGTTATACAAAACAAAATGTTTTGCAAAGAAAACCTTTTCTACTCTAAGCAAGAATTCTGGAAAATGATTCCAAGAAGTTTTGCAAAGAGAAAATATTCTTTAACAAAACTTTACAAAACCTCTTGTACATGTAATATCTACAAGAGAAATAAAACTATATTATTTTCTTCTGAAGTATCTTCTTCAACGAAGATACAGATAAACTTGACTGCAACTATGGTGTCATCGTATATGAACACCATTGATAGTGAACCCTATTTATAGCCTACCTATTCCACCATATAAGCATACTTGCATGTTGGTAAGTGATATGATGGATGTCTTGCTGAGTACATTCAAATGTACTCATTATGGTTTCGCCCCTGGTATCTACTTGTCAGACTTTGAGAAGGAGCCTCCGAAGGATATCTATGAAGAGAAGTACGGAGTTGACGGCTTTGCGAACTAGGATCGTCTCCGGGTCAGCAGCCTGTAGGTTAAGGCGTGACTTGGGCTCAACTACGTTGTGTTTTATTTGTCTTCCGCTGTGTTTGATAAGTTGCCTGCCCCATGTGGCAGTTGCGTTAAACTTGATCATGTGATATTTGTGTAATACCTTTATGTATTCGTGTAATGGATGATGTATTTCTGTGTGCCAACTTTGTATGTTGTTCACGACTGATCTTTCTGGGATCGTGAATGTATGCATACGTAGGGTTTCAGACTGCCGGTCTAGGGTCCTTACACAGCGGCTATGGAACTTTTCGTGGATGGTATCACGGGTGTTTAATGTTTTCTCGAGGAATACTATAAATAGACGAAAGGGCGATGTAGGTGGGCGCCCGAGGGCCCCACACGTGACAGAAAAATAGGACCCTGGGATTTTGTTTCGTCCAATTCCGTGAATATTTCCTGAACAACTTTTCTGAAACCAAAAACAGCAGAAAATAGGAATTGGCGTTGTGGCATCTTGTCAATAGGTTAGTCCTAGAAAATCCATAAAAATATATAAAGTGTATAGGAAACTGATACGTCTCCAACGTATCTATAATTTCTCATGCTCCATGATGATATTATGCCAATTGCTACATGTTTTCTCCCTTCTTTGTGTCATTTTTACACGTTTTTAGAGACTAACCTATTAACAAGATGCCAAGTGCCAGTTCCCTGTTTTCTATTGTTTTTTATTTCAGAAAAGTTGTTCTGGAAATATTCTCGGAATTGGACCCCAAAAATCCCGAAGTTCCTATTTTCCCCGGAAGCATCCAGAAGACCGAAGAGGAGCCGGAGAGGGGCCACAGGGGGCCACACCATGGGGGTGGCGCGCCCCCCTTGGCCGCGCTAGGGGGTGGTGTGGGGCCCTCAGGGATCCACAGCCTTTTCCCTTTCGCCTATTTATTCCCCCGGATAGAAAACCCTTGAGACCTGATAAAAAATCCCAAAAAGTTCCACAGCCGCCGTCGTCGTCAACCCAAGATCAGGGGGTTCTGAAGCTGTCTCCCGGCATCCTGCCGGACAGGAAATCATTACCGGAGGCTTCTTCATCACCATGACTACCTCCGGAGTGATGCGTGAATAGTTTATCCTTGGAGTACGGGTCCATAGCAGTAGCTAGATGGTTGTCTTCTCCTCCTATGCCTCCATGTTTAGATCTCGTGAGCTGCCTAACATGATCAAGATAGTTCTTATGTAACTCTATGTGTTGTGTTTGCTGGGATCCGATGAATATTGAACTTATGCCAAGTTGATTATAGTCTTTATTGCATATGATATTTGTGATCTTGCATGCTTTCCATTGCTAGTGGTTGTTCTGGCCAAGTAGTTGCTAGTGACTCAAAGAGGGAGTATTTATGCTCGATAGTGGGTTCATGCCTCCTTTTCGCCTGTGCTCGAGTGACAGAATCGTGACGGGGGAGGATGTGTTGTTTCCACTAGGAAAAAAACAGCGGTGTGAGTGCCCGCATGTACAATCATTTGTTACATTACACACATTGCTTAATGCGATTATTTGTAGCTTGCAACTTAATACCTAAGGGGGTTCGGATGATAACCTCAGGGTGGATTATTAGTCATAGATGCAGTTGGACTACGGTCTCTGTATATTGTTGTAATGCCCGCACTAAATATTATAGTAGTCTTCATGTCATGAATGCGCACTATGGTGCAACCTTTATTTGTCAATTTCCTAGCTGTAATTTGTTCACCCAGCATGCTATCTTTTATGGAGAGACACCACTAGTGAACCTATGAACCCCAGTCCATTTTCCTACACTGTTAAACAAACCACTACAATTTCCTGCTTTCTTTACTTACTGCAAGCATACATTATTTTCCACACTATATGTCTAATCTTTGTTTTCAGCAAGACCGGTGAGATTGACAACCTCACTGTACCGTTGGGACAAAGTATTTTGGTTGTGTTGTGTGCAGGTTCCGCGTTGTTGCTGATACCGGTGAGCCATGACCACCATCAGTAGCATCAACCTTGGTTCTTAACTGAGAGAAATTCTTACCGCTTTGCACTCACCACACCCTCCTCTTGGGTCTCCCAACGCACCATCCACAATTTCTGTAGCAAGAATTTCTGGCACCATTGCTAGGGATTTAAAGTCAACTCTACAAGCGATCAGAAACATGTAGCAATTTGCATAATAACATCATGGAACATCAGAAATTATAGATACGTTGGAGACGTATCACTGCCACATACTTAGACTCGGCAGTAGAGAGCGATATACAATTTTTCTCTTCAAAGACGAACTCACCAAGGACCTATAAAGGAATTGGCATGGTACGAAAGTTGATTTCCTATCATCTTGATCACCAGCCCAATCTTAATCCGTGTATCCACAAAGGGTGAAAGTTGCGCCTTTTGGATACATCAAACAAAACTTTGACGTATGAACCAAATATCGCAAGATCCTACGGACCGATACCATGTGGATTTTTTAGGAGCCGTTTGATACCTTGCATACACCCCTAGACTCAACACAATATCTGGTCTAGATGCACAAAGGTAAAGCAAAGAGCCAGTCATGCAGTGGTATATCTTTTGATCCACATCTTTACCATTTGGATTTAGCTTGAGATGGCATTTGATTTTCATTGTAGTGTTCTTCCCTTTTAGACCTTGCATGTTGAATCTTTTCAGCATGTCTTGGATATATTTGGCTTGAGTGATGAAAGTCCCTTCTCTCAATTTCTTGATCATAAACCCAAGAAAGAACTTCATCTCTCCCATCATTGACATCTCAAACATATTGGTCATAATCTTTGAAAATTCATCATTAAAAGCTTTGTTAGTAGAGTCAAATATAATATCATCAACATATAGTTGGCATACGAAAAGCTCCCCACTAACCCTATTTGTGAAAAGGGTGGGGTATATTTGCCCAATTTCAAAGCCATGGTCTATCAGTAACTCTATAAGATGCTCATAGCACACACGTGGTGCTTGTTTAAGTCCATAGAGCGCCTTATAAATCTTATAGACATGGTTAGGAAAGTTGGGGTCCTCGAAACCCGAAGGTTGCTTCACATATACCAACTACTTTAAAGGACCATTAAGAAATGCACTCTTCACATCCATTTGTTGAACATGAAGTTGTGATGCGATGCATATGCAAGAAGGATATAGATGGACTCAATGAGAGCCACAAGAGCATATATTTTATCAAAATCAGTGCCTTCAACTTGTGAGTAACCTTGTGCTACCAATATTGCCTTATTCCTTATGATAATACCATTATTGTCTTGTTTGTTCTTGAAAATCCATTTTGTGCCTATAAGATCGCGTCACTCTTTCTTCTTCTCTACTAACTTCCATACTTTTTTGCGTGTGAAGTTGTTAAGTTTATCATGCATGGCTTCCAACCAATATTTATCCTCAAGCGCTTCAAATCATTTCTTTGGTTCCACCATGGAGATATGAGCTTGATGTTCACTAAATCTTGCCAATTGTCTCCTAGTGGGCACCTTACCTCTTACATCACCAATAAACTTTTCAAGAGTGTGTTCCATATGCTTGAATTTACTCAACACTCTAGCTTTACGACAGGCTTCGATCTCCTCATTGGAGAGAGGAGGAATCAGATGATCATCTTGATCGTTTGAGTCCCCGTCTTGAAAAGAAGGTTGAACTTGAACATCATTAGGAGTAACTTTATCATGAGAAGTAGAGGGTTGATCTTGGTCTTGAAATTTGCTATCATCAATAATAGGGAAATTTGGTCTTTGCATAGCAACTTGATTAATAGAAGGAGGGTCTTGAACTTGTTCTTAGGTTGGTGCAACACTTGCTCCATTGGCATGATTTTCTTGAGTAGATGAGGGCTCCACTTGAGTAGAGCATAGTTCTTATCGATTTTCCAAAAGGTGTCTCCCAATGGGGCGGAAAAATCCCACACCCATTCTAATTATGGCATCTTGAGGTATTTTAACATATACATCAGAAACATGAAATTGCGCCACTTGGGAGCCATCATTTTCTACATGGACACAAGCATTACCAATAATCTCTAAAAATTAGCTACAACCACTTATGTTTTGTGGAGCAAAGAAATACACCCAACATAGCAAAAGAGAGAATGCAAAATAAAAGGCAGAATCTGTCAAAACTAGAACAGTCTGCAAAGACAAAAAAAAATCGAGGCACTTACGTTGCTCAGATCAGAAAATCCAGAACTAAGAAAAGTTGCATACATATCTAAGGATCACGCACAAACATTTTCAGATGTTTTGATTTTTCTGAAATTTATGGCAAATTAAACGATGGACAGAAAAAATTTCTTCCTCTGCAAAAATCCAAATCTAGCATCAACTTTTCACTAGAGACTTTACTTGGCACAACAATTCAAAAAAATAAAGATACAAAGGAGTTGCTACAGAAGTAAACAACACCTTGACTCAAAGAAAACAGAAGAAAAATTGCAAAAATAAAACATAGGTTATCTCCCAAGAGTGCTTTTCTTTAACGCCTTTCAGCTAGGCACAAAAAGCAAGAATCAAGTATTTTCAAGTGAAGAAGCATCCAAATCAATAATTTACTCTAAAACATAGCTTCTAACAATGGGTACTTTAGGTACCCCTGAAGATGATTCAACATGCAAACCACTCTTAATTTCACTAAAAGTTTTATCAATTTTAATCTCATTATGGGGTTTCAGTTTAGGTACCCCTTGGGAACATACATGAACTTTTGCTCTTTTCCCGCAAAAGCTTTCTCCCTCTTAAATTTAAGAGAAGAAAAAGTTGAACTTAAAGTTTCCATAGCCTCCTCTAGTTTATCAATCCAGAAGTTTTGATTACCATGGGTCTTGCTAGACTCTAAAATAGTGATTCTTTTAT
Source organism: Alopecurus myosuroides (assembly GCA_028641055.1). Taxonomy (NCBI): domain Eukaryota; kingdom Viridiplantae; phylum Streptophyta; class Magnoliopsida; order Poales; family Poaceae; genus Alopecurus; species Alopecurus myosuroides. Next base: position 510,102,820 of record CM054058.1, on the reverse strand, counting down.
TGGTACTTACTAACGATTCATTAACTTTGCTAGCATTATCAAGAAAATTTGGCAAAATTTTCTCTAGAGAGTTCAACTTTTCTATAACATCTTCTAAACCGATCTCAGTCTTAACAAATTTAGTAGGTGGTGTTCCTACTAAAATTTCAATTAAATTACAGGCTTCCAAAGCAGGAGTTCCCAGAAAATTACCACCTGTAAAAGTATATAGAACATATCTATACCAGCTAGTAATACCAACATAAGAATTCCTAAGAAGGATCAAGGTATAATATATTTTTTGTAAATTTATGATGAGCATCACTTATTCTATACCAAGCATCTTACAAACTCCCCCTGTTGCCTAAAAGAACAAACCTCAATTTTAGGAATACTCATTTTAGCAAGATGAAAAAAGGATAACAAAAATAACAACTATAATAAGAACTATTTTTTTGTGTTTTTGATATAAAGAAGCAAACCAAACAAAATACAATAAACTAAGCAAAACAATAAAAAAGGTAAAAAAGATTGGAGGTGAGAGACTCTGATACGTCATAAATGCATCCTTAATTTCTGATGTTTCATGTTGTTTTCTTATTCTTTCCCACATGTTTGCTATACACTTTATGTCATTTTATCGATTTTCTGTACTGACTTATTGACAAGATGCCACAGAGCGAGTTCCCCGTTTTCTGCAATTTTTAGTTTCAGAAAAGTTGTTCTGGAATTATTTTCGGAATTGGAAAATTTGAAGCCCGAAAGTCTTAGAATTCCTGAAAATTCCACGAAGTCCTGAAGAGACTCGGAGAGGGGCCACAGGGGGCCCACGCTATAGGGCCGCGCCCCTGGCCGCGCCATGGGGTGGTGTGGCCCCCCGCACTCCACCGCCTTTGCCTTTTCGCCTATTTATAACCCCAAAACGTAAACCCTAAAGATATACCACGTCGTCCCGAAAAACACCCGAGGCCGCCGTCATCGTCAACCCGAGGTCGGGAGGGTTCTGGAGCTCTCCCCGGCACCCTGCCGGGAGGGGAATTCATCACCGGAGGGGTCTACACCACCATGCCCTCCTCCGAAGTGAAGCGTGAGTAGTTCATCCCTGGACTACAGGTCCATAGCAGTAGCTAGATGGTTGTTCTCTCCACTTCGTACCTCATGTTTAGATCTTGTGAGCTGCCTCACATGATCGAGATCATCTTTATGTAATGCTACATGTTGTGTTTGCTGGGGTCTGATGAATGTTGAATGCTATATCTTCTGATTATCAATCTATCATGTTATCTTCATGCATTCGTTATTTATGATCTTGCATTCTCTCCGTTATTAGTAGATGCTCTGGCCAAGTAGATGCTAGTAACTTCAAGAGGGAGTATTTATGCTCGATAGTGGGTTCATGCCTCCTCTGCATATGTGCTCGAGTGACAAAAACGTGACGGATGGAGGATGTGTTGTTTCCATTAGGGAGAAAACAACGGTGTTTACCTAGTTTAGATTGTTTACATTACACACTTTTCTTACTGCGATAATCTGTTGCTAGCAACTTAATACCCAACGTTTGTTCGGATGATATTCGGAGTGTGGATTATTAGACATAGATGCAGTTGGATGACGGTCTATGTATTTTGTTGTGATGCCCGCATGAATCACATAGTAATCTTTATGTCTGGCATATGCACTACGGTGCAGCCTTCATTTCTGTCAATTGCCCAGCTGTAATTTGTTGACCACACATGTTATTTATCTTTCACGGAGAGACACCACTAGTGAACTGTGGACCCGGTCCATTTTCCTCATACTGATAAAACACCTGCTGCTTCCACACTGCTTTCATATTGCTGCTACTGTTTCCATACTGTTTTCCTAGTGCTTTCCATACCATATTTTTAACCTCTTTGTGTTCAGCAAAACTGGAGAGATTGACAACCTCACTGCTATGTTGGGGCAAAGTGATTTGATTGTGTTGTGTAGGTTCCACGTTGCTGCTGAACCGGTAGTGCGCCTTGCCACCTCAGCTGCATCAACCTTCAGAGATTGCGTCCTCCTACTAGCCGATTCAACCTTGGTTTCTTTTCTGAGGGAAAGCTTGCCACTGCACTCTTCACAACCTTCCACTTGGGATTTACCAAAGTTTTCATCAGACTCCCCTTGCCGAAATCCTCTTCCTCCCCGGCAATGGCGCCATAAAACTTCCAGGTGTGTAGTTGACACACGTTCGAAGGGAGACCCCAAGAGTAAGGTATGATGAGTACATGAGCAAGTTTTCCCTCAGAAATAAACCAAGGTTTAATCGACAACTAGGATAAAGAAATCGCTTCTGATGGTTTTTGACAGCTGATGTTGGCAGGACGCACTACCAGGCTCCGCAGGCATGGTGATGAAGAGTCCTCCGGTGATGATTCCCCTCTCCGGTAGGGTGCCGAGAAGAGCTTCAGAACCCTCCCAAACTGGGGTTGACGACGATGACGGTTGCGTAACTTTTCGTGGATGGAGGCTCGTGTACTTAGGGTTTTCCTGAGGAAGGAAATATATAGGCGGAAGGCGATGTCGGCGGGCGACCATGGGCCCACACCACGTGGCCGCGCGGACAAGGGGGAGGGGGCGCCGCCCTATGGTGTGTCTACCTCCCGGGCCCCCTTCGAGTCTTCTTCGGACTCCATGCACATGGCAGAAAAATAGGGACTTCGGCTTTTGTTTCTTCCAATTTCGAGAATATTTCCAAAACAACTTTTCTGAAATAAAAAAAACAGTAGAAAACAAGAACTGGCACTGTGGCATCTTGTCAATAGGTTAGTCCCAGAAAATGCATAAAAATGCTATGAAGTGTATAGAAAACATGTAGCAATTGGCATAATATCAACATGGAACATCGGAAATTATAGATACGTTGGAGACGTATCAAGCATCCCCAAGCTTAGTTCTTCTCATCCTCGATCAAATAATTTCTGAGGTGACATGCTACCACATAATGTTGATCAAATAATAATGTAAAGCACAAGTCATGAATGAAGTGATCCAAGTCAATGGTCTATAGTTTGCTAACAAATAGACAATTAGTAAACAACTGAATCATATGAGCAAAAACTTTTCATGAATAGTACTTTCAAGAGAAGCATCAAAAAGTTTTGCATAAGAGTTAACTCATAAAGCAATAGATTCTAAATAAAATGCACAATCAACACGTAGGAAGATTTAAGTTCTAGCACTGTCTTTCAAATTTCAACATATCTATCTCATGGATATTATCAACACAAAGAAATATAATAAGTGCAATATACTAGCATGTAAAAATTGTTGCATACAAAGTTGACACAAGTGTTTTCTTCTGAGACAAAAAGAAGTAGGAAAACTAACTCAACATAAAAGTAAAAGAAAGGCCCTTCGAAGATGGAAGGACAAATAAATCATGTGCTAGAGCTTTTTAAGGTTTTAAAAACATATAGGGAGTATAAAAATAAATTTTGAGAGAGGTGTTTGTCTATGTCAACGAATGGAATCGAATTATTTATCATCCTTTCATGTTTAAAGGCTTCAAGGGCGGCTCCCATAGAGAGAACAATAAACTTCTTGTTCTCCTTTGTTTGAACAAGCTAAGTTCATGATTTCTCAAGCCCATAGTGTTAGGAGATTTATTTGGTTATAAGTTTTAATTTATCTTTTACAGGCTAGGCACCCGCTTGCCTGCTCTTTTTGCAATATTAGGGGCTAGAACATTATGCATGCTAGTAAAGGTGTGAAGCCAAATAAACATGAAAGTGACAATAAAGCAGCCAATACTTCCTCTAAAACAGAGCACAAAATAGGTTTAATAATTTTGAAGGTTTAAAGGTAGCACATGAAATATTTACTTGGAATGGCAGGAAATACCACATAATAGGTAGGTATGGTGGACACAAATGGCATGGACTTTGGCTCAAGGTTTGGATGCACGAGAAGCATTCCCTCTCAGTATAGAGTTTAGGCTAGCATGGTTGTTTGAAGAAAACACAATATATCAACTAGTAGAGCAAGAATTTACATGAAAACAAATTGCAAGCATTGTAAGACTCTATACTGTCCTCCTTGTTACTCAAACACCTTTTACCAGAAAATATCTAGACCTTAGAGATACCAATCATGCAAACCAAATTTCAACAAGCTCTACGATAGTTCTCCACTAATAGGTTTTCACCACATGATACAAGAGCTTAAACATGAACTACTTGAAATCTCAAAACAATTTCCAAGTATCAAATTATCCAAGACAGTGATCTAGAAGAGTATGTATATCTTTTCCAATATACCATCTACCACATGTAGCATTTTCTGTTTCCAACCAAACACCATTTAATTATTTCAACACAAACTCTCCAAATAATTTATTAATGAAGCAAGAGAGTACTACTCTACAAGAACTAACAACTCTGAATAAGAGATGCATGAAAAATAGGAGCTAAAAGAATTGCAGAAGCTAGACAATAAATGAAGAATCTGAGTATTCATATGAAAAAGTGGAGCGTGTCTCTCTCCCACACAAGAATTCTAGGATCCAACCAATTTTATTACGGAAAATAAAAGAAAATAAAAACAAACAGACGCTCCAAGTAAAATACATAAGATGTGAACGAATAAAAATATAGTTTCACTAGAAATAACCTGATAAGTTGTTGATGAAGAAGGGAATGTCTTGGGCATCCCAACCTTATATGCTGGAGTCTTCTTTAAATTTACTGGGGTGATCCACGGGGGCATCCCCAAGCTTAGTCTTTTCACTCTTCTTGATCAAATTATACCATCCTCTTCTCTTGAGCCTTCAAAACTTCCTTCACACCAAACTCAAAGTAATTCTCATTAGAGGGTTAGTGCATAATAAAAAAACTCACATGTTCTGCATGGACACAAGCATTACCACTACTTTGTAAACATTAGCTACACCCACTGATGTTTTATGGAGCAAAGAAATCTACTCAACATAGCAAAAGAGAGAATGCAAAATAAAAGGCGGAATCTGTCAAAACCAGAACAGTCTGAAAAGACAAATTTTTTCGAGGCACTTAAGTTGTTCAGATCAGAAAACACAGAACTAAGAAAACGTTGCGTACATATCTAAGGATAACGCAGAAATTTTTTCAGGGTGTGTCGATTTTTCTGGAATTTATGGCGAATTAAATGGTGGACAGCAAAAATCTATTCATGCGCAGAAATTCAAATCTAGCATCAACTTTCCACTAGAGACTTTACTCGGCACAAGAATTAGAAAAATTAAAGATACAAAGGAGTTGTTACATAAGTAAACAACACCTTGACTCAAAGAAAACAAAACAAAAGTTACAGAAATAAACATGGGTTATCTCCCAAGAGTGCTTTTATTTAACGCCTTCCAGCTAGCCACAGAAAGGAAGAATCAAGTATTTTCAAGTGAAGAAGCATCCAAATCAATAATTTCCTCTAAAACTCAGCTTGTAACAATTGGTACTTTAGCTACCCCTGAATATGATTCAACATGTAAATCACTCTTAATTTCACTAAAAGTTTTATCAATTTTAGGCACATTATGGGGTTTTGGTTTAGACACCTTGGGAACATACATGAACTTTTGCTCTTTTCCCACAAAAGCTTTCTCCCTATTAAATTTAAGAGAAGTAAAAGTTGAACTTAAAGTTTACATAGCCTCCTCTAATTTACCAATCCCGAGGCTTTGATTATCATGGGTACTGCTAGCCTCTAAAATAGTGATTCTTTTATGGATACTTACTATTGATTCATTAACTTTGCTAGCATTATCAAGGAAATTTGGCAAATTTTTCTCCAGAGAGTTCAGCTTTTTTATAAATCTTCTAAAGTGATCTCAGTGTTAACAACTTTTCAATTAAATTACATGCTTCCAAAGCAGGAGTTCCTAGAAAATTACCACCCGTAAGAGTATCTATAACATATCTATACCAGCTAGTAATACCAACAAAAAAATATACCTAAGAAAGATCATGGTAGAATATTTTTTAGTAATCTATGATGAGCATCAGTTATTCTATACCAAGCATATTTCAAATCCCCCTTGTTGCCTAAAAAACGAACCTCAACTTCAGGAATACTCATTTTAGCAAGATTAAAACAGGATAATAAAAATAACAACTAGAATTAGGAACTGATTTTTTTGTGTGTTTTTTATATAAATAAGAAAACAAGATGAAATAAAATAAACTAAGAAAAAAACAAAGTAAAAAATATTGGAGGTGAGAGACTCCCCTCGCAGAAATCCTCTTCCTCCCCAGCAACGACGCCAGAAAAGATCTTGATGGCGTGTGAACACACGTTCGTTGGGAGACCCCAAGAGGAAGGTATGATCAGTACAGCAACAGGTTTTTCCCTCAGTAGGAAACCAAGGTTTAATCAGACCAGTAGAAGAAAGAAATCACTTCTGAAGGTTGTTGACAACTGATGTTGGTAGGGCGCACTACCAGGCTCAACAAATACGTGGAATATTCACACAACACAACCAAAATACTTTGCCCCAACGAAACAGTGAGGTTGTCAATCGCACCGGTCTTGCTGAAAACAAAGGATTACACATATAGTGTGGAAAATGATGTTTTTTTGCAGTGAATGAAATGGGAACAGTGTTTGCAGTGAAAAAGAACAGTTTTTTTTGCAGTAGGTTGTATTATAACTTTATCAGTGTAAAATAATGGACCGGGGTCCACAGTTCACTAGTGGTGTCTCTCCATAACAGATATATAACATGCTGGGTGAACAAATTACAGCTGGGAAATTGAAAAATAGAGAATGCACCGTAATGAATATGGATGAAATGATGACTACTATTATATTCATTTGGGCACTACAACATGATACATAGAATGTTATCCAGCTTTATCTATGACTAATAATCCACCCTCAAGACGTCATCCGAGCAAACTTTGGCTATTAAGTTGCAAGAAACAGATTATTGCATCAAGTAAAGTGCGTAATGTAAACAACACAATTATCCTTAGACAAAGCATTGTTGTTTTACCCCTAGTGGCAACAACACATCCACAATCTTAGAAGTTACTGTCACTCTCCCAGATTACTGGATGCATGAACCCGCTATCTAGTATAAATACCCCCTTTTGGAGTCACAAGCACCTACTTGGCCAGAGCATCTACTAGCAACGGAGAGCATGCAAGATCCCAAATAACCTATATGATAGATCTTTAATCAACTTGACATACCATTCAATATTCATCAGATCCCAGCAAACAAAAATGTAGCATTACAATAAGATTATCTTGATCATGTTAGGCAGCTCAAAAGATCTAAACATGATGGCACAAATTCGGAGAAGACAACCATCTAGCTGCTGCTGTGGACCCGTAGTCCAAGGATGAACTACTCACACATCACTCCGGAAGCAGGCATGGTGATGAAGAGCCCTCAGGTGATGATTCCCCTCTCCGGAAGGGTGCCGGGAAGAGTTTCGTTACCCTTCCGAACTAGGGCTGACGATGGCGGCGGCTGCATAACTTTTCGTGGATGGAGGCTCAGGTACTTAGGGTTTTCTGGAGGAAGGCAAGACATAGGCGGAAGGGCGATGTAAGTGGGAAACCAGGGGGCCCATACCACGTGGCCACGTGGCCAAGGGGGCGCCCTATGGTGTGGCTGCCTCCCTGGCCCCCTTCAGGTCTCCTTCGAACTCCGTGTACGTGAAAAAAATAGGGACTTCGGCTTTTTCTTTGTCCAATTCCGAGAATATTTCCAGAACCACTTTTCTGAAATACAAAAGTAGCAAAAAACAGGAACTAATACTATGTCATCTTGTTAATAGGTTAGTCCCAGAAAATGCATAAAAATCCTATGAAGTGTATAGAAAACATGTAGCAATTGGCATAATATCAACATGGAACATCAGAAATTATAGATACGTTTGAGGCGTATCATGGTGGTCATTGGAGTGGACACAAGGAGGTGGTTGTCGGAGTGGACATGAGGCGGTGGTGGTGGTGGTCGGAGGAGGAAGGGATATGAGAGAGGGAGAAGGAGAAGGAAAAGGAGAAGAGAGTAAGAAGGTAGAATGGAGAGTGGAGGAAGGAGAAGCAAGAGATAGAACGGAGAAGAGTGAAGGAGGGAGAAGGAAGGAGGAAGAAGAAGAAATGAAAGGGGAAAGGAAGAAGGGGAGTATATGTAGGTGGGGGTGGCCGGGTTCGAATTTCGCAAAATCCCGCCCAGACTTAGCCGTGGCGCACCAATCATCTGTTTGAATTTTTTTTTCTTTTGGAATTTTCCGATTCTGAGAAAACCTTGCCGGGGAAACCCTCGTTAGGGTGAGTTCCTTTTCTCCTCTAGTTATTTTTTGGTATATTAACCTTTAAATTTCGACATCATATGCAAAGTTTATGGCCGTTTTACGATTTTCACCTACTTTTGCTCAGAAAGTCAAAATTCATATTTCAAAATTTTCCTAGCAACAATATCTTAAAACCTACCTACATCTCAAAGGAATTTATTTTTTGAAGTTTTTACCATTTTCTTTTTTGTTTTACAAAATTGAAAAGCCGGTCCATGGGGGGAGGGGTGTGGAGTGAAAGATATTGTGGCTGACATAGCCGTGGCGCACCACATGTTTGGTGCGCCACGCCTATGTTACACACTCGTGGCACACATAGGGTTTTGTGCGCCACGGCTATACCTGCCCACCCAGCACCCTACGAATAGGCGTGGCGCACGGAGTGGATGGTGCGCCACGGCTATGCCCTTAGACGTGGCACACCGTCTCCCACTAGTGTTTGGTGCGCCACGGCTAGTTAGGCGTGGCGCACATGTGGTTGGGCGCTCCGCGGCTATGATTCCTCCTATAGCCATTTTCCTAGTAGGGGTTGCTGGTGAGGATTTCATAAGGAGTTTTCTCCAAGCCCTTGTAGAGGTAGAGCTGGTTTGATGAATAACATGTCGTGGAGATAGCCTCGGCCCAAATATAGGGAGGAGATTTAAACTCCACTAACATGGACCTTGCCATATCGAGAAGATTCTGGTTCTTCCTCTCTGCTACACCATTTTTTTTAGAGGTATATGCAGCGAAATATTGATGACAATTCTCTCTTCCCTAAGAAACTCATTTAGGGTGTAGTTCTTGAACATGGAGCCATTGTCACTTCTAATGGCCAATATGAAAACATTGTGTTGACGTTGAACTTCATTGGAGAAGTTGATGATGGCGTGTTGGGTCTCACTCTTCAACTTGAAGAAATAAACCCAAGTAAATATTTAATAGTGATCAGCAATAACCAAACAATATTTATTTCCACCAAGACTAGCTTCGGGAACGACACCAAAGAGATCCACATGAAGGAGTTCCATTATCCTATTTGATGAAAATGATAGTCTATCTTGGTTGGGGATAATCATGCATTTTTTCTTTCAGCACAAGCCCTGCAGACACGATATTTGGCAACAAAAACATTTTCTTTTAGTCAGAGGATGTGGCCACTGCTACTTATGATTGCAACCGTTGGAAACCTCAAGAGGAGGGTGTGATGAGCAAGTGGCAAGAGTTTCCCTTAGTTAAGAACCAAGGTTATCAATCCAGTAAGAGGAAGAGGATCTCGGGAAGGTTGATGCCACTGACGGTGGTGCTGGCACTTCACCGGTGTCAGCAACAACGTGGAACCTGCACACAACACAACCAAAATACTTTGTCCCGACAGTACAGTGAGATTGTCAATATCACCGGTCTTGCTGAAAACAAAGATTAGACGTAGAGTGTGGAAAATGATGTATGCTTGCAGTAAGTAAAGAAAGCAGGAACTAGTTGCGGTTTGTTTCACAATGTGGAAAAATGGACCGGGGTTCATAGGTTCACTAGTGGTGTCTCTCCATAAAAGATAGCATGCTGGGTGAACAAATTACAGCTGGGAAATTGACAAATAGAGGTTGCACCGTAGTGCTCAATATGACATGAAGATTACTATGATATTTAGTGCGGGCATTACATCAATATACATAGACCGACATCCATCTGCATCTATGACTAATAATCCACCCTCAGGTTATCATCTGAACCCCCTTAGGTATTAAGTTGCAAGAAATAGATAACTGCATTAAACAAAGTGTGTAATGTAAGAAATGATTATGCACGCGGGCACTCTCACCGTTGTTTTCTCCCTAATGGCAACATCACATCCCCCCTTCACGTTTCTGTCACTCGTGCAAGGTGGTGAGGAGGCATGAACTCATTATCGAGCATAAATACTCCCTCTTGGAGTCACTAGAAACTATTTGGCCAGAGAAACCACTAGCAACTAAGAGCATGCAAGATCACAAATAGCATACGAAAATAAAGACTATAATCAACTTGGCATAAGTTCAATATTTACCGGATCCCAGCAAACACAGCATATAGAATTACATAAGATCAATCTCGATCATGATAGGTAGCTCACGAGATCTTAACATGGAGGCATATGAGGATAAGACAACCATCTAGCTACAGCTACGCACCCGTAGTCCAAGGATGAACTAATCACGCATCACTCCGGAGCCAGGCATGGTGATGTAGAAGCCTCCGGTGATGATCTCCTCTCTGGCAGGGTGCCGGAAACAGCTTCAGAACCCCCCTGATATAGGGTTGACGGTGACGGCGGCTGCGGAACTTTTCGGGGATTTTTTATCAGGTGCTTAGGGTTTCCCATCCGAGGGGATTAAATAGGCAAAAGGCCAAAGGCGGTGGAGCTCCAGGGGCCCCACACCCATAGTTGGCGCGGCCAGGGGGACCCACGCCACCCTATGGTGTGGCCCCCGTGTTGCCCGTGTTCGACTCCTCTTCGGTGTTCTGGATGCTTCCGGGGAAAATAGGAACTTCGGGCTTTATGGGGTCCAATTCCGAGAATGTTTCGAGAACAATTTCTGAAACCAAAAACAACAGAAAACAGGGAACTGGCACTTGGCGTCTTGTTAATAGTTTAGTCCCGGAAAACATATAAAAATGCTATAAATAAGGGAGAAAACAAGTAGCAATTGACATAATATGATCATGGAGCATCAGAAATTATAGATACGTTGGAGACGTATCAAGCATCCCCAAGCTTAGTTCCTACTCGTCCTCGAGTAGGGAAATGATAAAACAATAATTTATGAGGTGACATGCTACTAACATAAACTTGACCAATCTAATGTAAAAGCATATGCACGCTGAGATCATAAAACTTTAAACACAGACATGATAAATAAAACTTTAATAATAAATCATAGCAATTATTTTGCATCACGAAGAGTAACTCAAACAAAGGATCATGAATAATAATGCAAAGAAAGGTAGACGTGTTTCAGGTATAGAGAAAGCATGTCAAAGTGATATTTCGATAGTCCTTAAGAGTGGGGCAAAACATAAATACCAGGACACCTTCAAAGTTCACGAGGAAGACTAGAACAAATAATTTAAGAACAAATGATATCACATCATGAAGTAATTAATGATGTTTATGGGACAAATGCACATAGAACTCATAATGGAAAAATGCTCTCTCAACTGTGCATAAAGTTAGAAGATGGAGACTCAACATAAAAGTAAATGAAAGGCCCTTTGCAGGGGGAAGCAGGGATCACTCATGTGCTAGAGCTTTTATTTTATTAAACAGAGGTATTAAAAGTTTGACACTCCTCCCATCCATCTTTCACAAACCATGGCTAACTGAATTCTCGGGTGCCTGCCAACAATCACATACCGTGGAGGAGTGCCTATATTTTGGGAGATGTATGCTAATGTCAACGAATGGTAAACAGAAAATACAATACGTCACAAGCCAACTGGATTCACAAGAGCGGCTCCCATGGTGAAGGACGCAACTGGTGTAGAAGGTCATCTCTCTTTCTCTTTTGTTTACACAATTATGCTTTGGCTGATAAATCAGGGAAAAAATAATGAAGAGAATTTGTTTGTATTAATTTGGGGCTGGGCACCCTGCTGCCAGCTCTTCTATCATTTGGACAAGCGGATGAATCAACTAGTCCAGGGTGTGAAATCAATCAACAAGTGAGATAAAGATTCTCTATTTACGTCCTCATGAGCTAAAACAGGGGCACAAAACAGGAACATAAAGCAGGAGTAAATTTTGAAGGTTTTAAAGATAACACATGAGCAATTTACTTGGAGTGGCAGTTAAATACCACATGTAGGTAGGTACGGTGTACACAATGGGAAAAACTTTGGTTTAAGGGAGTTTGGATGCACGAGTAGAGCTCATACTCAGTACAGGTGGAGGCTAGCAAAAGACTGGGAGCGACAAATCAAGAGAGCATAAGAGCCATAATCATGCATAACTACATAAGAATCATTAATTAAAACATAAGAAGTATCACAAGTTCAAAAACTAAGTGGTCATGGAGGCTATTCGTGACTGGTTTGTAGTCATAAACATGGTGTGAGCATGCGCCAAGTCAACCAAATAGAACATTCGAAAGAGAATACTATATATTTATGCTTTACTATGACAAGAACAACTCATGAATCTTTCAAGACATATTAAACACTCTCAGCTATTTGAGGATAATCATGCTACTCAATAACCACAAGGCTTTAAAACTAAAATAGCATTTAGCATGGCATGAAAAAGTTCTAGCCACAGTCTATACAAGCTTCTACAAGTACTGTTATAAATTCTACTTCAAGCAGCAGTTTCTTTCTCCCAACAAGCACAAAAAAAAATGCTTCAAAAAAAATACTCTTTATGATACAGAAATAAAACATGATATTACTCACATAACACTACTAAAACTAACAACTCTAATAAGAGATGCATGCAAAACAGGAGTTAAATAAATACAACAGCTAGTCAGGGATTAAGAATACAATGTATTCTCATGAAAAAGCGGAGCGTGTCACTCTCCAATAAAAGAATTCTTGGGTCCAACCAAGCTTATTGAAAAATTTAAAACAAAAACAAACTGAAAACAAAAATAAAATACACTCCAAGTAAAGCACACAAGACGCGACCGAATAAAAATATAGTTTCACTAGAAGTGACATGATAATTTGTTGATGAAGAAGGGGATGCCTTGGGCATCCCCAAGTTTAGACGCTTGAGTATTCTTGGAATTTTCTAGGATGTACCAACGGGGCATTCCCAATCTTAGGCTTTTCACTCTTCTTGGTCACATCATATCATCCTCTTTTCTTGACCCTTGAAAACTTCCTTCACACCGAACTTCTCACAATCTTCATTAGCAACGTTAGTGCAATTGAAATAATAAATTCACATGGTTAAGTTTCAACACAAGTCTAACACTCAAAAACACATTAGCTACTGTCACAACTTATTTCAAAACTCTTTTTCTCAAAATAACACCAAAAGAAAGAGATTAAGATGCAAATGCGATAAATGGCAGAAATCTGTCAAAACAGAACAGTAGGTAAAGATCGATTTTTTCAAAAATCTTCTGTTGCTCAAATAAAACATTGTTCAACTAAGAAAAGTTGCGTATATAACTCAGGATTAAGCACAAAAAAACTCAGGTCATTTTGAAGTTTCTGTGATTTTTAACGGAATTAATAGTGGAGAACAGAAATCTGTTTCCTTTACAGAAATCCGAAATATAGTCTCAACTTTCCACTAGAGGCTTTACTTGGCTCAACAAAAACACAAAAGAAAAGATCCAGCAGGGTTGCTAAGTAAATATACAACACACAGGTGCAAAGCACACCAAAGAAAACGAAATAAAACGGGTTGAAAACAGCGAAATAAAACGGGTTGTCTCCCGGTAGCGCTTTTCTTTAACGCCTTTCAGTTGGGCGTAAAAGGGCAACTCAAGTATTTTAAAGTGAAGAGTCATCCTCTATAACTTCTTATAAATCATTATTTTCATCAATAGGTACTCTATATGTATTTTAAGATTCAACATGGAGGTCACTCTTAGTTTCATTAATTGTTTTAGCAATTTTCAACACATATTGAGATTTGGGTTTAGCCATCTTGGGAGCATACATGAATCTTTGCTCCCTTCCCACAAAGGCTTTCTTCTTTTTCAATTTAAGACATGAACAGGTTGAGCTTAAAGTTCCCATAGCATCCTCTAGTTTACCAATCCTAAAAATTTGATTATCATGAGTGTTGCTAGCTTCTACAGCAGTGATTCTTTTATCAATAGTAATTATTAATTCATTAACTTTGCTAGCATTATCAAGGAAGATTGATAAGTTCATTTCCAAAGAGTTTAGTTTATTAATATCATCCTCCAAAGTGATCTCAGTTTTAACAGTTGTAATGGGGGGGGGTGTTCCTACTAAACTTTCAATCAAATTGCAGGCTTCCATAGCAGGAGTTCCTAGAAAATTTCCACCCGTAAGAGTATCTAACACATGCCTATACCAGCCAGAAATACCAACATAAAAATTTCTCAGGAGTTTCAAGGTAGAATGTTTTTTGTGCACCTCTTATGAGCATCATTTATTCTATACCAAGCATCTTTTAAACTTTCTCCCCCTTGTTGCATAAAAGAACGAACCTCTACTTCAGGAATACTCATTTTAGCAAAATAAAAGCAAGAAAATAAATAACAGCTATGAAGTAAACTAATTTGTTTTGTGTGTTTTCAATATAGAGAAGAAAAACAAGACAAAAATAAAAACAAGACAATAAACAAAATAAAGAGGTTGAGAGTGACAGACTCCCCTTGCTAGAAGACTTCTTCCTCCCCGGCAATGGCGCCAGAACTCCTTGCTACTTATGATTGCAACCGTTGGAAACCCCAAGATGAGGGTGTGATAAGAAAGTGGCAAGAGTTTCCCTCAGTTAAGAACCAATGTTATCAATCCAGTAGGAGGAAGAGGATCTCAGGAAGGTTGATGCCACTGACGGTGGTGCTGGCGCTTCACCGGTGTCAGCAACAACATGGAACCTGCACACAACACAACAGAAATACTTTGTCCCAACGGTAGAGTGAGGTTGTCAATCTCACCGGTCTTGCTGAAAACAAAGATTAGACGTATAGTGTGGAAAATGATGTATGCTTGCAGTAAGTAAAGAAAGCAGGAACTAGTTGTGGTTTATTTAACAGTGTGGAAAAATGGACCGTGGTTCATAGGTTCACTAGTGGTGTCTCTCCATAAAAGATAGCATGTTGGGTGAACAAACTATAGCTGGGCAATTGACAAATAGAGGTTACACCGTAGTGCACAATATTACATGAAGATTACTATGATATTTAGTGCGGGCATTACATCCATATACATAGACCGACATCCATCTGCATCTATGACTAATAATCCACCCTCAGGTTATCATCCGAACCCCCTTAGGTATTAAGTTGCAAGCAATAGATAACTGCATTAAACAAATTGTGTAATGTAAGCAATGATTATGCACGCGGGCACTCTCACCATTGTTTTCTCCCTAATGTCAACAACACATCCTCCCTTCACGTTTCTGTCACTCGAGCAAGGTGGTGAGGAGGCATGAACCCACTATCGAGCATAAATACTCCCTCTTGGAGTCACTAGCAACTACTTGGCCAGAGCAACCACTAGCAACGGAGAGCATGCAAGATCACAAATAGCATAAGCAAATAAAGACTATAATCAACTTGGCATAAGTTCAATATTCATTGGATCCCAGCAAACACAGCATATAGAATTACATAAGATCAATCTCAATCATGATAGGAAGCTCACGAGATCTAAACATGGAGGCATATGAGGAGAAGACAACCATTTAGCTACAGCTACGAACCCGTAGTCCAAGGATGAACTACTCACGCATCACTCCGGAGGCAGGCATGGTGATGTAGAAGCCTCCGGTGATGATCTCCTCTCCGGTAGGATGCCGGAAACAGCTTTAGAACATCCCTGATCTAGGGTTGACGGTGACATCGGCTGCGGAACTTTTCTGGGATTTTTGATCAGGTGCTTAGGGTTTTCCATCCGGGGGGATTAAATAGGCGAAAGGGCAGCGGTGGACCTCTAGGGGTCCCACACCCATAGGTGGCGCGACCAGGGGGCCCGCGCCACCCTATGGTGTGAACCCCCGTGTTGCCCATCATCGACTGCTCTTCGGTGTTCTGGATGCTTCCGGGGAAAATAGGAACTTCGGGATTTGTGGGGTCCAATTCCGAGAATGTTTCCACAACAACTTTTCTGAAACCAAAAACAGAAAAAAAAACAGGAACTGGCACTTGGCATCTTGTTAATAGGTTAGTCCCAGAAAACATATAAAAATGCTATAAATAAGGGAGAAAACAAGTAGCAGTTGACATAATATAATCATGGATCATCAGAAATTATAGATACGTTAGAGACGTATCAGCCACCCTTGTGAAGGATTTGTAAAGTTCTCATATTGACATGGGATAGGCGGCGATGCCACAACCACCCATGTCAGTTTTTCCGAAAAGACACATCGCTTGAGTGTTGGTTGACTACGAAAAGTCTACCACATACAGATCAATTTTGACATGTGCAACAAAAGCAACATGTATAATCTTGCTCCACAAGAGGACCACGAGATCAAGTTCAAAGAAGACGGAAAAACCCATCTTCCCTAAAGCACGAGCTGAAATTAAATTATAACCGAGGGCCTGAACAAGCATGTCATTTACAAGAGTGATATTTGGAGCAACTACCACCTTGTCGAGACCCGTTACCTCAGATTTTGATTTATCCTCATATGTGATAGTTTCTTGATTTATATTTGTTCTCAACTCTGTCATGAGCTCCTTGCTTCTGGCCGTATGACTTGTGCATCCACTATCAACCACCCATTTTGACCCACCGGAAGAATAGTCCTACAAAAGATCATTATTGGGGTTCAAGTACCCATCTTTTAGTAGGTCCACTTTTGTTAGAAACACAGGTTTTAGGAACCCAAATAGAACATGCAATATCCCCTCAATGAGGACCATGAACACCATCATAATAATCAACAAATAAAATGTGGTGAGGGTTAGTGATCCCCGCAAGTCACTGCGAGAGTTTTTGCCCTTTTGGCACTACCACTTGTAATGACATTCTTCCTTGCTTGTGCTGGATTAGCCCTTTTCTTGTTCTTTTTCTTATTGTTCTTCTTGGCAACACAACCAAGGCCCTCTTCCCCATTGTGTGGTATTTACGTTTGCAAAAGATCATCAATATGACTCTTACCCTTGGAGCTGATGGCCTTGGCAAGATCATACTTCAACCTAGCATTTTCCTCAAATAGATTTGCATGATCACAAGAAGAAGTAGAGGAACTAGGTACATCAATCTTAGATGGTTGAATTTGGAGTTGTTTGATACGCACCAAACGTAAATATAATTTTTGATGCTCCATGCTTGTTTTCTTTAGGTTCTTCCATGTTTTCTACATATTTTCCTTCGTTTTCCGGATGATTTCATGGACTAATCTATTAACAATATGTCTGGAGCCAGTTTTGTTTTTCTGTTGTTTTGATGTTTCAGATTTTTTTTGAAGAAAATATTCGCCAAAAGTCCTAAAAATTCACGAAGATTATTGTTTACCTGGAATGAAGGCAAAGTCAAAAAGAGACCCGAAGGGAATCTAGGGGGCCACCATAGGGGTGCCAGACGCGCCCTGCAGGCTGTGCCTGGGGGTCACCTCGTAGCCCTGGACATCGCTTCTCGTCGCCTCTTCGACTATAAAATCACATTAACCCTAAAAACATCAAGGACGAAGAAATTTTCTACGAAACAGATACAGAGGCACCATCACCTCGAAAGTCCAATATAGGGCTTCGGGAGTCCTGCTCCGGCACCCTGCTAGAGAGGGGGATCGTCACTGGAGGCCTCTACATCGTCATTATTAACTCCAGACAGATGTGTGAGTAGTTCATCCTGGGGCTATGGGTTAATAGCAGTAGCTAGATGGTGGTCTCTCCTCCTTGTGCCACCATGTTTAGATCTTGTGAGCTTCCCTACATGATCAAGATCACCGTTATGTAATTGCTACATGTTGTATTTGCTGGGATCCAATGAACCATGAGATTATGATTATTTTGTTCATGTCATACTAAGTTGCTTCACTTATATCTTTATAGAGTTTTAATCTTGTCTTGCAATGCTCTTCGGTGTGTATGATTTGGCCAAGTTATTGTATGCACCTCCAAGAGAGGGTTTATATGATAGATAGTGGGTTCATGCCTCCTTTGACCTGCGCCCGAGTGACAGAAACGTGCGGGAGGGGATGTGTTGTTGCCACTATGGAGAAAACAACGACGTTCTTGTATACATATGGGAATTATTGCTTACATTACGTATTGTTCTTAATGATTTCTCTGTTGCACACAATCAATCAGTTTGTTGCTACAACTTAATACCAGCGAGATTTGCTGCATAGCTTTCTTAAGGTGGATTCTTAGTAATAGATGATGTCAGATGGCAGTCTAGTTATCTTGATGTAGTGCCTAAATTTTTAGAACCCGTGAACTATATCTCGTCATAATAGTATTGTTATACCTTCATGATTTTTCATTTGCCCAGCTGTAATTTCTTTACCAACCTATTTATTTTTATTAGGAGAGACACCACTAGTGAAACTATGGCCCCCGACCCTATTTTCCTCATTGATTACAACCTCGTTTACTTGCTTTTCATCATCACTTGCTCGGTGTTCCGTTTTAATTTAATATTCTCCAACCATTTGATACAATTAATTATCTAGTTTTCAGCAAGATGCGAACATTGACAACCTTCTCGAAAAGTTGGGAGAAAGAGAGAGTTTGTTTTTGTGTGCAGGTCCATGCTTGGCTCTCGTCAACAACTATATCTCTGACGCTGTTCCACAAGCAACCTACTGGGAGACTTTGAATTCCTACTAGATTGATCACCCTGGTTCCTTAACATGGGAAAATTTTCTGCTGGACTACATCATATCTTCCTCTGGGGTCTCCCAACGGGTGTGTGATTTCATGCCATCATTGTCCATGAGACTTGATGAGGGTAGAGTGGACACTCTCCAAAGCCTTGTGAGCCTTGTTTAGCTTCTCTAGATCCTCGGTTAGTCTAGCATGAGCAACACCAAATTCCACCTTTTCCGTTTAAGCCAATTTATATTTAGCAATATCATGGCCATGTTTCTTAATGAGTTTGGAAATGATTTCATTATTTGACTCCTCAATAGAACCAAGTTTCTCCTCAAGATAGACTCGGAGCTCTTGCTCTTCCTCAAGGGTAACGGTAAGAGAAGCAATCTCAAGAGCATCTTCTCTTTCTCTTTATCTTTCTCCCTTCTTATCAAGAAGGCCTCGTGCTTCACCATATTGACTCATAAGAGCCTCAAAGTGTTTCTTGCTTTCACCTTGCAAGTTAGTCATGAAATGATCAAAAGCAACAATTTCTTCTTTTACTCTAAGAATTGCAAGATCATGCATTTTGCTTGTAGTCTTAAGGGAGGGAGAATATGATACCTCGAAGCCCTTGGACATTAAACACCTTGCAGATTGGATGGGGATATTCTCACTGGGGGATTCAAAGAGAGAAGGAGGTGTTGATAAAGTAATGGCTATGGCAGCAACCTCACTAGCTTGTGGATTCGTCGTCTTCCTCATCATCTCCGGACGAATATTCTTCTTGTGTAAGCATCACAATCCTTAAAGATGGTTTCTTTTTCGAGGAGTTCTTCTTGAACAAAGGCTTCTTGCAAGGAATATTTGATGTTTTTCCTTGAGAACTAGTCTTCTCTATTCTCACACGGACACTCGGCAACAAAGTGGTACCTATCTTAACAATTAAGGCAAGTCCTCATTTTTGAGGATCCTTCCTTGTTACCACTTGATTTTTAGCTTTGTTCCATTTGAGTCTTGTCTTTGGCCGGATTCTTCCAAAAGGTCTTTGCCGCAAAAGACATGTCGTCTATATGAGTAGGCTTGCACTCTTTGGGGCCCAATGAAGGCACATACTCTTCCCTTCCTTGATCTTCCTCTTGTTCCACAACCTTGGCCTTCAAAGAAAGAGAGGCTCCCTTGTGCATCCCTAGAGTCCGAGCACGATCATCTTGAGCATTCTTGGCCGCAACCTTGAAGGCTTGCATCTCTTGCATAACTTCATTAGAGGCCATGCGATGGTAGTTGTGCCTTCCTTAGAGACTCTTAAATTTGGTAGGTTCAAAAGGCAAGAGGGCACATACATACTTCCTTTTGACCCAAGAATCATCCACATACGTGGCACCAAGATCTCTAAAGTTGGTGGCCACTGTCTTGAGCCTTTGATACATGTCCTCACTGTCCGAGAGTGGTCTGTTAAGGAACAGGAACTCTCAAGAGGTTCGGACACTGGGGGCTAACCATACTTCCTACACCTCTCGAGAGGCTTCGCGAGGAAAGATTGAGACCGACAACAATGACGACATGGGGAGTTTACCCAGGTTCAGGCCAGCTTGCGGTGTAAAACCCTACTCCTGCTTGTCTGATGGATTGCACTGTTGTAGTTATAGTACAAGATGCAAGCTTGTGCTCGGGTCAAACTAGGAGGGCTCCGAGTGAATTGAGCTCTCTCTTCTACGGGAGCCAAGGGATCTCCTTATACTGGAGTTTGGACCACCTTACCACTCATTCTTGGTGGGAAAGGGCTACCACAAGGTGCCAAAGTGAGGACCAGCGGAGCTCGACGTCACCTACTGGTCTTGGTCATCGAGGACATCGCCACCGTCCATGGAAAGAGCGGCGGGGGCGCCCTGGTGACGTTTTCTCGTCTTGTAGTGCCGTCTTGGTCTTCTTGCACCGAAGAAGAAGTACTGGGGATGCGCTTTGGCGTGGGGCAGTTGCCGCCCATGCTTTATACATGGGAATGGAAAGTGTTTGCCAAAGTTGCTCTGAACTGTGCCACCTCTTTCAGCGTGCAGGAGAGCTGGCGTCAGCCGCACATGGCATGTTTCCTCCTGAGCGGGGACGCCCTCTGGAGAGGAGAGGGGACGAAGTGGAACTCCTCCCAAAGGTAGGTAACGCGACCCCCCTAGACGGACTAGCCTCCTGCTGGCTGAGCCTTTGTCGAGGGCTGGGGTCTTGCCGAGATACTTCCCCTACACGAGTAGCACCTGAAGGGGCCGTAAACGGCCGCTAGGATGGGCTGTAGCAGTCGGTCCGGGATACTGGCATCCATGGGCCCGACACCCATGGTATTCACCTTCTTCCATAAAGAACCCTTCGTCTTGGTTGCTCAAAGCATCATATCTATTCCTATTCATGCTCTCATTTCCAACAAACACATCTGAGAGAGCATCCGATGCTTCTTTGGCGGTGGTGAAGTGAATAATGTGGGGCAAATCTTTTTCTTCCACGGCTTGGCGGATTATGTGAAGAGTGGTGGCATTTAGTTGACTATCAACTACTCCCTCCGTCCCAAAATACAAGGCGCGCTATTTTTGTGTTGGTCTTTGATGGTCAACTTTGACCATAAAAATATAATAAATTGTATGGAGTTAGAACGTATAAATGGTATAGTTGGATTCATCTTGTAAAATTCTTTCATTTCATATATTTTACTACTAATTTTATGGACATGTTATAAGAAAAAATCATGGTCAAAGTTGGACACCGTTGACCAGCGAAATGAAAGGGCGCCTTATAATTTGGGACAGAGGGAGTACTTCTCTTCTTGTTAAGCCGTTTCCATCCACCGGCTTGTATCTGGCTTCAATGTTTCTCCAAAGCTCGATGGAGGCACTATTAACATGAGATCTCATAGAAAATTGCCAATTATAAAATAAGGATGCACTTAGCTTAAGTCGGTATCCTCTAAGAGTAATAGGAGGATGAGGGATTGGAGGATTAGGAGAGTACAAACGAGGGACCTCATGGGACTCCCCCTTCTTGTTCGTAGTTTTAGGGGGGACATCATTTTTATGTTGTTCATCCCCTTCCTTTTCCTCCAAAGCAGGAGAGGGCATGGTGTCCTTGACTTTCATAAGTTGCGCAAGCATGTCACGCATCTCATTCATTCGGGCTTCCATGTAAGAAATCAAGGATGTTTCCATGTTCTTGAGGTCCTCCATGGTAGCCAAAGTGACGAACACACTACCCGTCTCCTTATCGGTACCCATACTCTCTTAGGCAGTTAAGCCCCAAAAAAGGTGAGGCTCTGATACCAATTGAAAGGATCGTATGGTCACCTAGAGGGGAGGGGTGAATATGTGCGACTCCAATTTTTAATACTTTTTTTTAAATTTAGGCTTGACACAAAGGTAAATTATCTAGATTTGCAACTAAGGTGAATTTTACCTATATGACAAGTTTAACACTAATAAAGATACATGAAAAAATAAAAGCTAGAGGGTAGAAGTAACCGAAATGGAAGCACACATAGACGATGATGTATTACCGAGTTCCTCCTTTTGAGGGGAGTACGCCTCGTTGGAGGGGTGTGAGCTTCACCACAAAAGGCTTACTCAACGCTACAAAGGCCTCACCCTTTTCTCCGATGAATCTCGCCATAAAAGGCTTGGTTCACCTTCCAGTGTCAGAATCCTTCAAGGCGGAATTCAGAGCCTTTACAATGAGTTTGGGGGGCACACACCCACAACTTAATTCAGGGCTTCCAAGTAACCACGAATCTGTCACAAGAGACAACAAGTAAGAACCAAGAGGCCTAGGTTTTTCACAAGGAAATCTAGGCACAAATCCCTCAAGTGAATGAGGAGGGAATGTAAATCACTTTGGTAGACTTGTATATCTTGGCCTTCTCCTTCAAATCTGCAAGTATGAGATCGATTGAGTGGGTGGAGAGGGAGATCGAAGGGCTTGAAGCTCTTGACAAATGGTTGAGAGAGAATTCTATTCGTTATCTTTCTCAAGCAAGGAGAATGGTATTAATACCACTCCACCAAATCTGCCTGTTGGGGGCCTTTTCTGCATAGGCCAGTAGTATCAGAAGGCACCCGGTAGTACTGGCTGTGGCTTCTTCCATCTTGATCAACGCAGAAAATTCAGGAAAAAATCCACACTCGGTAGTACCGCACATGTGTGGTAGTACTGAGTGGGCGCTACTACCTGCCCTGGCCGGTACTGCTGCCATTTTGGCATACCATAGTCAATACCCTTCTGAAACTTTCGGAAGTACCGAATGAGCACGGGACTTGGAGGGCGGTACTCGATGGCACCCGGTAGTACCGACTTTGACAGAGCTCCCATAGACTGCTTGTTTCTTCGAGGATGTTCTTAAGAGATTAACCGTAGGGATCAAAATATTTAACAATTATGCTCGTAATATAAATTGCTGCATCACTTAGCACACATTATGATGCTCATTTTGTTGTCAAGAAACATCAAAACATTCTAGGGATGGAAATGCTTTTTCATGGGGGCCATTTAAAATTCACTCCAACCATTTATGGTTTGGCACTTTCCCTTAGCACGTCAATTTGGCAATGTACTTCCATGTATCATGTTTTTCTTAAATTATGAAGGCCATCAACGAAATTGATAGAATTGTTGCCTTGCGCAAGTATATTTCGGAACAATTGGATGGAAATATTGCCAAGAGTATCAATTATTGGACGAATAAGGTAAGTTCATTTTTTTTTTCAGATGAGAACCCATGTTAGAAATAAACATGGAATTAGGAATCAAAAGATGCATCCGAGTACATATGGGACGATTTACAGTGGTGTCCATGAGCTTTCTTTTTGTTTCAAAAATGGATTATACATCGGTGTCCGCATAAATTGATGCACACAACAATCTCTAGTGCATAGTTTACCATTGAAATTAACGTATCACATATCAGAAAGTGTAGATACAAAAATCAACCATCTACATAGACTATGTATATCGTGGATTATGCAATCTATTAGGGGATTATCATCCAGCCTGGTCACAAAAATCAAATACATAACCATGTTCATAACCTACAAAAGGTTATATCTTCTCTTATTAAACACAATATTATTTCAATAATTTCAAATCGACCAACACAAAGTTGAAACTCCTATTCGAATTCAACCGTTTTTTTCTATCAATCACAATCAACCAATTTTCACACATTTGTGATATTTACTTTATTTTTTATTTTTGAAAAATAGTGATATCGATTAGCGGAGTCAAGTAATATGTAATGTGTACCCGCCATATAAGACGAACTGAAGAACATGAGGGCAATAAATGTTGAATACTCTCCTTTGAGTCAATAACACAACATTTCTTACTCACATTCTAATTTCGCTCAACCAAGGTGTCTTCAGTGTGTAAGAATTTTTAATCAAGAACCATATAAAAATCTTAATTTTACTGGGATTTGAAGTTTCTATGCGTGATACCTTCGATACGGATTTCCGAATGTAGTACGTGTCTTTTTCCCTAGTGACCCTTGGTTTATCGAACCTGGAAGTAGGTGCTTGATAAGAACAATTATTGACGAAATTAATTCTTGTTTTACCAGACCAAACTTGTTTAGGAAAATGTGTTTGTGATCAATGATTAAAATAGGCTAGGGATTAAGATTTCACATGTAGAACATGGGATAAATAAGATAAAATGCAAACAATTAGATTAATTAATACATATGCTATTTAGTTGTGTGTAGGCAATGCATCCGTATGCCACTATGGCTCTGAGCACAGGTTACCATAGAGTAGTTCATCCAACCGCTATCCCTTTAGATCCGTCTCACGGAGTTTCTTTGGTTTTCAATAATAAAAAGACGAAATATTTAAGTGTGGTGACATCACTGATGTTCCTAAGAGATCCACTTCCATCTGCTGTACTCCTCCTCCTCTCATAGAGTTTCGTGTGTCAGTCTTCCATTTCCCCCTCTTCATATCTCTAACTTGATCACTCTTTAGGGTCTTGGGTACCTGACATGTCCTAGGAGCGATGCATAGATATACGAAATACACACAAATAACATAATAAACTCATTAAACTAAAACTCCATGGGTTAGATGAAACACATAGCTACGAGGTTAGACCTCAGCCCTTTCCCCGAGGGGACTAGTCGCACATCGCAATCAGATCAACAATAGAAAACATTATAGAAAATAGTACTTGTATTGAATGAATTGATAGTTCTTAAAACATTGCCAATTGCGATGAGATCTAAATTACGAGGTAGTATGGCTATGACTATGGTGGTGTAGCGGTAGCACTTTGTGGTGGTGAATGATGGTTTCACTAGTAGAAAAAGGCCTTTCTGTGGCGCACCAAATTAGGATTCTGTGGCGCACCTAGGGGCCAGAGGGGTGCGCCACAGAATTCACGCCACAGAATTTTTTCTGTGGCGCACCTCAGCCGTGCGCCACAGAAATGTCAATTCTGTGGCGCACCTCAGCCGTGCGCCACAGAAATTTGCAATTCTGTGGCGCACCAAGGGGGGTGCGCCACAGAATTTTTTTTTGAATTTCAAAAAAAAAAGGCGGCCAGATCTGGCCGCGGGAAATTTTCGAAATTTCGCCGGATTTCGTCGGATGCTCGCCGGAGTTGGTAGGTGGAGGATGGGGGTCACCGGAGTTGGTGGGGAGGAGAAGGAGAAGCTCGCCGGAGGTGGTGGTGGTGGTGGAGGAGGAGGAGGAGGAGGAGGAGAGGTGGTGGTGATAGAGGAGGAGGAGTAGCAGGAGGAGAGGTGGTGGTGATAGAGGAGGAGAAAGAGGAGGAGGAGAGGTGGTGGTGGAGGAGGAGGAGGAGGAGGAGCTCACCGGAGGTGGTGGTGGTGGTGGAGGAGGAGGAGGATGGTGGTGGTGGTGGTGGTGGAGGAGGAGTGGTGGTGGTGGAGGAGGAGTGGTGGTGGTGGTGGTGGAGGAGAAGGAGGAGAGGTGGTGGTGGTGATGGTGGTGGTGGTGGTGGTGGAGGAGGAGAGGTGGAGGAGAGGAGAGGTAGAAGATGAGAAGTGGAGGAGAAGTGGAGGGGAGAAGTGAAGAAAAGGAGGGGAGGAGGCAGATTTCGAATCTGCCTCCCAATTCTGTGGCGCACCCCCCTGGTGCGCCACAGAATTTTTTTTCTTTTTTTTTTTATTTTCTAGTCAAAATCTTAAAACGGCCATAACTTTTGTTCCTTTTGGAATTTGGCGATTCTAAAAAAAGCTCACAGACCGAAGGCTAGTGAGGTTGGGTTTCTTTTTTTCTCTAGTTTTTTTTTAATATCTTGATCATTTTTTTTCGACATCGTATGCAAAAGTTATGCCCATTTTACTTTTTTTTATAAAACTTTTGCTCAGAAAGTCGAAATTCATATTTCAAAATTTGATAAAAAAGTAGACATTAAACTCTCCGTGCATCTATAAGGGATTTATTTTTTGATGCTTTTTAGACCGCCAACTCTTCCGTCAAAAACTAGAATTTTTTCGGATGGGAATTCTGTGGCGCACGTGGCAGTGGTGCGCCACAGAAATGTCATATTTCTGTGGCGCACTGACCACCATGCGCCACAGAATGGGAGTGTGGCAATTATTGGTGTGGGCCCCAGCTCATTTCTGTGGCGCACCCCCATCCGGTGCGCCACAGAATTCCTGTTTTCTGTGGCGCACCTCGGTCCCGTGCGCCACAGAATTCCTGTTTTCTGTGGCGCACCTCGGTCCCGTGCGCCACAGAATTCCTGTTTTCTGTGGCGCATGCCCACCCGTGCGCCACAGAATTACATTTCTGTGGCGCACCGAATAGGGGTGCGCCACATAATCGATTCCATAGAAATGCACTTCTCTACTAGTGTTTGGCCTCTTCTTTGAGTGATGTTTTCTCTCCTTTATATAGCAGCAACGAATGAAATTAAGTTTTCAGGCATCTTGCTTCGCGAATTGGCTCTGGACCCTCTGATAAATTTTAGTCGGTTTGATCAGACGGTCAAGATGACACTTAGTACGTTGGATGGTACGGTACCGTACCACTGTTTGTTAAGCTTCATTCCAGAGCATCTTTAGTTGTTTTTCCAAACTTGATCATTTTCTTCCTTCTAGTGTTGATTTCCACGTCGAGAATATGAAATAGAAATAATGATACGGAGATTTGTTATTGACTTCCTTCTACTGGTAGTTTTAGAGTGATATCTCGATCATTGACAAAGATACATTTTAAACATAAATAAATATGCGTATGTTTTGAGCGTACCAACGTGCACTTCCGTAGAAATCTTGCATGTCAATTCATATAATTTGCATACATAGATTTCACCTGAAAAAAGAACTGAGATAGTTAGCTTCCAAACAAACATGTTGGACTTATCGGATAAATGTACCATCTTCAAAAAGAACATGTGACACGGTTTTATTTTAAGATACTTACCATGCAGTACCACACCCCCTATTCGTTTAGTAGGTAAACAATTATTTGCTGAGTAAATATTTATTCTTTACATCTAGCACCTCAGTGCCTAGACCATCATAGTATTTATGTCTACAAATTATATTTCATTATGTTAATCTATACTTTTGTTTTTTGCTTGTCGCTTTGCCAGAAGAACCCATATATGTAAAAATCAAGATGTTTCTGTAACCCTTTGGGTAATTTAAACAATGCCATAATGTACATTGTCAAGGTAGGAAGTACATAATTAATAAGAACACGTCGATCCTCATGTGAAAGCAACTTGCATTGCTAGTATCCAAGCTTTCATTCAAAACGGCGAGCTACAAGCTTCCATTGTGAACTAGTAGTATTCTATAATGGATAGAAAACATAAGGTACCGAAAGGGAAAAGAATCATACTCACACCCAAATAGTTTCTTCTACTTACATTCCTCATCATTGTTTTCATCGAAATAGAACATCCGGTGAAATTGCACCGAAAGGGACTGGAGAAATTAATTTTGGATTGACATCTTACGTGAAGAATCTCTGCATGGGCCAAAATTAATTTAAGGTCTCAAGCGACAACTGAAAGTTCGAGCAGGTTCCTAAAGGGTTCCTCAAATATGGAGCAATCTAAAGTTTTTTTTCATTAACCCTCTTCTCATATGGTGGAGTAGGGGGCCTAAAACCTTTTTTTGCGCTAATAAATTTCACCCGCCATGCTCTCCGCCGCGCCCACTGCTCTACCGTGGCTCTTCAAGGCCCGTGCTCCCCCAGGCCACCTGCCCGCACCTCCTTGCGCTCCATTTATCCCCTTCCTCCTCCTCATGCATCGTTTGTCGCCGCTTTCTCCTTCGGGGTGCGCCCAGAGTTCATGGATGGCGAACACCCCGTACCTCGTCGTCGTTGTTGCACACGCAACATCGCGAGAGGTGAGCCAACGACGGAGAGGATGGGACACGAGACGACAGGGAGAGAGAAGGCGTGGGACATGATTCGAGGGGTGGAAAGGCCTATATGAAGACTGGTTCGGGGTAACTAGGCCACTTCCATTAATGTTGACGCCTTGTAAGAAAGCGGACGATGGTAGATGGGATTCAAACAACGCTGACCGTTGCGAGTGTCGTTGTTAGGCGGGATCAAGTGGTGTCAGTGGGCTATGACGGGTATGTGCTGACATGTCGGGAACACTCCTAGCGAGTTTTAAAAGTTGGGGCGGAGGGCAGGAGGATCTAGAAAAAATCCATGGAGTTGTGTTTTTTTTTGTCCGGCCCCTATTGAGGCGATGTGGGCGCCCGTTGGAGATGCTCTAAAGGAAGAAAATTAATAGACAATTTTCTTGTGGGTCCCACTATTAAGAGAGAGAAAACAAGCATAAACCCTAAACTAAAAGTGCGCTTTTATCTCCCTCTCCCACCTATTTTCCTTGGAGAGAACTCTCTCTACCCGGTGTCCTTTGACCATCTTCTCCTATAAGAAGATTCTCGGCGGCGACGGCTAGACTTCATTGTCTCTCTTCCGTCTCCCCTCCCCCTCCCTCCTCCCCTGGGAACAACGAAGAAGCGACGAATAAGAAGAGAAGAAGCGGGAGCAACAAATCCCTTGATCGTTTTCCGCGGTCAAGATCTCCACCAGAGCCTGCCAATCACACGGGGCGGCCATCGCTTTCCTCCACGTAGGTATTTCTTTGCCCATAATATCGTCCAAAAATTGTTTTTTCCCCGTTAATTTCTTCAGTTGCATTGCTCCACAAAAGACCCAAATTCCCCCGTTTATCTCAGTCAACAGAGACCCACGCTTCAGCTAGCTGCCCGCTCCAGTTCCTCCCGTGCGTATTCAGTCGAGGAGAAACGCCGCCAACAGATTCGATTTGATGTCGCGGGCGGCAATCTCCGGTTGTTTCCCAAACTTTTTTTTTGCGGCATTGCGAAAAGGCTGCTGCTTTCACCTTTTCCGTTTTCTCAATTTGGGGACTCGGAGGAGTTGTACGGCTTCCACTGTACCTGAACCATGGTGCTCTATTTTCTTCTGCATTATTTGTTTTCCTCAGTCCAATCCTCTCCAAATTCGAATGCATTTCTTTTCCTCTCCCCAACCATGGTGCTCTGTTTTCAGCCTTTCAGGCTTTGGTTCTCTGCGAAAGCCTATGATTGCAGGCTTATACAGCAGAGAGCCCTTTTTGTTATCCTGGAACAACCAGAGCCACACAAGGTGCGAGCATCTCTGTAGCCACCTCCTCACAACCTCACCTAGCCAGAATGCCACTAGAACCTTACCACAGTGCCTAAGAGCTAGAGTAACAAGCTTCACCACTGCAAGTGTAAAAGCGTGATAGTAAATGCTTCAGAAATTTACTGCTCTACGTGTAGAAGCCAATTTTTTTTTCCTTTTCTTTCAAGTGTTTATTTTCCAGATGTGCTGGGTCATTTCTTGATGTCTACTAGTAGCTGCTGCTACATTATTCAGATGTTAGTCAATTTGTCTAGCTGGAGATGTTGTGCATCCTTAGCAAGCTGTACTCGTTTCTAGGAAGAGCAGTATCACCTGGTTCTTCTTGAATGCCATTAAGATTATGTATTCTGATATGTTACTCTACAGATACTAAATTGCCAAAGTTTTCACCATGGAGGTCAACGGCCATCACAAGCCTAGAAGAGAATGTGCTGGCAGAGAGTGCAATGGTGTAAAACCACCTAATAATTTCGGTGAAGTTGATCCATGGACGGCATGGGCGTACAAACCACGGACGATCTCGTTGTTACTGATGGGAACCTGCTTTTTAATGTGAGCTGGATATCTTTTACCTGTGTGAATTCTTTTTAGTTTGTTAGGGAGATTTTTACAGTGTTGATGATTATGCATTGCTGATGGTTGACCTTCATAGTAAAGACCACTACAAAAAAATACTGTATGTTTAATGGATTTTTTTTATCAGTTGGGCAAGTGGTGCTCTTAATCCAGAAGGAAGCTTCTCTGCTGACCGTGTCTCGTCTGTAAAAAGGTATTTTATTTTGCTAGGAAAATGACCATTTCTTGTATTATATATGTACTCCCAATTGAATATCTGTTAGAAGATAACCGTAATAGGATTATAAACTTTCCCCGTTACTTTTCTTGCCTTTTTTCTACTCATTCCTATTTTAGTTATGGAAAATTTATGTGCTCATGTTTTTGTCTTGTCAACAGGGGTGTCTTCGCAATGATTGCTGTTTTCTTGGCTTATTCTTTTCTTCAGGCACCTTCAACGTGAGTCCCAGAAACTCTGTTTCGTAATTCCTAACTGTGATTTTCATATGGATAGTCATATAGTGCTATTGAGCACAAGGAGAATGTATTTGTTGTGCTTCATATTTGATTCTGAATATCTTTGAGCTTATGAATATGATCCAGAGATATTTCTCTGTCTTCTGATGTGTCGGTTCTATGGTAGCACTCAAAGAGTACCTATGCATTTTATGTTTTTATATGATATTACATTAGTATGAGCGAACCACTTTTGCTGTAAAGAATATTTCCCCGCTTCATACTTTTCTGCCTTGATAACAAAACTTTTCTTTATTTCCACTCCCTGTATAAAGATCCATTGCTCACTGCAGCCTTTATCCATAAAATTTGTTTCAGAAGTTACAGGGGTTAATGCAAACGTGTACTGACATTTACTTCCAATATGATTCAGTGTGCTCATCAGACCACATCCTGCTCTTTGGCGCCTGGTCCATGGCATGGCGGTTGTTTACCTTGTGGCCCTCACTTTTTTGCTTTTCCAGGTGAGTACAGTCTTTTTGTCTAATCTTGTTCAAAAAATCTCAATTCCTACTAGATTCTTGGTATTTACAAACCCGTCGAAAGCATTGCTAATTAATTGTGCAAATGCCTCTCTTTCAGTTTCTTGCTTAGCACAGGGAATAACATGTTACTAGTACTTCAGCTCATTCTTCACACAAAATAAATAAATGTGTCATTGCACTGATTAAAAATAAATAAGATCAGCATTACTTGGCAATTGGAATATATGGAAAAACATATTGATAGCATAAGAGAGTTAGAGTGCAAGTGCCAAGTATGTATTACAACTTGAAGTGAATACAGATATATTCAGAAACAGGACGATTACAAGATTGAAACCCAATAAGTAAAAGGGTCAGGCCACTCAGGGTATCCTTTTCTATATCATCCTGATATCAGTTCTCTTACTTATTTATATAAGAAAAAGTAGTGGCCAAAATTTATTTGTGTGTAAATTTAATTGTATAATATAGCACTTTATCTGTATTTGAACACTAAATTATAATTTAGTGGTGAATTAAATAATAAAAAGCCAAACCATAATTGGTAGTCATATTTCTTTTCAATTTTGCAGACTCGTGATGATGCTAGGCAATTTATGAGGTATCTTCACCCGGATCTTGGTGTTGGTAAGGCAGCTAGTTTTCCATATTTGATCTCAGTGGAGTTTTATGTTGTTGAAGAAATACTTATTTTCGTACCTTCGTGTAACAGAATTACCAGAAAGATCTTATGGAACTGACTGCCGTATATATGTACCTGATCATCCAAAAAGCAGGTTTAACAATGTTTATGTATGATGACTTCATTCACAAACCTGCTACCTTTTCTTGTTCAATTATGTTTGTTGTATTTCTCTGATTGTTCATGATCTTGGAGATGCTTCAAGTTACTGATCTAAATATAGGTTTCTCTAGGACATCCTTTTTGACGAGTTTGTAATTGCCCATATCCTCGGATGGTGGGGAAAGGCTATAATGAT
Source organism: Alopecurus myosuroides (assembly GCA_028641055.1). Lineage (NCBI taxonomy): Eukaryota > Viridiplantae > Streptophyta > Magnoliopsida > Poales > Poaceae > Alopecurus > Alopecurus myosuroides. Next base: position 510,070,932 of record CM054058.1, on the reverse strand, counting down.
ACGAAATCAACCACTTCTATGGGTGTTATCAATTGGCTTTGAGTTAATGGAGGTATGTACCTTTGGCATCCCAACTGGTCAGTTTTTTTACTTACGTTATCTCGAATCAAGATCCCTTATGTAATGCTGTGTGAACCGCAGCTGACTTTTCGCCACATGTTGCCCAATTTTAATGAATGCTGGTGGGACAGCATTGTTCTAGACATATTGATCTGCAATTGGTTCGGTGAGATTTTTATGTTGTTTTTGTTGCTTTAACTATACATAATACCTTATTTATTTGAAGTTTGAATTAAATACCTGCAATTAGCACTTGTTCGCATGAAAATTTTGATCGTTGGCTTTATTGTGCCCCATTTTGTCATGGTATCCTCTGGTTTGCTGATGATCTCCACATACAGTTCATACACCAATCCATAAAAGTTAACCGGGGAAACAACTATGTGCTCCGTTAATCGACTGAACACTTTTGATTATTGCAAAGAGGGAGGGTCGTTTTTCTTCAATTATATACTTTAGTGAGGTATTATTGATCCTTGAATGAGGACAAAAGCTATGGTAGTGGTACTATGTCTGAAACTGCACATGATGAACTGCATTTCTAAATGTTAAGGCATTCACCCATTAAAATTTAGAGGCTGTTGCATTCTTTGTCATGATTGGTATGCTTGGTATTCTCTCGTATTGGTTGAATTTTCTTGGTTGCATCATCTTTCTATAGATTTAGCCATTTACATTTACCAGCTAGGGTTTACCACTTCTTGAATGGGGACATTTTATCTGTGATCCAGGTATCTGGGCTGGAATGAAGAGTGTGAGATACTTTGATGGGAGGACATATGAATGGGTTGGCTTAAGTCGCCAGCCCAATATGATCAGTAAGGTAAGCTAATTGGTGTTTAGGCAAATGCATTGTCCGGAAAGCACACAGTGGCACTGATTGTTTCTTTTATCGCGGGTTGTAGCTGATTTTTTCTTCTCAGTATCATGATAATATAATGAAATCTAGCGAATGTGAGAACTACTGAGAAACCAAAGCAATTCCTTATGGTATTTCAGTTAAAATCATTCCTTGGCTGTTCTGGACTATTTTACGTGCAAGCTGAAGCCTGTCAGTGCAAGAGTTCACACCTCATATGGTTTATAATATATTATCTGCACCAAATATTCCTTAACTGTAGTGCCACACTGACCAGTGCAATAGATGTTAGTGTCAATTTTGCATAAATTCAAGTTAATATGGATACTTACTGGTTAAGGAACATGCATTTCGCTGGCAGGACAGTACTAGCTGCACATATTCATATCTGCCAAGTTGTCATTGTCAGAACTGATATATTAGTGAACTACTAGCCCAAAATTTAGCTTACTGTTAGTTTCATCTAGTACAAGTATATAGTGTTAAACGTTTCAGCTTGATGTTTATGCCTTGCAGATAATTTGTTATAATATTTTCTTTTGCATGTGGAGACACAAATAGCCTGCATGGGTTATATTGTGGTGTCTGTGTTAGTACCTATCCTAATTTTCTACTAGAAGTAGTATGTTGCGAGCCTTCTTCATGAGTTCTCATCTCTTTCCTCTCCTTATAGGTGAAAAGGACACTAGGTCAGTTCACACCAGCACAGTGGGACAAAGATGAGTGGTACCCTCTGCTTGGCCCATGGAGATTCATCCAAGTGCTAAGCTTATGTGTAATTTTCATGACTATCGAGCTCAACACATTCTTTCTTAAATTCTGCCTTTGGATTCCTCCCCGGAACCCCTTGATTGTCTACCGACTAGTCCTTTGGTGGTTGATTGCGATACCAACCATCCGTGAATACAATACATACTTGCAGGACAGGTATAATTTTTTAACTCACGGGATTCAACTCTTTACATACTTCATATTGGTTCTCACATGATCTGCATGACTTACATTCTTGTCAGCATTATTGCTTTTCGAAGAGCAGAAATTTTCGATTTTCCTGTACACACACATACCCTGCTTATTGAGCTGTATTTACTCTTGACACGCTAAATGGCTCTGCACGTGCGCCCCTAAATTGCTGCTTCCTGCTGGACATTGTTGCGTGTGAATTGTGCATAATATTGATTATAAGTTCATAACAACATCTGTACCCTATGTAACTTAGCTGTCAGTTTGTCACAATATCAGACATGACCGGAGGCAATCTTGCTAAAAGTAACCCTCTTGCGTGACAAATGATTTCAGGAGACCCGTTAAAAAGGTGGGATCTTTCTGTTGGATTTCGGTGGCTATATGCATCATAGAGCTTCTGATCTGCATCAAGTTTGGACATGGTGAGTGCTGCTCCAGTTGCTTCTAGCTCACAAGTAGCATTTGCCTCTGCCTCCTCCTAGCATGCTGACCACGCCGCTGGCTTCTGAAACAGGTCTCTTCCCGAAGTCGATGCCGTCGTGGCTGATCGTATTCTGGACTACGGTGGGCTCGCTTCTCACGATGTTCATTCTTGTGTGGACTTGGAAAATTTACCGAACAGTGTTAAGAAAGAGGATGTGATTGCGACAAAAGCCCTCGGCCCACCATTCTTTTTCACCTTGATTCAATATTGCTGTGTAAATATTCATTCAAATTATGTACATGTAGCAGTAGCCATTGTTCGGTGATGGTGATAAGATTACAAGGCAAGAAAGTTTATGTCGATCTACCCGCAGAATAAGATCCCCACACTTCCTTTCCACCGATGAGCACTGTCAATCAGCTCTGAAAATTCCTTCGGTGGATCCTACTTGAATTCAGAAAGCAATCAGATATGTTTATTCTGTTATGTGATCTCTCTGCTCGTAACCTAGCCGCGTGTGTGACATAAACGAGTTTTGCTGCTCAGACAACTGGTAGACTAGTAAGCGTCTTTTCGGATTTTACAGTGTTTGGAGCTGTGGGCATGTGAGCTAGTACATTATTAAGTTTCAGTGTAGCCAGCAGTTATGTGCTTTGTTTTGTGTGAGCCCATGCCTACCGAACCAGATTGACAAGGGCTGTAGTAGCTCTGTTTTGTGCGAGCCCATGGTTACTGAACCTGATTGGCAATGGTTGTGATAGCTCGGGTCAGCATCGATTCGCTGTCTGTTGCTGTTGCCTGCTGGGGCTGTGTAAACTTAACTGTCATCTGCACGCTGTTGAATCGTAAATGCTCAGTCCCGCCGTTTTTGTGGGCTTGGTCAAAACTGTAATCTTCACTCTAAATTACTGGAATGATTCCTGGTGATGACGGCCCCAGTGTATTGTATGAAAGGGGGCTACTGCCAATGTATTGCTCTGGTGGCAATGATTTTTTTTTTTTGTTTTTGATCTTTTACTAGTCTCAACTTCAATCGATGCAACTGAATGGCTTTATTCGATACAACTAGCATGGATGTAAATCTGGAGGCAATTGTACATCAGCAGCACAAGGCTATGCAAGGGGATCTTCCTCACTCAAGGGCACTTGGGCTTGCCTTCCTTGGTCTTGAGGTTGTTGTAGCAGGGGCACTCTTCCTTGTTGCCCTCCGTGCCGGACGGGACGCACAGGCACTTCTCGCAGCAGTAGTTGCAGAAGAAATTGCATGGCTTCTTGTGCGATGTCGCCGAGCAGCGGATCTCGCATTTCGCTGGGCATTCTGTTCATTGCGTGCGCAAAAAGATTTAGTTTTGGTAAAAACATGATTGACATAAAGAAGCTGAGAATTTATTGAAAAAAAATGATTAATGAGGACTTCTATGGTACCCCCAACAGAATATAGGCCGTTTATTTTCGTGTATCTAACGGTTTGTATTAAATCATACTGATGCGTAAAACATGACTAGTCTCCGATTAAAAAAGGAAGGCCCGTTAAAGAAGGAATGGTAACATGTCCGCAAGGTTAAATGCGGAAACTGATTTACACTAGAATGGAAAATCCTGTCAAAAAAGGAAGGCCCCATAATTCCTACTACAACTACGTGCATGGTAACCAAATTGTTTGCTTCACCGTGTACATGAAATCCGTCTGTCGTGCTACCCGGCCGGCCGGCCGGCCGTGTTGGGTACGTTAACTTCATCCAAGATCGTTCTAATAATTTTCCATCAGGTTGCACAGCAGCCAGACTTGCCAGCATGCGTAGCTAGCTATACTTAGTGTAGGTTGTTTTAAGCCTTTGCTGACGAGATGGCCGGCCAACCGGCCGGCCGGCCGCTATGCATATGTTAACTCTCAACAGGGAGCTCTTTAGCTAGACTAAAGAAAACGGTATAGAGGACGAAATCAAAATCCAGATTTAGTTACCATGATTTTAGGCTAAAATAGCGGAATATTTGGTCTGATTTAGGCCTTAATAAATGATTTCCTAATTAAAAGTTCGAACATTCTCTCTTAATCAACGGTTAGATTTTAATTCATACTAGTCGTCTTTGACGGGTAGTAAAAGGTACAGTCGAATAGGCCTTAATTTAGTACTCCCTTCTGTTATATGATATCCAAACATGCTAATTTAAGCTCGCACGGTTACTTAGCCCTCAGCAAACTGAATCTTCTTACCTTCCAAGGAGACAGATCCTTCTCCACCAGCCTGTATTAAGAATCGAAATATGAAATTAACACTGGATACTAGTATGACCAGATAATGAACGAACTATTTTCCGTTTTCACCTGCGTCGTCGTTGAAATAGATACACAGACTTACCGGTCGATATGGCCCTACGTTTGTGCTCCCGGAGACGTCAGCCTGAAAATTTGATCCCAGCTCACATTTAACATATGTTTTGTGTCAAGCAAAAAGCTCCGAAATGACTGATGTTTGAGAGAGAGAGAGAGATAAGAGAGAGAGAGAGAGAGAGAGAGAGAGAGAGAGAGAGTACGTACCACCAGGACTAACACGAGCAAGAAGAAAGAAATGGAGAGATAGCCTTCTACACGAGACATTCTTCTTTTTCTAATTGGCTGCACTCTCCTATGCAATGAGGATTCGGTCTTGGGCAAAACTCCGGTTTACTTCGAATGGTTGGTGACTGAGTTACATATAAGATCTGAATATGATATATTTAGCTACACTTAAATGCCATGATAGTCATCAAACTCCAAACTTGGAAACTCCATAAATGTATACGATTTTAGTTCGTTAATCCAAATTAAATCCTTCCAAATGTGACATCCTATGTTTTTATTAACCATTTAATGGATGTATACCCAAATCTAAGTTTGTGATTAGCATTTAACCGTAGCATGATATAATAGGGCATGTATAATGGTAGAGAAGACACGTCTTCTTTTAGCCATCCGCATTGTCTAGAGAAGGCAAAAGATATAAGTAATGCAATGCATTATCTCTTATTGCCATCCATAGCAATTAATGAGAAGTAATTATATTTTAGTAGGAAATTGTGTTTCTAAGGAAAAAACACGTGATACAATGGAGAAAATAGATGTCTCTTGTTTTCTAGAGATCATCCTTTACCGGGAAGATGACCTGTTCCTTGTTGAAGGCATTGTCTGAATAATGATCGGACTTTCTCCGGGGTGAAAATCCAGGATCCGACTGCGTGACGGCGTGAGGCTGTGAATTAGGAGAATGGTGATGGTGCAGGTCTTGCACTCGTTAGGAAATCACAAGAGGAAGGTATGATGAGCACAACAACAGTTTCCCCCCCAGAAAGAAACCAAGCTTTAATCCCACGAAACAGGCTTTCACCCCGCTATATAAATATAGCAAACACCCGACACAACCGTGAGACCACCGCTGGGGCAAAACAGCACAACTCATGCCCAAAAAGAAAACAAAAGAGACAACAACGCCGACAATGGCGGTTCGACGAAAACGGAGAAGACTCACCACCGCTGCGTCCTCCGAAGAAATCCACCTCTCCCCTAGCGCTCCGAAGCGCCGCGAACCAAGAAACACCACAAGCGGGATGCGATGATGATGACGCTGCTGCCCGGACGATCCAAGGGTTACCCCCGGTACCATCCTAGGGTTTCCCCCGACCCGCAACGGGGGGTGGAGAAGAGGTATACCCAACGCCCCTCAAGAAGGAGGGTCACGCCCGTAGGCGTCGCTGCGTGGGAGTCGAAACGATAAGAATCTCTCCCAACCTCCAAAACACCACACCCCCGGGCACTCCGAGACGCTCCACCAAACCTACCACCCACCAGCGCACGCCACCACGGTGAAGACATCAACGCCGCCATCTCAAGGACCACGTCGTGACGCCGGTAGGATCAAGACGCAGAAGCGTCCGCAAGGGACAACGACCCAACAGTGCCGTGGAGGGATCTGCCTCCACCGCCGGATGGCGGTAGCCGGCCGGATGTAGCAGCCGGACAAACCATGCCCTCCTGGCCCGACCGGGCCGACTGGGGCCGTGAAGTCCAGCCACCGCACTGCAGCAGGGGCGCTGCCGACGCCATCGTCCCACACAGCTTCCTCTGTTCGTCACCCACCGGAGGGGCGCCCCCTCCCTGCTCCAGCCACCGCGCTCAGATCTGAGCCGGGATCGGCCGGGCGTAGGCAGCACGCCACCCTGCAGGCCAACGACCGCCGCCGTCTTTGTAGACCTTCCGGACGCGAGATCTCACGCCGCCGAGCCGGACCACTGCCAAACCACGACACAAGCCATTGGGACACCGACAGTACGGATGGGAAGAGAGGGTCGCCGGATTCGAACCCGTCTGGCTTAGATCTGGCCGGAACACGGCGAGCAGGATGGCATGGTGTCGGAGAACGACAGTATAGCGGGTGCGGCGCCTCCGCACCTACCACTGAGGAACCTACCCAGCAGCCAGGGAAACCCGGGCCCAGATCAAGGCCCTCGGACCCAGATCTGACCACCACGCACGCCTCCATCCCCATGGGAGCACACCCCACGCGTGCCACCTCCATGCCGGACTCCAGCAGCTCCGGAGCCGCCGATGGTGGCAACGCAGGGACACACGGGCGCCCAGCCCGCCACAGCCAAATTGGGCCCGCCCCCACCTTCGCCATCCGACGCCGCCTCGATCCCCTGACCTCACCGCGCGCACTCCCTGCGGTACCCCGCCGCCACGCCCCACCGGCAGCCGTCGCCGGCGAGACCTCCCGCAGCACCCTCCAAACCGCGCCGCCAACCCGAGCTCCCACCTCAAGAAAGAAGGAAGAAGACCTCCCAGCCGCCACCATCCCGGGATGCGCGCGGGTTGTGCCGGAAAGTCCCTCCGGTGGCGGCGAGACAGAGAAGGAGCAGCGGAGGCCCTCCGGCCGGCGGCGGCTAGGGTTTCCTCCCGTGTCGCCAAGGGAGGGCGACGCGGGGGCGTTTTTCGGTTCGTGCACCCCTCCAAGCTTTAATCGACCAGTAGGAGGAAGGAGTAACTTCAGAAGGTTGATGCAGCTGAGATGGCAGGGCGCACTACCGGTTCAGCAACAACATGGAACCTACACAACACAAACAATTCACTTTGCCCCAATGAAGCAGTGAGGTTGTCAATCTCACCGGTTTTACTGAACACAAAGAGGTTAAACGTATGGTGTGAAAATCAGTAGGAAAACAGTATGAAAGCAGTAGCAGCAGTATGCAAGCAGTGTGTGTATTATCAGAATGAGAAAATGGACCGGGGTCCACAGTTCACTAGTGGTTTCTCTCCGTGAAAAATAAATAACATGTGTGGTGAATAAATTACAGCTAGGCAAATCAATCACAACCAGAATCACAGCAAAATTGAAAAATCTTAGATATGCCCTAAAGGATTGGGGAAGGAATCTCTCTCAATACAAATTGCTTATTGAGATGAGTAGTAAAGTGGTTCTGTTTTTTGACCAACTTGAAGATGAGAGGTCTCTGAGTGTTCCAGAATTTAATTTCAGACTCATCGTTAAGGAGCACATAAAGAAATTATTATCTTTGCAGTCTGAATATCGGAAACAATGGTGTACAATTCGATGGGCTAAGCTTTCTGGTGAAAACACTAAATATTTTCATGCTAGAGCCAGTGAGAGGTTTCGACAAAATGCAATTCCCTCTATCTCGGATGCTTCAGGGAATTTACTGGTGGATCAAAATGCTTGCTAAATGCGCAAATAAACTAGGTGTTTAAATTAACAAGCATACAACCTAATATTCTATGGCCAACTAGATGCAACAACAACTTATGCTAAGCAATACGAGTAACAAGGTGATAGCAAGATATATAACTTCAAGCTCGAAGGCTATCACAATGTAAATTGCATAAGTAAAAAGCTCGGGTATAGTAATAACCGAGGCACACGGAGACGATGATGTATTCCCGAGTTCCTCCGACAAAGGGGAGTACGTCTCGTTGGAGGGGTGTGAGCTCACCACGAAGGCCTACTCAACGCCACAAAGGCCTCACCCTATTCTCCGATGAACTTCCGCCACAAAGGCCTAGTTCACCTTCCACTATTGGCAACCTTCAAATCCGAGGCACGCATCCACAACTCAATTGGAGGCTCTCGGTGTCACCACAATCTTGGGGCACGCATCCACAACTCAATTGGAGGCTCCCAAGAACACCACAAGTCGTCTAGGGTCCAAGACCCAAGAGTAACAAGCTCACAAACTTTCAACTTCCACGAATCCTCGTGGAGAGAGCAAACCGATGCAACCGATGCAAATGGCAAGAGCACAAGTGCTCAAATCCTTCACTCTCAAATTCCAACAAAGCAACAAATGCTTATGGGGGAATAAGAGAGGAAGAATAATGGAGGAGAAACACCAAGAACTCCAAGATCAAGATCTACTAAGTTTCCCTCACTAAGAAGGAAGATGGATTGGTGGAAATGTAGATCGAGATCTCCTCTACCTTCTCCCTCAAAGATATCCAAGAATCATAGGAGGGATTGGGAGAGGGGCAGGCTTTCCAAGGTCAACAATGGTGGGAGAGAAGGGGAAAAACGTGCTTGGAAGACTTGGGGACCAATGGGGAAGAAAGCCCCCTTAAATAGGTCCCCACAAGAACTAGCCGTTGTGCAGGAATTTTGGGACCGGAATATCCGGTCCGAAGTGAATAATCCGGTTCAAATAATCCGGTTCACTCCAGTGCGAAAACTGGTCTGAAATCCGTCGAAACCGGAATATCCGGTATGCCCCGAAAAATCCGGTTTCCAATAATCCGGTTCATGTCAGTACCGAAAAATGGCTCAACTAGAAACTTCATAACTTTTGCGTCCGGACTCCGTTTTTGATGATCTTTGGCTCGTTGAGTTCGTAATGAAAAACTCTACAAGATCATGCAGAGAAACATCACTTCCCAACAATGGAAACTAAAACCAAATGTAGAAAGGTTTAACCTCTCTAAAAGGAACAACCGGTAAAACTTCCAACACGAAAACTCACATAACTTTTGCGAATAAATTCCGAATTAGGTGAGTCCAAATGCATTGGAAAGATAACAACAAGGAGTATCCAAATAAAGGTGAAAATATTGATACCTCAAAGTATGGAGAAGTTACCACACATGGATGGTGTGGGAACATTCTCAAAGACGAACGGAATATTTTCACCACCGAAAACGCAACAAAGTTTTCTTACGAAATCCGTTTTCGAGAAACCAAGGCTTGTCATGAAGATCACGACAAGCACTAAAACCCAAAGGAGACAAAAGCCAAATAAGAACCAAGAAAGATTATATGCAAAGTATGCAAGGTTTGAGCTCTCCATAACGATCCGATCGAGTTACTCACTTGAGAGCCCCTCTTGATAGTACGACTATCTATCCTATAACCCGGTCTCCCAAAGACACGAGACCGGTAAAATAGAAAACCTATCAAGATTATACCTTTGCCTTGAGAATTCCACTTGAGCTAGATGATGACGATCTTGACTCTCTCAAGTTGGATCTTCTTTCTTGATTGCGCTTGCTAGCACAAACTCGCTTGATGAAGACTTGCAAGTTGCTCCCCCAAACACCATTATGGGAGAGACTAGCTCCCCCATACACCATTATGGGAGAGACCCTTCGGAAAATCTTCACAAGGACACAATCTCCAAAAGGGTGGCAAGCATCAAGCATAGGATATCTTCTAGATGCTTCACTTGAGCTTTCGCGTCAAGCTAGATGACAAACACCGCTTGACGACGACATAGACCATGGGCTATATGAAATCTTCCTTTTGGTTCATGCCCATGGAAAGATACCTAACCACACATAGAGATGCGACACACACATATCATGGGTTAGTTCACAATGCTAATTTGACAATTGCTTACCATACCATGAGATACACAATCCCACTTGGTACAACTTGTAGCTTTGTGTGTTGATCACTTTCTTGATCAACCTTGTATCTTTGCTTCTCACTTCTAAAGATGATGTCTTGAAGATGATAATGAAAGATCACCTAATCCTTTTCTTCAAGACATACTAGCAATAAGCACAACTCAAACCATGACCATTCTTCATATAAATCCATGAAAATAACAATGGCCATCAAGGAAGCTAATAGAGTTCAACACATGAACTCCATTATTTCCTATGGACAAGATCTACAAAGATAACTCAATGCAAACATTAGTCCATAAGGATTGTCATTAATTACCAAAACCACATATGGGGGAACCATGCACTTTCAATCTCCCCCATTTTGGTAATTGATGACAATCCCTTTTTACGAGGGTTTATATGATGAATGAAGCAAACATGCTAAACAAGAGCAAGGATGCAATAGCATGGAAAGGCAAATGCTTAAGAACGAAACTAAAGAATAAACCAAATTCACTTAAACCCTCTAAACTTCTCCCCCATTGGCATCCATTGCCGAAATGGGCAAAAAGGTTAGAAGGCCAATATAGTAAGAGCTCCCCCATAGTGTATGCATTCCTCATGATATGAGTGAAAACAAGTGCATATCTCCATATATGAATAGATGGAGGGAGATCAAACTATATTGAGGATCCAAAGATTTACAAGAAAAATCAAATTGAAGGATACTTTCACAAAGAAGCAACCAACCAAAGGATCCGAAAAACCGATTGACCAAAATCAATATTTTGATAAGATCAACCAAGTGTTCTAGAAAATCAAGAGGGAACTCCCCAAGGTACATGCACAATGTTAGATTTGAATTACTATATAGTGTGCACAACATGGAATCATCACTCCCTTATAGATAATTTTGAACACAAACAAGTGCAAGCGAATAGATTGGAAAAGAAGCAAAGCAACTTGCAAACAAACAAAAGTTGAGCAATGAAGATCAAGAAGTGACAAAAAGACTTACTCAACCGAAATAGATGCGTGTGACAAGGAAAAACATTTTTTAGGAGACTAATAGGATGATAGAATCATCAACATAGTCTTTCAATATAAGAGGCACATAGTGCGTATCATGTCTTTCCCATACACACAAACCATCAAAAGAAAAAACACATAGGTCCACAAGCTTTATTAAGATGCAAAAGGAATACCAAAAGAAAAGCAAAGCTTGTGCCTTTTAGGAACCACCAAGGAATATAAAGCAATAAAAAGTGGTCACTAAATAAATAGATTACCAATTAAAGATGTAACTATTATCGTGTGTATAAATTTCTAAGTGGACAACAATCACAAAGATATATATCCACAAAGAAACATGCACACACAAAATAGGTACAAAGGTGAAGAACATGATATCCAAGAGAGGTTCATTAATATACCAATAAGATTTTTGCTTGAAAGCAAAGCAATAAGCTTAGTTTAATCTTAAGGGGATATAGATGAACACACAAAACTCATCAAAGCATCACAAATATCACAAGGGAAAAGTGAAAGTTGGAATGCTCCGAGAAAGGTAACGCATATCACAAAAGTTTCAAATGGTTTTTGAGAATTCATCAATATTGCATATGAGAGACTTCAAGTAGAAGTTGCTAGATTAATATACTCGGGATTGGTGAATCATGAAAATGACTATAAATATCCCCATAGTATGTACTCATCCCGGCTTACTCATAGTTGCAATTAAGATGCTTTTGATAAGACATTTGTAAGAACCAAATGAAATGCAACAAAGGGAAATCATGCCAAGAAGCAACCTACACAAGGTTGAAAGCTAGAAATGTATGCATGAGATAGATACTTGTTACCGAGACGACATTGGTGATGAAGAGGATGCGAGTTTGATAATCATCGAAGCTTGACTCCTATAATACCATGGTGAGAACACCTTCCTTATGAATGGAGCAAGCAACCAAAGTATCTCCATTGTACCTAAAAACAAAATTCAAGTACAAAATGGTACCCAAACTCATTGGGTCCAAAGTAGTTAGAACAACTACAATACATAGGACAAACTACACGTAAATATGTGCATATTAATATGAATTTGAATTTCATGCACATCTTAGCCATTTAGGATTTGATGGAGTTTATCCTATATATTGGATCAACGAAAGTAAGCATGCCAAAAGATATATAGTAAATATGCATGCACAAAACTTTCAAGAACCAAAACAAGATACAAATTGGACAAAGAACTATTCAAACCAAGAAGCCACTTACAAGAGTGAAAAGAAAGAGAATTGTCCAAAATATATCAAGACCCAAATCAACACATGATTGAGGAAACCAAAATAGAGAAGATACAAAAAAATATAAAAGAGTGAACAAACCCTCTACACTTTTCATGATAGCACACAAAGTACGAAGACGAAAAGTGTTTGTCTTCCAAAGAGACAAGTCATTGGGATAACAAACAAATTTAAAGACAACAAGTGTTCAAACGCATATAGGATAGTTCTTCCAATAATAGTGCATTATTTATGATCTTGCATTTGAATACAAAATGCACACAATGGAATCATTACTCTCCATATATATTATTCAAACACTAGTCATGTTTAAATAAAATCAATTAGATTCAATACCAATTTAAAGAATGGTGATCTACTCAAAGTAGGATAGCTTCCCCAAGAATAGTGCAACCCAAAGAAGTATGACTTTGAACACAAGTGCACAAGTATGGGATCATTGCTTTTCCTAACTCAAGAAAGCATGAAACAAATTTTGAGTAGAGCAAGGAAGACACAAAGATATTTTAAGCAAATATGGAACTTGTTTGAGCAACATGCCACAAAGGGACAAGATAACTAACAATATCAACTCTAGGTGGCAATACCTCAAATGTTCACATTTTCTAGGCTTGTAATATGCACATAGCTTATTACTCCCCCATAATGTGATAATCCATTGAAAACAACAAGAGGCAAAAATAAATCCAACAAGAGAAAGTTAATGGACAATTAGAAATTGAATTTCTCATGAAAAAGACATACCACATAGAGACTAGATAATATTGATATATCAACACTAAGTGGTATTCCTCATGTACACACATTTTAGGATAGTAAAGTGCAAAGCATATTACTCCCCCAAAATGGGATAGTCCATTAATCTCCCAAAGAGCCAACTAAGATAAGCAATGAAAGCAATGAAGGCTCAACACAAAGAACACAAGTACATGGAGTGCAAACCAACAAACATAACTAGATTACTAAAGATAGGTAAGTAGGAAGCACAACATATACAAACACATGCTAGAAACAAAACTAACATATGAAAGGGAGCAAGCAACTTTCAATGTATATAGATTTAAATACAAGTTACCGCTTGGAGGAACATTGGGTAAGAGATATATATAATCCAAGTGACTTGGCTTGAGGAAATATAATTGATGAAGATCCCTTAATTCTTCATGAAAATAGCCAAGTCTCCAATGCCCTCCAACAACACCAATTGATCAAGTTTGAGCTTGTTGGTCCCCAACCAAGTTGGGTCCTAAGAGGTTAGTCACAATAGGTTTGGCAACCCAAATGGTTCTTTTCTTGACACCACTTGGAGTACCAACATACTTGGCAAACACATTGCCCACATTATCCTTCCGAATGGAATAAACATTATCAACAAGGATAGGGTTGGATAATGTACCATTAGTGCATGAAGAAGCAAAGTGTCCCTTCTTGCGACAAAGGTAGCAACATCGACTCTTTTCTTTCTTCTCAATGGGCTTCTCAACAAGAGGAGCATTGGCTTGAGTCTTCTTAGGAGGTGGCCGTTGTTCAACTCGTGGTTGAGCATGAGATTGAACAAGAGGCCTCTTCCCTAGTTGCTTCTCACTAAGAGGCTTCTTCTTCAAAGGGCAAGATCTAACATGGTGCCCTTCAATCTTGCACTTGAAGCAAATAATCTTGGCCGGATCTTTGACTTGTTCTTGGCCCTTCTTCTTGTCAATAATGGACTTGTTCTTGATATTGGAGTTGAATCCAAGTCCACTCTTGTCATTGGGAATTCTTCGCACTCTCAACATCTTGTCAAGTGTGGAACTCCCTTCATGACACTTTTCCAAGTCTTTCTTCAAAGAAGTGACTTGGGCCTTGAGCTCTTTAATTTCCTCTACATGGTTAGAATCAACACAAGAGCTAGAGGAAGTAGATGCTTCATTGTTAGAGCAACAAGGCAAGGAAAGCAATTCATCACAAGATGTAGAAACATTATGGGAGGATGAATTACTAATACGAGCACAAGTCAATATAGCATTATTAGAAGATATTGTGCTAGTAACCACATGAGGCTCACAAGATGTTACATTTGTAGTGATAGCCTCAAGAGCTAATTTTAGCTTGGTATGGGATTCTAGAAGATCCTCATGAGAGCTAGATAGCTTTTCATGACTTTCTTCCAATTTCCCATACTTGCTAGTCATTAGCTCAAGTTGAGCCCTTAGCTCAACATTCTCCTTCAAAATAGATGCTTCACAAGATGTGGAGTTAGTAGCACAAGCATCAATTGAAATAGAAGAAGATAACTTGGCAAGCTCATTATTTAACCTAGAGTTTTCTTCAATTAGATTAGCATTGCCAACAACAAATTCAACCTTTTCATTTTTAAGCACTTTATATTTAGCATGGGTATGGTCACGTGCTTTAGTGAGATAGGCTATTTGTTCATTATAGAGCTCCTCAATAGATTCAAGTTTCTCCTCAAGAGTAACTCGGAGCTCATACTCTTCCTCAAGAGACATAGTGAGGGATGCCTTTTCATTGGCATCACTTCTTTCAATCTCACCTTTCTTTTCAATGATTTTAGCGCTATAAATAGCAAAAGCCATTATTTCACTAAAAGGAGTGATAGCTTTACTACCTTTAGGGAGATCAAGAAGAACCAACTCACCCTTCTCTATTAAAGAGTCTTCGTCCTCAAACTCTCCATAAAATATATCCTCATCCTCATCCTCATCCTCATTATCACAAGATGTAGTGGGTTCCAAAGGTGGAGATACCTTTGAATCTCTAGCCATAAGGCAGATATGAGAAATGGATGGCGATGATGAAGATATACTAGAAGCGCCATTAAGGTCCATGTCTTGTTCCACCAAAAAGTGGGATTCCTCTACATTGTTAGCCACACAAGTACTAGAGGAAATGGAAGCATTGTTTTCATGAAAACAAGACATAGGAAGCATATCATCATGAGATTTAGTTGAACAACTATTACATGATATGCAAGGACTATCAACACTAGCATGTATGGAATTTTGAGTGCTATAAGATATTAAGTCCAAAGATAGATCATTGCAATGGGATAGAGATGAAGTATAGTCAATAGCAAATTCACTATCCAAAATGCAATTTCTATCACCACTCACCATATCATTACCTTGTGACAAATCACATGTTGGTGGAGTGGAGAAAGATGTGAACTCATCACGGCCGGAAGTGGATGGAGAACAATCATCCTCAATAATATTGGACACATCATATATATCTTGAAGTTTTGTCCATAGCTCATGAGCGTTCCGAAAAGGCATGATTGATTCAATAACTACATCGCTCAAAAAGGACAAGAGACCATTAGATACAAAAGTATCGAGATAAGAGTTTTCCTTATCCTCTAAAGATAAATCTTGAGAATCCTTAGGGGGAGGAAAATCCATATCTACAATTCTCTTAACATACTTTGGACCCATATCCGTAAGAAATTTAAGAATGCGAATTTTCCAAACATCAAAGTTTCTACCATAGAATATAAAAGCGGAATCATGTTCTATTTCTCTAAACGACATCGTACTCTCTAGGATGTAAAGCCCAATAAAGAGAGACGAGGCTCTGATACCAATTGAACGGACAATGACGTCTCCTAGAGGGGGGGGGGTGAATAGGCGATTAAAACTTTTCCGGTTAATGCTTGCTAAATGCGGAAATAAACTAGGTGTTTAAATTAACAAGCATACAACCTAAATATTCTATGGCCACCTAGATGCAACAACAACTTATGCTAAGCAATACGAGTAACAAGGTGATAGCAAGATATATAACTTCAAGCTCGAAGGCTATCACAATGTAAATTGCATAAGTAAAAAGCTCGGGTATAGTAATAACCGAGGCACACGGAGACGATGATGTATTCCCGAGTTCCTCCGACAAAGGGGAGTACGTCTCGTTGGAGGGGTGTGAGCTCACCACGAAGGCCTACTCAACGCCACAAAGGCCTCACCCTATTCTCCGATGAACTTCCGCCACAAAGGCCTAGTTCACCTTCCACTATTGGCAACCTTCAAATCCGAGGCACGCATCCACAACTCAATTGGAGGCTCTCGGTGTCACCACAATCTTGGGGCACGCATCCACAACTCAATTGGAGGCTCCCAAGAACACCACAAGTCGTCTAGGGTCCAAGACCCAAGAGTAACAAGCTCACAAACTTTCAACTTCCACGAATCCTCGTGGAGAGAGCAAACCGATGCAACCGATGCAAATGGCAAGAGCACAAGTGCTCAAATCCTTCACTCTCAAATTCCAACAAAGCAACAAATGCTTATGGGGGAATAAGAGAGGAAGAACAATGGAGGAGAAACACCAAGAACTCCAAGATCAAGATCTACTAAGTTTCCATCACTAAGAAGGAAGATGGATTGGTGGAAATGTAGATCAAGATCTCCTCTACCTTCTCCCTCAAAGATATGCAAGAATCATAGGAGGGATTGGGAGAGGGGCAAGCTTTCCAAGGTCAACAATGGTGGGAGAGAAGGGGAAAAACGTGCTTGGAAGACTTGGGGACCAATGGGGAAGAAAGCCCCCTTAAATAGGTCCCCACAAGAACTAGCCGTTGTGCAGGAATTTTGGGACCGGAATATCCGGTCCGAAGTGAATAATCTGGTTCAAATAATCCGGTTCACTCCAGTGCGAAAACTGGTCTGAAATCCGTCGAAACCGGAATATCCGGTATGCCCCGAAAAATCCGGTTTCCAATAATCCGGTTCATGTCAGTACCGAAAAATGGCTCAACTAGAAACTTCATAACTTTTGCGTCCGAACTCCGTTTTTGATGATCTTTGGCTCGTTGAGTTCGTAATGAAAAACTCTACAAGATCATGCAGAGAAACATCACTTCCCAACAATGGAAACTAAAACCAAATGTAGAAAGGTTTAACCTCTCTAAAAGGAACAACCGGTAAAACTTCCAACACGAAAACTCACATAACTTTTGCGAATGAATTCCGAATTAGGTGAGTCCAAATGCATTGGAAAGATAACAACAAGGAGTATCCAAATAAAAGGTGAAAATATTGATACCTCAAAGTATGGAGAAGTTACCACACATGGAAGGTGTGGGAACATTCTCAAAGACGAACGGAATATTTTCACCACCGAAAACGCAACAAAGTTTTCTTACGAAATCCGTTTTCGAGAAACCAAGGCTTGTCATGAAGATCACGACAAGCACTAAAACCCAAAGGAGACAAAAGCCAAATAAGAACCAAGAAAGATTATATGCAAAGTATGCAAAGGTTTGAGCTCTCCATAACGATCCGATCGAGTTACTCACTTGAGAGCCCCTCTTGATAGTACGACTATCTATCCTATAACCCGGTCTCCCAAAGACACGAGACCGGTAAAATAGAAAACCTATCAAGATTATACCTTTGCCTTGAGCATTCCACTTGAGCTAGATGATGACGATCTTGACTCTCTCAAGTTGTATCTTCTTTCTTGATTGCGCTTGCTAGCACAAACTCCGCTTGATGAAGACTTGCAAGTTGCTCCCCCAAACACCATTATGGGAGAGACTAGCTCCCCCATACACCATTATGGGAGAGACCCTTCGGAAAATCTTCACAAGGCCACAATCTCCAAAAGGGTGGCAAGAATCAAGCATAGGATATCTTCTAGATGCTTCACTTGAGCTTCCGCGTCAAGCTAGATGACAAACACCGCTTGACGACGACATAGACCATGGGCTATATGAAATCTTCCTTTTGGTTCATGCCCATGGAAAGATACCTAACCACACATAGAGATGCGACACACACACATCATGGGTTAGTTCACAATGCTAATTTGACAATTGCTTACCATACCATGAGATACACAATCCCACTTGGTACAACTTGTAGCTTTGTGTGTTGATCGCTTTCTTGATCAACCTTGTATCTTTGCTTCTCACTTCTAAAGATGATGTCTTGAAGACGATAATGAAAGATCACCTAATCCTTTTCTTCAAGACATACTAGCAATAAGCTCAACTCAAACCATGACCATTCTTCATATAAATCCATGAAAATAACAATGGCCATCAAGGAAGCTAATAGAGTTCAACACATGAACTCCATTATTTCCTATGGACAAGATCTACAAAGATAACTCAATGCAAACATTAGTCCATAAGGATTGTCATTAATTACCAAAACCACATATGGGGGAACCATGCACTTTCAAGCGGAAGAAACAACATAGCGTCCGGCTACGGACAAGATACAAATTGGACTAAGAGTCCTGAAGATAACCGAGAGCGTCCAATCCCTGCCCAGGCCAAGCCGGAGGGATTCCCAAGCTAACGTCGTCAGACTTCAAACCTGTTGACTGCAATATTGAATATGCAGCCACGAAAAAGGATTCGTGGGTCAGTACGGTTAAGTACTGGCAAGTGGATAAACCATACTCACAAGATACCGGCGTAACCAGTCATCCCAAGATACAAATACTTTGGGTTCAACGGAAAGGAAAAGGATTATTGCAAAGAAGCGGCAGCGGGCTGCACTAACTACTACAGAGACTCGATTCAACATCCGGCTAAAAGAGGGGGATAATATAGCGTATCGTAACCAACTACAACTAACATCAAACAAACCCATCCTGGATCTCTCCCCTTATCCAAAGAAGCAATCCGAGGATAACTCACACAGTTGGATTAATGATGGTTCAAGTTATTGTGTCAATAAGACTATTACTAGTCAAGTTATCATTAGTTAGGTATAAGTTGTTCTGAGTACTTGTTAGCCAGTACTTTCACCAAGTCATCCATAACCGCGGAAAACACGGCTTCTCGAGAAGATTTACCCTGCAGGGGTGCACCAATTTGGCCGTACACGTAAGAATAACCCGCCAGACGGGGATCAAACCCACCAAGCGAGGTACTCAACACAACCCAACTCTTCTTCGCATCAATCCCAAAGAACCCCGTGCAGTTGAGAGCACGGCTAATCAAGCCCCACGAAGAAAAGGGGACCCTCATAGCACTCTAAGAACGTGTCTCCCTAAATGCCGACTACAAAAGTTCCACCCTGGCGCCAAGGGTTCGCACCTGCATATGCATGCGGCAAATGGAAAACCCGAACTAAATGAGGCGATTTGGACGAGATGCGAATCGAATCAGAATTGCGGGGGGCGCCCATACTCGCTTCCCACATGCGGTTAGTGCGCTCATCATGGATCAGTAGACAAGACCCTTTTCCTAATTAGGGGTCGACACTAGCAGGCCTCAAAACCACGCCGGGCCTCCTGCCGGTGCCTTATCATCAAATTATTATTACCCCAAACATTAACATGTTGTGGATTGAATTGAAACCCAACTATCAAACTAAACAGGTGATAAGACGGACAACAAGACTTGAGCGCAAACAACACTAAGCATGCAACTACGACACGAGGGCCAACAGGGTAAACAAACAACAGTTAATAGGAAGTGGAAGGAAGGCTATATCATGGCTGCAAGGTAAACAATATGATAGGATCGAGACACAAGCATCGAATCATAAGGCTAGCATAAGAACAACGGAAAGAATCGGTAACAAGTGATGAAAGGCAGCCATAGGAAGCAAGTGAGTATACTTGCCTGGAATCCAGCAAGTAGAGGTACATCCATAGAACTTGTCGTTGCTCACATCATCTCAACGTCCTATCCGGGAAGAAGCAACGAACCTCGAACAAACACCGGATGCAACAATTACTACTACGGCAAAAGATCCAGCATGATCAAGATATGGATGCATGACAAGTTTAAGGATGCATCAAAGATAAACTAGTTGACATGGTAAACATAACATAATTAAATGGACCCACATGCAATTTGGATTGCATATGGAAAGCCCATGGATTAATGTTGAATCAAATTATCTACAGCTAACCATCATGTGAAAGTTGATTAGAATGATGCATGGATGATGAAAACAATAAGAAAACAACAATAGATCCAATTTGATATAAAGTTTACCAAGTTTGGAAATTTGTTTATTAAGTTATGAAAAATGTGCTTCTTAAAGGTGTCACACAAGCATTTGTTGTTTTCACCAAGTTTAATTGTTCAAAACAGATAACAAAGTTCATATTTGAAAAGAACACAAAATTTTAGGTGGATTACATGTTTCAATTATTGAAAAAGGAATTACAATGATTTAATTATGAATTAAACAAGTTTAAACAAGATTTAAATGAATTTAATTCAAGTATGAAATTATTCGAATTTTTATTCGTTCAAAACATTAAACCAAATTCATATTTGAAAAGTTTATACTTTTATGGTTTGAAAACATATTTTATAAGTTCAAAAGGGAATTAATTTGATCAAGTTAAGAATTTAGCAATATTAAATGAATTAAATAAGGTTTAAATTATTTAACCAATTTTAATTATTCAAAACATGAAACAAAGTTTATATTTGGAAAGGTGGTTCAATTTGGCATGGAAAACATATTTCATATGTGACATTTGAATTAATATTGAATTAGTTATGAATTTCACCATTTAAATGATTTAATTAAAGCATTAAGTAATTGCATTAATTTTATTTATCCAAAACAGAAAACAAATGTTATATTTGGAAAGAGAATGGAATTTTGGTTGGAAATCATATTTTATATGGGCCATTTGAACTATATTTGAATTTGTTATGGATTTAATCAAATTCAAAAGAGTTATTTGAATTTGAAGTTTTAAAAATATTTGGAATGTTCAAAACAGTAAACAAAACACATATTTGAAATGTTCATGAGTTTCTGATTGGGATACATATTTTATTTGTTAAAAACTGATTCAAAATGGGGAAGATATGATTTTTACAAGTTTTTGAGTTAAAGGGCATTTTTTTGGAAAAGAAAACAGGGCTGGGACTTTTACACCGGAGGGGAGGGAACCCACACTGGCTGACAGTGGGCCAGCCGCCCAGCGTGGCGCCACAGTGGCACGGGTGTGCGGTGAGGTGGCAGCAGGGGCCTATGACTGGTGGGGTCAGCATGCTGGCGTGGCGAGGTAAAAAGATTGGGATTTATTCCCACCGGGGGGGAATCGAACCCGTGATCTCCCGTGTGCGCGCAAGGAGCAGAACCAGTGCGCTGTCGCTGAACTTGTGATGGTACAGACTACTGACGGAAGAAAAGGTAACCACGACTGTGTAACTGAATTTTCGAACAACGCGTTCTCTGAACCTGACGGCAACAGCAGCGATCGCCGGCGGCAATCCAAGGTGGCGCACGACGGCGGCCTCACAGAGCAGACAGAGGGAGAGGGATTCAGGGCTGGGGGCTCACCAGCGGCTCGTGTCGAGGAAACGCGGGCAGATAGCGAGGAAGGCGACGATGGCAGTGGACCGATCGGCGTGGACAGTCCGCGTCGGGGAAAAAAAAGCTCGCCGGCGGCTGTCCGTGGGGGGCACGCGCTCGTCCTCGGGGTTGCAGCGGTAGCAGCCCCCGCGGCAGCTCCGTTCCCGCGGTCTGACGGCGTCGAGGTGGCCGAGGGCGCCTGCATGGCCATAGCCCGTCCGGCCATGGCAGCACAGCAACTTCTTCAGAAACGAGGGGTGGAAGTGAGGGAGAGGGAAATGGCGGCGGAGAGAGATGGGCGAGGGAAGAGAGGGGGAATCTAGGGTTTGGAGGGAGCCTCGAGGGGGAGATAAAGGTAAGGGGGGAGCAGTTGAGGTGGGGGAGAGCTCGGTGACAGCGACATCGCTTTTCTCCCCCGCGTCCGTACGAGGAAGAAGAGCGACGTGGGCTGTTGGGCTAGGGGGAGATGGGCTGGAGGGGAAGGAAAAGGGGAGATGGGCTGTGGGTGGTGGGCTGGCCGCAGGGGGCTGGCCTGCCTCCCCCACAGCTCACCTTTGCTGTTTTTATTTTTTTTGTTTGCCCATTTTTTTCTTTTTGGGAGAAAAGAGAGAGAGAGAGAGAAAGGAATAAGTGTTAGGGTTCTATTTTATGAAATAGTTTTTATTAGTTTTCAAAACAGAAATGTCAAAGCAATGTTAGCATTGATTTCAAAAATTTGAAATATTAATTTGATTTTAAATGGTTAGTTGAATTTCAAATATGGTTTCAATTGGAGTTTTGAAATAACAAGTTTTATTTAATAAAATCAAACACTATGAAAACTTAGTGAGTTTAAAAATGTTTTGGAAGATTTTAATTGTTACACCACAACTGGATCATGTCAAATATGAATGGATTTGCTTTGAATTTGAAATTACCATTTGAGTGTTAATAGAAAGGAATTTTATTAACAAGCAAATCAACTTCAAACTATTTGAAAACAAGTTGTAGTTGGTTAGGTTGCAACTTTTAATTGGAAATTTCAGACATGTTTTGAAAGTTTAAATTGGTTTGAAATTTCTAGTTGTTTTGAAAACAGAATGCAATGCATATGATGCATGTGATGCAAAAAGAAAAAGAAAAGCAACCAATTCTACTAAGGGGGAACACCCCAGGTGTTACAATTTTACACCTCCTTATGCTTAAGCATAGGTTGAGTGCTTCTTTGGCTGCAGATTTATCATCATGGATTAACACCCTACCTTAGTTTGTGATAGGCTATCTTAGTCTATCTTTCTTTGTACATTTGTAAATATCTGTAAACTTTTTAATGGCAATAAAGGGCTGTGGGGGACTCCCCTGCAGTAGAAAATGTTTCAAAAAAAATTACAGCTAGGCAATTGATAGAAATGAAGGCTGCACCGTAGTGCATATGCAAGACATAAATATTACTATGTGATTCATGCGGGCATTACAACAAAATACATAGACCGTCATCCAACTGCATCTATGTCTAATAATCCATCCTCCGAATATCATCCGAACAAACGTTGGGTATTAATTTGCTAGCAACAGATTATCGCGGTAAGCAAAGTGTGTAATATAAAAAATGTAAACTAGGTAACACCATTGTTTTCTCCCTAATGTCAACAGCACATCCTCCATACGTCACGTTTCTGTCACTCGAGCATAGATGCAAAGGAGGCATGAACCAGTATCGAGCATAAATAGCCCCTCTTGGAGTTACTAGCATCTACTTGGCCAGAGAATCAACTAATAACGGAGATCATGAAATATCATAAATAACAGATGCATGCAGATAACATGATAGATTGGTAATCAGAATACATAACATTCAACATTCATCAGATCCCAGCAAACACAACATGTAGCATTACATAAAGATGATCTCGATCATGTGAGGCAACTCACGAGATCTAAACATGAGGTACAAAGTGGAGAGAACAACCGTCTAGCTACTGCTATGGACCCGTAGTTCGGGGATGAACTACTCATGCATCACTTCGGAGGAGGGCATGGTGGTGTAGACCCCTCCGGTGATGAATTCCCCTCCCGGCAGGATGCTGGGGAGAGCTTGTGGTGACCCAGCACACCACTGCATGTGTAATGCGCAAGTCGGTGACATAATACTCACAGAAGGACTTATCAGTGAATATTACATCTCTCAGAGTGGTACAACAAAAACATAGCGGGACCAGGCAAAACTATAGGATACAAACTTCATTACAAAATCTTGAGAATCTCCCTGATGAATCAAGAAGATGTCCTGCAAATGAAACATCAGAAGAAGCAATTCGAAGCTCCAAGCCGGAGAAGAACTCTAGCTCAGAACTAATCCACTACGGCTGATGTCAGCCCTAATCTATGGCTTGAAATAGCTAAGCCCAACAATGGTCTATACCTACATCTTGATAGCTTCTCCTCCACCAGTGTTGTTGATGACGATGCTTTACCGACTAAGTAGTAGATCACTCCACCTAGCCTCATGAGGTAGTAATGGCTTCACGATGACGACTTCAATAGGGCTTCAACTCTAAGCAGGGGTCAAACGGGATAGAATGAGTAACGAGCGTTACTCAACAAGTTCAAGATGTATAGTGGGTAGTTTGATGCACTAACTACAGCTTTAGACTCGAAAGAGTCATAAGCTAATGCAAGGTTTTGTAAAACTTTCTTCAAGAGGTTGCTTTTACTTCTGAAAACTATGCCCGTCAGACCATCACAGGAGCTAGAACTTCATGGAGTTTCCTTTCCTGTAGCGTTCGCAGTTCCTTCCCGGAACAGGGGGTAACATGCCACATCCTTTTACACTCTGCAGAGGTGCGTTACTTTACCCATGGACGACCAAGACCATGTTGCACAACCAGGTGTACATTCCTGTCCACTCCCACTCAGGTGTGGGGCCCGGTTGTTGGTCCAAGCCAAACCGTGCTTCTCCGCACAACGCATGCCCACCCATTTCTGCCAGTAGGTTGAACGCCTGATTCCACCCCTCACGATGGAGATCTACGCGCCCCTGGCAGACACTCATAGACCCCAGAGACCGTGGGACGTAAGGGCTCCCACCCATGTGCATGTAGTCTCGCAAGACCTACAGCGTACGTCTCTGGCCAGTCCGTTGACATGCGAACGAGAAAAGTATCACGGTTGACTTACTCCCCCCATAGAAGATCCATGGTCAACGCGATATCTACGGCGCACCGAGTTCTGACGGCCTTTGTGATTAGTTCCTAGGTAATACGTTCCCATGCAGATGGAACCTTCCTTTGACCTATTCATCTTACCATGGTTCCATCCGCCCACCACACAGAACACTACCACTCGGGTAGTCATTCAATTAGTCATATTATTATAAAAATAGGATCATGCATTCTTTTGAGAACAGATGGTAGTACGATAGGGTTTTTGCAGATAGTTTGTTATGAAGTACTGCAAAGGATATGAGCAAGTGATGAACTTGCCTGAGATTGAAATGACCATAATATTCCATGTCTTCGGGGTCAAGGGTCACGTAGAACATCCTAACGTCTGAAAGATAGCAAAGTAGTCCCGGTAAGGACTACAGAAAGACTGGCAACATGATACATGCATAGTGATGAGATGCATCGTGAAATCCCCTGGAAAATACCCCAGCTTACAAGTGTGAGCCATGTTTAATACGACAACTTATTCACAAGAGTTTTAGGTGAATTGTTTTGTTATTTGTGGTGATGTTGTTATTACTGGTTTTAGACTTACATGGGTTTTACTTTTACTTACCACACCCTTTTTATTATGTTTAGGTTATAAATAATTATCACATGGTTAAACTTGAGAACACTATTATATGGAAAACAACTACTGAAAACATAATAATCACATTTGATTTTATGTTATAAAGTGTAGAGCTAATGACATCAAGTTTATTTGAAAAATGAGGAACTAGCACATCTAACTCTATCATCATAATACTTTGCTTAATAACTAGTGATGATAGGTTTTAGTTGGTGTGAAATCATGAGGGTTTTATTAATACAGAAAATAATGTTGTGGCAGTTGTTTCTGATTATAATGAAACATTATAGAATTTCATAATACCTTTGGAAACAAGTTTATAAGTTGGATGAAATGTTTTATCTTAGGAATATTTGAATTGGAAATTCTTTTCTCTTTAATTGGACATATCATTCAATGTCTTCTGAAAATATTTGAATAAATTATTATTATTATTTTATTAATTTTAAATGAACTAACGATTAGGCAAAGCATTGCACATAAAACTTGGTCAAATTACTTTATACACATCATAGATGAGTTGCATTTATCATTTGGAGCATTTTGATATATAACTTGTATTTTTCTGATTTCATGAATTATTTATTATTTTTCCAATATTCATTGTTATTCTTATAACTTATTTGATTGTTTTCACAGAAAACATTTGTTAGGAAGCATTTTGAAATGCTCAAAATATCTAATTAATGTTGAAAGCATAATTTACATTAGATTAAATAGTTTTGAATATTTCTTAACCTTATTATCACAGTTTTATTATTAAAATATTATTTTGTATCTATAATTTTAAGACTATAAGCATTATGGAATTATTTTTCTTAATCTTAATATTCCACCATTTTATTAGATCAAGAATTAGTTGTATTTGTAAAGGTTTGAGATTTTGTAGAATTTTATTTATTGTTTTCTATTATTTTTTTCTAATTCTTTTTATTTTAAGACTTTAAGCATTTACTAAAATGCCCCTAGGTTGACAGGTGGGCCAACCCACCAGTGGGTTGGGTCAAACCCACTGGTCTGGTCGGACCAGACCAGATCAGCCACACCCGCACCCGCCCCGCACCTTATCCTCTCCCTCTCCTCGCGAGGCGACGCGGAGGCGACGCGGGAGACGACGCGATCCAGCGCTCCTCCGGCGATTTCTTCCGGCCTCCACTGCACGCCACCGCCGCCGTGACCTAGAGCAACCCTAGCTCCACTCGGCCCTCCACCACGCTTTCCTCTTCGATCCATTTCTCTCCCCGTGTGGCTCCCGTGGGGACTTCAAACCCTAACCCTAGGGTTAGGTTCCTGGTGCTTCTCCACCTCTCCGGTGGCCGTGGCTCCACGTCGTGGCTGCTGGAGACTGCTGGAGTTGAGACGCTGATGCTGACGCTCTGTGGCTTCGTTTTCGAGGACGACGCCGCCGGGATGGTCTTCGGGCAACCGCGGCCCGCCGCTATGCATCGCTCCTCCAACTGGCCGTGGTCACCACGAAGGTGACCACCTGTAAGTGCTCCTCTCTCTTCCTCTCATCCTCTCGGTTCTCTGCCTCTCCTCTCTCTTTGCTCTGGAGCCAGGCCATCGAGCCTGTTCATGCAATGCCCCCTGTGAATCCCTCTGTGAGGTTTTGAATGATTGGTTTGGCTTTTGTGAAAATTTTCCCATGGGTACTTGAACCCTGGGTACAGAGGCTGTGAAGGATTTGGTGGGTTCTGTGATGAATTATTTTGCACTTAGAGATTATCTATCTGATGCAATTGGTTGTGAAGATTATGTTGATCTATTCCCTTGTGCTTGTGATGGAAGCTGATCTGGGATGTACTCCCTGTGCCTTTGCTGTGAAAAAAATCCCCTAGGTTTACTCCCTGTGGCTAGCCCCTGTAATTCACTATCTGTTGGACAGAGCACATCAATATGTGTTGTTCCAGTAACTTCTATGGGTGTAATTCCTTTTTGGTAGGTGTTACTCTGAATCCTAGGTTCAGAGAATATGCCACTGCCCCATGGAATTACTTTCTGTTTTATCTAAAACATGTTTAATGTTTTCCCCTCTCTCTGTACTTACTGGAGCATGATGCAAATATATGCATACTAGTTGTGTTGAGGTAGTAGTCCACTGGATTAGTGCCCAGCAACAATTGTTATATTTGATAAGACAGATTAATACTTGTGGAATTGCCCTTAGGCCCATGATGTTGTTCTGAGGCATTTTTCTTAAGATAAGAACAGATACTATGTTACCTTTTAATTCCCTGGGATGATTTTAGCATAGCAATTCTATGCTAGACTGAGGGAAACAAATCCCAGCCCCCTATCTGTGCATAACTTAGCAAGATCCCTTGTTAGGATGTGTGTAGATATCACCTTTTGGTGTTACTGTTGTGGCTGTGATTTCCTGATGGATCTTGGCTTCTTGTTCCACTTCCCCTTGAGCTATTTCCCTTGCTCAGCTTGTGATCTTGTTGCTGTTGTGATCCAGGCCTACTTCTCCAGCTCCAAGCTTGGCCTTGCTGTGATCTTGCTGGATGTATTACCTGTTTATCTTCTCACAACAGGGATTTGGATGGTCTGGTTTGTGGTTCTATCTGTGTTGCTGGAGCTGTGTAGCTCGAGCAGTGAACAGGGGAAAGTGAGCTTGGTCTCCCCTCTCTTGCGGCTGATGTGGTATTTATACCACAATATAGATCTTGACAGCACCAAAGTGTGCTGGTGAGTGTGCTGTGTGCTAGTGTACTAGCTGAGGAGATATTTCCTGGAGTTAGGCTCAGTTTGCCCTTGGTCTTATCCTGGTGCTGTGTTTATTTTTGCCTGACACTTGTATTACCTGATACTTGCCCATGAGGTTACATTGAGATATTTTTCTGATTTGAACAGATGCTTAACTTGTCTAAGCCTAGACTCGATGATGCGATTAGCAGTGCATCTCACTGCCAAGCTGAGAGTATTAATTCCCCCACTAATCTTTTTACCTTTCTTTGCTTTTCTTATTGATTTTGCAGGTACAGAAGATTAACAATTGAAGACTTATTAAGCAAGAATTAGTATAGGATTTTTTTTTTTGTAATTGTCAACATGTAATTTTCTATTTGTTGAATCATGTAATAACTTTGTATTATTAATTGATTATCAATAAAGTTTATTCTTTTATAATTTCCTTTTAATCCTTTGTAACAAACTTTGTAATATTTATATTATTATCAATAAAGCATATGTGTTTTCTTTTAATATTCTTGTTGATATTTTAGGAGTATTTCCTATTTAATATAGTCATTGAGATCAATTGATTTAAACTTAGGATATAAACTCATCCATTCAATTTGATTTAAATCTAATTAAAATTCAAACTCAAATTCATATTGTTCTAAATTCAAATAATTCAAATCATTCAATTTAAACTCAAAGTCCAGTTACAAACAATATTTTG
The DNA here is from genome assembly GCA_028641055.1 of Alopecurus myosuroides. Classification (NCBI taxonomy): domain Eukaryota; kingdom Viridiplantae; phylum Streptophyta; class Magnoliopsida; order Poales; family Poaceae; genus Alopecurus; species Alopecurus myosuroides. Next base: position 510,041,992 of record CM054058.1, on the reverse strand, counting down.
TTTCAAGTGTTGAAGTGAATCCCTTCGATTCAATAACACCAGAGGGCAGGTCGAAATTTCACTCTCTTCTAATCTCGATCTCTCTCTCTTTACTAAAACATCGACGAAACCTCGATCAGATTCATCCTTCAGGTCTGATGAGATCATCCAGTTATACATGACTAACTTGCAGAAATGAGATCATCAATTCTGTGCTTTGGATACTCACCCCTCTTCGAGTTCGAGATACCTAGTTGATTTCTCTCAAGTCACTTATAGACTTGAGATTTGGCTTGTTAAGATTTAGTGTTTGTCACAACCAATTATGGTTTGTGTAACCAGATGATTTGTTTTCATAAGATACTTCTTATAAAGATCACTCCAATTGTACTCTTGACCAGATGATCTAGTCCTATTTCATCATGTCAAGTGAAACATTGGTCACTTTGGTTTGTTTAAACTTTCGCGCCAAAATTTCCCGTACTTTTAGATGCATGCTTTGCAAATGCACATATTAAATTTAGATCCTTATAACTTCCCAAACACTGGGATGTTACAGTATCTCCCCCTTAACAAGAACTTCGTCCCGAAGTTCAGCCTCTCTCACGTAAAGGTAGGTAGAGAGAACTTCTGCAGAGCGTTGAATCTTCACATCTGTTTCTTGTGTTGACCTTGGCATGTGTATCCTCTTGTCTTGACTGTTCACCTTCCACTGTCTTGTATGATAATCTAATAGTATGCCAGTTGTTAGGACAACTCTGTCTTGTTACTAGACCTTCCTAATGGTCTCACGAAGAACACGTGGTATTTCCTCCATATAGTGGATACCAAGTTTCATTCTCCGATGAATGGGTATGGTTTCCTACCTCTCACAACTTTCTGAAGAACATTTGGTTCATTCACCAGGTGATGAATAACCAATAAGGTTCTTCCGGTACAACGGGTATTGTCTATGTTTAGGACTCCATTTGGTTCAATCTAATGGTCTCAAGATGAAGGTTTTCAAAGAAACTTGTACAAAGTATTATACACTGACTTAGACTCTTCTAATTAGAAAAATATCTTCGAGTTTCCTCGAGTTTTAACTCTTTCCTAAAGGTGATTATACCCTATTCCACTGGTTACTTCCTATGGTCCTTCTATATCTTTGGGTTTTGACTTCTATGGGACAATTCTATAAGTTTATCTATCAACTTCTACAGGTTTCCTTCTAAGATATAACTACTCATGTTATTTTCTTGGCATCACTTGTGGTAGCTCACCATGTGTTGATGTAGTAGCTCACCAACTCCAGACAGGATGTGGAATGTGGTCCATTCCCATCAGTGTCTTGATGGTCATCTTCCTTCTTGACTTTCTGGTCTTGTAGATCTTTGGTGGTTACTTCAAGCAGATGATATTTCAGACCGCTCTCATACTAATCCTATACCCTCTAGACCAGTAACATCAAGATAGAACTCAATGTTTGCACATGCATATGCACATCAAGTTCCAACTTCATGCACAGATCTAGTCAATAAAAGATCCAAATAAGATCCAATAAATCCCAAATGCAGTTATCACTCATGCATCAAAAGCCTGTGAAATAAAAGTACTTAGAGTAAAACATCTCAAGTACCAAGGCTCTTAGATGCTATACACTACAAGTAGGTATTTATTACCTTGTAGTCCTATTCTACACAACCACTCTTTGCCCAGGTAATTACTCCAATTGCATGCCTTAGTGCAATGGAATAAACCAAGACAAAATGATCCTATAGTAGTTGTTTTACTAACTTTGTTCCATACGGGTCTAAGTACCATTTAATTTGATGTACTTTATCTTGATTGTAATAATCTTCTCATAGCATCTATTGATCCTTCATGTTGTTGATCACCTTAGGAGTAGTAATGTAGCTTCCGTCAATGCTTATGCCTTCTCCTAATTCTGTACTATACTATAATGATTCACCTCTAGACTTGATAACTAAGGATATGGTATATACCCCGTAGTTACCATGATCTAGTGACTCCTCATTATTCTCAAACATACCTTCTTAATGACTCCTAAACTTAACCTATACAGTGTTCTACTCCATCCTATGCATTCATAGAATGGGGTGATCATCACTTTGACTTAATCATCTCTGACTATGTCAGAACTCTCTTTCTCAACAAAACTGATAGATGATAGACTTCTAACTATTCATACCTATGTATATAAAAAATAGATAAGTAGATTTACTCAGGTTGAGTAAGAATAATTCTATACAAGTATGATTATATCATTCTCAAGTGAATGATCATCATAGTTGTAGGAAATATGGTTTAGATAAGATGGCTTCCTATAGTATTTACCAACCTACAGATCTCCTAAAAGGTTTTAAACCTAAGGTCGCTTCGCTCTGATACCATCTGTGGTGACCCAGCACACCACTGCATGTGTAGTGCGCAAGTCGGTGACATAATACTCACAGAAGGACTTATCACTGAATATTACATCTCTCAGAGTGGTACAACAGAAACATAGCGGGACCAGGCAAAACTATAGGATACAAACTTCATTACAAAATCTTGAGAATCTCCCTGATGAATCAAGAAGATGCCCTGCAAATGAAACATCAGAAGAAGCAATTCGAAGCTCCAAGCCGGAGAAGAACTCTAGCTCAGAACTAATCCACTACGGCTGATGTCAGCCCTAATCTATGGCTTGAAATAGCTAAGCCCAACAATGGTCTATACCTACATCTTGATAGCTTCTCCTCCACCAGTGTTGTTGATGACGATGCTTTACCGACTAAGTAGTAGATCACTCCACCTAGCCTCATGAGGTAGTAATGGCTTCACGATGACGACTTCAATAGGGCTTCAACTCTAAGCAGGGGTCAAACGGGATAGAATGAGTAACGAGCGTTACTCAACAAGTTCAAGATGTATAGTGGGTGGTTTGATGCACTAACTACAGCTTTAGACTCGAAAGAGTCATAAGCTAATGCAAGGTTTTGTAAAACTTTCTTCAAGAGGTTACTTTTACTTCTGAAAACTATGCCCGCCAGACCATCACAGGAGCTAGAACTTCATGGAGTTGCCTTTCCTGTAGCGTTCGCAGTTCCTTCCCGGAACAGGGGGTAACATGCCACATCCTTTTACACTCTGCAGAGGTGCGTTACTTTACCCATGGACGACCAAGACCATGTTGCACAACCAGGTGTACATTCCTGTCCACTCCCACTCAGGTGTGGGGCCCGGTTGTTGGTCCAAGCCAAACCGTGCTTCTCCGCACAACGCATGCCCACCCATTTCTGCCAGTAGGTTGAACGCCTGATTCCACCCCTCACGATGGAGATCTACGCACCCCTGGCAGACACTCATAGACCCCAGAGCCCGTGGGACGTAAGGGCTCCCACCCATGTGCATGTAGTCTCGCAAGACCTACAGCGTACGTCTCTGGCCAGTCCGTTGACATGCGAACGAGAAAAGTATCACGGTTGACTTACTCCCCCCATAGAAGATCCATGGTCAACGCGATATCTACGGCGCACCGAGTTCTGACGGCCTTTGTGATTAGTTCCTAGGTAATACGTTCCCATGCAGATGGAACCTTCCTTTGACCTAGTCATCTTACCATGGTTCCATCCGCCCACCACACAGAACACTACCACTCGGGTAGTCATTCAATTAGTCATATTATTATAAAAATAGGATCATGCATTCTTTTGAGAACAGATGTTAGTACGATAGGGTTTTTGCAGATAGTTTGTTATGAAGTACTGCAAAGGATATGAGCAAGTGATGAACTTGCCTGAGATTGAAATGACCATAATATTCCATGTCTTCGGGGTCAAGGGTCACGTAGAACATCCTAACGTCTGAAAGATAGCAAAGTAGTCCCGGTAAGGACTACAGAAAGACTGGCAACATGATACATGCATAGTGATGAGATGCATCGTGAAATCCCCTGGAAAATACCCCAACTTACAAGTGTGAGCCATGTTTAATACGACAACTTATTCACAAGAGTTTTAGGTGAATTGTTTTGTTATTTGTGGTGATGTTGTTATTACTGGTTTTAGACTTACATGGGTTTTACTTTTACTTACCACACCCTTTTTATTATGTTTAGGTTATAAATAATTATCACATGGTTAAACTTGAGAACACTATTATATGGAAAACAACTACTGAAAACATAATAATCACATTGGATTTTATGTTATAAAGTGTAGAGCTAATGACATCAAGTTTATTTGAAAAATGAGGAACTAGCACATCTAACTCTATCATCATAATACTTTGCTTAATAACTAGTGATGATAGGTTTTAGTTGGTGTGAAATCATGAGGGTTTTATTAATACAGAAAATAATGTTGTGGCAGTTGTTTCTGATTATAATGAAACATTATAGAATTTCATAATACCTTTGGAAACAAGTTTATAAGTTGGATGAAATGTTTTATCTTAGGCATATTTGAATTGGAAATTCTTTTCTCTTTAATTGGACATATCATTCAATGTCTTCTGAAAATATTTGAATAAATTATTATTATTATTTTATTAATTTTAAATGAACTAACGATTAGGCAAAGCATTGCACATAAAACTTGGTCAAATTACTTTGTACACATCATAGATGAGTTGCATTTATCATTTGGAGCATTTTGATATATAACTTGTATTTTTCTGATTTCATGAATTATTTATTATTTTTCCAATATTCATTGTTATTCTTATAACTTATTTGATTGTTTTCACAGAAAACATTTGTTAGGAAGCATTTTGAAATGCTCAAAATATCTAATTAATGTTGAAATCATAATTTACATTAGATTAAATAGTTTTGAATATTTCTTAACCTTATTATCACAGTTTTATTATTAAAATATTATTTTGTATCTATAATTTTAAGACTATAAGCATTATGGAATTATTTTTCTTAATCTTAATATTCCACCATTTTATTAGATCAAGAATTAGTTGTATTTGTAAAGGTTTGAGATTTTGTAGAATTTTATTTATTGTTTTCTATTTTTTTTTTTCTAATTCTTTTTATTTTAAGACTTTAAGCATTTACTAAAATGCCCCTAGGTTGACAGGTGGGCCAACCCACCAGTGGGTTGGGTCAAACCCACTGGTCTGGTCGGACCAGACCAGATCAGCCACACCCGCACCCGCCCCGCACCTTATCCTCTCCCTCTCCTCGCGAGGCGACGCGGAGGCGACGCGGGAGACGACGCGATCCAGCGCTCCTCCGGCGATTTCTTCCGGCCTCCACTGCACGCCACCGCCGCCGTGACCTAGAGCAACCCTAGCTCCACTCGGCCCTCCACCACGCTTTCCTCTTCGATCCATTTCTCTCCCCGTGTGGCTCCCGTGGGGACTTCAAACCCTAACCCTAGGGTTAGGTTCCTGGTGCTTCTCCACCTCTCCGGTGGCCGTGGCTCCACGTCGTGGCTGCTGGAGACTGCTGGAGTTGAGACGCTGATGCTGACGCTCTGTGGCTTCGTTTTCGAGGACGACGCCGCCGGGATGGTCTTCGGGCAACCGCGGCCCGCCGCTATGCATCGCTCCTCCAACTGGCCGTGGTCACCACGAAGGTGACCACCTGTAAGTGCTCCTCTCTCTTCCTCTCATCCTCTCGGTTCTCTGCCTCTCCTCTCTCTTTGCTCTGGAGCCAGGCCATCGAGCCTGTTCATGCAATGCCCCCTGTGAATCCCTCTGTGAGGTTTTGAATGATTGGTTTGGCTTTTGTGAAAATTTTCCCATGGGTACTTGAACCCTGGGTACAGAGGCTGTGAAGGATTTGGTGGGTTATGTGATGAATTATTTTGCACTTAGAGATTATCTATCTGATGCAATTGGTTCTGAAGATTATGTTGATCTATTCCCTTGTGCTTGTGATGGAAGCTGATCTGGGATGTACTCCCTGTGCCTTTGCTGTGAAAAAAATCCCCTAGGTTTACTCCCTGTGGCTAGCCCCTGTAATTCACTATCTGTTGGACAGAGCACATCAATATGTGTTGTTCCAGTAACTTCTATGGGTGTAATTCCTTTTTGGTAGGTGTTACTCTGAATCCTAGGTTCAGAGAATATGCCACTGCCCCATGGAATTACTTTCGGTTTTATCTAAAACATGTTTAATGTTTTCCCCTCTCTCTGTACTTACTGGAGCATGATGCAAATATATGCATACTAGTTGTGTTGAGGTAGTGGTCCACTGGATTAGTGCCCAGCAACAATTGTTATATTTGATAAGACAGATTAATACTTGTGGAATTGCCCTTAGGCCCATGATGTTGTTCTGAGGCATTTTTCTTAAGATAAGAACAGATACTATGTTACCTTTTAATTCCCTGGGATGATTTTAGCATAGCAATTCTATGCTAGACTGAGGGAAACAAATCCCAGCCCCCTATCTGTGCATAACTTAGCAAGATCCCTTGTTAGGATGTGTGTAGATATCACCTTTTGGTGTTACTGTTGTGGCTGTGATTTCCTGATGGATCTTGGCTTCTTGTTCCACTTCCCCTTGAGCTATTTCCCTTGCTCAGCTTGTGATCTTGTTGCTGTTGTGATCCAGGCCTACTTCTCCAGCTCCAAGCTTGGCCTTGCTGTGATCTTGCTGGATGTATTACCTGTTTATCTTCTCACAACAGGGATTTGGATGGTCTGGTTTGTGGTTCTATCTGTGTTGCTGGAGCTGTGTAGCTCGAGCAGTGAACAGGGGAAAGTGAGCTTGGTCTCCCCTCTCTTGCGGCTGATGTGGTATTTATACCACAATATAGATCTTGACAGCACCAAAGTGTGCTGGTGAGTGTGCTGTGTGCTAGTGTACTAGCTGAGGAGATATTTCCTGGAGTTAGGCTCGGTTTGCCCTTGGTCTTATCCTGGTGCTGTGTTTATTTTTGCCTGACACTTGTATTACCTGATACTTGCCCATGAGGTTACACTGAGATATTTTTCTGATTTGAACAGATGCTTAACTTGTCTAAGCCTAGACTCGATGATGCGATTAGCAGTGCATCTCACTGCCAAGCTGAGAGTACTAATTCCCCCACTAATCTTTTTACCTTTCTTTGCTTTTCTTATTGATTTTGCAGGTACAGAAGATTAACAATTGAAGACTTATTAAGCAAGAATTAGTATAGGAATTTTTTTTTTGTAATTGTCAACATGTAATTTTCTATTTGTTGAATCATGTAATAACTTTGTATTATTAATTGATTATCAATAAAGTTTATTCTTTTATAATTTCCTTTTAATCCTTTGTAACAAACTTTGTAATATTTATATTATTATCAATAAAGCATATGTGTTTTCTTTTAATATTCTTGTTGATATTTTAGGAGTATTTCCTATTTAATATAGTCATTGAGATCAATTGATTTAAACTTAGGATATAAACTCATCCATTCAATTTGCTTTAAATCTAATTAAAATTCAAACTCAAATTCATATTGTTCTAAATTCAAATAATTCAAATCATTCAATTTAAACTCAAAGTCCAGTTACAAACAATATTTTGTTTCAAGTGTTGAAGTGAATCCCTTCGATTCAATAACACCAGAGGGCAGGTCGAAATTTCACTCTCTTCTAATCTCGATCTCTCTCTCTTTACTAAAACATCGACGAAACCTCGATCAGATTCATCCTTCAGGTCTGATGAGATCATCCAGTTATACATGACTAACTTGCAGAAATGAGATCATCAATTCTGTGCTTTGGATACTCACCCCTCTTCGAGTTCGAGATACCTAGTTGATTTCTCTCAAGTCACTTATAGACTTGAGATTTGGCTTGTTAAGATTTAGTGTTTGTCACAACCAATTATGGTTTGTGTAACCAGATGATTTGTTTTCATAAGATACTTCTTATAAAGATCACTCCAATTGTACTCTTGACCAGATGATCTAGTCCTATTTCATCATGTCAAGTGAAACATTGGTCACTTTGGTTTGTTTAAACTTTCGCGCCAAAATTTCCCGTACTTTTAGATGCATGCTTTGCAAATGCACATATTAAATTTAGATCCTTATAACTTCCCAAACACTGGGATGTTACAGAGCTCGAGAACCCTCCCGATCTCGGGATGACGATGACGGCCGCCTCGGGTGTTTTTCGAGACAAAGTGGTATATCTTTAGGGTTTAGTTGCCGAGGGTTATAAATAGGCGAAAGGGAAAGGGCGGTGGAGGACGGGGGGGGGGGGCACACCACCCCATGGCGCGGCCAGGGGGCGCGCCGCCCTATTGTGTGGCCCCCCTGTGGCCGCCCTCCACGTCTCTTCGGGACTCTGTGGAACCTTCAGAAATTCTAAGACTTCCGGGCTTCGAATTTTCCAGTTCTAAGAATATTTTCGGAACCACTTTTCTGAATCTAAAAACAAGGAAGTGGCTCTGTGGCATCTTTTCAATAGGTTAGTCCAAAAAATCGATAAATTGACATAAAGTGTATAGCAAACATGTGGGAAACAATAAGAAAACAATATGGAACATCAGAAATTAAGGATACGTTTATGACATATCAACATCCCCAAGCTTAGTTCCTACTCGTCCTCGAGTAGGTAAATGATAAAACTCATAATTTCAGAGGTGACATGCTACCAGCATAAACTTGATCATCAATAATATAAAAGCATAAGTAAGCTGAGATCATAGAACTTCAACACAAACATGATAAATAGAATTTTAATAATAAAGCATAGCAATCACCTTGCATCATAAGAAGTAACACAAACAAAAGATCATGAATAACAATCCAACGAAAGATATACGTTTATTTCAAGTATAGAGAAAACATGTCAAAGTGATATTTCGCTAGTCCTTAAGAGTGGAAAAAAACATAAATGATAGGACACCTTCAAAATTCATGAGGAAGAGTAGAACAAATAATTAGAGAACAAGCAATAACACATCATGAATCAGTTACTAATGTTTCTCGGACAAATGCACATAAAACTCAGAATGGCAACTATGCTCTCTCAACTATGCATAAATTTAGAAGATGGAGACTCAACATAAAAGTAAAAGAAAGACCCTTCGGAGAGGGAAGAATGGATTACTCATGTGCTAGATCTTTTATTTTATTAAACAGAGGTATAAAAAGTTTGACACTCCTCCCAACCATCTTACACAAACCATGGCTAACTGAATCCTCGGGTGTCTGCCAACAATCACATACCATGTAGGAGTGTCTATATTTTAAGAGAGGTGCATGCTTATGTCAACGAATGGTAAACATAAAATACAGTATGTCACAAGACAACTAGACTTCACAAGAGCGGCTTCCATAGAAGGACGCATCTGGGTAGAAGGTCATCCCGTTTTCTCTTTTGTTTACACAATTATGCTTTGACTGGGGCAAAAATAGTGAAGATAATTTGCGTTATTAATTTGGGGCTAGGCACCCCGCTGCCAGCTCTTCTATCATTGGATAAGCGGATGAAGCCACTAGTCCAGGGTGTGAAAGTAAAATCAACAAGTGAGATAAAGATTCTCTATTTAAGTCCTCGTGAGCTAAAACAGGAGCACAAGACATGAGTAATTTTGAAAGTTTTAACGGTAACACATGAGCAATTTACTTTGGAGTGGCGGTTAAATACCACATGTAGGTAGGTATGGTGGACACAATGGGAAAATTTTAGTTTTTGGGAGTTGGATGCACGAGTAGAGCTCATACTCAGTACAGGTGGAGACTAGTAAAAGACTGAGAGCGATAAATCAAGAGAGCATAAGAGCCATAATCATGCATAGCGACATAAACATCATTAATCAAGGCATAAGTGGTACCACAAGATAAAAAACTAAATTATCATGGAGGCTATAAGTGACTGGTTTATAGTCATAAACATGGTGTGAGCATGCGCCAAGTCAACAAAATAAAAGATTCAAAGGAGAACACCACAAATTTATGCTTCAATATGACAAAAACAACACATGATTCTTTCAATGGCACATTAAACACTCTCGGCTATTTGAGGCTAATCATGCTACTAAATAACCACAAGACATTAGAACTAAAGTAACATCTAGCATGATATGAAAAAGTCTAGCCACAGTCTATACAAGTTTCTACTTGCACCGTTATAAATTCTACCTCAAGCAACAGTTTTTTCCCAACAAGCACCATACAAAACATGCTTTAACAAAAACTCTCTAAATTCTACAACAAGGAAACATGAGAGTACTCACATAACACTACTAAAACTAAGAGCATCTTCAAACGCGCCCCCAGGAGCCCCCAGGGCGACTCTTTTAGCGCTGGTATGCCTTTTTTCGCCCAGTCGCCGCCCAAGGGCCCAATTAGCGCAGGTTTGGGCCATTTTAGCGCCCGGCGAACCCAGGCTAAACCCAGCGCACCGGGGGCAGCTATGGCGTCGGATGGAGGGAAAATGGTGAAACCGCGCGAAAGTCATTCCCGCCGTTTCTCTCGCCCGCGGACCCGCCCTGTCAGTGAGAGAGTGGTTTGTCGTCCTCATCGTCTCGGCTGCCGCGCGCATTGACGCCTCCGGTCAGTCAAGGCGACACGCGGCGACGGAGCAGTCCAGTCGCCCACGCGGCGAAGTTATGGCGTTGCCGCCGCTTTGTTTTTCCCACCCGCGGCTACATAAAACCGGACCCGTCGCCATTCTCCTCGCCTTCTTCTCGCCAATCTCCTCGCCATGGTTCACATGCACCACCTCGTCGACGCGGCCGCCAATGGGTTCGACCGCCGAAACCTGCACCTCTGGGAGGCGAGGCTGCTTTACGAGGCGAACTTCCACGCGCCGCCGGGCATGAGCGCGCCGAGGACATGGCGGCTCAGCGCAGGCGGCGTATCTGTGCCTCCGCAACCGACCAGCCTCGAGCGCGTCGCCGAAATCGAGGAGATTCGGGCGCGCATGTCGCCGGCGGAGCGGCGCCAGCCCCAGTGGCATCCCGCCAACGAGGCCTCCTGGACGGCGTTCTTCAAGGACCGCTTCAAGGCGGAACTCGGCGACGTCCCCGACCACGGCCCCGTTTCGGGGTAAAACAATGCCGCCGGCCGCCGCGTCTGGTGGAGCAAAACCGGGCGCACCCTTGCCCGGGTACTCGACCACATCGAGCGGCAGATGAGGCGGTGGAGGAACTGCCGCACCACGGCCGCGCCTACTCCCGCTCCCATTCCTCTCGCCGTCGTCAAGGAGGAGCCAGAGGAAGGTCCGCCGCGCCGGCGTACTTGGAGCCATACCCTCGTCATCAGGGAATTGCGAGCTCCTCCACAGTCGGTGGGCGATGCCATCCTCCTCTCCGATAGCGGCGACGACAACGCCTGCCCTCCCCCACCGATGTACCTCGGCGACCCAGGACAGGGCTGCAGCAGCGCGGCCCCGAAGGCCCCGTCGCCGAGCGACTCCGACGACGACGACGGCGGCAACTACACCAAGATGTACAAGGCCCTCGGCATGTAGTCGCCGTTTTTTTTAAATTCCCTCTAAATATGTAAAAATAGCCTATATTCGGCCAAGTACAATGAAATCGTAGTAGTTTGCCAATATTTCGCAGTTTTTTCATTGATTTTGTCAAATCTCGCTGTGTCGCTGGGTACGCCACTGGAAACCGTCGCCCCCCAGGGCGAGAATAGCGCCGGGTAGCCCCCAGGAGGCGCTATTTTACGCCGAAAATTGGCCCTGGGGGCCGAACGGCTGGAGATGGTCTAACAGCTCTGAACAATAGATGCAATGAAAACAAGAGCTAAACATGAATTTTTGCAGCAACTAGAAGAATAACTAATAATACTAGTATATCAAGTATTCAAACGAAAAAGCGGAGCGTGTCTCTGTCCCAAACAAGGAATGCTAGGATCCAACTATATTATTGTAGCAAGGAAAACAAAAGAAAACAAAAGAAAAAAACAAATAGACGCTCCAAGTAAACTTCATTTGATGTGACCGAATAAAAATATAGTATCACTAAAAGTGACGTGATAGATTGTTGACGAAGAAGGGGATGCCTTGGGCATCCCCAAGCTTATATGCTTGAGTATTCTAATAATATGCTTGGATAAACCACGGGGGCATCCCCAATCTTTGACCTTGCACTCTTCTTGATCTCATATATCGCTCTCTTCTCTTGACCCTTGAAAACTTCCTTCACACCACACTCAAACAGTAATTCACATTAGAGGGTTAGTGCAAAAATTAAAAAATCCATTGGTTCTGTATGACACAAGTGCTATTGATACTTTTAAATATTAGCTACAGCCACTGATGTTTCGTGAAGCAAAGAAATCCACTTGACATCGCAAAAGAGCAAATGCAAGAAAAATGGCATAATCTGTCAAAACCAGAACAATCTTTAAAGAAGAATTTTTCGAGGCACTTACGTTGCTCATATCGAAACACTTAAAGAACAAAAAAGTTGCGGAATTAGTCGAGGAATAAGAACAAGAAATTTTAGGTCATTCTGATTTTTCTATGATTTATACGATTTTTTACGGTGGACAGCAGAAATCTGTTTCCTCCGCAAAAATCCGAAAACCAACTCCAACTCTCGTCAGAAACCTTACTTGGCACTACTAAAACATGAAAAGAAAGATACAAAGGAGTTGCTACAGAATTATACAACCCCTTGAATCAAAGAAAACAGAGAAAAACAAAGCAAAAATATAACCATGGGTTATCTCCCAAGAAGTGTTTTTCTTTAACGCCTTTTAGCTAGGCCCAGAAAAGTGGAATCAAGTATTTTCAAGTGAAGAAGCATCCAAATTGTAACTTGTTCGAATATTGGAATCAAAAGGAAACTTCATTCTCTTTCTAGGAAAGTGTTCCACAACTTTCTTGAGTGGGAACTGAAATTTAATATTCCCCTCTTTCATATCAATAACATCACCAACAGTTCTAAGAAAAGGTCTTCCCAAAACAATTGGACAAGAATCATTGCATTCAATATTCAAGACAAAAAAAATCAACAGGGACAAGATTATTATTAACCATGATAATAACATCATCAACTCTCCACAAAGGTTTGTTTCTAACATTATCAATAAGACGAATATACAAATAACAATGTTCCAATGGTGGTAAATCAAGAATATCATAGAGTTTCTTGGGCGTAACAGAGATACTAGCACCAAGATCACATAGAGCATTGCAATCAAAATCATTCACTTTCATTTTAATAATGGGTTCCCAACCATCATCTATCTTCCTAGGGATAGAGGCTTCACATCTTAATTCATCCTCTCTAATTTGCATGAGAGCATTTGTAATATGTTTTGTGAAACTATATTCATAGCACTAGCATTAGGAAAACTAGCAAGATTTTTAAGAACTTAATCACTTGAGTTATGTTGCAATCATGAAAATCAAGATCATTTTTATCAAAGATAATGAGACCATTGTCTCCCATATTTCTAAAAATTTCAGCACTTTTATCAGGAACATTTTTAGCAGTTGCAGGCATTTTTTGCATTTTTAATAGCAGAAGTGGGAGTGTTTCCAACACCAATAACTTTACAATTGATAGTATAAGGTTTTCTAGCATGAGAAGCTTCGTTTTACTAGTGGTGGTAATGGTGCAAACATTAGCTATATTATTTTTTCTAGCTATTTCATCTTCTTTTTCCCATCTAGCATGCATTCAGCTAACATTCTAACATTATCATGAATTCGAAATTGGATAGCATTTGTAGCAGCAAAAGTATTCTCATCTATGGTTTCAGTTTTAGCAGTCATTCTATTAATCAAAGAAGATTGAGCTTCAGACATGGGATGAAATAGAAGTTTCAGAATGAGCAATTTTAACTTGCCACCCAGATATTTCTCTATTTTAAACTTTTAAGTTGATAGCTGATATTTCTTAACATAACAGATTGTTCCTCTATGGTTTTAGTAAATAGTTTATTTTGCTCATTTTTTTTTGCATAAAGTCTTTAGTGGCTCTTTCAACTTCTAAAATTCTTTCATTAGACATTCCATTTCTATCATTATTACCACTATTAAAAGAACATGTCCTATACTTGTTGCTACCAAAATTATTCCTATAAGCATTGGTGTTGAAATTATTATTCTTAATGAAGTTCACATCAACATGCTCTTCTTGAGCAACCAAATAGGCTAAAGGAACATTGTTTGGATCAATAGGAGCATGAAGACTTTCATTCATAATAGCATCATGTCTTTCATTCAAAGAGGAGGTTTCTTCAACAGAATTTACCTTCTTACCAGTTGTAGATCTCTCAGTGTGCCACTCAGAATAATTTACCATCATATCATCAAGAAGCTTTTTTGCTGGCCCCAAGGTCATGGACATAAAGGTTCCTCTAGCAGTTGAATCCAGAAGGTTTCTTGAAGAAAAATTCAGACCTGCATAAAAGGTTTGGATGGTCATCCAAGTAGTCAGTCCATGAGTGGGACAATTATTTACTAAAGATTTCATTCTTTCCCAAGCTTTAGCAACATGCTCATTATCAAGTTCTTAAAATTCATAATGCTACTTCTTAAAGATATAATCTTAGCAGGAGGATAATATTTTCCAATGAAATCATCTTTACACTTAGTCCAAGAATCAATACTAATTCTAGGCAAAGACAACAACCATTCTTTAGCTCTTCCTCTCAAAGAGAAAGGAAACGATTTCAGTTTAATAATATCTCCATCTACATCTCTATATTTTTCATCTCACATAGCTCAACAAAATTATTAAGATGGGCAGTAGCATCATCAGTACTAACACCAGAAAATTGCTCTCTCATAACAAGGTTTAACAGGGCAGGCTTTATCTCATAAAAATCAGCAGTGGGAGCAAGTGGAGCAATATGTGCGCTAATCAAATCATTGTTGTTGGTGGTAGTAAAGTCACACAACTTAGTGTTCTCAGGAGTAGTCATTTTAATAAGACTAAAAACAGGAATAAAACTACAACTAGAATAAGATTTTTTTTTTGTGTTTTTGATAAAGAGAAGCAAACAAGACAAAATAAAATAAACTAAGCAAAACTAAAACAAAGTAAAGATATTGGAAGTGAGAGACTTCCCTTGCAGAAATTCTCTTCCTCCTTGATGCACTTTGTTGGGAACCCCAAGAGGAGGGTGTGATGAGCACAGCGGTAGGAGTTTTCCCCTTAGTTAAGAACCAGGGTTATCAATCCAGTAGGAGAAATAGGACCTTCAGAAGGTTGATGCCACTGACGGTGGTGCTGGCACTTCACCGGTGTCAGCAACAACGTGGAACCTGTACACAACACAACCAAAATACTTTGCCCCAACGGTACAGTGAGGTTGTCCATCTCACCGGTCTTGCTGAAAACAAAGATTAGACATATAGTTTGGAAAACAGTGTATGCTTGCAGTAAGTAAAGAAAGCAGAAAATAGTTGTGGTTTGTTTAACAACGTGGAAAAATGGACCGGGGTTCATAGTTTCACTAGTGGTGTCTCTCCATAAAAGATAGCATGTTGTGTGAACAAGTTACAGCTGGGAAATTGACAAATAGAGGTTGCACTATAGTGCACAATATGACATGAATATTACTATGATATTTAGTGCGGGCATTACAAGAAGATACATAGACCGACATCCATCTGCATCTATGACTAGTAATCCACCCTCAGGTTATCATCCGACCCCCCTTAGGTATTAAGTTGCAAGCAACATATAATTGCATTAAACAAAGTGTGTAATGTAAGAAATGATTATGCACGCAGGCACTCTCACCGCTGTTTTCTCCCTAATGGAAATAACACATCCCCCTTTATGTTTCTGTCACTTGGGCAAGGTGGTGAGGAGGCATGAACCCACTATCGAGCATAAATACTCCCTCTTGGAGTCACTAGCAACTACTTGGCCAGAGCAACCACTAGCAACGGAAAGCATGCACGATCACAAATAGCATATGCAAATAAACACTATAATCAACTTGGCATAAGTTCAATATTCATCGGATCCCAGCAAACACAACACATAGAGTTACATAAGATCAATCTCGATCATGATAGGCAGCTCACGAGATCTACACATGGAGGCATATGAGGAGAAAACAACCATCTAGCTACAACTACGAACCCGTAGTCCAAGGATGAACTACTCACGCATCACTCCGGAGGCAGGCATGGTGATGAAGAGGCCTCCGGTGATGATCTCCTCTCCGGCAGGGTGCCGGGAGACAGCTTCAGAACCCGCCTGATCTAGGGTTGACGACGAAGGCGGTTGCAGAACTTTTCGGGGATTTTTGATCAGGTGTTTAGGGTTTTCCATCCCGGGGGCTTAAATAGGAGAAAGGGAAAAGGCGGTGGAGCTCCAGGGGCCCCGCACCCATAGGTGGCGCGGCCAGGGGGACCCGCGCCACCCGATGGTGTGCCCCCCTGTTGCCCGTCTTCGACTCCTCTTCGGTGTTCTAGATGCTTCCGGGGAAAATAGGAACTTCGGGCTTTGTGGGGTCAAATTCCGGGAATGTTTGCATAACAACTTTTCTGAAACCTAAAACAACAGAAAACATGGAACTGACACTTAGCATCTTGTTAATAGGTTAGTCCCAGAAAACATATAAAAATGCTATAAATAAGGGAGAAAACAAGTAGCAATTAGCAAAATATGATCATGGAGCATCAGAAATTATAGATACGTTGGAGACGTATCACTCCCCGGCAACGGCGCCAGAAAATAGCTTGATGGTGCAGGTCTTGAACTCGTTGGGAAACCCCAAGAGGAAGGTATGATGAGCACATCAGCAGTTTTCCCTCAGAAAGAAACTAAGGTTTAATCGACCAGTAGGAGAAATAAGTAACTTCAGAAGGTTGACGCAGCTGAGATGGCAGGGCGCACTATCGGTTCAGCAACAACGTGGAACCTACACAACACAAACAATGCACTTTTCCCCAACGAAGCAGTGAGGTTGTCAATCTCGCCGGTTTTGCTGAACACAAAGAGGTTAAACGTATGATGTGGAAAACAATAGCAGCAGTATGACAGTGTGTGTATTATCAGAATGAGAAAATGGACCGGGGTCCACAGTTCACTAGTGGTGTCTCTCCGTGAAAGATAAATAACATGTGTGGTGAACAAATTACAGCTGGGAAATTGACAGAAATGAAGGCTGCACCGTAGTGTATATGCAAGACATAAATATTACTATGTGATTCATGCGGGCATTACAACAAAATAAATAGACCGTCATCCAACTGCATCTATGTCTAATAATCCATCCTCCGAATATCATCCGAACAAACGTTGAGTATTAAGTTGCTATCAACAGATTATCGCGGTAAGCAAAGTGTGTAATGTAAACAATGTAAACTAGGTAAACACCGTTGTTTTCTCCCTAATGGCAACAACACATCCTGCATCTGCACGTTTCTGTCACTCGAGAACAGATGCAAAGGAGACATGAAGCCACTATCGAGCATAAATAGCCCCTCTTGGAGTTACTAGCATCTACTTGGCCAGAGCATCTACTAATAACGGAGAACATGCAAGATCATAAATAACTTATGCATGAAGATAACATGGTAGATTGATAATCAAAATACATAGCATTCAACATTTATCAGATCCCAGCAAACACAAATGTAGCATTACATAAAGATGATCTCGATCATATGAGGCAGGTCACGAGATCTAAACATGAGGTACAAAGTGGAGAGAACAACCATCTAGCTACTGCTATGGACCTGTAGTCCAGGGATGAACTACTCACGCATCACTTTGGAGGAGGGCATCGTGGTGTAGACCCCTCCGGTGATGAATTCCCCTCCCGGCAGGGTGCCGGGGAGAGCTCCAGAACCCTCCTGATCTCGGGATGACGATGATGGTGGCCTCAGATGTTTTGTGGGACGAAGTGGTATAGCTTTAGGGTTTACGTGTCGGGGGGCTATAAATAGGCAAAAGGGCAAAGGCGGTGGAGGACGGGGGGCTCCACACCACCCCATGGCGCGGCCCGGGGGGGAGGGGGCGCCGCCCTATGGTGTGGGCCCCCTGTGGCCCCTCTCCGGGTCTCTTCGGGACTCCGTGGAACCTTCGAGAATTCTAAGACTTTCGGGTTCCGAATTTTCCAATTCTGAGACTATTTACAGAACAACTTTTCTGAAACTAAAAAAGCAGAAAACAGTGAACTGGCTCTGTTGCATCTTGTCAATAGGTTAGTCCATAAAATCGATAAAAATGACATAAAGTGTATAGCAAACATGTGGGAAACAATAATAAAACAACATGGAACGCCAGAAATTAAGGATACGTTTATGACGTATCAAATGGCTAGTGGCCTGCTGCAGCTTAATGCTCAAGACGGACCAACCCGGCCAAGGCCTAGGGCTGCCTAGCTGGCCCATTTACGAAAATGACGTTGCCCTGAGTTTGGCCATATCTGGGCTAGAGTGTTTCCTGAAATTATGTTCAGTCATGAAGGTATGGCATCTAATGGCCAGGCTCATACTGTACCTAATTTGCTACTTCTACATCTAGAGTTAGATCAGTCTGGTTCGTTCAGCCTCCAACAAACATGTGTGTTCCTATGAACATTATGTGTTAATAAAGTGTGGGAGAGTTCTCTTTTCTTTAAGAAAATAACATTCTTATTTAAGTCTCCGCATACATTTTGTGCTAAATTACAGATATCATGCTCCGGCATGGACACCATCAAGAAATATATGACATTCTGAATCAATCAATAAAATGTTTCACACCCATCATTGAGGTGGATCTAGCCTAGATGGGCTTGACGAAGAAACACTCAATGATATCCTGAAGATGCGTGCTGCTCGTATAGACATCGTTTCTGTTGTCGTAGAAAAACAAAGCGGTATATGCGAAGCCGATAATCCTCTGCAGTGCTGGGAGTAGCGCACGATCTTCAAAACGAGCTTTGTTCAGAGTCTTCCATTCATCGTCGATCAATGCGTCAATCCTTGTGACGGCCACTTCACCAGAGACGCCATGCTCATGCATATAGCACTTCACAGAGCTCGCAACATCCCCCTTGCACTTTCGACGCTGTACAACAAAATAATGTGTTACGCTATGATATAAGGTAATTGTAATATATTTGCTAATTATCAAAGTGTATATATACCATAAATGCACCAATATCATTCATGAAGCGTACAATCTTTCCGGCTGATACCACAACATCCGGGACGCTAGCCGCCCATTTGAGTGCTTGCGTCATTGTTTTATCACTTATGCCAGCTGTCACGGACATAGATAAAGTCGGTGCGCCTATCGTAAGGCTAGTCAAATCCACTTGATCTTTAAAGCTTGGTGTGTAATTCTCATGTGACCATTCGGCTTCTCGAAGATAACCAGTGACATGGTTTTGGATCTGCATAAACGCCAGGTAAGATAAATTAATTAGCAACCAAAAACCATAGTAATGTTTAATATGTGCGGATGATGCAACTATACAACACGATGGTTTGGTTTAGATGCATCATACATGCATATATGGCAATCTGTATGTACGTATATCTAGCAAGACATTTACCTATATGCAAGCTTCTAAGTAGCATTACCTTATGACATATCTAGAAATAAATGAATTTTCTCGGGCGCAAAAAAGACATACCGATTTCTTGAGGTAGCTAATATCATAGTCCATGTTAATTGGCACTTCAGCCTCAATATCCTTGAAGGTCCTCAGCAACTCCATATACAAATTCTTCAAGTACTCCGGTAGAATTGAAACAGCACTCTCATCCCATCTATAGGTCCAATTGTGAATTGCACCAAGAACAGTGAGACAAACTGCGTTAGTGTTACTTGACAATTGTCTATTCATGTTAATAGGCTCTAAATACTACTCCCTCCGTATCAAAATATAAGATTTTACCATTTTGTAGATATAATGTATCTAGACATGTTTTAGTGTGTAGATTCATATGCATCTTACACTAAAACATGTCTAGATACATATTGTTTAGGAAATGCTAAAACATCTTATATTTCGATACGGAGGGAGTAGAAGCGATTGATTCGCAGGTGCAATTTTAATCCGGCTATATGGTGGCATAATGAACTCTTATAACAATTCCCACCTGATAGGTGGTTAATATTTCCCCCTTTCAAATTTTGGTCCTAACTTCCCGAGGATAAAATTAATAGCATACACATAGATTGATGGTGAAAATGTGAGCCGACTAATCTCTAACCTTTGTATTGCTTCATGTAACTTCTGACATTCCTCTAAGGTGGCATGAATGTCACATGTGTCATCCAATGTGGTAATTATTACTATCATCTTGGTGATGATACTTCGTGGTAGTTTAAAATCTTTCTCATGATACACCACATAGGCCCAAGTGTAGCTCTCGACAATACGACTGCGAATATAACTTAGACCCAAGTTTCCAGAAAAACTGTTCCACCACCTGTAAATAAAGTGATTTAGAGTTAATCGGATATATAGTTAGAGCAGACTAGACACGCTTTGCGGAAAATAGACAGATCACCACCGTACTATAGAATATGGTGTACATGAGGATATGAGCACAACTAAATGATATCAAAAGCATATCTTTACGGTCAATTAATATTATATGAAGGTACATAAAAGGCATATTATTTTCATATAAATTCTTAGTAGATTTAAAAGGAGAATCAAGAGTTGATTAAACATACTCAGTAATAGCTTTTAGCTCCTTCAAATGAACATGTTGCAGAAGGTTAGGCGAGCTCCAGTAGAACAGGGTTATGCCCTTCCTCTTCACTATACTCCGAGATATAATGAAGTGTTTCTATCCTCTTACAGGTTCTTGGTAGTGGCGTGTGAAGGGAACGTTTGACTTGCTTGGCTAGTGGAGAACTAAGACTATCACTCATTAGTTCAAGATGATGTCGTGCAAAAGCCTTGGCCTCTTCGAGTGTCGGCTCATCATGAATGAGAAGATGAGCTGCATTATATAAGTTTAGTAGTCCTCTTGGTTCATTGATTATATCCATGTTAAAACTCCCATCTTTACTCTTGAATTTGTTGAAAACATCTGCAATACAACCATACGTGTAGAGCAACGTTGTCAGCGTTTATGCATCTTACATGTCTTCATGCAAATTATTTGGAAAAAAATCATGAGATCTATGAAATAGTAAGCTACCTGGAGATACCCAATGCCCATGCTCCCTGAGCAAGCGAAAACCTAGAGCAGCCTCATCAAGGCTTGAGTTACTAAAGCCACTCTCGAGGATTTTGCTTAAAGCGCTCTCGATGTCTTGCTCAAAGTGGTGATCTACGCCGAGGTGCTGAATTGTGTCCACTAAGAAAATTCTTGCCGTCGTGTTGTCACATGTGTTAAACAACGCGTGGACATATTTCTTCAGTTCATCGGCTCTCACCGTGATCCATTCCTCCGATCGCTCCTGTTGATTAAATTGAGTTAACCGAGAGGGATGCCAATGCTAAAACAGTAGTAACACATAAAACTGCCAATTCTATATACAACACAGTTAAACTATATATAGTTATTATGCAAAACAAAAAGCTTTGGAAATACTTGGTTTTGCAAATGCAGAAGATGATGAAATAGTGCAGAAAGAAATAGTAATGATATACCTGCTGCAGCTGTGGGTCGTATCCGGTGAATAAGTCACCCCACGGCGAGGGCTCGTAGCCGCACTGCTTCTCCGCGACGACGCTGGACGCCATGTGTTTCTTTCTTACTCAAGGAACTGGCGGGCTAGCTAGCTTTGTGAGGAAGGGAGGCGAGGGAGGGAGAATGCATGTCTGGCCTCCGATTCAAGAGTCCTCGCGGACCGATCATGCATACCGTTGAAAAGTCGGACAGGTGCATGCTTTCACAAGTCGTTTTAATCCCAAGTAGGTGTAGTTCAAAGTACTTAATTTGGACAAATTAGTTGAGAGAGACGTAGGTAAGCTCCTTTGCACGCACATGTCCCTTGTGGTCGCAAGTTGAATAATCTTTTTGGAAGAAAAACAGGCCCCTGGTTCTGAATCCAAGAATGCATGTTTTTGAACCCAGGACTTTGAGTTCTGCTCCGGGACAAAAGATGCCCGGACATGAGTGAAAAGGATGCCACTTCGTGTTAGGAATTTAGGCAATTTACAGATTAAATTAATCCAAGTATAAACCACGATCATGACGTAAGCATACTGATAATTAACCATATTCATGCATACTAGGTTGACAGTAGACACATCTACGCAAACTACTAGTATCGCACACATGGAAATAACAAGGGCAGGGATAAACGTGTTATACCCTGCAGTTGGCCAATTGGCAGTAGTCGTAGCAGAGGCGGCGGCCGCGGCGGCAGCAGCAGCGTTGGCGGACTCAGCAGCAGCAGCTGCCTCGGTGGCAGCAGCGGCGGCAGCAGCAGCTCGTTCGGCTTCGGAGGCCATGTTGATGATGAGGTAGTAGTCGAAGTAGACGTACGGCAGCGAGCAGTCGCGTAGGAGACACTCCCCAAAAACCTAATCGCCCCTCTCCCGTACAGGATCTGGAGAGGCGGGGTTTCGGAGGCCTGCTCTCCCGTCGGCCGTGTACGCGGTAGACGGGATGGGATCACCGGAGGCAGCAACAGAGAGAGGAACGACAGTGGGTACAGAGCGTATGAGTTGTGTGTATGTGTCCGCCCCTGCGACCTCAATATATAGGCACGGTAGGAGAACGGTCAGCTCACAAATCAATTTGGCGTTTACTACAGCCGTTACCACGTAATCAATGCGCCGTTTTACTGCGCGCGGTTAACACGTGATCAATGCGGCGTTTTACTGCGCGCGGCTGTTACCAAAATAAATGTGACGCAATAGACAGCAATCAATATGACGTCTCATATTATTGGCGTGTCTGTTGACTCCGTTTCCAACTGCCAAAATAAAGGCATCGGCTCGGCTCATTCCCGCAACCCGCGTCGCGTCGTGACGTGTCGTGACGAGGCGAGGCGTGGCGAGGCGGGCGGCGGAGGAGGAGGAGCGCGCGTGTGGAACACCTCCACTACTCCTCTCTCTTCATACCAACTCACACTAGTGGGGAGAGAGCTCACCTTATAAACTGGTGCAAAACTCTCCCAACTAGCAATGTGGGACTAAACTCCCACCATTTGCTATGGCAGCATGGGCCTTAGGGATTAAATGGAAATTGCCTAATGGGCCTGCTAGCCCATGCGAATTTCAGCAATCCCCCACCAGATCCCGTAGACCCATGTGTTGTCCTCTGTTCCATTCATTGTTTTTATATACCGGCATTTTCAGTGGAGACCCGTTAAGGTTGAACATCCACCTAGAACAAGTAGCTACACTACATCACAACTGAACAATGGACTATGCCTTGAATTGTCAGTTTGGCGTAAAATAGTTTCACTAAATGTCTTGCCAGTACTAGGCTGCCGAAGGCTGACCCCTCGGGTGGAGCATATTAGTCATACTCCTGGCCTATTCATGAACTTATTAGAGATCACCCAATCTCATAGACTGTGACCTGCAGTCAGGATCATATAGGTGTGTTCCTCCAAAGATCGCTCTGTAGGATAGCATCTTGCTTATACAAGCCTTGGAACACATTAAGACAAAAGTCAACCTGCCATACAGTTTTTGAGAGTACTGCATCTCCAGTGGAGTGGGTTAGTAAAAATTACTCTCCTCAGTTAACCACTACCTTGTTTTCCCAGGTCCCACTTCACGGGATCTCCGATCACATAGGTTGGGTTACTGCCATGGCAACTCATGTGGGTCTCATACCCATCTCCCTCGATGCACTTTCTATCACAACACGTGATAGCCCTTTAGTAAAGGGATCTGCCAGATTTTTAGCCGACTGGATATAATCCACCGCTATCACTCCGGAGTTTCTTTAATGTCTGACAGCTTTTAATCTCATTTTTATGTGCTTTGTGGACTGTGCATTGTCCTTTGAACTCTTCACCTTGACAATCACTGTTTGATTGTCACAGTTCATAAGGATAGCCGGTACTGGCTTTTCAACCACATGCAAGTCCATCAAAAGATCTCGAAGCCATCCTGCTTCGACACTAGACGTGTCTAATGCTGTCAATTCTGCTTCCATTGTCGATCTCGTTAAGATCGTTTGCTTGCAAGACTTCCAGGAAACAGCACCACCTCCAAGGGTAAACACATACCCCGTTGTGGCTTTCATCTCATCAGCATCAGAGATCCAATTCGCATCACAATACCCTTCAAGTACCGAAGGATATCCACTGTAGTGAAGTCCATGGTTCACGGTACCTTTCAGATAGCGCATAATTCTTTCTACAACATGCCAATGCACATCACCCGGATTGGAAACAAACCGGCTTAGTTTGCACACAGCAAACATGATGTCAGGCCTCGTAGCGCTCGCTAGATACATGAGTGAACCAATTACTTGAGAATACCTTAGCTGATCCTTAGCTTTGCCTTCGAACTTTCGAATCCGCACACTAGGATCATATGGCGTTGGAGAAGTTTTGCAGTCCGAATATCCAAAACGACTCAAAACCTTCTCAACATAATGGGATTGCAGAAGTGTAATCCCACCCTCATTGTTTCTCAATAGCTTGATGTTCAATATAACATCAGCCACACGAAGATCTTTCATCTCAAAGTTCTGGGATAGAAATGACTTAACCTCATTGATTACTTTGAGGTTGGTCCCAAATATCAGTATGTCATCAACATACAAACACAAAATAACTCCTTCGCCCCCACCATGGCGATAGTATACACATTTGTCAGCTTCATTAACAACAAAGCCAACAGATGTTAAAGTTGTATTGAACTTCTCATGCCATTGCTTAGGTGCTTGTTTCAGCCCATATAAAGATTTCAGTAATTTACACACCTTTCCTTCTTGACCATCTAACACAAAGCCATCTGGCTGTTGCATATAGATTTCCTCGTCTAACTCTCCATTTAGGAAAGCCGTCTTAACATCCATCTGATGGACGAGAAGACCATGCGAGGCCGCCAACGAGAGTAATACTCGAATGGTGGTCAGTCTGGCCACAGGTGAATAAGTGTCAAAGAAATCTTCATCTTCTTTCTGGGAATAACCCTTGGCCACAAGTCTAGCCTTGTACTTTTCAATCGTACCATCAGGCCTAAGCTTCTTTTTGAACACCCACTTACATCCTAATGGTTTACAGCCATAAGGACGTTCAGTGATCTCCCACGTTCCATTAGCCATGATGGAATCCATCTCGCTACGGACCGCTTCTCTCCAGTAGTCAGCATCTGGAGATGCATAAGCTTCTGAAATAGAAGTGGGAGTATCATCCACAAGGTACACAAGGAAATCATCACCAAAGGACTTTGCAGTCCTCTGTCTCTTGCCCCTACCAAGGGTTTCCTCGTCATCCTTCTCAGGATTCTCATCATGTGTTTGTTCATAATATTCCATAGGAATGGCAGGTTCAGGAGTCTCCTCTGATTCCTGTCTAGAAGTGCTTTGCATATCTCTCATAGGAAAAATATCCTCAAAGAATGTAGCATCTTTAGACTCCAAAATCGTACCGACCTTCACGTCAGGTACCTCAGATTTCACTACTAGAAATCTATAGCCAACGCTATTCTTAGCGTATCCCAAATTAACGCAATCCACGGTCTTTGGTCCAAGTTTACGCTTTTTGGGGATCGGCACATTGACTTTTGCCAAACAGCCCCAAGTACGTAAGTACGAGAGTGTTGTTTTTCTCTTCTCCCATTGCTCATAGGGAGTGACCTCATTGTCTTTCGTCGGAACTTTATTCAGGACATGACATGATGTCAATATAGCCTCCCCCCACCATGCCTTGGATAAACCCGATGTATCTAACATGGCGTTAATCAAATCTGTTAGAGTACGGTTTTTCCTTTCGGCAACCCCATTTGACTGAGGTGAATAGGGAGGCGTCCTCTCGTGAATAATGCCATGTTCCGCACAGAAAGAGTCAAACTCATTAGAGAAATACTCTCCACCACGATCTGACCGGATTCGTTTAATTTTCTTTTCAAGTTGATTCTCAACTTCTGCCTTATAGATTTTAAAGTAGTGTAGAGCCTCGTCTTTAGTGTTTAACAGATATACATAGCAAAACCTAGTGGGATCATCTATTAACGTCATGAAGTATCTCTTTCCACCTTTAGTCAACACACCATTCATCTCACAGAGATCAGAATGTATGAGTTCTAATGGCGCCAAGTGTCTCTCCTCCGCAGCCTTGTGGGGCTTGCGAGGTTGCTTTGCTTGTACACACGAATGGCACTTAGAACCTTTGGCTAAAGTGAAACTTGGAATTAAATTTAGTTTTGCTAACCGCGTCATGCAACTGAAACCAACGTGACAAAGACGTGAATGCCAAACTTCTGTTTCATTAACACTCGAATGAATATTGTTCACGACTTTATTACAAAAATTAGCGAGGGAAAAGCGGAACAGACCTCCGCACTCATACCCTTTTCCAACAAACATTCCATATTTCGTTACAACTACTTTATTGGACTCGAAAACCAACTTAAATCCTTCTCTACATAGAAGGGAGCCACTAACGAGATTCTTCTTGATGGCGGGGACATGCTGCACGTTCTTGAGCTGCACGATCCTTCCCGAAGTAAACTTCAGATCGACCGTGCCAACACCAAGTACAGAAGCACTTGCGCCGTTCCCCATCAATACGGACCCGTTCCTTGTGACCTGATAAGAAGAAAACAATGAGATGTCAGCACACACATGAATGTTTGCACCTGTGTCAATCCACCAATCAGTAGACTGACAAACTAAAAATACAGTAAACAAATTACCATACCCAGATGCCCCATTCTCATTGTTGCTCACGATCATGTTGACAGCCTTGGAATCCTGTCCTGGCTTCACATACTTCTTTGGGCACTTCCCAGCCCAGTGTTCCAGTGAACCACAAGTGAAGCAGCCATCTTTCTTCTTATCCTTCTTGAAGGTCTTCTTAGCCTTCTTCTTGAAGTCGGTATTCTGCTGGACACCAGTCCTCGCCTTGTTCTTGTGGGAGTTGTAGTTCTTCTGTACCATATTGGCCGCAGAAGTCCCTTCATTCCCTTTTCCATGCGAGTCATTTGCCCTCGAATTCTGCTCAACACTCAGATGGCCGATGACATCCTCTACTGAGAATTCACGCCTCTGATGTTTCAGAGTAGTGGCAAAGCTCCTCCAGGAATTAGGCAGCTTGGCGATTATGCATCCCGCGACATACTTGCCCGGTAACACGCACTTGAGAATTTCAAGCTCCTTAGCGATGCACTGTATCTCATGAGCCTGCTCCAAAACAGAACGGTTTTCGACCATTCTGTAGTCATGGAACTGCTCTATACTGTACATCTCGCTGCCAGCATCGGTTGCGCCGAATTTGGATTCGAGCGCCTCCCACAAGTCCTTGGCAACCCGCACATGTAAATATGCGTCAACAAACTTCTCTCCGATCACGCTTAGAACGCATCCAACAAAGACGAAGGTGGCATCCCTAAACGCCTTCTCCTGATCAGGAGTAATCGTTTCCGTGGGAGTGACACCGACGACCCAGAACACGTTCATAGCCGTGAGCCATAAGAATGTTTTGGTCTGCCAACGCTTAAAGTACGTCCCCGTAAACGGGTCCGGTTTCAGTGCAGTAGCAAAACCATGAATCGAGAATTGCCTACACGGATTAGGTTTTTGGATTGTTAGGAATTTAGGCAATTTACAGATTAAATTAATCCAAGTATAAACCACGATCATGACGTAAGCATACTGATAATTAACCATATTCATGCATACTAGGTTGACAGTAGACACATCTACGCAAACTACTAGTATCGCACACATGAAAATAACAAGGGCAGGGATAAACGTGTTATACCCTGCAGTTGGCCAATTGGCAGTAGTCGTAGCAGAGGCGGCGGCCGCGGCGGCAGCAGCAGCGTTGGCGGCCTCAGCAGCAGCAGCGGCCTCGGTGGCAGCAGCGGCGGCAGCAGCAGCTCGTTCGGCTTCGGAGGCCATGTTGATGATGAGGTAGTAGTCGAAGTAGACGTACGGCAGCGAGCAGTCGCGTAGGAGACGCTCCCCAAAAACCTAATCGCCCCTCTCCCGTACAGGATCTGGAGAGGCGGGGTTTCGGAGGCCTGCTCTCCCGTCGGCCGTGTACGCGGTAGACGGGATGGGATCACCGGAGGCAGCAACAGAGAGAGGAACGACAGTGGGTACAGAGCGTATGAGTTGTGTGTATGTGTCCGCCCCTGCGACCTCAATATATAGGCACGGTAGGAGAAGAGTCAGCTCACAAATCAATTTGGCGTTTACTACAGCCGTTACCACGTAATCAATGCGCCGTTTTACTGCGCGCGGTTAGGCTCATTCCCGCAACCCGCGGCGCGTCGTGACGAGGCGAGGCGTGGCGAGGCGGGCGGCGGAGGAGGAGGAGCGCGCGTGTGGAATACCTCCACTACTCCTCTCTCTTCATACCAACTCACACTAGTGGGGAGAGAGCTCACCTTATAAACTGGTGCAAAACTTTCCCAACTAGCAATGTGGGACTAAACTCCCACCATTTGCTATGGCAGCATGGGCCTTAGGGATTAAATGGAAATTGCCTAATGGACCTGCCAGCCCATGCGAATTTCAGCACTTCGGTCGTGCGGAACACTATTGTCTAAGTAAGTTCCAACGTGGTGATATTTTCAAACCGAGGAATGCAAGGACCCAATACTGATTTGAGATTTCTTCCGGGTCAAAAGCCCGCGGAAAATGACTAATTAATCAAAGCATGGAGATGCATGGAACGCTAGTACGTACTTCCGAAAGCAGCCAGCATGGAACCATTTTATTTAACAGATTGTAATTTTAAAAAATAAAAAATCAAGCAAAACCTCCCCTAGAATTTGAACATTCTGTGTACACAATAAAAATATATGTATAGACATTTTATAACAATGCTACATCAGTACTGATCTACACTTTATATCACATAGTTGAGGTCCTCTTCGACCTGGACAGCTGTCACATAGCTAGGCCCGTGCCACCTGTCGCAGCCGTGCACGCGCCGCTGGCCACTTTCGATAATTATTGAGCCGACCGATACGTTTCTTATTTGCTTACAAATATGCCATAGACATTATAGAGTAACTTTTGGTCACACAATTCATCAGGGGAGAAAGAGTCTTGTTACATCCCTATTTAACACCGTTAGTGTTTAGAATGCACTATAGGGCCATGTTAGGAAGAAAATGAAGTTTAGGTGTTAAATAAGGAAAAAATTCTTTTTAAGGCCAAATAGGGAAGAAGATTTTAATGAAGAGCCAAATAAGGAATACTCTCCTAATTAATACTCTACAAGGGGTGTTTTTTTTAATCTCTTGCGTCCTTTTCCCCGCGGCGACGTACAACTGCTTCTTAAATTTTCTTTTTTATGTTTTTTTTTACAAACGACCCCAACGGAGCCGGGTTCCATTATTGAAACATAACAAAACAAAGGTTCCGTAGCAAAAGAAACAAAACACAACCAGGGTGGGGAAGGAGAACTTGGAAAGAGGCTCAATTCCCTCAAGAGGAAGGAGAGCCCCCAAGATCCTAAGCCCAAAGTAGCAAGCAACAACAAAACAATTACTCTTAGTGCACCACAAGTGCACATACAAACCACCCACGGGAAGGGGCTAAGTTTTGAAACTTTCAACACGTTTTCCTGATTAAAGAGACAGGCGCAACAATGAGGTATGTCCTTGGACCATCACCCAACGATATCAACATCTTCATCCACGTCATTTCCAATGGCAGCTTTTCTGGACACTCCTCTCTGGACACGGTCATGTGCTGCAAGCGTAGCATCTTGGATCATCCTAGCCCCTTCCTCGACTTGCTCCCTCTCCCCAGCTGCTTGGATACCTGCCCAATAACGAAGGAACGAACACATGTAACAAACAAGTTCAACATGAGAAGAGATAAACTTCTTATCGAAGCACGCCCTATTTCTATTTTTCCAGATTGCCTAGCAAAAGGCAGCAATCAAAACAATATGCAGATTAGCAGAAGTAGAAACAGTTCCCGCAATCCACCAAAAATACCGAGTGAAATTAACTGGTCTTTGAGAAACCCCAAGAACAGAACACACATTCCCCCACATAAGGACAACAACAGGGCAAGAAAAAAACAGATGGTGGATAGTTTCAAAAGTAGGGCAAAAACTGCAGGTAAAGTCTCCTTTCCACTTCCTCTTCTTCATATTATCTTTAGTGGCAATAGAATTATGCCAAATTAGCCACAACCACACTTTGATTTTGAGGGGTACTTTGCTTTCCACAACTGTACAAAGGACCTATGCACAACAGAGGAGGACCATCTATTGTACATTGATTTGACAGTAAAAAACCCAGATTTGGTGAATTTCCATTTAGGTTTGTCAGGACCATCACAAAGAGCAACCATCATGAGCCAATCCTGAGAATAGATGCTTGTTGTTGTAATTCCATAGACAGCCACCTCCTAAATTCAAACTGCCAATTTTTCTCCCACATTTCTCTCACAGAGCACACTTGCACATTACATATTGCATACAAGTCAGGGAAGACATCACACAGGGGTGCACCTCCACACCAGTGATCATGCCAGAAATCAGTTTCATTCCCCCCCCCATAATCAACATTTTTCTACCCTGAATGTACCACTTCTTAACCTTGATAAGACTCTTCCACACAGGGGAATCATCCTGTCTCAACCTAACTCTCCATATCCCTTTGTTTATCCCATATTTATTCTTAAGAAGTTGCTGCCAAAGACCATCCTCACTTTCCAATCTCCACCACCACTTACAGAGTAAACTAATATTGAACAAATTTAAGGTCCTTGATCCCCAGGCCCCCCGTTTTGCTTGGGCTTATTAATGATTTTCCACCTCACAAGGTAATACTTTCTTTTTGAATTAGTTACTTGCCAGAAAAATCTTCTAAAGATTTGGGTCATGTCCTCCAAGCAAGTGTCAGGGAGGAGGTACATTGACATGTGGTAGATAGGGATAGTGCTAAGAGAGGATT
This sequence comes from Alopecurus myosuroides, assembly GCA_028641055.1. Lineage (NCBI taxonomy): Eukaryota > Viridiplantae > Streptophyta > Magnoliopsida > Poales > Poaceae > Alopecurus > Alopecurus myosuroides. The sequence goes on along the minus strand of CM054058.1, from coordinate 510,011,135 downwards.
GGATCAGGATCAACCTCCCACCAATGGATGAGTTTGTCCCTACCCAGCCATCAAGCTTTTTCCCTAGTTTTTGCACAAGTGGCTTAAGATCAGAAATGAGGATCCTAGATCCACTAACAGGCACTCCCAAGTACTTCATGGGCTAGTGACCCAGCTGACAGTTCAACAAATCTGAGTACATCAAACTCTTCTCTGAGTCTTCCATCACAAGGAAGAGCTCACTCTTAAGGAAGTTGATTTTCAGTACTGACATAGCCTAAAAAAGATACAGGATCAATTTCAAGTGCCTGACTTGATCTACATCATCTTGAACCAAAAGCAGAGTGTCATCTGCATATTGAAAAATAACAGCCCCTTTTCCCACAAGGTGAGGAGCCAGACCAGTGATTTGTCCATTAGATTGAGCCTGTTGGATGAGTTTAGCCAACCCTTCTGCTGCCAGATTGAAAAGGAAAGGAGAGAAAGGATCTCCCTATCTCACACCCCTATGGCTGCCAAAATCTTTACCTCCAGTGTTATTGATTTTTACACACAGGGTCCCATCTTTCACAATGTCCTCAATAAGCCTCTTCCAAAGGGGACTAAAACCTTTGAGAGAAACACAGTGCAGCAGATAGGCCCAATCCACCATATCATATGCCTTCTCAAAGTCAATTTTGAAAATGACCCCCTGTTGTTTTTTCCTCTTGGATTCATGAAGGATTTCATGTAAAGACATCACCCCATCCATGATATTTCTCCCTTTGATGAAAGCAGTCTGACATTTAGAAATGATTTTATCCATGAAAGGTTCCACTCTGAGGGTGGCAACCTTTGTAATGATTTTATAAAGTACCTGTAAGAGGCAGATGGGTCTGTATTTCTGCAAGGAGTCAGCATCATGAGTTTTTTGCAAAATGATAATCATCCCAAAATTCAGCCTGTACAGATTTAACTTCCCACAATACCAATCATCAAATAACGTCATGACATCCTTTTGGACAGTTAACCAACATGTTTGAAAAAACTCAATATGAACACCATCCGGACCACGGGCTTTATTCCTAACCATGGAATCAATGGCAACTTTAACTTCCTCAACAGAAAAAGGTCTATCTAGTAACTCATTATCAGAATCAGATAAGGTTTCTCCAGCCCCCCAAATTCCATCAGTAAACCTAATCAAGTTCCCTTCACCAGGACCAAACAGATTTTTCTAATAGACAATAGCATGAGATAACAAGTCCACAGTCCCTTGAACATATTCCCCATTACTAACCAAGGAGTACATGGTGTTTTTCCTCTTCCTGCCATTGGCAACTCTATGGAAGAAAGCAGAGTTAGAGTCCCCTTGCAATAGCCACCTCTCACTAGATCTTTCATGCCAAAACTTCTCCTCTTCAGCATACAGCCTCAACAACTCACTGTGGATGAAACTCTTCCTAGAGAACTGTGAACCACTCAACACACCTAGCTCTTCCAATTGTTCCAATTCTTCCAGCTCCAGAGAGAGATTTTTCCTCAACCTAATTGCATCACCTCTAATATTAGCCCCCCAGCCTTTAAGACCGTCCTTTACTTTTTTCAGCTTGAGTTGGATGGAAGAAATGCTATCCACTAAGGGGGTAGAAGAATCCCAAGCTCTAGAAGCTCTATCAGCAAAATCAGGATGAGAGATTCAGGATTTCTCAAATCTAAACTCCTTTCTCCTAGGGATAGTCTGCCCTCCAGAATCAACAATCAGAGGATTGTGATCATAGATAGTCCTTGGAATTTTTCTAACACTGGTAAGAGGGAAAAGAGACTCCTAGTCATTATTCATCAGTACCCTATCCAACTTTTCTAAGGTAGGATTTTTCTGGTTATTGGTCCAAGTGAAGAGACCCCCAGCCATATCCACCACTCTCAAAGAATGTGTTTTAATAACAGAGTTGAACACATCAGAAAACTTAGTGACCCCCCAGGTTTATTCTTTTCAAAATAAAACCTCAAAATATTAACCCCCCCCAATCAGAGCAGGGAGAGAAAAAAGGGAACACACATGGGCAAAAGAGGAAAGAAAATCTGTTTTATCACAATCCTTGAAAGCCCCATAAACCACCATGAGAATCACTTCCTTCTTAATTTTCTTATCAAGAACATGGGCCTTAACGAAAAACCTATCCATGGTTGCACTAAGGATATCAAATCTTGAGGATTTGACACCACATAAGATACCACCAGATCTTCCAACAGAGGGGGACCAATGCCACAAAAAATTACCCTCTGGATCAAATTTCCTTCAAATATCAGGACCTATCACAAGTTTCATTGTTTCCTGAAGGCCAATGAAATCAACATCATGATCTCTAATAAGGTCAGAAAGGCTAATAGAGAAACCTTTCTTACTCACTCCCCTACAGTTTAAGAAAACACCAATCATAATAATTTTTTGGGTTTTGACCTTAGCCTAGGCCCACAAACAATCCCACTCTGAGGGTGATTTTCCTGGGTTCTAGAGTGGGAAACTGTGCCACCAAGGGACACACCGTGAGAGGACCTATCTTTATGAGCAATTTTTTTTTCAAGTTCTTAAGAGTTCTCTTGGACACAACAGGAGTAAAAACACCATAGTCACTATCTGATGAGGGAATCCCATCACTTTCCTCAATAGGAGGAAAACACAAAGGGGATCCCATCTTTTTGTAAGAAGAAACAACCTGTTCTGCCAACTTAGCTGACATGCTTTCTTTCTTATTATCCAAATTAGCTCTAGTAGTTTCCCAATCAAGCAGCACATTAACAGTTTCCAAAGAAATAGAAGCAGGATCAATACCTAATTCTAGGGCTTTATACAACACATCATTATTAGCTAAAACAACAAAAGAGTTAGAGCATTTGGTTTTACCTTCATCTCTCATGGCAATAGATTGAGCTGCCCTCTGTAGAATGGAAACATTAGCACTTCCAGCAGCTCTAATCCTGTCACTAGCCCTAGATGGAACAAGGTGGGAAGGGATAGTTGAAGAAGGAGCCAAAGGAGGCCCAGAAGATGAAATTCCACCAGTAAAAGTAGGACTAGGGATAACCTCAGAGATGCGCACTACTGAGGAGTGTATCTGCTGGGATCCATTACCATCCATAGACATGTCAGATGATGTGTTAGAAGGCTCAACAGAGCTAAGAGAGGTGCCAGGAGCTTCAATCGCAGGAAGAAGATCAGCTCCAGGAATCTGGTTTAGCATTCGTTTCCACACGTGAGCCTTATCACTTCTGGATTGAAGGAGCTGCTTGAGGAACTCTTCATAGGCTCCTCTTGATTTTGAACAACACCAGCAGTGATTAGTTTTGGATTGGCCAGGTATTTCAAGTATTGAGCATAGTAATCAGTAGCAGCAGCTGGCTAGGACTGAGAGGAGGATCCCACCATGGGCATAGGAATCAACTGCCTCTGATCTTGATTGGGAATGTACCCAAGCCTATGCACCTGTGCACCAAAGGATTCTTCATCACTATGATCATTAAGGCTGTCAGAAGGCTCAGGAGCTTTTCTCTTTCCTTTGTCGTCCTTCAAATTGTCCTTATCCTGACTGATCACCATATGAGACACAGCAGCACCCCCATAAGACTTCCCGGCATCCCTCATGAACCCCCCAGCAGAGGGAGGAGCTCTATCAGGTGCAGAGGAATCAGGCCTAACCCTCTTGGGAGTGTGCTGGGAACCATCTCCCTGCCTGCTGCTATCCAAGCCTTTGCTTCTAGAGTCATTAACTGAACTTTCCCCCTTCTTACTAACTGATATTTCTCTTGTAAATTCAATATCATAGAAACTACTGGCTATGTTGACATTTGACACCACATGAGGCACCATAGATACATCAGAATTCCCAATTTTAATCCTAACATAGTTAACATTATTAAGACTATGTCTATGAACTAGAATTGTACGCCCCACCAAGCTGCCAATAAACACAGCTGTAGGGCAGTTTCTGTTATCGAGGGGGATCCCCTTAACCTGAAACCATGCCACATCAAGTTCACCTGTGGCACCATACTCTGGGGTCCAGTGCTCCACCTTGATCACCACTCCAGGAATGGTCCTAAGGTTAGCACTACTGAAATGAACCTATGCATCTATGTCTCTAGAGATGGGAAAACGCATCAAAAACTTCTTAGCAGCAAGTGGCTTAGCATACCACCTCCAGGTGCACATCCTACCAGCCCATTGAGCAAATTCTTCTTCTATCTCTATGCTGGATGATTTTCCCTCAAGGATCTCGATCACTGCTTGATGAATCTCCTTGGGCAGAGCAACATTTCTGATGTCAGGGATAACAAAGACCCCCCCCCGGGATAGCTGCACCCACAAAGGGGGCTGCAATTTCCCAAGGTTTCACCTCGTTGAAGATAAAGTTGTCAACATGATCATCACCACAAATAACACACAGATTATCGATATTAGCTGTCTGGTTATCACATTCCTCGAAACGAACATTGTGAGAGGGAGCCGCATCTTCAGGAGCGGAATCTTCTAAGGGTGGATCATGGAACGTAACGAATCCAGAATCCCTACCCACTCTGACAGTACCTGCTTGAGGTAGATTCTGGAAGGAGACGAAACCACCCTCTCGCCCCACCTCAATGGTGCCAACAACTGCAGAGGAGTTGTCGAGGGGGTCCTGTCTACGGTTAAACTGGGAGGAAGAACTCCTATTCTCGTTGGAATTCTCGGATTCCTCCTCAAGCATCTCAGATTTGTGATTCCAGCGGTCGCGGTTACCTGGATTTGACGCGGAGCTTCGAGAAGGGGCACGAGCAATGGCGCCTAGCCTGTTGTTGACGAAGCCTCCCCTCCCCCGCTTGCGTAGCCGTGCCAAGGCCGTGGTCAAGACTACGCGAGCGAGAATCGCCACGGTCGCCATCCCCACGGCGCAGTTCATCCTTGTCACGATGAGGGCCTGAGGGGTTTGCGCGCGCGTCCGCACTGAACGACCCCGCCGCAAATCCTCCTGGGGGTCGCCGCAGAGGGAAGCTAGCCCTTGGAGGAGGCCCGCCCCCGCGTCCACCCCTTTTGTCGTAGTTGAACGCCATGGCCGGAGATGGAGAAGAGACCACCGCAGCAAAGGTGCGAGTGTCTCCCTTGGTGGTTCCCTTCCACGGGGGAGCAGAAGAGAAGGGCCTAAGAATGGATTTGAGCGGCTCAACGTCGACGAAGACTACTTTAGGGTTCCCCGCCGCCCTCTCTCTCCCAGATGTGATTTGGGCTGAAATGAATCTGGAGCGCACGGGGGGAGGGGGGGTGTGTGGAGGATAACGTATACCCACCTACACCACCCGGTAGCTCCGCCGACGGAGACCCACGGAGCGGCCCACCTGCAGAGAGACGTGTAGGCGGCGACTCGGGGGAAATCTCCGGTGAAAAGCGAAACAACGCGCGAGCATGCAAGACGGTCGCTGAGGGACGCGTGGCTCGTGTACCTGGGCGCGTGGCGAGGAGATTTGGTTACCAACAACTGCTACGTAGCACCGGAAATCAAAGCGACTGCCGAGGACCACATGTTCGTCGTGACGGAGAAGACGCACGTCGACGGCGATGCCACCATGGTCCACCAGCACCGGTCTCCGCTCGCCACGGCAAAGGATGATAGAGCCAGACCTGTTACGTACCTCCCACGCTGCGCGATACACCGAATTCCAGCGGATTGACGTTGGAGATGAAGGCCACGCGGGCACAGCCGCGGATGGCGACGAGGGTTTGCTCCCGCCGCGGTGATCAACGTCGTGTACGGGATGGGTCGCCGCAGTTGATGCTATCTGCATCTCCGCTCCCTTCTCCAGCTGGGCTTGCAACCGCCAGTTGAGACTTTTTAGTTTGTATCAATCAGAAACAAATAAATGTGGGTACATACCGGCAGGCTCTAAATTTTCTTTATAAAGAGAAAGTTATCAATAGCAAGATAATACCAACTGAAAACTCTGAGAATTTTGTCACAGTTTAATATCGAATCCAGGGGGAGTTTATTCCTCGTCCTATCTCGTCCAGCAACGCTTGTAAAAACTCAGAATTAAAATTCGTCGTGCTGCCTCGATCGAACATAATAAGGTTGAAAAAGTCGGACAGCGTGCATCAGCATGCATACCTCACAGCTCACAAGTCACGTTAATTCCAAGTAGTTCAAAGTGATGTAGGCGTACCGCGTAGGTAAGCTCCTTTGCACGCCGCATGTCAGTTCAGGTCATAAGTCAAATATTCTTGGGAAGAAAAACATTGCCTGGTTCTGAATCGATCGAAGAATGCATGTTTTTGAACCAACACTCTTGAGTTTTGCTCAGTGACAAAAGATGCCCGGCTGGCTCCGTGAGTGAAAAGGACTGCCCAGACATGGAGATGGAGTGCCACTTCTGTCGTGCGGAAAAAGCACTGCTCGGTAATGTCTGAGTAAGTTCCAAAACTGAAGAATGCAAAGGTTTTGAACCAAAGACTGCTTTAAGGTTTCTGCCGGGACTAATCAAGATGTCTACTACGTCTACTCTGTACTATGTATTGTTTAATTAATCTCCAAAACTTGCACGAGTAAGTACAGATGTCGTCTAGTTACATCAGGAGACCAGATTGCTTCGGTAATCGGTACACACACAACCTCGTTGATTAATACGAGCTGGCTTGGGTCTTTTTCCTCACAGCTACTGCTTCGCAGGTTTTTCTTTAAAGCGAAACATATCATCAGTAGCAAGATAATATCAAGTCAAAACTCAGAAACTTTGTCGGTGTTTAATATCCGACTCAAGGTAGTTTATTTCTGCGTTCGGCCTCATCAAGTAACCCGTGTGTGCGAAAACTCAGAAAATTGCCTTGCTGTCCCCAACTTCACGTAATAGTTGTCAGGTACAATGGCGATGGAAGGAAATGTGATTAGATTTATGAGAATCAGTAAGGAATTATTTTTTATTTTCGAATTAACTAAAAGTGAAGTTTTGAACGGCTGCTAAATAATATTCTTATTTAAGTCTCTGCATGCATTGTATGCTAAATTGCAAATTTTATGCTCCGGTGTGGGCATACTTAACACGTTCACAGTGGACGCAAACACAACTATACACGAGCCACAAGACAATATTTCGCACTGACGAATACTAGTAACTTCTTTGTTGCTTTTATTGCACGACACATACATTTTTTTTAGCTCTTGCATCTACGAACAAGACTACAAAGAGAGGAAATAGAAGTATTAAACATACACAACAGATGGAAATACATGACATGAGATGAATCAATCAACAAATTGTTTCGCAACCATATATCGGGGTGCAGCTAGCCTAGATGGGCGTGATGAAGAAGCTCTCAATGATCTCCCGGAGGTGCGTACTGCTCGTATATACGTCGTTCCTGTTGTCATAGAAAAACGATGCGGTATACGCTAAGCCAATAATACGCTGTAGTGCCGGCAGTAGATCACGATCTTCAAAACGAGCTTGGTTCAGGGTCTTCCATTCATCGTCTATCAATGCATCAATCTTTGCAATTGCCACTTCACCTGAGACGCCATACTCATGCATATAACACTCCACCGAGCTTGCTGCATCCCCCTTGCACTTTCGACGCTGCATAACACAAATAATTTGTTATACTATGACATACAATGTTTATGCATATAGTAGTATTGTTATCATAAAGAGTATATATGTATATATACCATAAATGCACCAATATCATTCATGAAGCGTACAATCTTTCCGGCTGATACCACGACATCGGGGATGCTAGCTGCCCACTCGAGTGCATGCTTCATTGTTTCGTTACTCAGGCCAGCTACCACAGACACGGATAGAGTAGGTGCACCTATCGTAAGGCTGGTCAAATCCACCTGATCTTTAAAGCTTGGCGTGTAATTCTTGTGTGACCATTCGGCTTCTTGAAGATAACCGGTAACATGATTTTGTATCTGCATATGTGCCAAATAAGATAAATTAATTAACAAAAAAATGCCACACTAATATTTAATGTATGGGATATTTTTGGTTTTGATGCATTGATCTATAGCTACCAGGACACATGTACCTATATGCAAGCTTCTAAATAGCATTACATTATAAAATATCAAGAAATAAATGAAGTTTTCGGGCGTTAAAAAAATGAATACCGATTTCTTGAGGTAGGTAATATCGTAGGCCATGTTGATTGGCACGTCAGCCTCAATATCCTTGAAGGTCTTCAACAACTCCATATACAAGTTCTTCAAGTACTCTGGTAAAATTGAAACAGCGCTCTCATCCCATCTACAGAGGCAATTGTGAATTGCACCAAAAAATAGTGAGACAAACTGGTAGATGGATAAAATTAAAAGCACATATAAAAATACATATAGATTGATGGTGAAAATATAAACCTAGTAATCACTACCTTTGTATCGCTTCATGTAGTTTCTGACACTCCTCTAAGGTGGCATGAATGTCATATGTGTCATCTAATGTGGTAATTATTACTATCATCTTAGTGATGATACTTCGTGGTAGTTTGAAATCTTTCTCGTGGTACACCACATAGGCCCATGTATAGCTCTCGACAATACGGCTACGAATATAACTTAGACCCAAATTTCCAGAAAAATTGTTCCACCACCTGTAAATTAGATTAACAAGAGTTATTACCATATATAATCTCCAAGTCTAGAACATATTAGAGACCCTTTGGAAAACAAAATACCACCAGCACACATTATGGGGGTACGTATGTGAGGATATGATCACAAATAAATAAAGTCAAAAGCATGTTTAGTATGGTTAATTAATGTTATATTAAGGCACACAAAAATCCATATTATTTTTATATTGATCTGTTGTATATTTGAAATAAAAGTAAGAGTAGATTGAACATACTCGGTAATGGCTTTGAGCTCCTTCAAATGAACATGCTGTAGTAGGTTAAAGTCCAGTTTTGCGAGCTCGAGTAGAATTGGGTTATGCCCTTCCTCTTCACTGTACTCTGAGATATAATGAAGTGTTTCTATCCGCTTACATGTCCTTGGTAGTGGCACGTGAAGGGAACGTTTGACCTGCTTAGCTAGTGGGGAACTAAGACTAGCCCACATTAATTCAAGATGATGTCGTGCAAAAACCTTGGCCTCTTCGAGCGTCGGCTCATCATGAATCAGAAGATGAGCGGCATTATACAAGTTTAGTAGTCCTCTGGGTTCATTAATTATATCCTTGTTGAAACTCCCATCTTCACACTTGAATTTGTCAAAAACATCTGCAATATCGGTAGAACAATGTCGTAAAGTAATGTAATCCGCCAAGACCCCTATAAGGCATGTCATATCAACATGAGTACTACGAGGGTATATATATCCACTCCTCCCCCCCCCCCCCCCCCCCTATTAAGTTTCCTTTCCTAAAAATGACAAAATAAGCTAAATATCTCAGTTTGTTGGGAATTAATTAGTTATCCTATTAAACCGTCTTGCTGGTTTATATATGCATCTTTTAATTAAGTCTGATGCAAAATATTTTGCAAAAATCATGAGGTATAGGATATAGTTAGATACCTGGAGATACCCAGTGCCCATGCTCCCTAAGCAAGCGAAACCCTAGAGCAACCTCGTGGAGGCTCGAGTTACTAAAGTCATTCTCCAGGATTTCGCTTAAAGCGTTGTGGATGTCTTGTTCAAAGTGGTGATCTATGCCGAGATGCTGAACCGTGTCGAGTAAGAAAATTCTTTCGGCTGTGTTGTCGCAAGTGTTAAACATCACGTGGACATCTCTCTTGAGTTCGTCGGCTCTCGCCGTCATCCATTCCTCCGACCTCTCCTGTTGATTAAATTAATTGTGTTAGCCGAAAGGGATGCCAACATGATAAACGTACACATTAGCATACAGTACTGCCAATTGTATGTATAATAATAGTACAGTTGAAATGTAGATTATTAATTGTGTCAAAATGAAATCTTCGGAAATACCTGGTTTTGCAAATGCAGAACAGGGATGGAAAAGTGCAGAAAGAAATGAATAGTTATGGTATTACAGTACCTGCAGCAGCTGTGGCTGGTATCCGGTGAAGAAGTCACCCCACGGCGAGGGCTCGTAGCCGCACTGCTTCTCAGGAGTGGCTGCAGCAGCAACGCTGGACGCCATGTGAACTTGTCTTACTTTCTCGAGCTAGGTGGTTATTAGCTTTGTGAAGGGATGCGAGGCGAGGGAGAATGCATGTATTGCCTCCGATCAGGAGGCCTTTAAATACAGGTCCGCATCCATGCATCTTCTCCATGGATCGATCGTCATCACGTTGGATCTGGTCACCGCATGCATGCATGCTAGACAAGTCATGTTCATTTAGCTTTCCATGTTCTTAATTCCAAGTAATGGCCGTGTAGTACAAAGAGAAGGCCGTAGGTAAGCTCCTTTTCAGTCACATGCTCGTTCGGGCCAAGTTGCAGCAGTCATGCGGGTCAAATAATGGTTTTGGATCGAAGAATGCATCGTGCACAGGGCCGGCCCTGGGGGTGGTCGACGGGGGCGGCCGCACGGGGCCCAAAATTTTTGGGCGCCCTGCATATATACGTACCGTACACTAAGGGCATCTCCAGCCGTTGCGCCCCCCCAGGACGCGAAAACCCTCGCTTTTTTTGCGCCGCGGCGCTAAACGGCGCTATTCTGGGAACTGGGGGGGCGCGTTTCCCAGTCGTGAACCCAGGCCGCCCCCCCCCCCCCAGCGGCGACTCGGCCTAATTTGGGCAATAGAAAAATTGCACACCAATAAATAGAGTTTTGCCACACAAATAAATAGAGTTTTGCCACACAAATAAATTATTCAACAAATAAAAGGAAAAAAATTGACTAGTCATCCTCCTCAACATTGCCATTCCCCTTTCGCGCCCACAAATGCTGCACCAGGTCATCCTGCAGAGCATGGTGTGTTGCAGCGTGTCGAATCTCCTGTCGCTTGGTGAGGAAGTCTGCCCATGTTGCCGGCACCTGGTGATCAACATCTGCAAAAGGGCCCTGCCGGTAGTATGGTGTGTTTGCCTCACTGTCAGGCACCGGGTCATCCCGCTCACTCTCAATGATCATGTTGTGCAAGATCACACAACACTGCATCACCTCCCACATGTTGGACTTCGACCAAGTCATAGCTGGGTACCGGACAACAGCGAATCGAGATTGCAGCGCACCAAATGCCCTCTCAACATCCTTCCTGCAAGCCTCCTGGCATTTGGAAAACCAAGCTTTTGCGCTTCCTGGGATAGGGTTGGAGATGCTCTTCACAAATGTTGCCCACTTGGGGTAGATGCCATCTGCAAGATAGTACCCCTTTGTATACTGGTGTCCATTGATCTCATAGTTCACAGGGGGGGCATGGCCTTCGACAAGATCGGCAAAGACATTCGAGCACTGCAAGACATTGATGTCGTTGTGACTTCCTGGCATACCAAAGAATGAATGCCAAATCCATAGATCGTACGAAGCCACGGCCTCGAGAACCACAGAGCACTCTCCTTCCTTTCCCTTGTACATCCCCTGCCAGTCAAATGGGCAGTTCTTCCATGCCCAGTGCATACAGTCGATGCTGCCAAGCATCCCAGGAAACCCTCTTGCTTCATTCTCAGCGAGGAGACGAGCAGTGTCTTGCGCATTGGGTGATCGCAGGTATATTGGGCCAAAAACTGCAACCACTGCCCGGCAGAACTTGTTCAAGCACTCGATGGCCGTGGACTCGCTCATGCGCAGGTAGTCATCTTGTGCATCTGCGGGAGCACCATATGCAAGCAACCTCATGGCCATCGTGCACTTCTGGATAGAGGTAAACCCTACCGTGCCGGTGCAGTCCTTCTTCAACTTGAAGTAGGTGTCGAACTCCCGGATGGCATGCATGATCTTGAGGAAGAGCGTGCGTTTCATCCTGAAACGACGCCGGAACACCTTCTCGTCGTTGGTAGGATCCTCGGCGAAGTAGTCGGAGTAGAGGATGCAGTAGCCCTCGTACCGCTGCCTCGGCCTGCTCTTCCGGCGACCGGGCTTCGATCCAGCGCGGCGTGGCGCGGCGTCCTGGGCCAGCAACGCGGCCAGGCAGCTCAGGACGACCAGGTGATCCTCGTCGTCGATGGAGGCCTGGTCTTCCTCGTCGAATAGCTCGGCGAGCATTTCCTCGGCGTCGGAGTCCATGGCTCGGACAGAGCGTCGAACACCTTGCGGGCGGTGGACGCGGCTCACTGGGGCGCAGCCTCCTCCGCGACGGAGACGTGCTCGAACGGCGGCGACGACGTGGTGGACCAGCCGGCGGTGGTTTGTCTCTTCGCTGTCGTACGCTGGCGGCGACGGTGGTTGCGGGGGTGGGGCGGCGACGGCGAGGGCGAGCGAGTCGGAAAGACGGTTCGGGGGTGGAGAAAGTGGGAAAAGAGCTCTCCCTCGCCGACAGCGCTGGCCCACGCGCGCTTTTCCTCTCGCCGCCCCCCCCCCAGGCCGAACCCAGCAGGCTGGGTTCCGCCTGGGGGCGGCGGCGCTAATTTCCGCCGAAACGGCGCTTTTTCAGGTCCTGGGGGGGTCGACTGGTGGAAAAACGGCGCTTTTCGCCAAAAACGGCGCTAATTTGCGTCCTGGGGGGCTCTGGGGGGGACGACTGGAGATGCCCTAAGCATTGTATATAGATTTAAAGAAAATAAATGAAAACCAGGCACTATTCGACTATTCAGTGTCGGTTACTTCATGGGCTAACCGACAAATGGGACAAAACTCTCATCACGACACGGATCGGTCGATCCTGGGCTAGCTTTCAAGTTGTTTTCGCTAGTCTCGCCCTCGCCGCAATCGCTAACGACACGAACACGATTCATCTATTCCTCTTTTACTATCTCGTGTCGCTGCACGCGCCCCGCCTCCTGCGCACACCGCCGTCCGCCGCTGGTCTCCTCTCCTGATTCGCAATTCACATCTTTACATTCGTCTAAGACCGAGATCCGCCAGGCACGCCGCCATACTGGTACGTCGATTAATTACTTTTAGTGATTCCTTTTTGATTTTTGAATAGATTATGCATGAATGAATGCAAGAAGGAAATTTTAGGGTGTGTTCGAATCATAAAACTCATATATCATAGTGAAATTATGCCTCCGTGGTTTTTTCTGTAAGGGTTTTCCACGTAAAAATTTATCTCATTTTTTTTCTATCTATTTCGCTAACCTACACTATACTAAGGGGCTCTAAATTTTAGTTTCGCCCTGGGCCCCCCAAATCTCAGGTCCGGCCCTGATCGTGCATGCATGGTTTTACACGCAAGACTGGGAGTTTTTCTTCCGAGCGAAAAGTTGTCCGCCCGCTGAAAACCGCTGAAAACGACTGCAGAGACGTGGAGATGGAACGGTACTTCCGTCATGGATCGGTAATGTTTAACAAAGTTCCAACTTGCAAGATTAAGCACGCCCGTCTAATTACATCAGGCCGCCAGGTTGCTTCGCGGTACGTCCACCATCTCTTTATTTAGAGGAGGCTGCAGTGTTATTATCTTTAATTAAGTCTGAGATGGCTCCTAATGACGTGTTGTTATCTTCGACATATAGTTTGTACGAATACTCCCTTCATCTAGGTTTATAAGTCTTACAGTCGATCGTGTACGTCTATGTAAGTGTTTAACTCTAGGCAAGTTTAAAGGAAAATTTCAAATTCTATAATGTTCAAAAAATTATATTACAAATACATCATATATATCTTGAACAATATTGGTATTGTACAGGTTGACATTTTTCTACAAATTATGTCAAACTCGATATGTCTTGACTTAAAACAAAACTAACGGACGATGTAGGGGTCAAGTACCTCTAGAACCCGACAACCATCATCGTCATCGTCATCGGACCAATTCTTAAGTGAACCCAAGATGTGAGTCTTACCCACGCCAAGGGCGATGCTTGCGTCCGGGATTGGCATGTAAGCCTCATTGTCCGGATCCTCTGTGTCGAACTCGGTGAGGTCCACGCCCCATTTGGCGGACGGAACTGGACCGCCTTCAATTGTTTGGCGCGTGAATCTCTGCAGGGCAAAAACGGGAAGTAAGCATTCGGCTAAGAAGATAAAGATGCGCTTGCACACTAGGTTATATCAGAAAAAGGTTATGCCGGGTGGAGTCCCATGTACTTACCGCGGGCGCTTGGCGTGTCCTGTCGAAGGGTTCCAATCCCCACTCCCAGTCATCCGTCATAGTAGTCCGGGCCACGGCCTTGATGCGCCTCCGGACTTGGGCCTTGGTGAGCTCGATCGTGGAGGTCCGAGTCGGGTAGTGACAGCCGCTCATATTGCATATCTTGTCACTACTAGGGAAATGATTATAGCAGCATATCCTACCGCAGACGCAATGACAATGTGGTGCGCATGCGCTATGTAGCGCCGGCGAACAAGCTTCTCATGCACCTGCGCTAAGAAAACTATCCCAGACGAATATGGATTTTGTACGCCGGCGATAAAGGTGGCAGGGGCACCCCCAGACACGTTGCCTGTACCGCAGGCGAATGCGCACCAAATTCGCCTGCGCTAAGATACCTTAGCGCTGGCGAATATGTAGCCGATGCGCCTGTGGTACTGCCAGCCCGCAACCCCCCCCATAGCGCAGGCGCATGTTACGCATATTCGCCCGTGGTACTTTTCACTACCTAGACGCATCTAGTCAATATGCGCTTGTGGTAACTTCTGGCATCAATAAGTGGCCAGCCACCCACCCCACCACCCCCTATCCACACAACTCACTCACCCCTCCTCCAAACTCGAGTCATTAGTGCTCCAAGCTCATTCCCCCACATCCCTCCATCCTTTTTGGCTAATTTAACGAATCATGTTTGTTATATTTTAGCTAGTTATTCTATCCCACTTGTCCTCTTCTAGATCTCCACTTGCAAAGATATATCAGTGTGTATCAATTTTTCCAGAGAGAGTCTTTTATAAAGAGACAAAGACATAACACTAACTTCACCTCCCAAGTCACATACAGCAGTTCTAACATAATTATTTTTACTACAACAAGGGATAATAGAAATACCAAGATCTCCAAGCTTTTTTAAAACCTTGCCATTGAAAGAGTAATTAGCAAGCATAGTGGAAATTTGCTCATTAGGAATCTTTCTTTTGTTAGAGATAATATCTTTCATATATTTAGAATAAGGAGATAGTTTAATAGCATCAATCAAAGAAATTTGCAAAAACAGAGGTTTCATCCACTCACAAAACTTGTTTGAATGTTCTTCTTCCTTTGATTTGTGTTTCTTATTAGTAAAATGCATTGCTTTTTATACCCAAGGCTCTCTTTTATTATCATGTTTATTAGCGATAAAATCCTCCTTAGTATACTTTGCAGTTTTGGTTTGCTTTTCATGTTCAACTATAGTTTCTTCTTTATCAGAAGCGTCACTTTTATCATTACCACTTTCAGTTTCAGCACCAGAAGTAGATATACTATTAGGATCTTTAGCAAGTTCAGGAGATTATACAACAGTTTTATGTCTCTTCTTCTTTTTCTTAGATGGAGAACTATTGTTTTTAGGTTGCTGAGAATCTTGTTCAATTATTTTAGGATGTTCTTCAGGATACAAGGGGTCCTGAGTAGAAATACCACTTCTAGTAATTATTTCACCAACATGTTTTTCTCTAGAAGCATTAGCTAGCATATCTTTTTGCACTTTAGTGAGTTGATCAATTTAAGTTTGAACCATATGAAAATGTTTTTCTCTAGAATTTTAAATCGTTAGAGGTTCTCTCAATAATACCATGTAAATTATCAATAGCTCTAGAGTTTTCCATAAGGTGATTTTGCACTCTCATATTAAAGTTGTCTTGCTTAACAACATAATTATCAAATTCATCTAAGCATTGATCATGTGGTTTAGAGTAGGGAATGAAGGGGTTCATTGCATAGAAAACAAAAAAAAATCTACGCGAGAGACACCCGAAAGGCCAAGACCTAATCTAGGAGATGAAAGCAACGTGCATTGAGAGAGTCTTAAGGAGAACATACCCTCAAAGACACAAAGAGTTACGAGATCAAATCTCGTTAGTGATGTAGTCGTACTCACATCGATCTCAAGATCGCGAAGATGAGCGCTGCAATCCGGCAGCGCTTCCGCACTCGGTCACACGTACAACTCGATGACGACCTCCGTTCCCTGGATCCAGCGGGGCAGCGGAAGTAGAGGATCCCTCAGAAACCAGCAGCACGACGGCGTGGTGTGGTGGAGAAAACTTCGTTCAGGGCTTCGCCAATCGCATGAACATGAGGTGGATCAGCGGGAGGATGGAGATGACACAAGTGTGTGTGTGTGTGTGTGGGGGGGGGGGGCGGAGAGGGAGCACCCACCCCTCCTTTAATAGGAGGGGATGGCAGCCACGAATTTTTGGGTGTCTCCACCTCTCCCTCATCATGTGAGTGGTCTCCACTCAACCCACTCATTCTTCCATTAATTCCCACTCAAAATCCCAAGGGTTTTCTTTAATAAATAAATAAAACAATTTTATTTCTTTATTATATTTGTTAATTCCATTAAAAAACATTAACATATAACCCCTTGAGTTAGTTGTTAAATCTATTAACAACCATTTGATAAGAATCCCCTTGAACTATTTCAAAATTACCCGAAACAATTTCGGTGCTGTGCAGACTTTTCTCCGATATTCCGTATCCACTCAAACGCGTCATCAAACCTTAAGTGTGTCACCCTACGGTTCGTGAATAATGCAGACATGATCGAGACACCCCTCCGATCAATAGCCAATAGCGGGATCTGGAGATCCATAATGACTCCTACACATTCAACGATGACTCTCGTGATCGTGTGAACCATCAACGTCGTAACTATTCCCTTTGTCTCACGATATTTTACTTGTCCGATATCCGATCATTGGTACCAACCATACCTAGTTCGATCTCGTTACCGACAAGTACTCTTTTACTCATTCCGTGATATGACATCCTTGTGACCTAGTCACATGCTTGCAAGCGATGTCGATGTGATATCACCGAGAGGGCCCAGAGTATATCTCTCCATCATTTGGATGGACAAATCCCACTCTTGATCCATGAGACTCAACTAACACTTTCCGAATACCCAACGACACCTTTATAGTCACCCTGTTACGGCGTGACGTTTGATGACATCAAAGCACCCTTCCGGTATTAGTGGTTGACATGATCTCATGGTCTAAGGAATACGTTACTTCATATGCAACATATAACAATATAAACTAAATGACTTGATCGTATTGTTATACTTAGTTTGGGTTTATGTTCATAAAATCATTCTCCTAATGAAATGACCCCGTTATTAACAACATCCAATGTTCATGATCAGGAAACCTTGATCATCTATTAATCAACGAGCTAGTTAAAAGAGAGGCTTTACTAGGAACCATTGTTTGTTTATTAAACACACATATATCAACGTTTCCGGTTAATACAATTATAGCATGAGAAATAAACATTTATCATAAACAAGGAATAAGATAATAACCACTTTATTATGCCTCTCGGGCATATTTCTTCACTCTCCCACTTGCACTAGAGTCAATAATCTAGTGTGTAAGCACTTAACACATATGGCGTTCCAGTGTTATTGCCATGCTTCACATGTGGTAAACATCATCAAAAAGATCTGAACTGTTCAGGTCCTATTTTATTTGCATGTTCTTTGCGTCTACACGCATAACTAATTCTCTAATGAGATGGCTTTGTATATATTTGGTCAACTGGCGAAACCTTAATTCCTCAGCTTAAACCAATGTTACTAACATTGTGAAAATGTAGCTTCATAGTGTCAGCATTCTTGGAAATTCACCAAGTTCAATAAAGAACTCCTTGACACAAAATACTCATATTATTTGTTGTCAACACAACAATATACTTAGCCTTTGTTGTAATATCCGTCACAATACTTTAATTTTGAAACTCTTTCAAATCCAGCATGGAACTTTCTTCCAGCCTATTGTGCTACCCTTCGTCACATATTTTAATTGAGACAAAATTATTTGAATAGATGACAAGACTATTAGTGTAACATATTACAACAAATAGTTTGTCACTACTACATAGGAAAACATATCCTTAGCATTTCTAAAATGGCATAAGGACTCCCACTGTTGTCTAATCATCATATGAATTATCCTGCTATAACATTTTATAGCACAAGACTCATATAGTTGTGTACATAGCATGGAACACATGACTTAGAAATCTTTATTTCAATGATGTTCATCATGTGTCAAAACACTTGAATCTTGCTCAATTATTTTCCATGTGACAAGAACTCCTTGTCATTTCGATATTGACTTACTTCAATATTTCATCTATGTAATTTGGCTCAACCATATTAGGCGCTTTAATCGATCTCTTATGGATATCGATGCCCAATATCTTCTAAGCCTTTCGTCAATATAAAAATCTTAACCGTGTTAATTTAAAACACATATTTTCGAATCAACCATATGTCATCTACATAAAGCATTGGAAATATGTCACAGTGCTCCCACTTAATTTTTTGTAACTTTACAAGCATCTTTATCCTTCATGATATAATCAAACTCTTTTGATAACTTCGTTAAGGTAAGGATTCGTACTTCGTTATGCTCACTTCAACCATTGAAGTTTGCATACCTTTCCGACAACCTTTTGAAGTCTACAAAACTTGCAGACTGTGTCAAGTACACATCCTTGATCAAACTTTCTCGAGAGGACAGTTGGTTTTGTTATTCAACTGCCATATCATAATATGTAACTTTTGCTAGAACTATCCGCAAAGACTAAAGAATCACTACGGAAGATCAAAATCTTGTAGTATTCAACTTTTGAACTTCGTCGAAAACAACTTTTTGATAAGTTCAACTTTCAAAGGATGTAAAAATCGACGTCTTTTTCGCTATATAGACCCTTTTGCTATCGTTAGGCATCATGCCTATCGAAAGGACTACCAAGTCACATACTTGATATTCATACAAGGATACTATGGAGGATATAATGACTCTAGTCAATTTTACGAAGTCAGGGCCCATCATTTGCTTCCTTTATAGGTATAGGTCATTTTGTTGTCAAAACAACACTTTATTCTTAAACCATAAGTTAGTCTAAGTACAAAGCTTTAGGACTTTTGTGGTTCAGTTCGCAAACTCATTTGAAGTATCTACAACATATGTAATGTCTTCTACTTAGTCAAAATAGGAAACCCCGAAATAACTTCCAGTGTTGCACTACTCTTGACATGATAACAAAGATTTTCTAATCTCGTTGAGTTTGTACTGTCCTCCCACTCACTTGTTTCGCAAGAACTAATTTCTCGAGAAATCAACCCTTTCTGACAAACAACATTTGTCTTTTGGTTCAGTGATAGGAGAAATACCCAATGTTTTATTTGGGATAACCTTATAAACATATATTTATCCTATTTTGGTTGTAAACATTTTACACATGCTATGCATACCAAAACTTAAGAAAATGACAATTTTGGTAGCTGCCCAAACCATATCTTATATGTTGTCAATTTCAGCGGATCATGATGGTGCTCTTTTTAGTTAAAAAGCGGTTGTCACTAATGTATAAAATACAAAATATAATGGCATTTTATTAATCTTACCATGTCCAACCAGGTTTGATTTTGTCTCTTGAATACTCCAAACTAATGTGGGGTATTCGAGAAGTATAAGTTGTAGAACAATTCTGCAACTCCTCAGATGTTTTTCCAAACTTGTAACTCAAAACTTTATCCTTTATGATTCAATCATAAATACGTGATTATCTTGTTACAATGATTTTTTTACTTAATACTAACCATAATATGAACCAATTCAAAATTGTCAAACTCCATTCTCTTTAAATAGATATAATCATCTATCTACTCAAATCATCGACGGAATTTTATGAAGGAAACTTAATCCACCACACATGACTATACATAATGGACTATATGCATCAACATGTACAATATCCATTAAATTAGTCCTCCATTCTACTTTGGCCTATGAACGGAATTCTAGTCATCTTTTGGAAGAGGTCTCACAAGCGTCAATTTATTCAAAACAAAATGACTCCGGAAGTCCATCAATATGGAGTTCCTTCATATTTTCATTTCCGATATGAACTAAAATGGTGGTGTCACAATTTAAGTGAAACTCTTTTACGTCTTGTAACATTTAGCATTTAGTATTATAGATGTTTATTTTACCAACAAGATTTATATTAACATATCCATCAATTATGGAATATGGTCATAGTTTGAACAATCTCATTTGTTCTTACAAAAGACCAGAACAAAATAACAACTTATTAAGTTCTTAAACTAAATCTTGAATGTTTGTTTCGATACGACAATGAACACAATAACACTTTATATTTGTTGTTGTCACAATCGATTCCACGCCTATTACTAGTTTCTTTTAGGCTCTTGTATTTCTTGCATTGCGTTGCTTTGTATGACAACTGATACCAACCAATGTGGTATCAAAATATCTAAAAAATACTTTGTTAAATAGTAATACATCTATAACTTGTATATCAAGCATATACACCTGAGCTGGACCTTTCCAGTTATATTCTTTTCTGCCATATACCTTTTTGTAATTCTATTTTTAATATTCCCTTTCCTTTAAAGAAGAATCATTCAATATCAAACAATGCTAGTCGTACTAGCTCATTTTTCTTGGCGTGTTAGTCATATACTATCACCCATTGAGTCATACTTTAAGTTTGATTGTTCTACTAATATCACCATATTAATAGTATTCTTCCAGATTCCACTCTTAGCAATCTCCAGGCAAGGTAAACAACTTTACCCATACTTTTGATCCATCCCATCATAACAATTTTATGATTAAGCTACTATAGCTCGAAGGAAAGAGTTTAGAGGATAATTTTTAGCGCCCAACTTCTTGGAATATTCAAAACACCTAGCGTCTACAATCATTGCATATATTTAAATAATATAAGCATACGTTGTCAAGCTAAATTATACTCAGTCATGTTGCCACATATAAGTTTCTAGATATCAATATATCTTTCACTTGATTGTTTCTGAAAAAAATCTTTTCAGTTCCAAAATCACCTTGATCAACAAAACATTCTTTTGAAGATACCAAGACTTGTCAGACCCCGGACCCAGAGATATACATACTGTTATGTGCTCCTAGCCCATGGACTCACAAGGGCTTCAGGGTTACCAGCCCCGGCCGCAACAAACAACGGCAGGCAGACCGGATTCATCGGCACGTAGTCCGGATCCCCGGTCTACTACTCCTTGTATCCACGCTAGTCATAACCAATCATGCATACCCAAGAGTCCACGAGTCGGATGAAACTGAAGGAACGGGACCAAAGTTATACAGAGCTGCTATGTGTCAAGAAAGTGCAACAACAATCGAGGGTTACTGAGGTTACCTCGCCCCAGGCCGATCAAATCGACAGGCGGGCTCGGACATGGATCATCGGCTCCACAACCCCTCGACTGCGACAACTATGCAGGCATAGCCAAAATTGTATAACAATGAGCTCGGAACCAACAACCGATCAAAGCAGTACTCTAAACATGAAGCTTTATTAAACAAGTGTTACTAGAGTATAGCTTACAAACAGAGGTCACACGACCCAACATTACATCAGACAACGGAAGGCAAATTATGTTGCTAATCAACAAGAACCAAAAAGGCCTAAGAGGCCTCAACATAAGGCGACGTCCCAGCCCATAGATTCCAGGCTGCTACCTGGGAACCCCGAACTACTCGTCGATGTCCACGTTGAATCACCACCGAGGTGAGATCTTCTCCTGAACCAAAATTAAGCAAACCTGAGTACGGGAGGTACTCAACAAGACTTAGTTAACCTATTATATATCTGCTACCTTCAGAAAGGGTTTTATGAAGGTTATTTTGCGTAAAGCCATCTTTGTTTTCCAAGTTGAGGAAGGAATAGCACGTCTCATAGAGTATTTTGAAAACAGATGAGAAAGCTACTCAACTACTGATATCATCATCTTTTAATCCACCGAAACATTTCAGCACCTCGTGCTTCAAAGATCACCTCCTCCAGTTGTTCCACACTATCTCATGCTACAAGGTAACCCCTCTCGGCATCTCCGAGGAGGCATCCTTCAATCGTTATCAGCAAGTTTTAATCATTCCGTTTACGTTGTCTATGATCACAGAATCCGTCACCAAGTCGTCTTTAACCGCAGACACGGCTTTTCGAAAAGATTTAACCCTGCAGGGGTGTACAACTTTACCCACACGTACCAACCGACTCTTAGTGCCACCGGGTTGGCACTAGTCCGGGAAGTGCCGGCAGAGGGTGGTCGATTCCCGGCCTTTACCTTGTCGAACCATATCCATGAGTCAACCCAAACAGGGCCACCCCGTCAACAGGGAGTTGGCCACCTCCTGACGGCACCTGTTCTGTGAGTCGGGAACAAGATCCGTGTACGTCCATCACTTGTCCCGGTCACGACCTAGTTTTCTCCAAAACATTTTCCGACTCACACGCATATGGAAAGCTCAAACTACGTGGCTCATGGATAAGGTTAAACAAGTTAGTCAGCCGGGCGGGGTTCATCGGCCCACGTGTGGCTGTACGCTCAGTCTTGGCTCGAAGGCGAGAACTCGCTCCTAGGGGCATGAACAGGACAAAACGCCACAACCCATTGTGGCCTCACATCCATGCCGTGATTAATCAAGTTATCAAAGGTAACTCAAATCATAAACACCTGACATGGTAGATTCACGCATTGACCAGAACATCAACTAGGCATGGCTAAGCAAGACTCACAAGGTTTAGCGGAGCGCGCACAAACAAACCTATAGCTGCTAGGTGAAGTGGATCAGGATATCTAGGTTATGCAGTATATAGGAGAACTCTATCTACTGACATCAAATAGTTTGGAACCGAATGCAAAGTACGAGATTCAAATCACTTTGAAATCATATATGAGCAGATAAGAGGTTATGCTTGCCTTGGTTATAAAAAAACCAGATAAAGTCTTCAGGAATAAG
Source organism: Alopecurus myosuroides (assembly GCA_028641055.1). Classification (NCBI taxonomy): domain Eukaryota; kingdom Viridiplantae; phylum Streptophyta; class Magnoliopsida; order Poales; family Poaceae; genus Alopecurus; species Alopecurus myosuroides. Next base: position 509,988,185 of record CM054058.1, on the reverse strand, counting down.
TGCTTGACTTGTCGGTTAAGATCAAGTATTCGTCATGGAATTGTTGGCCTTCTCTTCGGAGTCACGTTCTACCGAGGGGGAAACAAACACCGAAGGAGAAATAACAATCAACACATGGCATCGATGCAATGCGCAATATGTATGAATGAGCAGGTTAATGCACTGAAATAAAGCCCTAAACAGGTTCAATGGGTTGCTAGGGTTCGTATGTCAGTTAGGCATTTTTACTGAATTTATCCCGAAAATAGACCCCGGAGGGGGTTTCGGGCGATTATAAAAGTGAGTACCATTTTAGTTGCTCAAATGGGTTTGAAAACATCATAAACAAGTTGCATTTTTCATTTTGAGCATTTTGGTATATAACTTGTATTTTTCTGATTTCATTGATTAAAATCTTATTTTCTTTATTTTAGATGATTAAACAATATTAAATAATGTCCAAAAATGAAATGTGTCAAACATGTATGAAAGTGACATTTTTGGGTTCCTTACATTTTTATGAACATTACCATATTTTTATTTTATTTTTCTGATAAACATATCAGGAGATATTAATATTACAAAGTTTTATTATTTTCTGGAATTTCCTGGGGTTTCTAAAAATAGGATTTATGACGTCACTGTGATGTCACTGTGACATCACAGTGCCCTGTTCTTCACAGATCAATTCAAATTCGATGAAAAGGGTTCAAATTGGAAGAAACGAATCATACTACGAGGAAGAGGAGATCAAGGGGAGTCGTATGGTGGCGGCGGCTTGCCGGATGTCCGCCGGAATCCTCGCCGGCGTGCAGTACCGCGGCGGAGGACGACGGTGCTCGGTGCTGGGACGAACCAGAGGGAGAGCGGGGTGTTGGGAGGCATGGGGATGCTCACCGTGGCAAGAGGAAGCTAGGGGAGGGGTCGGGGAGGCGAGTGGAGGCCGGAATAGCTGCCGGCGTCGAGAAATCCGCGGCGGTCGTGGAGATGAGCGGCGGCGGAATTGGGAGCTTCCGGAGCTTCCCGGCTTGCATGCGAGCTCGAGTAGGCAGAGGAGATCACGGCGCAGTCACCGGGAGGTTCAATGGGGCACGGGAGCGGCCCGAGAGACGACGGCGAGCGGCGGCCACCGGTAGGGTTTCGGGCTAGGGTTTGGTTCACAGAGGGAAGGGAGCAGAGAGAGGAAGAGGGGTGATGCGGGAGAGAGAGAGGAGACCACGGCGTCTCCTTGCCCCTATCCACTCGAGGAGGGAGGCAAGCAGGAGGTGGCTGCGCGGGGATGGCGGCAACGACACGCAGGAGCTCCTACTGTCCAAGGTTGAAGAAGACGATTTTGCAAAAACCCCCTAATTGTTTTGAGTTTTACAGACTAGTCATTTTCTCTTAAAAAAAACAGAACAAGAACAAAGTTTTGAGGGCCTTTTTGTGAACAGAAAAATTGGCAAAAAAATACTTTTTGGAAACCTCATAAAATTTCCAACCTCACCATGTATTGCTTTGGTGAAATTGAAATACTTTTCGGTACAAAATTTTGGAACCCCTTTTAAGTACTATTTGCTGGAACTTTCTCAAAACATTTAAATTCACAAACCAAATTGTTTAAAACATGGCTTAAATTTTTGATTCATGCATGTATGAGATGCCACCAACACCACAACCCTAATTTAGCAAAAATTGGGGATGTTACAAATCTACCCCCCTTACAAGAATCTCGTCCCGAGATTCCCGAAGGAGAAGAAAGAAGGAACACCGGTTTTTGAACGATCTTCTTGAACCTTACGGTTCTTTTCTCGAAGAGGTTGATCCATAGCATCTTGAAGTATTGAACGGATACACCTTAGGTAAGAGGGAAACTCTTAGGAAATGATCTTCACGAAGATCGAGTATCTCATGGCTAACTCAGGACAAGAATGTTCGTAAAGAACTTTTGAGTTAACGTGCATGAAACACATCAAGATAACGGAGGGAATAGAAGATGGTTTCAAGTGTTCGGACGATTGGTCTTGAAAGGATTTAGAATATGAGCTTTGCACAAGACTTTAAATCCTTTTGAAAAAGAAAGGTTGGACAACTTGTAACACCGAGGTTTCTTCAAACAGAAAACCAAGATGGAAAGTTTGGTCTTGGATACCACAAAGTAATATCCGTAGACGAGAAAAACAAAACACGAGGAACCACTGGAATCATGCATCGGAGAAAAGTGGATACGGGATCATGTTCACTCTTCGGAGTGGACACGAAAGATGAAGGAACTTTCATTCCGTCAAATTTTGTTGAAACTTTGTCAAGAAAGGAATGTCACTTCACGACAGAATATGAGTAACCAAAGGATGTTGTAACACCGTAATTGAGGAGGGATTCTTGGTCACACCATAAGGATGGGTAACCAACGAGGATTGAAACACCGAAAGAGGATAGGGAATCTCTTTCCTATTGATAAAGTAATATGGAAGCAACCGTGACTCTCGATTCTAAGTAGGAATTATTTGCTCTCTAGATCAATCAATCATTAATCATATGGAGCTAGGTAGGAAATACCGAAAATCTACAATAGGACTCAATTTTAAATTTCACTAATACGGTACCAATCTTAAATGGTTTTTACCAGATCATAACAGTTATATCTCAATTAACAATCTAAGTGTAAGGTAGTTTGTGGATGCCAATGAATACTACAATTTGTGCAAATTCAGTTTGCTTGGTTGTTATGATAAATAAGTTCAAGTTAATTTAAAATTATACCATGAACTCCCACTCAAAAAAAAACATCCCTCTTAGTCGTCTTTAGTGATTACATAAACCAAATTGACTACACCAAAACCAATCATCACGTGAGATGATGTAGGTTCAAAGGCGAACATCGACATGTTCATCATATCATCCATATGACTCATGCTTTACCTTTTGGTTACGTGTTCCAAGGCCATGTATGTACATGCTAGGATCACCAAGTAGAACCGTAGTATTGCGTGTGTTTCAAGGCCATATCTGTACATGCTAGGTTTGAAAACACCCGTTGTATGCGAACGTTGAGTCTATCACACCCGATCATCACGTGGTGTCTCGACACGACGAATTTTCTTAACGGTGCATACTTAAGGAAGAACACATTATTATCTTGATATTAAGTGAGAAAGATTAGCTTATAATGCTACCGTCTCTATCTAAGCAAAATAAGATGCATAAAAGTATTAACATCACATGTATGGATAACGTGATATGATATGATCCTTCTTGCACTTGAACTCCATCATTTGCATCATGGTATGATCTCCATCATTCCACCGGCATGGTACCAAGTTCCATGGCACCCCAATCTTGATTGTCCATCAATAATAAGGCAACCATATGGATACCTTGCGGTATATCAATAATTTAAAAAATAGATCATCTCATAATCAAATTTGTAACATTGACCATATCACATCACATGCCCAGCAAAAACTAGTTAGACGCCTCTAATTTATTTTTTCATATTTTATGTGGTTTAGTGCTTTCGAGGATAGAACCGTTCGTACCTACGAACATCAACCACAACGTTGATAAACACATTTTTAACAACCCTTCGTATATTAGATCTTAAGTATAATTGGAGAAACGGACACCCTCTCAACCACAAGTGAGACAATTCTCGCGTACATAGTACACGTAAACTTAGTCTAGGGCAGCTTCATCCAACTATGCCACTAAGATCATAAAATACTCAAGGAGACAATAATATGATCATCAACACCCACATACACCTATGTGTTCTACCCGTACAAAACTTTTACGCATAGATCCGGCTCTGATACCACTGAAGGGGTTCGTTGCATAGAAAACAAAAAATTCCTACGCGAGAGACACCCGAAAGGCCAAGATCTAATCTAGGAGATGAAAGCAACGGGCATAGAGAGAGTCTTAAGGAGAACATACCCTCGAAGACACAAAGCGTTACGAGATCAAATCTCGTTGGTGATGTAGTTGTACTTACATCGATCTCAAGATCGCGAAGACGAGCGCTGCAATCCGGCAGCGCTTCCGCACCCGGTCACACGTACAACTCGATGACGACATCCGTTCCTTCGATCCAGCGGGGCGGCGGAAGTAGAGGATCCCTCGGAAACCAGCAGCACGACGTCATGGTGTGGTGGAGAAAACTTCGTTCAGGGCTTCGCCAAGCGCATTAACATGAGGTGGATCAGCGGGAGGATGGAGATGACACAAGTGTGTGTGTGTGTGTGTGTGGGGGGGGAGAGGGAGCCCCCACCCCTCCTTTTATAGGAGGGGATGGCAGCCACGAATTTTTGGTGTCTCCACCTCTCCCTCATCATGTGAGTGAAGTCTCCACTCAACCCACTCATTCTTCCATTAATTCCCACTCAAAATCCCAAGGGTTTTCTTTAATAAATAAATAGAACAATTTTATTTCTTTATTTTAATATTTCTTAATTCGATTAACAAATATTAACATATAGCCCCTTGAGTTAGTTGTTAAATCTATTAACAACCATTTAATAAGAATCCCCTTGAACTATTTCAAAATTACCCGAAACAATTTCGGTGCTGTCCAGACTTTTCTCCGATATTCCGTATCCACTCAAACGCGTCATCAAACCTTAAGTGTGTCACCCTACGGTTCGTGAATAATGCAGACATGATCGAGAAACCTCTCCGATCAATAGCCAATAGCGGGATCTGGAGATCCATAATGACTCCTAAACGTTCAACGTGACTCTCGTGATCGTGTGAACCATCAACGTCGTAACTATTCCCTTTGTCTCATGATATTTTACTTGTCCGAGATCCGATCATTGGTATCAACCATACCTAGTTCGATCTCGTTACCGACAAGTACTCTTTTACTCGTTCCATGATATGACATCCTTGTGACCTAGTCACGTGCTTGCAAGCAGTGTCAATGTGATATCACCGAGAGGGACCAGAGTATATCTCTTCGTCATTTGGATGGAAAAATCCCACTCTTGATCCATGAGCCTCAACTAACACTTTCCGAATACCCAACGACACCTTTATAGTCACCCTGTTACGGCGTGACGTTTGATGACATCAAAGCACCCTTACGGTATTAGTGGTTGACATGATCTCATGGTCTAAGGAATAAGTTACTTCGTATGAAAGATATAACAATATAAACTAAATGACTTGATTGTATTGTTATACTTAGTTTGGGTTTATGTTCATCACATCATTTTCCTAATGAAATGACCCTGTTATTAACAACATCCAATGTTCATGACCAGGAAACCTTGATCATCTATTAATCAACGAGCTAGTTAAAAGAGAGGTTTTACTAGGAACCTTGTTTGTTTATTAAACACACATGTATCAACGTTTCCGGTTAATACAATTATAGCATGAGAAATCAAATTTTATCATAAACAAGGAATAAGATATTAACCACTTTATTATTGCCTCTCAGGCATATTCCCTTCAGGGAATATCTTTATTATCAAAGTATTGGAGAGAGTGTACCTCAACTGTTGATAGATGAGGAATAGCCTTACATAATTCTTCTATAGGACGTAAATTCTTCGTATCTTCATATTTAATATCCCTCTCTTTAAGAGATTTCTTGGCTTCCTTCATCACTTCATCATTTAATTCGATCATCCCTCTTCTTGGGTGTTGGTATTTGTGTTGGCTCTGGTGTAGGCTCAGGTATATTCCATCATCATTATTTTTGGCTATTTTAGCCATTAATTCCTCAGCTTCTTCTTGAGTTCTTTTCCTGAAAACACAACCAACACAACTATCCAGGTATGTCCTTGTTGGAACGCGTAGAGATAAACAAAACTTTTTCCTACGCGGTACTTTCAAGATCTAGCCGAGGTAGAAGGCCACGATGATTACCACTAGACGCGCGGTTGCGGATTATCGATGAAGCACGTCGATGCAGTGGAGTCCCACGATCCGATCCAGCCGATCCAATCCCATGAACGTCGAAGTGCTGAACGTACAACACCTCTGCCGGTATCCACACGTACGAGGAGGAGCTCCGACGGCGGACTGCTAGGTCCGGTGCGACGGCTGGATTGAGTGGGGCTAGGGTTCCCAACGCATGGGAGTGTACTAACGTGCCCGCCGGGCAACCTGCGCCCCTCTTTATATAGTGAATGGTAGTGGGCTTCACAACACTTGTGACCCATTCCCTCCGTGAGTCCGACTCACAAACTCAGTCCATTTCCGGTTCGGGTCCAACCCGACCAATACTTGCTCCTGCTCTTAAGTGTGCGACCCTGCGGGCTCATGGCGACTTGGACACGATTGGAGTCCAACTCCTAATCGATCAATCGGTAGCGGCTCCTAGCAGAACGTGCCGACTCCCAAGTCCCATTGAGTCATGACGACTTACCTTTCAATGTGATATTCATCTTAGTCCCTTTTGCCTCACGATATACCTTGTCGAACTATAGTCTATGTATCGTCATCCCTTTAATAGTTCAACTCTCTTCTCGATCCGTGATATGTGATTCATCTGACTAACTCTTAGTCAACAGACACAGTTAACACTTAACTGAGTCGCGCATGGCCATGCTTCCTGAATCATATCACTCGAGAGGGCCTAGAGAATATCTCTCCATTCGGAGGGGCAAAATCCCATCTTGATTATCCACATCACGCAGCTTGCTTCTCATTCGACCCGAACTCTGCTTTTATAACTGCCTTGTCACAGAACAACGTTTGACAGAACCTAAGTCGGTGATCCACAACTCGGATTGTGCGAGAACCTCAGGTCTAAGGATTACATTGATTGAGACATGCAAATGACGACGTACTCGTTGCATCTCAATATGGGTCAGTCCGACTTGCTAAACTCTTTAGTTAAGTCCGTGAACATTGGAATGGCATCACCATGCCCATGACAAGTGGAACCGTGTCATCAGCCAACACTCACATTAGTCTAGGGTGTGTGTCCAGCACAACCTTAACGACCAAGGACAATTAGTATGAACAACATGAATACATAGTTCCACAATCAAATCACATATTCAATGACATATATCAGATGTTCAAACCAAAGGACAACTTAATAACTTTATGAATACATTGGGAATTACATCATACATGATTGCCTCTAGGGCATATTCCCAATAGTCCTAGATTTAACAGTTAGTCCATTATAAAATATATCTAGGAGCTCATTTTTAGGTAAAGGGTAGCCAGGGCTAGCTCTTATTAAAGAAAAAAACCTTGTCCAAGATTCAGGCAATTTTTCTGCTTCAATTTGCTCAAATTTAAAGATGTCCTGTACAACAGCATGTTAGGAACTAGCAGGAAAATATTTTTGAAAGAAAGCATTAACCAAATCCATAGGACTAGTAATAGATCCAGGAGACAGATTGTTAAACCAAGTTTTAGCTTCATCTTTCAATGAGAAAGGGAAGATCTTTGTAACAGTATAAGTACGCAACTTGGTATCATCAGAAAATAAACTTATCAAAGATGAAAGCTCATTCATGTGTTCCATAGCACTTTTACTTTTAGTTACACAAAAAGGTTCCTTCTCAACAATAGATATATAGGATAAATCTAAATAAAAATCAGAATCCTTGTCTCTAATGTGTATGGGAGATGTGGCAAACTTAGCGTCAAGAGAATATTTATATTTCACAGCATGTCTTGCAAGAAGACTCTTAAGAGCACTTGCACCAGTAGTAGCTTGAGCTTCTTTAATAAAGTAATCATTAAGTTCAATATAGGTTTCATCAAGATTATCAATAGACTTACGTGAATTAACATGTGTACCAATATTTTCAACAAGAATTTCAACACTTTCAATTTGTTTGGATTTAGCAATGCTAGCATCTAGTAAAGGACCTAGAGAACAAGTATCATCAAGCATAGTAGACGCATCATCAAAAGTATCAGAGGAATTTCCAGACTCGGCAGAAGTAACAGTGTGTGTAGCATGTGGTGGAGTAAGAAGGTTACTCATAATAGACGGTGCATCAAGAGAAACAGAGGTGTTCAGAGTTGTACCTCTCCTTGTAGTAGATTGTAATATAGGAACTTTTCCATCATGAGTATTTCCCATGATGAAAGGCTTGTAACAAACAATATCAAGGTCAAGTGAGCAAATAAATAAAGCTATGCTCCCCGGCAACGGCGCCAGAAAATAGTCTTGATGACCCACAAGTATAGAGGATTGCAACAGTCTTCGAGGGAAGTAAAACCCAAATTTATTAATTCGACACAAGGGGAGCCAAAGAATATTTATAAGTCTTAACAACTAAGTTGTCAATTCAGCTGCCTCCGAAAGTAGACCTGCTCGCAACAATTTATCAGTGGTAACAGTTTTATAGCAGCAGTAGTAGTAAAATAACAGCAGTAATAAAATAGTAACAGCAGTAGCAATCGCGGGAAACAACGGGATGGGAGTACCGTAGACATAGAGGGAATGGATGAATGGGCGTTGCATGGATAACATAGGTCATGTAATAATCTAAACATGGGCATTGCAGATAATAATAATAATAAAGCATCCAAGTTCTAGGCAAACCATCAGCATGTGTTCCAATATAGTCATACGTGCTCGCAATGAGAAACTTGCACAACATCTTTTGTCCTACCAGCCCGTTGCAGTAGAGCCTTAAGGGAAACTACTGATAATTAAGGTGCTCCTTTTAATAAAGTACCGGAGCAAAGCAATAACAATCCGTGAAGACACGTGATCCTCACATCAAAACCATCCCCTCCGTTTGTCCCAATTTCTGTCACTTTGGTGCCTCGTGTTCCAGACAATGAAATGTGTAAACAACTTGCAGATATGATCAAGAAACATAATTATACTCATGAAACAATAACATGTTTAGATCTGAGATCATGGCACTCGGGCCCTAGTGACAAGCATTAAGCATAACAAGCTGCAACAACAGTAGGAAACACTAACATCAGATACTAGGCACTATGCCCTAACAATCTGGCATTATTACATGATCGATCTCATCAAATCTCTTCCATCCCTCTCAGTCTACAGCGGTGTTTACTCACACATGGACGGGGGGATAATGGATGGTTGATGGAGAAGAGGTGGCGGTGTCGATGGCGATGATCTCCTTCAAATCCCCGTCCCGACAGCGCGCTAGAACAGGAACTTCTGATCGCCGAATCGAGTTTCAAGGTGGCGACGGTGCTCTGTTGTGTTTATGTGGAATATAAGTAACCCCCTCGCGTTTTAGGTTTACGGGGCATATGTATTTGAATGGGGAGCCCGAAGGGGTGGATGTGGCCCCTACACCACCAGGCGGCGCGACCTAGGGGGGGCGCCCAGTCAGGCCGGGCGTTCGGGTTACCCGAAAAATTCGGGTCGGGTTATTCGGGTTTTTTTAAATTCGGGTTCTGAAAAACGATACCCGAAATTTAGCCAAAATAATAAGAACCCGATAATTCGGGTTCGGATTCGGGTTTTCCCGATTTACCCGAATAGGAGCATCACTTAAAGAAATTCCTCAATGCATCAGAGCCGTATCTACTAGAGGAGGACTTAGGCAGATCCATCAGTGCGGCGCTGCACCCGTACACGCAGTATAGAGATCCCACTGGAGCAGCACTGCATCATAACATGCCGTTTACCCCAAGGAGGCGGCGAGCGCTGCACTGTACCACAGTATGCCGTCAAGATAGGTGACGCGTGTTGCGCTGTACCCATCATGCCGTCAAGGTAGGTGGCGGGCGCTGCATATCACCACAACACGTCATCGAGGTAGGCGGCGGGAGGCGGAAGAAACGATGCAGCTCCTTGTCATCTCAGGATAGGGCGGGTGCGGGGTGTGTGGAAGGCCACTGCATGCAGGCGGCGACCAGGTCAGGGTCTCGGTCCGTCGTGGCCTATTTGTGTGCGTAAAGTTGAGCGATTGAGGCTTCGAGCCTTGTGGTCAATGATGCGTTGTTGTGTTGTGCGGGGGTTTAATTCACGTTATTGGGATATGCGGAAGTTTAATTCATTGTATTGGGCTAAAATTACTTATCTAGTTCGGGTTATTCGGGTTATAGAAGTATAAACCCGAATTCCCCATATAAAATTCGGGTTTTTAGAATTGACACCCAAATAAGTGCTCGGGTTTTTCGGGTTCGGGCTATTCGGGTTCGGGTTCAGGATTTTTGGGTTCGGACTTCGGGTTTCGGGTTTTATGCCCAGCGTGAGCGCCCAGGGTTGGTCTGGGCCACTCCTTGCCCCCGTCCAGGTGTCCTTCTGACTCCTCGGGTCTTCTAGCGATATAAGCTCAATGGAGTCTTTTTCGGGCAATTTCCCGAAAGTTGATTTTTCTGCACAAAAACGAGACACCAAGGTAATTCTGTTGAAAACAGCGTTAGTCCGTGTTAGTGATATCCAAGACTCACAACTTTAGAGGCAAACAATAAGAAAAGTGTTCGGAAAAGGAGATATGTTTTGAGCGTATCAGTAGGCTTGGCCGCCATTGGCATAACACATCTGCAACCTCATCATTCTCCCATGCTTTCTACCGTACCCACTCTAGCCTACCCGGAGGCGGAAGCGCTCTCCGCCTCGAACTACCCCTGCCCGCCCAGCTATAGCTTCCCCGCCGGCTGGAGGCTGACCGCCGGAGGCGTGCCGGCTGTAGTGTTATGTGAGTCCTCTCATGTTTTCTTGCTGTAACATTTAGAGAGTTTTTGTTAAAGCATGTTTTGTATGGTGCTTCTTGAGAAAAGAAACTGCTTCTTGAGGTAGAGTTTTTAACGGTGCAAGTAGAAACTTATATAGACTGTGGCTAGAACTTTTTCATATCATGGTAAATGTTATTTTAGTTTTAAAGCCTTATGGTTATTGAGTAGCATGATTAGACTCAAATAGCTGAGAGTGTTTAATGTGCCTTTGAAAGAACCATGAGTTGTTCTTGTCATATTGAAACATAAATTTGTGGTGTTCTCCTTTGAATATTTTATTTAGTTGAATTGGCGCATGCTCACACCATGTTTATGACTACGAACCAGTCACGAATAGGCTACATGATCATTTAGTTTTTGAACTTGTGGTACCACTTATGCTTTAATTAATGATGTTTATGTCGCTATGCATGATTATGACTCTTATGCTCTCTTGATTTGCCGCTCCCAGTCTTTTGCTAGCCTCCACCTGTACTCATAATGAGCTCTACCCGTGCGTACAACTCCCAAAAACCAAAGTTTTCCCATTTTGTCCACCATACCTACATACATGTGGTATTTAACCGCACTCCAAAGTAAATTGCTCACGTGTTACCTTTAAAAATTTCAAAATTACTCCTGTTTTAGCTCATGAGGACGTAAATACATAATCTTTATCTCACTTGTTGATTGGACTTTCACACCCTGGACTAGTGGTTTCATCCGCTTATTCAATGATAGAAGAGCTGGCAGCGGGGTGCCCAGCCCCAAATTAATACAACAAATTCTCTTCACTATTTTTGCCTCTGATTTATCAGTCAAAGCATAAGTGTAAACAAAAGAGAAAGAGGGATGAACTTCTACCCAGATGCGTCCTTCTATGGGAGCCGCTCTTGTGAAGTCTAGTTGGCTTGTGACGTACTGTATTTTCTGTTTACCATTCGTTGACATAAGCATAAACCTCTCTTAAAAATGTTTTCAATACCTCTGTTTAATAAAATAAAAGCTCTAGCACATGAGTTGATCCCTGCTTCCCTCCGCGAATGGACTTTCTTTTACTTTTATGTTGAGTCTCCATCCTCTAACTTTATCCATAGTTGAGAGAGCATTTTTTCCATTCTGAGTTTTATGTGCATTTGTCCCAGAAACATCATTAATTGATTCATGATGTGTTATTGCTTGTTCTCTAATTATTTTTTCTAGTCTTTCTCATGAACTTTGAAGGTGTCCTGACATTTATGTTTTGCCCCACTCTTAAGGACTAGCGAAATATCACTTTGACATGTTCTCTCTATAGTTGAAACAAACGTATATCTTTCTTTGCATTGTTATTCATGATCTTTTATTTGAGTTATTTCTCATGATGCAAAGTGATTGCTATGTTTTATTATTAAACTTCTATTTATCATGCTTGTGTTTAAGTTCTATGATCTCAGCTTACTTATGCTTTTACATTATTGATGATCAAGTTATGTTAGTAGTATGTCACCTAAGAAATTATTGTGTTTTTATCGTTTACCTACTCGAGGACGAGTAGGAAATAAGCTTGGGGATGTTGATGCGTCATAAACGTATCCTTAATTTCTGATGTTCCATGTTGTTTTATTATTGTTTCCTAAATGTTTGCTATACACTTTATGTCATTTTTATCGATTTTCCGGACTAACCTATTGACAAGATGCCACAGAGCCAGTTCCATATTTTCTGTTGTTTTTAGTTTCAGAAAATTTGTTCTGGAAATATTCTTGGAATTGGAAAATTCGAAGCCCGAAAGTCTTAGATTTCCCGAAGGTTCCACGAAGTCCCTAAGAGACCCAGAGGGGGGCCTCAGGGGCCCACAACATAGGGCGGCGCGCCCCCTGGCAGCGCCCGGGGTGGTGTGGGGCCCCCATGCCTCCACCGCCTATGCCCTTTCGCCTTTTTAATCCCCCCGAGGCATAAACCCTAAATATATCCCACTTTTCCCGAGAAACATCCGAGGCCGCCATCACCGTCATCCCGAGATCGGGAGGGTTCTCGAGCTCTCCCCGGCACCCTGCCGGAGGGGGAAATCATCACCGGAGGGGTTTACACCATCATGCCCTCCGCCGAAGTGATACGTGAGTAGTTCATCCCTAAACTACGGGTCCATAGCAGTAGCTAGATGGTTGTTCTCTCCACTTTGTACCTCATGCTTAGATCTTGTGAGCTTCCTATCATGATCAAGATCATCTTTATGTAATGCTACATGTTGTGTTTGCTGGGAACTGATGAATGTTGAATGCTATGTCTTCTGATTATCAATTTATCATGTTATCTTCATGCTTATGTTATTTATGATCTTGCATGCTCTCCGTTATTAGTAGATGCTAGTAAACCCAAGAGGGAGTATTTATGCTCGATAGTGAGTTCATGCCTCCTTTTAATCTGTGCTCGAGTGACAAAAACGTGACGGATGGAGAATGTGTTATTGCCATTAGAGAGAAAACAACAATACTTCGTCTAAGGATGATGTTATTGTTTATATTACACACTTTGCTTACTGTGATTATGTGTTGCTTGCAACTTAATACCCAACGTTTGTTCGGATGATATTCAGAGGGTGGATTTTTAGCCATAGATGAAGTTGGATAACGGTCTATGTATTTTATTGTAATGCCCGCATGAATCATATAGTAATCTTTATGTCTTGCATATGCACTACGGTGCATCCTTTATTTCTGTCAATTGACCAGCTGTAATTTGTTCACCACACATGATATTTATCTTTCACGGCGAGACACCACTAGTGATCTGTGGACCGTGGTCAATTTTCCTCATACTCATAAAACACCTGCTACTTTCATTCTGCTCTCATACTGTTCCTACATTTTTCCTACTATTTTCCACACCATATGTTTAACCTCTTTGTTTTCAGCAAAACCGGTGATATTGACAACCTCACTGTTTCGTTGAATTAATTGTGTTGTGTAGATTCCACGTTGCTGCTGCACCGGTAGTGCGTCCTGCCATCTCAGCTGCATCAACCTTCAGAAGTGCTTCTTCCTCCTACTGGTCTATTCAACCTTGGTTTCTTTTTGGAGGGAAAACTTGCTGCTGCACTCTTCACACCTTGCGCTTGGGGTCTCCCAACGAGCGTGTATCTACACTCCATCAGTACACACACACACACAACCTCGTTAATTAATACGAGCTGCTTGGGTATTTTTCCTCAAAGCTACTGCTTCGCAGGTTTTTCTTTAAAGCAAAACATATCGGTAGGAAGATGCACACAACTTTTATATGATAACTAGCACATGTGCCCGTGCGTTGTAACGGGAATAAAATCAGCAAGCTAGTTTCAGTATTTCGGACACACAAGGAAATTCAGACTCCTCATGTGTTGGTGATGGGTGCCAAAAGCGAGGAATTTGTAATAAATTCGATAAAATCGTTTGAACCAGCTTCTATTCCTCCTCCAAAATCAGATGAAATAGTGAACAATATATTCCTATTGTAAAGCTTGTCAAAGCACGCAAACTTCTATGCTTCAACTGGGTTCGAAAATGCAATATGCCTAATTTTTCAGTTTCATGACAAGAAATGCACCCGAAATATAAATTTGAATTATGTGCCAGCAAACTATAAATTTCACCAAGATATAACTGGCCACTATTTCCAGTTGCACTCAAATTATGTGTAACAAGCCACTATTTCTGGTCGCACTCAAATTATGTGGCACCTAAACTTCTGGCCTATTTTAGTCCTCCACAAATTCCTGAAAATCCTAGAGGCCCATGTGGTCCATTCGTGTATGGCAAGAGGTGGGACAAATATTTAGTCCCACATTGCTAGTTGAGTGGAAATTTACCTGTTTATAAGGGAGACCTTTCCACTTGGTGTATGAGGATGAGAAGGAGATGACTACACACGCGCTTCTCCTCCGCAGCCCGCCTCGCGACGCCTCGCCAGTCACGACGCGCGCGTGCTCGCTGCTGGTTGCGGGAATAAGCCGAGCCGAGCTAGGACCTATGCTGCGTGTACGCCTTGCCTTCTTTTTGTCACACACGAATGAAGAAATTTGAACGGTTACGCGAAAGTTAAAACGTTTTGCACTAGTGGGAAATTGGATGGTTGTTCGGCTTCGGCTGCCAGCTATTAATTTTGCCGCATGTCTGTTCGTTCCACTCCATCGCTACCCGTTCGCCTCCTGTTGCCGCGCCTATATAAGAGAGGTCGCTCCACTCCGTAGACACAACACATCCACACCTCTGCCTCATATTTCTCGAGCACTACGCCACCGATCAGGACATCTCCATCCCATGCCGCGGCGTGCACCGCGGGACGAGACAGTAGGCCTCCGAAACCGCGTCTTTTCGGATCCTGTACGGGAGAAGGGAGATAAGGTTTTTGGGGAGCGCTGCAGCGCGACTACTGGCATCATCGTCATCACGGACGCCGACGACTACTTCCCGAACGACGACTTCTTCCCAGACGTCGACAACCTCTTCGGCGATATGTCTACCTCGCCCAATGTCAACGGTTCCTCGTCTGCACCGTACGTGTTCATGTTTCTGTTTCATGTCTCAATACATGTTCTTCTAGTACCGATATTTTTGTACTTGTTTATGTCGTGCTTTCATGCAAATCATATGACTAGTTTATTTCCAATTGTTCTAGCCATATGTTCAAAAGAAACATCATTTGGAAAATTGCTCATATATTCAAAAGAAACATCACCTTTCATCCAGAGCCAAAATGGCATTTGTCCCGGTTGTGTCACGAACCCGGACGAATGCTATGCATTCGTCCCGGTTCGGACGACCGGGGGCGTGTAGAGGCCGTATGGGGCATTCGTCCCGGTTGGTAAGGGGGCATTCGTCCCGATTTGTGGCTTGAACCGGGACCAATGCCCTGCCGGATGCCACGTGGCCTGCGTAGGGGTATTTGTCCCGGTTCAAGTCACGAACCGGGACGAATGATCCCATTCAGAGAAAAGGGATTATTTGTAAAATCCACAACTAATTGAAAAATTGTCCAAATTGGGTGATTCAAATTTCAGAATGTTCAACAAAGTGTGCTATACATGTTTCTGTCATTTTGAAACATGACAAATAATTTATATGGCACTTATTCAATAATCACAGAAATTGCTTAATAAAAATGAAACTTGGAAAAATCCTTACTTTTTCTCTATTAATCCAAATTGAGCAAATAAAGTGTCAAAATGTTATTCTTAACAAACTCTACACATTCATAACATTATATAATATATTAAAAAATGCAGCTCCCAAGTTTTGAAACATATTTCTGGTAGGTCCTTCACAAAAAAAACATTTTTGACACTCGGAAAAAAGAAAATGGTTTTTTTATTCAATATAAAGGAAAACTTCCTCCGTGAACATTGTCCGTGCTTCCAAGATGCATGTTTATTTGGAATATGGGCATATTAAAATAAACCATGCCATAGATTTGGCCATAACACCCGTCATTTGTAGCGAAACCTTAGAATGTTCGGAGTAGATACCTCCTTTTTGTGAACACATTTCAACACAACTGTCGTATTCCAAATTTATTACTTTTGGTGGATAGTAGGACATATATGAGGACACCACGCGAAGGTCTTGCATCATTTT
Organism: Alopecurus myosuroides; assembly: GCA_028641055.1. Classification (NCBI taxonomy): domain Eukaryota; kingdom Viridiplantae; phylum Streptophyta; class Magnoliopsida; order Poales; family Poaceae; genus Alopecurus; species Alopecurus myosuroides. Next base: position 509,972,004 of record CM054058.1, on the reverse strand, counting down.
GGGTTTCTTTGAATTTTCTGGAATTTTATCAGCCGGTTCCAGGGAAAAGTCAAGACGGCGGGCATTGTCGTTCATAGCTAGGGCTTGAATATTGAGAAACTCTCGGTGTATCTGTGTTAAAATAGGTAGTTGTGTAGCTAAAAATGATTTTTTCCAAAAAAACATGAGCAAACTACGAGACACTTGTAGTTCAAATTTGACCCGTTTTCAGCTGAATCGGTAGAAACTTGTGTTTTTCAAAAGAGGTGGATGGAAACCTTTTCTTAGGAAACAAATTGTTTATTTTTGCATATAACATGGTATAGTATATTCAAAAAGTGCAGCTCCCAAGTTTTACAACATATTTGTGGTAGGTCCTTCAAAAAAAAGCATTTTTGATACTCGGAAAAAAGAAAATGGTTTTTTATTCAATAAAAAGGAAAACTTCCTCCATGAACATTGTCCATGCTTCCAAGATGCATGTTTCTGTGGAATATGAGCACATTAAAAGAAACTATCCCATAGACTTGGCCATAACACCCGTCGTTTGCACTAAAACCCTAGAATGTTCGGAGGAGATAACTCCTTTTTGTGAACACATTTTCAACACAACTGTTGTATTCCAAGTTTATTATTTTTGGTGGATACTAGGACATATATGACGACACCACGCGAAGGTCTTGCATCATTTTGGGTTTCTTTGAATATTCTGGAATTTTCTTAACCGGTTTTAGGGAAAAGTCAAGACGGCGGGCATTGTCGTTCATAGCTAGGGCTTGAATATTGAGAAACTCTTGGTGTATCTGTGTTGAAATAGGTAGTTGTGTAGCTAAAATGATTTTTTCCAAAAATCATGAGCAAACTACGAGGCACTTGTAGTTCAAATTTGACCCGTTTTCAGCTGAATCGGCAGAAACTTGTGTTTTTCAAAAGAGGTGGACGGAAACCTTTTCTTAGGAAATAAATTTTTTATTTGTGCATATGACATGGTCTAGTATATTCAAAAAATACAGCTTCCAAGTTTTGCAACATATTTGTGGTAGGTCCTTTACAAAAAACCCATTTTTGTCACTCGGAAAAAAGAAAATGGTTTTTTATTCAATAAAAAGGAAAACTTCCTCCATGAACATTGTCCGTGCTTCCAAGATGCATATTTTTGTGGAATATGGGCACATTAAAAGAAACTATGCCATGGATTTGGCCATAACACCCGTCATTTGCATCGAAACCCTAGAATGGTCGGAAGAGATAGCTCCTTTTTGTGAACACATTTTCAACACAATTGTTGTATTCCAAGTTTACTATTTTTGGTGGATACTAGGACATATATGAGGACACCACGCGAAGGTCTTGCATCATTTTGGGTTTCTTTGAATTTTCTGGAATTTTCTCAGCCGGTTTCAGGGAAAAGTCAAGACGGTGGGCATTGTAGTTCAGAGCTAGGGGTTGAATATTGAGAAACTCTTGGTGTATCTGTGTTTAAATAGGTAGTTGTGTAGCTAAAAATGATTTTTGCCAAAAATCATGAGCAAACTACGGGGCACTTGTAGTTCAAATTTGACCCGTTTTCAGCTGAATCGGTAGAAACTTCTGTTTTTAAAAAGAGGTGGATGGAAACCTTTTAAGAGGAAACAAATTTTTTATTTGTTCATATAACATGGTCTAATTTTTTTAAAAAAAGTATTTCTCAAATTAACCAACATATTTGTGGTTGGTTCTTTGAAAAAAAAAACCATTTCTCTATAGGGTTTCACCGGCCCGAGTGGGGCTCCGGAGCATCGAGTTCCCACCACAAACTAGTTGGTTCCATAACATGTGTGTAAAAGTGTTTTATAGATTTTGTATTGCAAAAATTTCACTCTAGGGTGTGACCTGCTTCACCGGCATCCACTTCTCTCTAGAGAATTTACATGCAATTATAGCGTGATAGTCCCTGATTGGACAAGCCGGAGGAAAACTTGTCAAGAGTTGGGTTATAGATTATATGGATGTCATATTTGGATTTCTCTCATTTTTTTAATCGATTTAGACATATTATTTGTCAAATTTCGATTTACGGATTTGCAGATATAAATTATTCAATATTAAATGAAAAAGAAAATAAGTTAATTATTATTTACATTGAAGAATATTTTAATTCAAGATTATTATTAATGATTAATTTCCTTTTATTTAAATAATTATTTCGATACATAAAATAAAGTTGTGTGACATCATATTCCATGGGTTAATAGGATTGGTAGGATAGTATTGTTAGGTAAGCATCTATTCTTTCTAGGTAGCTCATAGTTAAGGAACTAAGAAGTTAAGCGTGCTAGGGGTAGAGTAGTCTTAGGATGGGTGACCTGTCGGGAAGTCTTATTAGAGATGAGTAACTTAGATTGTAATTAAGAATGGTTAGAGATAAATGAGTGTGTAGTGCGATTAACCGGTTAAAAAATTCAAATACAAAAATTGGAAAAAAGTTGAAAAAAATTGATTTTTTTTAAAAAAAAAATGGTGAGGAGGCATTCATCCCGGTTTGTGTTATGAACCGGGACGAATGGTCCACCGTCCACGTGGACTACCCATTCATCTCGGTTTGTAACTCAACCGGGACGAATGGGGAGGGGCATTTGTCCCCGCTGCCCCATCCCGGTTGGGCA